>OY720425.1:58959626-59587840 GCA_963082815.1 Melanotus villosus
GAAGCAGCGAAGAGAAACAAAGCACCAGGAAATAACGAGATAACTACGGAAATCCTTACGGAGGGTGGAGATATGCTTATTTCAATCATCACTTTACTACTGAATAAATGTCTCGCTCAAAAAAAATTCCGATTAGATAGAAAAACGCGAAAACCATATTACTTTTCAAAAAAAAGTGATAGTCGGAAACTCGAAAACTATAGTAGTCCGACAAGTTAACTCTTCCATCTCTACAAACTACTATCAATCCAATGAACAAGCAGGGTTTAGAAAGGGATACCCAACATTGGACCATTTTCATCTATAAAAAAGTTACGAAAAACGTAAATAGTAGATTGAACAAACTCAGACAAAATGGTAATGGTAATGAGTCAGGAGATAAACAATGGCAGAACATTCAAACGGTATCGTTGGAGGAGAGTAGAGAAGCATTAAAACCTACAATGGTAAAGAGAAAATAATGGATGACGTAAGCGATTCTAGATTTGATGGAGTCAAGACGAGAATATAAAACAAATGTGCAAATCTATAAAGTCATTAATTTTGAAATCAGAATCAGACGTAAGATAAGGCAGGCAAAAGAAAAGTGGTTACAGAATAGATGTCATGAGATTGAAGCCTACGATAGTTCCAGCGTACATCTCTTTGTCATTTCTTGTCAACTTTCTAGTGCCCATTCTTTCATTTGTTGTTGTATTGTTTGATGGTTTCTTCAATTTTACGTCCATTACCACTATAACGGGATTATGATCCGATGACTTGATAGCATTTCTAAATCTTCTGCCTATTTCTGATTATATTCCGAATTTCATTAGATGGTGCCTGCTAAGTGTAGAGACGTCAAGGAGGTAATTGATAAAGGCTTTTTGTTATGATAATTTCCTCTTTTGACAAAACTGACAAAAATCGACCAGTTTGTCTTCACGTTCATTATGAGTACCCAGTTCAAATTTCCCAACACAGCCTACTACTTGGCTCTGTCCCACCTTGACATTTAAGCTTCATGTTTTTTGATAGATTTAGTAATTTGAACCAAATTTTCGTAAAAGGATTATAGTCCTTGCTCATTCTTATCTGCCGTGCGTGCACACACCTGAACAATATTTACTGTGATTTTGTTTGAGATAACTTTCAATAAAATTATTTAGTCTGAATATGGAATGAAGCTGGATACCGTGTGTTTAACTCTTTTATCAATAATGATTGCAACTCTATGAAAAGTACTACCATATTCTGAATAGTACATTGTACCATGTTTTGTTTTATACTTTCCAGATCCTGTCCACTGAACGTCACTTAAACCAAGTATATTGATATGTAGTCTTTCCATTTCTAATGTAACATTATCTAATTTACCGGCCGAGTAAAGACTCTGAACGTTTCATGTTGCAATTCTGATACTACATTTCGTAAACTTATTACTAACGCCATTCAAAACATTTTATAAATCAGTATTTTGTTGTCTAGGGATAAATGTGATTTTCGCCCGATTAGCCAATGCAGATTCTTTTGTCTTAGTTCTATTTGTTTATCTTTTTGACGATGTATTCCCTCCAATTGAGCTTGTTGTCGAAGTAGAGCCCCAGGTATTTCATGGTAGCCGACTGAGGCATTTCAATGTTATTTAAATGGGTTGGTGGACAGTACCCTTTTCGTAAGGTTACATGACTTGCCTTTGTTTTCTTGACTTTTGTTATCCACTTTTTTAACCAGTCTTCGAGTTGGTTAAAATGGTTTTGTACGTGGAGTGCTGCGACAGTTACATTTTCATGACTTGCAAGAATGACCATGTCATCAGCGAAAGTGCCTATAGTTGTGTTGTTTTGTTGGTAAATCTTAGGTGAACAATAGTAAAGAAAACGTCCCAAGACACTTCCCTGAGGTTCTGATTGTTTCGTCGTTGATTTTTGATCTAAATTCTTTTTAATTTCCAAAGGAATGTCGTTGTTAGTGTTTCTATAATCTAGGGAAGTGCCTTGCTGAACTTCTATTTTCAGCAAACTATGAAATTTGTTCACAGCCAGATCTGCGCAATTTTATGGCGATACAGTTCCCAGTTTTTTTTTTGAATTATGTAATCTGTTTGGCGGTTCTTTATACGTTCGTACATAATGGTTATTGCTATAATTGGTGAATGGTCTGATGTTAGTTGAAGCTGGTTGAAATATCTGTGTAATTTGTCGATGTCCCATTGATGATAAAAGAGTAGAGGGTTGGACAGTTGATAGGAAATCGTATCTTATTTTCTTGGATGACTTTGTACAACTTCCTGCCTTTAGTAGTGACTAATTGGGCCCCCGAGCTGGTGTGTTTGCTGCTGAAATCTCTTGCAGCAATGAACTTCAGTCTCAATGTATGAAGGAATTGTTCGAAGTCTTTTTTAATGTTGTGCCTAAAAGGACAGTATATAGCCGCAAATGTGAGTTCATATGATAACCTTAATGGATGTGGTCCGAAGCATTTCTTCTTCATGTTGAGGTTTTATGCATTGTTTTATTAATAAATAGGTATAGTTGTTCCTGAATGTCCAGTTTCGTCTGGATCTGGATGATTGGTATAATAAATGTGATAATTTGTAATTTTAAGGTAGGATTTATCTGTAAAATATATCTCTGTGATTTGCAAGACCATTGGCGTTACATTCAGCTATTCTGAGAAAATAATCTATTATTCTGTTTACTTATTAACATTGTCATGTTAAGAACCATACTGTTTTGTTGGGTGAGTTGTGAGTGCATGGATTTAAATTCTTCTAAGAAGTTACTAAGGGTGGCTGTATTGTTTATAGTTTGCGGTTCTTTGTTTCTGGTTGCATCAGCATATAGCTCCTTTTGGACGAGAAAGTTTGGTTACATTTTTCTTTGTCTGTACCTTTAAAATCCTCGGACAAGTTTCCTTAAAGGAAATTATGATTATCAATATCTTGCGCCCATTATTATTGGTTTTTTAAGTTTTTTAACTTTTTACAAAGCTTATTTATTAATCCTATTATTTTACTTGTTTTATTAAGAACAGCATAAATTTTATGTAACTAGGAAAACGTTCTAATTTGAGCCGTAAATTTGAAAGTAGAATTGCTAATTGCTCTTCAGTTTTAATTCTTGTTCTTTATTTGTCAAGTCGCCCTACAAAACAAGGAACTTTTTCAATCTAAAATTTGTATTATTTTCCCTCTTCTGTTTATCTCAATTTCAGGTTATGAAATAAATTCAACTTTCTTTTAATACTACTAAAACTGAAGTTTTTCCTTTGTTTTTGCTAACAACGTATTTCAGAAGAAATGAGGAATCTTTTGTGTTTTTGTTTACACTAAAGTTTTTATTTGTTAGGCGTGCTAAAGCGATCTTAAAATTTTAGTTATAAAATCTCCCAGTACGGAGTACGTAGAGCTCTTTCCTGATTTAGTATGGATATACTCAACGAAATTGAAAATATACGTAAAGCAGAAATCCCAGGAGGAGCGAAGTAATTTATTAAGTGATTCGAGTTAGATGGAAAATCTAAACTATGTTTAGTTAGCTATATCATAGCTGTCAGTTTAATAAAATTATATGCAACGTAAATTTCTTATGTTTACTCTTGGTTGCAACTACCAACGAATTTTCTGCACCCTTCTGTTAACTTCGTGATTTAATATTTATAATAGTTCGGAAACAATACGTGGTAATAACTGGAAATTAGGGAAGTTAGGAAGCATCTGAATTGCCTGTCGGAATAGAGACAGACGTCTGGTGAACTACTCTGCACAGATAATGAATTAAACGAATGAAACAGACAGCCCATTACACTCGGTTCGTTGATTATAATTAAAAATGTCTGTACTCCGCACCAGATTGGAACGAATCAAATGCGATTTTACTACGCAGGTGAACCTCCCGAAGAAATTCGACTATTAAATAAGCCTGATCGTATTTTTTTGTAACCCAAAAATAGCTTTACAGATATTGTTCAGTCTAACAATGTCGTTCTAGGGATTCAAATATTGACTAAACGAAACTCAATCACTAGAGGAACTTCCAAAAACTTTTAGTGGTTTAATCCCAGCCTCTACGACAGAATTTCGATGGCTTTGTGGCTTTGAAGAATGCCATTTCTGGTTTGTACAAGAGAACAACCCTTACGCACAACAGTTAAGCAAGTAAACCGAACGAGCTTCAAGTTTGGCGAGAGTTGGCTTTGGTACAGCTGCTTACAGACTCGTAATTTCTAAAGTGAACAATCTGAGAAGTTTTCAAGTTGTCAGGAAAACGAAACTGCAAATCTGTCTTGTTTAAATGCAGTTCGAACAATCGGCAAACAACAAAATTCACAAACTAAAACTGGCAACTTCTTTATAACGATACAAGATCTGTGCTTGATTTAGTGCAAAAATAAAACGGTTTAAATATACTCGTAGATAATACGTTTAGACAGTTCTTGGCAAACTTTTCCTGATTTAAAATAGGTTGTTACTATTATTAACACCCTTTTAAAACTTTTAAGCACTTTGAAAAGCCTTAAGTACCAATTGATTAGACGTTTGCTTTACAACAAAGAAGACACAGATTTGAATCTAGATTTGTAAAAAAATCCAACTTTTATCGAGGAAAATAGATGGTCAAAGATCTTAGCAATTAACGGTACAAATTAAATCAAAAAAGGCTTGAAATGTCCCAAATCTTCAATTTCAAGCTTGAAAATCTTTGATGCTGATTTTGCTGAAAATCCTCTTTAAATTTCGACGATATTAAGACCACAATTCCATAAACACATCTGCCTGGTAAAAATGCTATAAATAATTAGAAGTGGCTCGAAAATCTTGGAAATCCTGACTGAACTGTGGAAAAGTGTATTGCAGTATTTACACTGCGGTGAAATATTTTTAGCTGGCATATCGACAGCTAAACTCATAAACCTTTCGGGAGATCTTTTAAAATGGAATGCACTTACTGCAGGACTTTTACTGCAGCTGAATTTTTATTTTGAATTATCAAATAAATTTCAGTAGGAATATTGTTTTATCACGTTCGAAATATTGGCAGACTGAAAAGTGAAATATAAAAAGGCTTTTCGTCACTACAGATTTTTGTTATGTTCTTTATTAGCTCGATATATCATGCTGTATCAGGTCTAGACAGTCGCTTTCACATCTAATAGTAATTTTTCAGGAACAGCTGAAACTTTTTCGATAGATCCTCAAAATGTTTACTTGCTGAAAATTTAGTAGCTTGTAAAAATTCACAAACATGGCGAGTTCTTTGTATACAAATTCAGTATCTAAAGCCGTTCATTTACGGCAAAGTGTTAATTTTAATTAATTATGCATAAGTAGCTTAAGTTTCAAAATAATTCCGTGAATTTATAAATATAAAAAAAGCCGCTTCAGTAAAAGTATAAAAAAATATTATGATTGAAACTGTCAGAAAAATGCGTAAAAGAAACCATTGGCAAGATAGAATAATATAAATTTTGCAAGCACAATAAAATTTTCTCATATTTTTGAACTAGAATTCAACGTATGTGAAAACGAAGGGATAACGCCGGTTCCTAAAAGTGATTTTCAACAAATCGTTGAGTAAGCGAAATAATCGAATATTCATCGTTTTCAATAGTTACCATTTTTGAATTGCTTGGACGAAGAAATTAATCAAATGGTTTTTACGAAAGGGAAATTCACGCACATAGCAGAATTTTCACACTCATATTCAGCAGAATTTACTACTGAAAATATTCTTTGAAATTGTACAGGACGTATACTTGCTGAAAATTAAGCAATAAAACTTTTACAGGCAATAAAAAACTTTTTTATGTTTTGATGCGGAATTCGATAGGACAACTTGAGATGCTTGTATCTAGTTTTTAAAAATTTGTTGTCAAAAGAAATACCCTTTTTTTGATTGGTAGTGCGTTTCTATTAAATATACGAGGGCGGAGTGATAGGTCTGGTAAAACTGAAACATGGAATATTTTTTTTTGGCCAAAAAACAATTTATTTTTCAACGTAGTCCTCTTTTAGGTCGATACACCTAGTCAAACGGTTTTCCAATTTTTTAATCCCTTCTGAATAATACGATTTATCCAACCCATTAAAATAGGCATTCGGTGCAGGTTCGCCAGTAGAAATCCACTGTTGGGACTGTTCCTTGGTCTCTGGTGTAAAACGATAGATCGTCCACAGTTATGAAAGATGCAAAAACTCCTTTTTATTGCGCCTGAACATCGCCAAACCTGCCTCTGAAGTTGTCACACGTACGCGTTTTTGGTTAATTTTGAGCAAATGCGGCACCCATCGCGCGGATGCTTTTTTTCATATCCAAATGTTCGTGTAATATGCTGCGCACACGTTCATCTGAGATTACTATCTCAGCTATCTCGCGCACATTCACTTTGCAGTCTTCCAATACAATATAATGGATTTTGTCAATCATTTCTGGTGTGGTGACCTAATTTGGGCGTCCTGAACATTCGGCATCAGTTGTGCTTGTACGACCACAACGAAAATTAGTAAACCACTTGTAAATCACTTTAATCGATGGCGAAGAGTGCCCATAATACTTATCAAGCTTTTCTTTGGTTTGCGTAATGGTTTTTCCACGCAAAAAATAATGTTTAATTAACACACGAAATTCACTTTTCTCAATGTTTTCAAAAGTGCGACAGGTTGCCTACTTTCGATGGCTATCAAAACTGAATGAAATAACAGATCTATTTGAAAATTTTAATGTAGCGTAGTAAGAGTTGGCATTAAAAAACGCCATCAGGGATTTGCGATTGTGACACGCCCTTTGTTGCATTTTTACCAAACTTATCACTCCGCCCTCGTATGAATGGAAGTACAGCCATAAGTAAAATTAATCGTATGAGTGACAATAGCAATAGACGTCCATTAAGGTCTCTTTGCAGCTGTTTTATAAACGAAAATTGAATTAAATACCTAATTAATTAGTGGAATCGCGTTTTCGTCCTCACTGATTTTTACATCATATTTCAGCCAGCTACTGATGCTATGAAGACCTCTTTGGAATATTTGTGACGTTTTTACTACATTTTTATGTATGGCTAAAATGACCGTGTTGCCTTTAAACATTTTTGCTATGGCTTTCTCATTTTCTTGTTTCAAAACGTGGAGTATTGGCCCTATGATACTTCCTTGTGGAGCCCCTGGACATAACTTTTTTTAGCTCCTTAAGTAGGAAGTATGTTTCATGTTACAAGGATTTTAATATCAAGAAGAGCTATTTGTTTTTTTTTATTCGTATAGTAACCTCATGTGCTAGGTTTTGTCAAAAGTTCTCTTTAGTAGCTTTTTACTGTCCATTTCTGGATATCAGAGCTGAGCAATTACTTTAAAAATGT
Organism: Melanotus villosus; assembly: GCA_963082815.1. Taxonomy (NCBI): domain Eukaryota; kingdom Metazoa; phylum Arthropoda; class Insecta; order Coleoptera; family Elateridae; genus Melanotus; species Melanotus villosus. Next base: position 58,966,962 of record OY720425.1, read on the forward strand.
AATTAATTACAATTACAAAATACTTTATTTTAAAAGGAATTAATTACAATTACAAAGTACAAGAAATTAAGAAAGGAATTGTTCTCATAATTACAATTACAAATAAAATGTAATTGACAATTACTTTTCTAATTACAGTTGCAATTACATCTGTTAATAAAATCTAAGAAACAACGTTTTTCTGTTATTAGTTTTAATTTTATGTTGTATATTATAATATACAAATTGAAACTTAAAATAGGGGGAATAAGGAAATGGGAATGAAATCAAATATATTCTAACGCATCTGTTAATAATTTATTTTATATTAAAAAAAACAGAACATAATTTATTATATCAAAAAAACAAAACAGTACTGAACATGATTATGTATATGATGAATACATCATCTATTCCTTATTTTGGTAAGAATTAGCGGTGGTTTCAGTTTTCAATTCCAATTTCAATTTATTACGTTGATGGGCGTACCAGCTGTAACTGTAGTATTTGTCTAGGTTGCTTTGTTGTCACATACTACTTAGCTAATATTCAGATTTTTTTACGAAGACATCTTCTTCTTGAAATGGCGTTCCCTACGCACGGTGTTGGCGGCCTTTTCTCCATATGTCTGTTGTGTACGTGTTAAGTAGCCTACAGACATAGGGGACCTACAGCTTTATGTGGGCTCCGAACCACGGAAGTGCTTGGCACTTCTACTCCAGAAAAATCTTACTAGGCAGAATGCCTCGGTGGCGTGCCATTGCCTTCCTAGGGAAGCGGTCGGGCGTTTTCGGTGTATGTGTAACCTTGGGAATCGAACCCGGGCCAGTCTTAATCTCAGTGGACGCACGCTGAACCAACTGAGGCATGGCGGCGACGTATGAAAATATAAGGTTATCATAGAAGAAACCAAGTAACCTTAAATATGATAATGAGAACATCAAGGCATGCCATATAGCTAGCTAGTTGAGATCTTCAAATTAATTAAATTGATTTGCATAAGGCTCAACAGACTTATACCAACAAAAATTTATATTACACCAACGAATGTCTCCCTAGTTTAGTCCACAATGATTTACAAAGATCTTGAATGCATTATAGGCATTGAATGAAAAACAAATGGAGTTTGTATGTCATATGCTTTTGACAGAAATTCGATACGTTACATCGCAGATGTGTATATTTTCAGTAATTCTTCGTCTTCTAAACAATCTGGTAAAACGAATATTATTGTCCTAATAAAGTTTCCTTTTGTAAAATAGGTAACGCTGCAAATTTGGCGTAACTTTAAGGTTTAAGTTGAAACTATAAAACATAAATATGAAATAGCATAAATATAATTCTTCTGAATTATGGGAAAATCTACCCAGGATATAAATTTTGAAGCTTCCTATCGTTCATGAATTTCTGAATACGAGAAACGGGATTAATCATAGCAACATGCAAAGTAAAAAGTCAGTAATCCGCTTTAACAAACAGGGTTTATGGATTCGAATATACAGCCGGTTTTATTCTTGTTGACCAGTTTTAATCCGATGTTCAATTTAATCTTGGTCGCTGCAGTAAAATATTATTACCGTTGTTACATTCTGACTTTATGTGAAATATTTTACGTGATGGTCTCGAACTATTTTATGCTTGCTGACTGAAGTGACTTTTTAAATCGGTTTGCTTATATCAAATGTGACACCAACAATCCACTAAGGTTGCAGTCCTGAAGACTTTGTAATGTTCTAAATTTTAGGCGTATTATTGTAGTTCGAAAGCTCCCAATAGCATTTTCCTTATTTCCGTTGCAATTCACGAACTCGTCCAATATGTCTCTGACGTGCTCGTTTTTAACATTATCTGCTTTATTTTATTTAACAAAACTTTTAACGCTTCTGGAAATTGTTTGTCCTCCCTAGGCCTAACCCGCCAATTGATAGGCAGAACGTGCTGGCTCGAAGTTAAAATGGGTTTGCCATTCTCGTTGGAAAGAATACAGATTACGCTATCTTGTTTATTTGCCTCCGAATACTATTCGAATTTAAAAATACCCACTTTTATAATTAAGCCTTAAAAGTATATTTTCGCCGTACGTAATTATTCACCTTAAAGATGCTTCCTTTAAAACCTCGACGAAGGAACGTGAAAGGCAAGAAAATATAGTAAAAAATATTTCATGAGATAACGGAAATGTACCTGGAAAGTGGTATTTACACAATTAATATGCTGTAAAACGTATTTAAAATGCAAAGCGGTTATAAACGGGAGCGATATAAGACTCCTCCTAATTTCGGCGGTTTATTTACTGTACAAACAGAATTCCACGTTTAAATTTAATTCGGGTTCCACAAAAAAATCTTCATACATTTTCATTAGGTTTTTATTTCAGTTATTCTGTTTTTAATACTCATAAATTCGAGAAGATTTCACCAAGACTTTGTTAGATTACACTTGCATTTGTAAGTTAAAACTCGGAAAGCTCTCCGCATTCCTTTCTCCCAATTAATAGATATTCCAGAAAACGAAAGCGGACACGAATTTTTATTTTAATTGCCGCTTTTAATTCCTTTGAATTAATGACGTGTTATTCTTGGAAGTGTTTATTATTAAAATCTATGCATTATCAAAATAACATTTTAAGTGCGATCGTTTGAACGTCACAAATGCAACTAAAACCATACATTTTAGATATGACAAATTGGATTGCATTTAAACAAAAATTGGCAGGTTTCAAAATCCACCCGACAATTAGTGAAATATTTATTCAACAAATATAACATTTAATGAAATTAAACGAACGAAAAGCTAATTTAAATATATTAATGCGGCATGGTTAATTTAAATTAACATACCGATGAGTTCAAGCTCGTAGGTAAATTATTAGAATTATTCACAGAACGGTTTTACAAGTTTAATAAGTTAATCTAAACGTTCAGGCACCGTACTAGAAAACCGTGAAAAGTGGAGGAATTTCGCTGTTTTTTATTTTTTTCAGGGAAAGTAGACAATTTTATTGATTCCTGTGAAAAGTCAGAGAATTTATAACAGGCTAAGATAGAAAAGCAGAAAATGGAAAGATGGAATTTTTTTAGGGAAATAAAGAGAAATGAATAAAAGTCATCTAAAATATTAAATTGTTTGTTCTTCAGGTTTGATTCAAATTTGATGTATGTTAACTCGAACGAAAGCAAGGATCGATCAGTGTTTATTGCAGTTATTATTGGAAAATGGCAAAGTTCCATTTACCTAGCAGAAAACTACTTATTTTTATTTTATTTTAGCGTATGACAATAAATTGTAGCTAAGAGATCACGTAGTGACAGTTTAGCTGCCAGTTGAGGTCATCAAAGCCACATTTTTAAACTACTTGGCGCCGTGAACTAGAAAACCACTAAGTAATACAATTTAAGTGTAAAGTAGTTATGTGACCAAAGTTGTATTAAGATGTAAGATTAGAATTTTTTTTAGAACTATTTTCCATAAATAGCATTTAAAAAAGAAATTGTAGCTCTCGATACTCCAGATTATGGATTTTGGTCAGAAAAGTTAGGGAAAAGCAAAGCAGCTTTTGGTGGAGGCGCCAGGTTATATATTGCTTTAGATAGCTAGTTTGAAAATACTAAGCAAAAATCGAAGGAAAGTATAGCTCCAGGTTGTGAAGATCTTATAAATGTATAATTTCTTGTTATTGATTCTTCAAAACTAAACATCCAATTTTGTTAAAATATAGATTTTTCGTTTCTGTTTTTTTAAATTATAAATTGGAGCTCCGTCAGTCTTATTGTTTTCTTTATTTCCTAACAAAACTTTTTTTAAGACATAATTCAACACTTCTTTTGCGTGTTTAATGTTCTTTTAAACGATTGTCTGTTTGACTTGGTTTTTTTCTCATTACAACAACAGTAAGTTTGGTTGTTTAAAAGAAATTCTTGCATAATTACATTTTGAGAATAAATCACCAAAGTAGAATACTGTCAGCTGGGCGGCCATTTTGTTTTTAATTAGGTCAATCAATTTAATCGATTGCGCAATAATTAGATCAATTCGCGGAATTTTAGGTCAATTCGCGGAATTTTAGGTCGATTTAATTGGATTAACGGTTTAATTAGATCATTTCGCGGAATTTTAGGTCGATTTAATGGGATTAGCGGCTTAATTAGATCAATTCGCGGTTTAATTAGGTCAATTAAAAGTTCGATTAAAATCTCGATTAAAAACGGCGGCCATCTTGGATTTAATCAAATTAATCAATCAAATTTAATTAGATCGATTAAAAGTTGGATTAAAATGTCGATTAACAGCGGCGGCCATCTTGGAATTAAATCAAGACTAGACCAATCAGGTTAGCGGTTATCAATCTATCTCACTCTCACACTGTACAAATGGGGCGTGGCCAGGAGCCGGCGGGTGCATAATTAATTAATCAGAGCAATAAGTGTCATATTGAATTAATCTTTAATCAAAGTTATCAATTTAACCAGGTGTACGGCGGATTCGGTATCAATCCGCGGATTAAATAAATATGCATGATGCATCACGAAAAAGCACGGTTTAATTAGATCAATCAGCGGTTTATCCCAAAAACTAAAAAAAGAAACGCAGGTCTTGACTTGTCTGTTTACACCTGTCAATCAAAGCTTAAAATTTCGTAAATGACGTCAGGGATTATTGCGAACAATAGGTACCTTTCATCGTCCTACGAAATGTTTTTAATTCAGGCTGAAAAGTTTAAAAGGATATATCATTTGTAAACACAAAAGAAATACAGCTATAAAATTATTCATTTTATTTGCAAAATCGCGCTCACTCCAAAAAGGCAGAGGATTCACAATTTATGAAATTAAATATTAATCAGAATATAATTAAAAATGTTGATTAATATGATAACAATGCTTTTTTAAGTAATAAACGTGTCTTCATAATTAAAATAAAATAAAAATAAGTCATAAGTGTGGCAGAGTTCCATATCCAGTAGGAAGTGTGATGTGGGCCACCTGGAACCGCACCATATCTCGTGCAAAGAAATTTTCGTTACTTTGAAGTTTGAGCGCTGACATCCCCATTCGAACCGAAGGCACATATTGAATGATACTGCATTCTGCAAAGCAAAGGTAATTTTTTAACATATACATATAATTAAGAAGAAACGTATTTTTAAGAACTTTACGATATTTCCTATAAATTAACTACAGTTAGTCATCAGCATCTTGGTAACGTGTTTATTAACAATAGTCTTCTTCCCACGCTAAAATGATAAAACAGAATTTCGAATAAAAGAACGCTTAGGGAAATTCGATTTTTAAAATAAAAATTTAAAACATGATTTTAGATAATTTTTTTTGAATAAAAGTATACGGTACTCCGTCAGGGCTTAATATCAATTGTTTCTTTCATTTTTCTTTGTGGAGATTAATATCAAGAATTTACCGTTATTAAAAATATTAGAAGTATGAGAAGGGGAATTAAATAGACTAAATCGAGATTAGCGATAAAATCTACGGCACTTCTCGTATATTCGATATTATTTTCGGTTTATTCCTGGTAAACCTTCAATTTATAATATTTGTTATTATAAAAAATATAAATTAATTTCTGAATATAAAATTGAAGATATGGACCAAATCTAAGTTATTATTATTTCTTTCACTTATTTAATATTTAATTATGTATTTTCATTTTTAGATATATTTTATTTCCACTGACGAAGAACTTTAACGTTCGAAACGTTTGAAAAATATAAAATTTTTTCAAAAGAAATAAAACCTTTTTTATTTCTGAATAATTGGACTACAATAATCTCTTCCACTTTTGTATAAATTAATTTCATTATAAACTTACTCTTTTTTAATGTAGATTCCCCTAAAGTAATTGGAAGATGTAGCCCTCGCTCTACGAGATATGTTCATATAAAGTGCGAACTTCAGGTCTATCGCTGGTAACGTCTTCTAATAAAATCTTAAGACTAATTGTGTAATTAGCCTTAAGAATATCTACTAGCGTTAAAAAAACCCATATTTGAACAAATTTAGTATGCCAGAAATTGATAGATTCGTAAAATCCACCTTGAATGTTTTAACACTAAAACCACTAAAACATGCCAAGCGAAGGCAGCACAGGGACGTCTTCTGATTAGCTAGTTCGACATCCCAACTATATACGCACGGGTGTTTTGTTAAGAATGAGTCAAACCCGTTGTCACTACTATTTTCCTTCCTATTGTTCTGCTTCGGCAACTTTCAACTTGTGTCTTTCCTGTATTTTACGAAAAATGTAATAAACATCTGCAAGCCTCAGCTAGAGCCTTTCACACGGTACAAGTTTGACCTTCAGAATTCAAATTTAAGTACAACTTATTTTACAAATTTAAAACAAAAAGCCATTATTATCTTTTAGCATTAAAAATAAAACTGTTTTTTCTAAAAATCTTGCGAACAAGAGAAAGCCTACATTTGAAAATTTAAATCTGTTATTGTCGACGTAAAAATATTTTATAAAACAAAAACTGTGAGTACGTTATTTTAGGAACGTTTTGCAAATTTAATTTTAAATTAACCGTGCTACTGATCCGCGCCTTTGGTAATCAGTTTTCTACTTTATGTTTTAATTCAATATTATTAATAACTTCCTTGCCAATATTTATGAACCTTGATTTTGAAATTATTTACAAAAGTCACCGCCTTTTAAACATGATTAATTAAATGAAAATAGAAACCAAAGATAAATATAAAGACAGAAAGACTCAGAATTAATTAAAACAAAAAAAAAAAAACAAATACGGTAAAAAATTAATAACCAGAGAAACCTTGTAGAGATAATCCCAAAATAGCTAACACTGAAATTTAGGACTTCTTTCACGCTAATAAAGTAAAGGACGTTTTTTACTCTAATAAAGTTAAAAACTCTAATAGCTTTCTCTTCTGCTAAAAACTCTAATAGCTGCTTTCTCATCTGCATCGTCTAAAACGGAATGTTCATGGTTTTGTTTCAAAGACAATTGTCAAATAATCTTGAGAAAATATGATGCTATAACATTTTGAATTCTACACTACTTTGCAGACGGTAAAATCTGTTCTCGTTTTGTGAAAATGGAGCACGGATTTTTATCTAACTCTCTTAAGCAACAGTTCAATGAAATATTTACCCAAAAACACTTCATCCTGTTCTACCTCTTAGAATACACGGTAAATTGTTTTCAAGCAAATAATCAGGTAAGTTGTGTTTTTATAAACGTACACTAAAAGTTATTGTAGGCTAAATTTTACCGATGACTAATTATCATTTAAAATTTTTAAATATGAAATACTTTGAAGCTGCCAGTCAACACGATCATATTACCTGCTATGTCTTTAATAATTCTTGAAGTTTAAATTTACTCTTTTGCAGGACTAGGGTCTGTTTTATTATTCCCTGATAAAGTTAAATTCCATATATCTACAATTGAACCAGCAAAAGGTACGAAGATACAAATGTTCCTAAAACCATTCCGTTAATTAAACAAGCAAGAACGACCGGCCAGGCGAACTTGCTAACAAGTTTTTCAAAATTTAGTAGTAAATATTTTATGGAATGACTTTTAAAGAAAGTATTTAGCTTGTGTTCACTTATAACCTGTAAAATAAGTGATTTCATTCTTCAGAAATTTTTAAAATTATAAATTAATTCACCTAAAATGTATTCGTTTTTTATAATCTGATATATAAATATCTACAATCACAGCGGAAATAAAAAATCGTTAAACACGTGCAACCATCTTATTTTAGTATTCATAATAGCATTGGATTTATTTTCAGTCGAAAAGACTTCACACACTTTAAAAAAAAATAATCGCATGATTCACAGAAACCTTGAAGAAACTAATCGCAAAAAATAATAAATGTTTAGCTTTAAGCTAAATATATACCAAAACAAAATGCCTGTACTAATAACATTGAACAATAGGTACAACATGACTCATTGTTCTTGAGTCCCTTACTACAAAATAGTTTAAATCTAGATCGGATGGTGGTACAATCGTACACTTGATGATGCCCTCTACAGAATTAAGATCAATCTGTTCACATTTATCCCGACCCACATGAATTTTAGGATGCCCTATGGGGTATTTCCCATACTTATTAAAATTTAAAAGAAAAAACTAAATTCTATCTGATTCATAATTATTTTAAAATAAATTTTGGCTTTAATGTAATTCTTTGCTTCAAATCAACTTCGAACGTTTGATAAAAAATTAAAAAGAAATAAACTAAATTGCATCTGCTTCATAATTATTTTTAAATAAATTTTGAGCTTTAATGTAATTCCTTGCTTCAAATCAACTTCGAATGTTTGAAGACTTTTAAAATGAAGATCAATAAAAAATATTGAATAAAACATATTTCTGAAAACCTTAAACAAGATTAAGTTTGAAATAAACAAAAGAATATTTTTAAAATATTGAAAACGTAATAAAATTAAATTAAAAAAATATTAAAAGAAAAAACAAAATGAATTAAATTATAAAATAACTTTTTTAATAATTAATGTAAACCATTATCTTTAACTTTGTCACCTCTGCTAACATTTTTGAATTCCTGTATTACAAAGTGCAATTAAAATGTAAGATATTACGAAGACCTTTTCGTATTTTAGAAAAAAACAGTTTACGCTTATTTAAGAAAATCAAATATTTAAGAAAAAATAATCTTGAAAAGCTTGAATGAAGTTAAATTTGAAATAAAGAAAAACATTTCAAGAAATTGAAAAACTTTTAAAATGAAAATCAATAACAAATATTTAATAAAACATGTTTCTGAAAACCGTAAACAAAATTAAATGTGAAATAAATAAGAGTATTTTAAAAATATTGAAAAGTTTGAATGAAAATAAATTTGAGATAAAGAACAAACATTTTAAGAATTTGAAAACTCTTAAAATGAAAATCAGTAAAACATATTTCTGTAAAATTTTTAGTATACATTTTATAATATCTACCTATCTATTATAGATATGTTGTTCAGGTCCTTGAACGGAGGTGAGCAGCTCATGCCTCGATGCATCCAGCGACTGTTGGGAAACCCCTGGTAGGTCTACCCCAAACGCGAAAGACTGAAAATATTTTAAAAAAATTTTAATTCGATATACAGACAAACTGAATTGAAACTTCAATTTCTTAAACTGGAGATATACGTAAAAGCTGAGTATGAAAAAGTTACTTACACCTAAGTACTCGCTGTACTCCCAGCAGTTCTGTAATATGCCGGTGAAGTTTTGCGAAAAACTGCGAATCAGATGCATCTAAAACAGCACCCTCGTGCATTAGTTTGGTTTCACACTGCTCTTCACCAATTATAGTAATTCGCGTGCGGTCGACACTGCTCACACTTGTGAATGCGTACTGTAGCACGTTGAAGATAACAATGGTCGATATGGTGAACCCGACAAGCACTTTGGAGACTTTAAAAAACATTAGTCATTACCCTGGTCACTCAAAACAGTTAATCATCGTAAATACTTCCGGACGTTTTGCATACTGTAAATTCTTAACAGCTGCAGTCAACAAAAAGGACGCCAAAGTCTTGTTAGTCCTGAAATTTGTAAGGACTTAAATTTGAAAAATAAAAGAATATTTAAATTATAAAATAACTTTTTTAGATGATATTTAATATAAAATAATTCTGAAACGCTTAAATGGAAACCATTCACGTGCTGTAGTCTCGACATATATCTTCTTCTCGTCTATAATTAATGAAAATCATTATCTTTAACTTTGGCAGCTCTGCTAACATTTCTGAATTCCTGTGTTACAAAGTTTTCTAAATTTGTTAATGCTGGCAAATTTTAAATTAATATTCTATTTTAGTATAAACTCTCGAATGTTTTACAAAAATTTAAAAAGAAAAAAACTAAATTGTATTTTACTTCATAATTATATTAAGTACTAATTTTGAAATAAAAAAGTAATAAACTTGTTTAACATTCTGGTATGAGCAAAGATGTAGCGGGTTCAGATTACAATTTATTATTTACAGGTAAGTTGAGCAATATGGTTTTTTAGGGATTATTGAAATTTCTATCTTATTTATTTAATATGCTACAAAAGGTGAATTATTTTGCTGAAAAAGAAATCAATACCAAAGCTAGATGATTATCAATTTGAACTTGTCAGATTCTAATATTGAAAAATTGCTTGGAATACCAGACGATGCAATTTATTATAAAACCAAATCAGGAATTAATATTCAAAATAAGTAAATTGATAGACACAAGTGATTTGTGTGTGCCTATATTCAAATTTTGTAAAAGGACCAATATTTAGATTTGTAGTAAATTCGTTGCCTAGGGTACTTACATAAAATCAGCTAGTGTTATCCTTTTTATAGATACATAATATTGAACTGTTTGATAAATTAACTCTTACCTTTGAAGGAGCAGTACGTAGGTGAAAATGTAAATAACGTTAGCGTTTTGATTGATTTCAATAAATTTGATGATCTGAGTCACGTATTGGGATATATGGTTTCAGGGCAGCCGAATTCATTGACACAAGCGGTTTCGGCAAAAAATCGCCTTAATCACAAGTTATTGTGCTGGTACATTGTCTCACGCACCATAGGGATTTCATTGTAAAATGAATTTGAAAGACTTTGAATTCAAAGAAAGGGTAAAGAATCTACAAGAATTTAAAATTGAAATTAAAGAGTAAATCAAATGATCGTATTATAGTTTATTATGATAAAGCTGGACGATTATCAATAATAAATTGAGAAATTAAACAACACTTTCAAAACTTACCTCAAAGCGTACTCGGGCAAATACCAAGCTACAGCGGCCCCCGTCAAGACTTTAACTAAACTCAGTCTAGGATTTCATCCCCACCTTGAAAATTCAACTTCTTTTATTTTCAAGTTATTTGTTAATCAGCTGTTCAGATTTTAATACCCGATTCCAATCAAATCAATTTAATTAGTCCAGTCAATTTAATTAGTCCAGTCATTTTAATCTAGGGTAGGCTAGCTTAACATGTTACGTAAATAAACTATTAAAATAGGTAAATTCAAATCTTGACCATTTGTTACAGGTATGAAGACATTTCAGGTTAGGCTAGGTTAGGTTAGCTTATTTCAAGTTAGACTAGGTTAGCTCATTTCAATCTAAGTTAGGTTAGGTTAGGTTAGCTTATTTCAAGTTAGGTTAGGTTAGTGCATTTCAATCAAAGTTAGGTTAGGTTAGGTTAGCTTATTTCAAGCTAGGTTAGGTTAGATAATTTTAATCTAGGTTAGGTTAGTTTAAATAAGTTAAAAGCTAACCTAACCTAGATTAAAATTATCTAACCTAACCTAGCTTGAAATAAGCTAACCTAACCTAACCTAACTTTGATTGAAATGCACTAACCTAACCTAACTTGAAATAAGCTAACCTAACCTAACCTAACTTAGATTGAAATGAGCTAACCTAGTCTAACTTGAAATAAGCTAACCTAACCTAGCCTAACCTGAAATGTCTTCATACCTGTAACAAATGGTCAAGATTTGAATTTACCTATTTTAATAGTTTATTTACGTAACATGTTAAGCTAGCCTACCCTAGATTAAAATGACTGGACTAATTAAATTGACTGGACTAATTAAATTGATTTGATTGGAATCGGGTATTAAAATCTGAACAGCTGATTAACAAATAACTTGAAAATAAAAGAAGTTGAATTTTCAAGGTGGGGATGAAATCCTAGACTGAGTTTAGTTAAAGTCTTGACGGGGGCCGCTGTAGCTTGGTATTTGCCCGAGTACGCTTTGAGGTAAGTTTTGAAAGTGTTGTTTAATTTCTCAATTTATTATTGATAATCGTCCAGCTTTATCATAATAAACTATAATACGATCATTTGATTTACTCTTTAATTTCAATTTTAAATTCTTGTAGATTCTTTACCCTTTCTTTGAATTCAAAGTCTTTCAAATTCATTTTACAATGAAATCCCTATGGTGCGTGAGACAATGTACCAGCACAATAACTTGTGATTAAGGCGATTTTTTGCCGAAACCGCTTGTGTCAATGAATTCGGCTGCCCTGAAACCATATATCCCAATACGTGACTCAGATCATCAAATTTATTGAAATCAATCAAAACGCTAACGTTATTTACATTTTCACCTACGTACTGCTCCTTCAAAGGTAAGAGTTAATTTATCAAACAGTTCAATATTATGTATCTATAAAAAGGATAACACTAGCTGATTTTATGTAAGTACCCTAGGCAACGAATTTACTACAAATCTAAATATTGGTCCTTTTACAAAATTTGAATATAGGCACACACAAATCACTTGTGTCTATCAATTTACTTATTTTGAATATTAATTCCTGATTTGGTTTTATAATAAATTGCATCGTCTGGTATTCCAAGCAATTTTTCAATATTAGAATCTGACAAGTTCAAATTGATAATCATCTAGCTTTGGTATTGATTTCTTTTTCAGCAAAATAATTCACCTTTTGTAGCATATTAAATAAATAAGATAGAAATTTCAATAATCCCTAAAAAACCATATTGCTCAACTTACCTGTAAATAATAAATTGTAATCTGAACCCGCTACATCTTTGCTCATACCAGAATGTTAAACAAGTTTATTACTTTTTTATTTCAAAATTAGTACTTAATATAATTATGAAGTAAAATACAATTTAGTTTTTTTCTTTTTAAATTTTTGTAAAACATTCGAGAGTTTATACTAAAATAGAATATTAATTTAAAATTTGCCAGCATTAACAAATTTAGAAAACTTTGTAACACAGGAATTCAGAAATGTTAGCAGAGCTGCCAAAGTTAAAGATAATGATTTTCATTAATTATAGACGAGAAGAAGATATATGTCGAGACTACAGCACGTGAATGGTTTCCATTTAAGCGTTTCAGAATTATTTTATATTAAATATCATCTAAAAAAGTTATTTTATAATTTAAATATTCTTTTATTTTTCAAATTTAAGTCCTTACAAATTTCAGGACTAACAAGACTTTGGCGTCCTTTTTGTTGACTGCAGCTGTTAAGAATTTACAGTATGCAAAACGTCCGGAAGTATTTACGATGATTAACTGTTTTGAGTGACCAGGGTAATGACTAATGTTTTTTAAAGTCTCCAAAGTGCTTGTCGGGTTCACCATATCGACCATTGTTATCTTCAACGTGCTACAGTACGCATTCACAAGTGTGAGCAGTGTCGACCGCACGCGAATTACTATAATTGGTGAAGAGCAGTGTGAAACCAAACTAATGCACGAGGGTGCTGTTTTAGATGCATCTGATTCGCAGTTTTTCGCAAAACTTCACCGGCATATTACAGAACTGCTGGGAGTACAGCGAGTACTTAGGTGTAAGTAACTTTTTCATACTCAGCTTTTACGTATATCTCCAGTTTAAGAAATTGAAGTTTCAATTCAGTTTGTCTGTATATCGAATTAAAATTTTTTTAAAATATTTTCAGTCTTTCGCGTTTGGGGTAGACCTACCAGGGGTTTCCCAACAGTCGCTGGATGCATCGAGGCATGAGCTGCTCACCTCCGTTCAAGGACCTGAACAACATATCTATAATAGATAGGTAGATATTATAAAATGTATACTAAAAATTTTACAGAAATATGTTTTACTGATTTTCATTTTAAGAGTTTTCAAATTCTTAAAATGTTTGTTCTTTATCTCAAATTTATTTTCATTCAAACTTTTCAATATTTTTAAAATACTCTTATTTATTTCACATTTAATTTTGTTTACGGTTTTCAGAAACATGTTTTATTAAATATTTGTTATTGATTTTCATTTTAAAAGTTTTTCAATTTCTTGAAATGTTTTTCTTTATTTCAAATTTAACTTCATTCAAGCTTTTCAAGATTATTTTTTCTTAAATATTTGATTTTCTTAAATAAGCGTAAACTGTTTTTTTCTAAAATACGAAAAGGTCTTCGTAATATCTTACATTTTAATTGCACTTTGTAATACAGGAATTCAAAAATGTTAGCAGAGGTGACAAAGTTAAAGATAATGGTTTACATTAATTATTAAAAAAGTTATTTTATAATTTAATTCATTTTGTTTTTTCTTTTAATATTTTTTTAATTTAATTTTATTACGTTTTCAATATTTTAAAAATATTCTTTTGTTTATTTCAAACTTAATCTTGTTTAAGGTTTTCAGAAATATGTTTTATTCAATATTTTTTATTGATCTTCATTTTAAAAGTCTTCAAACATTCGAAGTTGATTTGAAGCAAGGAATTACATTAAAGCTCAAAATTTATTTAAAAATAATTATGAAGCAGATGCAATTTAGTTTATTTCTTTTTAATTTTTTATCAAACGTTCGAAGTTGATTTGAAGCAAAGAATTACATTAAAGCCAAAATTTATTTTAAAATAATTATGAATCAGATAGAATTTAGTTTTTTCTTTTAAATTTTAATAAGTATGGGAAATACCCCATAGGGCATCCTAAAATTCATGTGGGTCGGGATAAATGTGAACAGATTGATCTTAATTCTGTAGAGGGCATCATCAAGTGTACGATTGTACCACCATCCGATCTAGATTTAAACTATTTTGTAGTAAGGGACTCAAGAACAATGAGTCATGTTGTACCTATTGTTCAATGTTATTAGTACAGGCATTTTGTTTTGGTATATATTTAGCTTAAAGCTAAACATTTATTATTTTTTGCGATTAGTTTCTTCAAGGTTTCTGTGAATCATGCGATTATTTTTTTTTAAAGTGTGTGAAGTCTTTTCGACTGAAAATAAATCCAATGCTATTATGAATACTAAAATAAGATGGTTGCACGTGTTTAACGATTTTTTATTTCCGCTGTGATTGTAGATATTTATATATCAGATTATAAAAAACGAATACATTTTAGGTGAATTAATTTATAATTTTAAAAATTTCTGAAGAATGAAATCACTTATTTTACAGGTTATAAGTGAACACAAGCTAAATACTTTCTTTAAAAGTCATTCCATAAAATATTTACTACTAAATTTTGAAAAACTTGTTAGCAAGTTCGCCTGGCCGGTCGTTCTTGCTTGTTTAATTAACGGAATGGTTTTAGGAACATTTGTATCTTCGTACCTTTTGCTGGTTCAATTGTAGATATATGGAATTTAACTTTATCAGGGAATAATAAAACAGACCCTAGTCCTGCAAAAGAGTAAATTTAAACTTCAAGAATTATTAAAGACATAGCAGGTAATATGATCGTGTTGACTGGCAGCTTCAAAGTATTTCATATTTAAAAATTTTAAATGATAATTAGTCATCGGTAAAATTTAGCCTACAATAACTTTTAGTGTACGTTTATAAAAACACAACTTACCTGATTATTTGCTTGAAAACAATTTACCGTGTATTCTAAGAGGTAGAACAGGATGAAGTGTTTTTGGGTAAATATTTCATTGAACTGTTGCTTAAGAGAGTTAGATAAAAATCCGTGCTCCATTTTCACAAAACGAGAACAGATTTTACCGTCTGCAAAGTAGTGTAGAATTCAAAATGTTATAGCATCATATTTTCTCAAGATTATTTGACAATTGTCTTTGAAACAAAACCATGAACATTCCGTTTTAGACGATGCAGATGAGAAAGCAGCTATTAGAGTTTTTAGCAGAAGAGAAAGCTATTAGAGTTTTTAACTTTATTAGAGTAAAAAACGTCCTTTACTTTATTAGCGTGAAAGAAGTCCTAAATTTCAGTGTTAGCTATTTTGGGATTATCTCTACAAGGTTTCTCTGGTTATTAATTTTTTACCGTATTTGTTTTTTTTTTTTTGTTTTAATTAATTCTGAGTCTTTCTGTCTTTATATTTATCTTTGGTTTCTATTTTCATTTAATTAATCATGTTTAAAAGGCGGTGACTTTTGTAAATAATTTCAAAATCAAGGTTCATAAATATTGGCAAGGAAGTTATTAATAATATTGAATTAAAACATAAAGTAGAAAACTGATTACCAAAGGCGCGGATCAGTAGCACGGTTAATTTAAAATTAAATTTGCAAAACGTTCCTAAAATAACGTACTCACAGTTTTTGTTTTATAAAATATTTTTACGTCGACAATAACAGATTTAAATTTTCAAATGTAGGCTTTCTCTTGTTCGCAAGATTTTTAGAAAAAACAGTTTTATTTTTAATGCTAAAAGATAATAATGGCTTTTTGTTTTAAATTTGTAAAATAAGTTGTACTTAAATTTGAATTCTGAAGGTCAAACTTGTACCGTGTGAAAGGCTCTAGCTGAGGCTTGCAGATGTTTATTACATTTTTCGTAAAATACAGGAAAGACACAAGTTGAAAGTTGCCGAAGCAGAACAATAGGAAGGAAAATAGTAGTGACAACGGGTTTGACTCATTCTTAACAAAACACCCGTGCGTATATAGTTGGGATGTCGAACTAGCTAATCAGAAGACGTCCCTGTGCTGCCTTCGCTTGGCATGTTTTAGTGGTTTTAGTGTTAAAACATTCAAGGTGGATTTTACGAATCTATCAATTTCTGGCATACTAAATTTGTTCAAATATGGGTTTTTTTAACGCTAGTAGATATTCTTAAGGCTAATTACACAATTAGTCTTAAGATTTTATTAGAAGACGTTACCAGCGATAGACCTGAAGTTCGCACTTTATATGAACATATCTCGTAGAGCGAGGGCTACATCTTCCAATTACTTTAGGGGAATCTACATTAAAAAAGAGTAAGTTTATAATGAAATTAATTTATACAAAAGTGGAAGAGATTATTGTAGTCCAATTATTCAGAAATAAAAAAGGTTTTATTTCTTTTGAAAAAATTTTATATTTTTCAAACGTTTCGAACGTTAAAGTTCTTCGTCAGTGGAAATAAAATATATCTAAAAATGAAAATACATAATTAAATATTAAATAAGTGAAAGAAATAATAATAACTTAGATTTGGTCCATATCTTCAATTTTATATTCAGAAATTAATTTATATTTTTTATAATAACAAATATTATAAATTGAAGGTTTACCAGGAATAAACCGAAAATAATATCGAATATACGAGAAGTGCCGTAGATTTTATCGCTAATCTCGATTTAGTCTATTTAATTCCCCTTCTCATACTTCTAATATTTTTAATAACGGTAAATTCTTGATATTAATCTCCACAAAGAAAAATGAAAGAAACAATTGATATTAAGCCCTGACGGAGTACCGTATACTTTTATTCAAAAAAAATTATCTAAAATCATGTTTTAAATTTTTATTTTAAAAATCGAATTTCCCTAAGCGTTCTTTTATTCGAAATTCTGTTTTATCATTTTAGCGTGGGAAGAAGACTATTGTTAATAAACACGTTACCAAGATGCTGATGACTAACTGTAGTTAATTTATAGGAAATATCGTAAAGTTCTTAAAAATACGTTTCTTCTTAATTATATGTATATGTTAAAAAATTACCTTTGCTTTGCAGAATGCAGTATCATTCAATATGTGCCTTCGGTTCGAATGGGGATGTCAGCGCTCAAACTTCAAAGTAACGAAAATTTCTTTGCACGAGATATGGTGCGGTTCCAGGTGGCCCACATCACACTTCCTACTGGATATGGAACTCTGCCACACTTATGACTTATTTTTATTTTATTTTAATTATGAAGACACGTTTATTACTTAAAAAAGCATTGTTATCATATTAATCAACATTTTTAATTATATTCTGATTAATATTTAATTTCATAAATTGTGAATCCTCTGCCTTTTTGGAGTGAGCGCGATTTTGCAAATAAAATGAATAATTTTATAGCTGTATTTCTTTTGTGTTTACAAATGATATATCCTTTTAAACTTTTCAGCCTGAATTAAAAACATTTCGTAGGACGATGAAAGGTACCTATTGTTCGCAATAATCCCTGACGTCATTTACGAAATTTTAAGCTTTGATTGACAGGTGTAAACAGACAAGTCAAGACCTGCGTTTCTTTTTTTAGTTTTTGGGATAAACCGCTGATTGATCTAATTAAACCGTGCTTTTTCGTGATGCATCATGCATATTTATTTAATCCGCGGATTGATACCGAATCCGCCGTACACCTGGTTAAATTGATAACTTTGATTAAAGATTAATTCAATATGACACTTATTGCTCTGATTAATTAATTATGCACCCGCCGGCTCCTGGCCACGCCCCATTTGTACAGTGTGAGAGTGAGATAGATTGATAACCGCTAACCTGATTGGTCTAGTCTTGATTTAATTCCAAGATGGCCGCCGCTGTTAATCGACATTTTAATCCAACTTTTAATCGATCTAATTAAATTTGATTGATTAATTTGATTAAATCCAAGATGGCCGCCGTTTTTAATCGAGATTTTAATCGAACTTTTAATTGACCTAATTAAACCGCGAATTGATCTAATTAAGCCGCTAATCCCATTAAATCGACCTAAAATTCCGCGAAATGATCTAATTAAACCGTTAATCCAATTAAATCGACCTAAAATTCCGCGAATTGACCTAAAATTCCGCGAATTGATCTAATTATTGCGCAATCGATTAAATTGATTGACCTAATTAAAAACAAAATGGCCGCCCAGCTGACAGTATTCTACTCACCAAACAATAATCCTAAGCCATCCCACCACAAATTAATAGAAAACTAGTTTAAACGCCTCAGAAATCTTAGAATCAATACAGTTATTTCTGTAGCTGCACTTTTATAAAAATACCTTACATTGTGTTTTGTAATAAATTGCCAAGAGAAGTGGTCGTTTAGAAAATTACGTCCTTTTATTGTTCATGTTTATTTACCATTAAACTAGCCGATTATGCTTATCAAACTAAGTTATGTTGACTTTATATATGTGAAATAATTGTTATGTGCCTGTTTTTGTTTTGAATTTTATCGTTTGAGGTATTATTGTTAAAGTTAATATTTCACAGTGGAATAATTTAGTAAAAATATTGCCCTGTGACAGTTTACTCGATTTTTTAAAGTGACTTTCTGTCTCTCATCATTAATCGATGATGAATTATAAAAGTTTATCATCTGCTAAAAAATATAAAGTGTATGTAGAGA
The DNA here is from genome assembly GCA_963082815.1 of Melanotus villosus. Classification (NCBI taxonomy): domain Eukaryota; kingdom Metazoa; phylum Arthropoda; class Insecta; order Coleoptera; family Elateridae; genus Melanotus; species Melanotus villosus. The sequence continues at coordinate 58,985,976 of OY720425.1, forward strand.
TCAGAAAAGTTGAAGTGCCTCGTTATCTAAAGGAACGTTTTTAATCATTTCTTTAATTTGTAATTCTTGGAACTTCCAGCTTTGATTAGGGATTGTAATCAAGACCCTTATGTTAAAGGCACGAGGGTAATTCAACCCTCTTTTTTGTTGTGCTCTTTAATTCTCCTCTTTGAAAGCCTCTAAATGTTGCCGAGATTAAATTTCTGGTGCGCCGTTTTTGTAGATATTTTGCTAAAAACTAACGTTCACTTTTGTATTGTTGATGCAGGGCAAGCTTTTTTTTGGGTTTATCCCGAATAACGACGCGTTGACTTGAAAAAAAAAGGTGGTAGATTAATATTTGTTTTTAATTTCCCTCTTAACTGGATTAGCCAAGTTTATTTCGCGAAGAAACTTTTGACACTTTTTTCGTGGATGTACTTTGCGTCTTTCCGAGATTTGTTTTTCGGGTGAGCAAAGCTAGATTAATCGGAGGTAAACGTGTAGCAATCTGGGGGGACAGAACGGGAAAATACGACTCTTTAAATGTCTCAATCAAACTTTTTCGACTATATTTCAGATGTGTTTATTTCGCTTCGGTAGGTTCTGATTTAGCAAACTTTCAGCTGAACTTTCAGACCTAATCTAGTGAAATGCTCGGATATCTCCGCAATATCGACGCTTCAATTCATTCTATATTTCTGCAACACTTAATACGAGCGGATATTCTCAATATCCTCTGCTTTTCGTCAATATGGCTCCTATGACATACGTGATACGATTTGGTGTTTTATTTTAGGGATTTAGCGATCACGAAATCCGAAACTTTATAAATTCGTCGTGTGTGAGCGAAGCGCTCAAACTGGAATAACACCGACGTAATCCCTTAACCATTTAGCATCCACTAAGCCACCATGATGCCACGTTGCATAATTATGCGTATTAAGGGGACTAGAACGTTAAATGGGATCACAGCTTATCCACAGAGTTACATGGGTTGTAACTCCGGTTGCTTCGACGTACCCGACGAGGATGTACGGCGTCGGGATCGCACGTATCCTCCCTGAATGACCCGTAAGTGCATAACTATGCAACTGACATTAATGACAATAATGACAATGTCTTGTATGTGTGGTATTTCATAACTAATTACCGAAACCGGATATACGAGCATACGTAGATATAATTTATAATAGTCCGGTAATAGCACCTAAATCAAGCCCTAATAACTACATGGTAACAACCACCAAAAACCATTAAATTCCTATCTCCGTTTAATCCGAAATTGGGGTGTTGATTAATTCACAAAAAGGAGCACCTAACCCTTCTAAAACTCGATTAAATTTCTACCGAAATTATAAACGTCTGCAGTCAAATATTTGGAATCGTCACCGTTTTAAGTACGTAGTAAAACATACCGCCCGGAATTACACCGGACTGTCCGGGCCGGATATATGCAGCAGTTAGGAAGCTGTGCTTAGTCGGGCCATAAAGTCGCGACATTGGCGCCCCCCATCCACGGATTGTTTCCTTCCTGCACCAAGGGTGCTTAACCGCGAAGTACTTAATACGTTCCCGAACATAAATTCTATTAGTTTATGTTATTGTTATTTATTATGTGTAATGGAATTTCAACCTGAATCCTCACAACAGTTTTCACAGTGACGGGTTGGGGAATGGCGACAGTAGGACGCCCGCCGTCCGGTGCCTCGTGATTATTAATTTCCTGAAATACCCTGATTATTAATAATCCCGCTACAGAGAACAATACCGGCTCGTAATTCTACGGACAGGTGTAGAATATGGATTCCATGATTTACATCCTTTGTTCGGATTTGAACAAACCTTTGTAGTTATTTTTAGTCAAACGTTGTTAGCTTTGTACGAAGAGAATCGTATAATTTTGTAATTTGTTTAATTCTTCTTATGTTAATTAACTAATTAATTCACAAATGCGTAAATTCTAATATTTTTTATCTTATACGAAAAAATAAATATTTTGCATTTTACATCTTCATAGCTAACTGGTGTGTAAACCTTTATATATTTTTTTGTGTTTAGTAAATATGTCTGTATACAATTATACAATTTGCGCGGTTCCACCCTGGCTCTATATAAGTGAAAGGAAGGGGGGAAACTCAACCTCTTCAGCATCAGGTTTTGGTAAAGGAACCACCCCCTTACTTGTTTAGACCTTGCTGTTGGTTGTATATGCATTGAAGAGAATTAAATTAGATATTTGTTAAAAGTAAAAAAGTTTGGGCCATCGCAATATGGGAATAACGATAGAAGAGGATATGTATACTATATACCCTATACTACGCCGATGACCAGGAAAACAGTGACGATTTAAGTTACATGGTGAGAAAATTAAAAGAAACCTATGGACAAACAGGATTAAAAATAAATCACAACAAATGCGAATACTTGGTTACGGGAAATAAAGAAATTGACAACCTTCCTTTGGAAAGTGAATTTGTAAAAGTGTTGAAAAATGTAAATATCTGGGTGGCAGAAATATAATTCGGTCAATTAATTCGATCTTGTGAGACATAAGTATAAGAAAAACTACGAAAAAAAAGAATATACCTATATACTAAGGTACTATATTGTACGAAGTGTTGTTACTCATGAAGCAGAAGTGTGGAATGTTAGTAAAACAAACAAAAATAAGCTGTTAGCTATTGAAATAGACTTTTTACGACTAAGCTGCCGAAAGACCAGAATGGACAAAGTACGAAATGAAACTATTCGAGAGAAGATGAAAATCGACAAGGATATTATGGACGAGGTACAAAAACGACAATTGGTATGACCAGGCCATGTCAACAGAATGGAGGAAATAAGATGGCCAAGAAGAGTGTTAATATGGATCCCACCTGAAAGGCGAAAAAAAGGGCGTCTAAGACGAAGCTGGAGGGATGATGTAAATGAAGCTATGCAGGCAAGAAACTTAGAAGAAGACGCCTGCTACGATAGAAAGACATGAAAAGTGGATGCGGATATACGGGGATAGCTGTAAACTTCCCGCTATGGAGGGGATGAAAAGGAAACATTATTGCCCATTTGACGGCACAGTTCGAGCTGACCAAAACATTGTAAAATTTTTTGACTGTATTATTAACTGGTTCTTTTATTTTTATTGTCTATGGCAAATCTAGACCAAGAACTTGTTGATATCTGGAGATGCAACTGTTGTGAGCCCTTTTTGCATGTATGCTGTGTATGTAGGCGTTATGTTCTTACCCATCAAAGAGCATGAAGATAGATATACCCGTAATTTGATTACTTGCCAAATGTTGTGCAGGCGAGACTGCCAGCTTAAGGCATACCCTTTTGGTGAGAACTTGACTAGATTTAGGAATAAAGGGGCCAATGCCCCGACCTGCCCTTAACTATGAGGTTCTCGATTTCTTACTTTCTTCACCCTTTTTGTTTCTTCTCTCGTAATGTCTTGGTCTTGCTAACCCTTACTACGTTTTCGTCTACTGTTGGATATAGGCCTTCCTGTCAGTCTCTTTTTTGAGTGATGTTCTCTTTCAATTTGCTGCAATCCTTTTCACATCGTCATTTCATTAGGTTGGTGGTCTACTTCTACTCCTTTTATTTTACCAAAGCTTCGACTATTTTATTCTTTTCAACCATCAATTAATACTCATGCGAGTTGCTTGAATTGTATATTTCCATTTAGGTTCTGCCTCTGACTTAGTTTACTTTTGTTCTTTGCCGTGTTGTGGGTTTCAAAGTGAATTTTTTTATAATACCATCTTTTTGTAATTGCTTCTTCTTGTATCTAATTTAAACAGAAAAGCTAGGAACCTGAATTTTTTCTTACTTTAAAGATCAAACAGCTAAGAATATTATTTACGAAAACATGTTTTTCAGTTATTCTTAAAGAACCCAAATGAACGAATTCCTTTTTCCTTAGAATGCAAGTTGATGAGTTTCTGTGTAGAACATTTTCCTGTTTTATTATTAGTTTATAGCATTAATGCTTTCGTATGTTAAAATTTCGTACATTCAAGGAATTTTGGGTTGTTATTTCATTTTAATATATTCTTTGTGGAAATATCTTGTTCATTCGAGTGGAATTAAACTTTAATAACGGGCACGTCTGTAATTAAAACAAGAAGGAATGTATAAATTTTGGGAAAGTTTTTGTTCTGCGAAAGTTCTTAAAGAGAAAATATAACATGTCGGTGATTACAAAGCAAAATTTAACTCCTGGCGTACCTTTGAGATTCCTAAGTGAATAACTTTCAATACTGCGCACTTTCACCTTGCAAAGTTGTAGAATTACAAAAGAAGATTAAATTTGATCCTCATTTTCGTAACAAGGAAAATTCAATAACCATTTAAAAATACATAAAAGTTTGTAAATCGATGATGTTGTGGCGAAAGGCGTTTGTGGACTTTTCAATTAAGAGCGAATTAATCAAAAAAAACGCGTCGATATTTTCTTCCATTAAATTTGTAAATGGGCAGTTCGATGAGTGAAATACACAATTAAACATCCCGCCCGAATTTTTGCGCCTTTTAAAACGGGGCCAATGTAATCAATTCGACAATTATCAAACGACCGCTGTGGAGTTTAATAATTGCCAATTTACTCGAAAATATCGAACAAAACCTTTCCAGTTACATTTCAAACAGCTGTTGGACTATAGCGATCTCGAATAAATGATTGTAACAGACTCTTTAGGCTTCAGTACGAAACCCCAAACGTTTATACGTAACTATAAAGTTCTGGTAATCCAAGTTTTGTAGGGAAACAATACGGATGCCTCTTAAACTCCTGAATTTCCCAGACGACCCTGTACTCATGATACTCAATGTTAATCTGGAAAAGAGCTTAGCGTTAGTAAACAGCTTTAGGAATTTACTGGCTTCCTTGTTTTGAGTTTGGATTTTGCGATTTTTTTTAACTAACTTCAAAATATCTTTATGCCCAAATGGTCTCAGCACATTCGATTTGTTATTAATTTATTCTTACGTATTCGTCAATATTCTCTTATTAATCAATTTCTGTTACTGAGATTGTATTCCTAAAATACATCATTACGGAAACTTTCAGAACCCGGTGAATCAACATGGTACTTTATAAAGCGTCGAGTTAAAAGGGTCATGGCACAAAAGCTTTTAGGCAGAAAAAATCTAAATAAATGTAGCTTCAAAAATTTGATATCTTAAATCTCGTCATGTAAAGGGGCTATTATTATACTTTAATGCAGATGTCTGCCTTGTTACCGATGCTTATACTACGTCAAGAACGTTGTTAACTTTACAAAAGCTTTATATGTAGGATACTTTCCCTTTACGTAGGCGTCAGTGATTGATTGAACTGTATTTTACGTATAAGGACTACTGATAGTCTTCATTTTTTTTCCGTTCCGTGACCTCACTAAGTATATTTATCTGAATATTCAAAAACTCTTTGTGATTCCTGGTACTTTTTGATGTTCACTTAATGAATCCACGAAAATCACAAAAGTTTTTCTGTTTGATATTTGGAAGTTACTAGGATTTACGAAAGCCCTTATGAATTCCATAAATTTAAATTAGAATCATCTCCGATACTGTAGACGTACTGATTTAAAGTAAATCAAGCCATTGCTGCTTTTAGCACCCTAAATATCAGTTTAGAAAATATAAAATGCTCTTACTGATGTAAGTATAGGTAGTCGATGGCGACAACAAAATATTTAAATCGTAGTTCGCTTTCTTAAAGTTTTCAAAGCTTATAATATTTCATGAGGTTGGAAAAAATGTTTCTTTATTCAACCTTCAAGTTGTGAGAAAATTTTTTAAAATAATAGTTCAAATTTTTTCTATACAAAAGGCTTCACTTATCGTAGACTTTCTACTTGGTTGAATTTTCCTTAAAAAAACTTTGTAAGTTGGTATCTTAGCTGGTGGAACGTTTTCCCAGAGGGATTTACGCTGGCTGGATTATTACGGCATCACCCAATGAGGCATGCATTTTACTGGCGAGATACTTGTTAGCGAAACGGTTTTTACTGCAAAAATTTCTTTAGCTAAATTTAGTCAGTGGAATATTTTCTTCTCCTATTTTTTAAGCAAATTTTACTTAAATTTTTCGTGATTCCTTTATGTAAATATATTGGGATTAATCTTTCAGAATTTATTTTGCTACGGATTTTGAAAGCTATAACATTTTATTAAATGTGGGTTCTAACAATGCCCTAGTTATTATTCGAGAAATAGATTATGCTGACGTATACGCTACTTTTAAAATTATTTAGTTGAAGTATGTTTCCTATAGATGACAAGAAAGATTAATTGTTTTCCATTCGTTTTGTTTTGTTAGTGTTAATATTTTTGTATTTTTTTTTTTTTAATATGGCAATTTGTTACAAAGATTTAACACTAAGCATTTTTGTTGAAAGTCAGCCTTGGTGTGAGAAAGTTATAGCTCAATGACTCATAACTCTATATGACTTCCATTGCCTGCATGATAAGTCTAGAAGGGTTCAATCTAATGGCAAGTCTATCTAGCTGCTTCTATTGTCCAACAAGTTCATGGCCAATTCATTAGGATGCTTCACCAAACGTTGAATGTAGTTTTCACTGCACTTCACCATCACTTGTTTCACAGTAGAAGTTTATAGATCTTGGTAGATGTCTCTATTTCGGACGTACCACGGTGTATCGGTTATAGCTCAGAGAACTTTGGAATTTTTCTAATCGCATGGTTAACGAATTAAAACGAAAATACAGAAATATTACCCAGCATGATATAACAACATTCTAAAGTGTTTGTGAACCTTGTCAACAGAAATTAAAAAAGGAAAAAAATGTGTTGTTATTAAATTCAACTTCTAGCTTTTGGTAATTTTAAATGATCATTCCTTTTCGACTGTTAAGCTTATTCACCATCTGCCCTACGTAAAAAAGGATTAGCATTTCAGTTGCTCCAGGTCTTCAAAATCTGCCTGCAACTGTAGCTCGAACATGTGTCCTCTTGGCTGTAAACCAGATCCCTAATCCACTCGGCCACTAGGCCCTAGGATTTCATAAAACTATTTCTTATTGTTTACGTCACGGCAAAGCCTTTTTTTTATTTTCTTCAGATACCGTTTGTATTTCAGTGTTCAAGTACCAAATTCTGTAATTTAATTTCTTTTTGTAAGGCATTCTATCGTACGATCAAAAAGTCCTTGGATTGCGGTTGCTGTGGATGTTACATTGTATGAATCCTAAACATTTTATATTCTTTTTGAAGCCTTTTTAATTACAATCTACTCACTTTTAAATCATGCCAAGTAAAGGTCAATGACATAAAAATAATAAAAGTATAGAATTTCGGAGATGACTTAAATTCCACAGCAACCGCGATCCAAGGACTTTTTGATCATACTATATGTTGAATAAAACTTTTTTATCTTTAAGAAACTTTAATGGTTACTTTATAACATGCTGCTCTTCAGAAAGAGCTAGGTAGAAATTTACACCCATGTTAACACTGTGAGCCCTGGTACTGGAAAGAAACCCATTAGCCATTTCCACCACCTTATAAATGCTACCCCAATTGTACAAAACTAAATATAGTGAATGTCTTCAATACTATAGTTATTATCTAAACTTCAACTCTTTTCTCATGGCATTAAGGCATTCCCCACTAGTCATCGTTTTCATAATCATTTTAATTTGGTTGAATATTTCGCTTTTCCTTTGGAGCCAAATGTATTTTTTTTCTACAGATTTATGTCCAAAAATAAGCCAGAACTCGAAAACATTTAAATTCAGGCAAATCCCAAATTTTTCTATACTTTTGAAATCTGTACGTTTTTCATATTCGTTCCATGTTTATTTCCTATTTATATCAGATGTCCTTTCTATTTTTCTGCTGATTTACGACCATTTATACTTTTTCGTTTTAGTATCAGCAGCAACGCTTCCAAAATCGCCGACGTAAATTGTAAATGCCGTTTTTCTTCGTTTAAAGCAATTTGTCGCCTCTTGACTGCCTTATTGCAGTGTAATTAATTCCTGTTGTTCCCCTATTTGATGCAAATTCGTATTTACCTTCTTCATCTCCCCCACTATTTTCATTTAATGTAACGCATCCTTCATCTCTTATCTATTCTAACAGTTTCATCCTTATTTGCAGCTTGTCTTTTCACTTGTCTTACTCCATCCTTCTTTCAAGTCCTTGTTTGCCCGTTTTAATCCATAATGATTCATTCACACCTATTTTGACAGTAAGATCGTGCTCAGACTTTAATTAAAGTGTTTTGTTTGCATTTGTGGTAAGATTTTCCACATGGATTGAAATTTATTTTGGAAATACTGCTGTTTGTTTGAAATTTAACATATTCAGTATTTTAGCATAAAATTACGTTTGCCACTTCACAACTTAGTTATTGTTCTTCTTGGTAAGCTTTTGACCTTTTTCTCTGCTTCAGATGTTCGTTGTCTTATTAAAAGTTCCTCACTTATAAATTTGGTTTGTTTTTTTATAATTATGTTCTTTGATTTTATATTATCGGCCTTTTTTGTTTGTTTGTTTGAAAGATTGGATTTCAGCCAAATTAATTGGTGTCTCAAAACTTAAAGGTTGAGAATTACTAAAGTGGGGTTGTTTATCAGAACCTGTAATCTTGAAATTTGAATGTTTAAACATTTAAACGATTCGTATAAATCTAAACTTCGAATTCTTGAAATCAAAATTTAATTATGAAACTTGGGCCAAATGATTGCAATCCTGAACATCGCTCGTCACCTCCAAGCTCAAATTTACGTTCGAAGATTTCAATCTGGAGTTCAGAATCGAAGATGTCAATTTTAATTCGATTCTGGATTTGGATTTTACTGGTCTTAACTTCTTTCCAACTTTTGTAAATCCTCAACACTGATTATTTTCGCTTAATTAATCATTGGTCAACATCATAACCAACATGATTAAATTAAAATTTAAATTCAAACCCAATAGAACATTCGAAAACAACAAATTGTGTCGTTTTATTACTTTTGATCTTTGGTAAATTTTTTGCAAACCACTGAATTAATCAAGTTCGTGGTGGGGCTTCCAGAACTTGAGGTTCAGCCTTCAAACATAATCGATTTTTTATTTAAATCGCCGCTTTCAGATTTAAACTATATTTGAAAGTGGTTTTCAAGAAGAAGAGATTTTTATTTTAAAACTCAAAACTTTAAATGGAATTTTGTTTGTAAATTATAATTTGAATTTAAGTTATTGAAGTCGAATACCATTGTTTCAGATTTGATAGTTCTTTCTCATATAAAAATTCAACAAACTTGAAATTATTAGAAGAATACTAAGATTAACAAGAAAGTTAGATCCACTAACCTTTAATTTGATTACCTAACTGAATTCAGCGATCTGACTTTAAAATATCGAAAAAATATATAAATAAATATCAAGGTTTCCTTGTCACTAACTCAAAAAAAAATTTGGAAGAATGTATCCATAAATCCTATGTTAAAATTTCCTGTTTATAGGGGAATTTTGTTTTATGGTCCTATATTATTCATAGAATTGTCATTTGCAGTCCGCCATTCAACCAAAAACGACAATACGAAGGGATCCATGATACAAATAAAATATGCAAACAAGATAAAACGAGAAAGACACAGTAAGCCCTACGTTATTGTAATACGGTGCACCCTAAGTTTCACGTCTATCCAAGCCACCCCTGCAAAGATTTTCCCAGTACAGTTGCATCAAAATTATCTCGCATTCAGCTGCAGTGCGTTTCAATTTATAAAAATAAAATTCCTACAAGTAGAGCTAGAGTTAGCTCATATTCAGATGCATGTAGGTACGTCCGAATAAAAGTTACTAAATATGCACCACATAAAATAATATTAAATGCGACAAGTTTCAGCGCTACGACTGAATTTCCTATGATTTGCATTTATATTGTCAGCAAAGGAAAATTGGATTACACAAACACGTGGCATAATCTGTGTCTGTTGTAATCCACTATCTATTATATTCTGACCGTCGGTGGTGGACAATGTGTTAAATTCGTGTTACTCGGTTGGAATTCCATAAATACGATGCAGTATACATTCAATATTCTATGAAATATTTATTCGAAATGCAAGCCTGGTTAACGTATTTTATAAAATTTTAAACAGACAATAAATTATGTGTAGCGATACCTCATGTGATAAACTTCAATAACGATAATTTAAAGTAATACATCAAGTGAGGTTGCATGCGTTCACCATATTAGTAGCAACAGAGGTAAAGAGATAAAATAAATATTTCCGGGGTTATAGAGAAAAATCACACGAACGGTATTCTGATATTATAGTACTGATGTAGATACGACATGTTGAAATAATATGAATGTAGGACTGTTGTTAATATTTAATTTCAATTTACTTAGTTACGGCACGCAATGTATGATGCATTTATGAGAATGTAAATGTTGGATTATTTATCTAATACAGAATTATATGTATGATTCTTTAAATATTTTGTATGGAAAGGAATTTATCACAATTAAATGAGTCTACTGTTAAAATCTATTGATGAAAATTGAGTATACCACATCTTGATCATCTTACAGCATGTACTCAAAAGCTCATCAGTAACATTAAATGATACTAATAATAATCCTGCCTATAGTTAGAATCATTTCCCATGCTAATGAATGGCGTATATGTAGCGAATCGTAGAGATAAAATTTAAAAAGTAAGGGTTCAAGCATGAATCCTTGTGGTACACTATATCTCATAAAATTTGCACAACTTAAACTGGGTCACTATTTTATTTAAAACTTAAAAGTACATATTTGTAATTTCAGTTTCCCTTCTTCCTTGTTCTAGGACTTTCTGAAAATAATTCAACATAGTTCGGGATGAATTTTCTGCAAATAAAGCTTTGATTTTCTAACAAATTAAATTATTGGGAAAAGCATTGAAGTTCGGATGTGTTTGACTTGATTTTCTTTAATTTTGTTGTTTTAGAATATTTCCAGGTTTTTTAGTTTTCAACATAATTTTTACTAAAAAAATTCCAAATTGAGTTTTCATTTTTAAACTGAGCTTTTTTTTGGCAAGAAAATCAATCAACAAGGAGAAGATCAGAGTTGAGGAGTGTTGATGGATATATCAGCCTACTCATCGGCATTGTCTAAATTCTGTATGCAGTTACCAAGGAGGAGATTACGACTTCTTGTAAGTATACTACACACTGCAAACTGAAGAAACATCTTACCGATTAAGGCTAACTAACAGCCCGACCTGCAGAGGTTGTAATTGGAAGGCAGGAAGGATATTCTATGCCACTGCCCCACACTCGCCTCGATTAGGGTGCCATGTTGAGGGATTTCTGCCTCATATGGCAGGAATCCGTAACACACCTTTGGTTAGCATCCTCAGGTTTACTGAGAGGACTGGATAGCTGGACCAAGGTTATGTGCATAATTTCTTGGGGTAGCACAATGGGCCCATTTTAAGGCCTACGTGCACATGAACATAGTTCATTCCCCACACCAAATTCAGAATCTAGAATCTAGTGTTTGACTTGATGTTCTTCGAATTTATTGTTTAAGTAAAGCTTCAAATGTTTTCAGTTTTCAGCTGTGAAAAACAACTGTTTATTTTTCCTAAGAAAATTCAAAATCGATTTTGGTACGAACTTTATCTAAATTGAGCTTTTGCTTCGTAAGAAAATCAATCAACTAGGAAAAGATGAAAGTGTTTAACTTGAGTTTCTTCGAACTTATTTTTTAGAGGAGCTTCGATGGTTAATAACTAAACAAATGAAGAAAAAAATTAAAGTTCAGGAATAAGTTCCCCTTAATTTTCCGTTAGAAAAAAGCTTCGATGGTTCAGTTTTCATCTATGAAATATATGTTTATCTTTCTCAAGATAATTCCAAATTGAGCTTTTCATAAACTCCTTTATAACAATATCAGTTATTGGGAAAAAATCAAAGGTCAGAAATGATTCACTTAAGCTTCAGCGAATTTGGGCTTTTAAAGGAACTTCAATGATTTTTAAATTTTCAGCCGTAACTCTTACATTTTGTTACGGCTCAACATTAAGCTTTTCCTTAACAGAGTTTTCATTTCGAAATAAAGTAAATTCATGGCCAAATCCCTGTTTTTGTTTGGCAAATTTTGTTATTAAAAAAAACTTGAATTTTCAAACTGCGGGTGATTTTGGTTTGAATAAAATTTCCGAAAGTAGAGTTTCCGCTTCTTAATAAAATAATTAATGGAAAAAGGATAACAGCTCAGAAGCGATATATTTGGTCTTCTCTGAAATGTCCTTTTAAAAAAATCTTACGGGTGTCTATCTATTTATCCATCCCGAATAAGTTTGGAAAAATCTTTTCTAATTAGAGTTCTTCTTTCTTTTATGGCATTACACTTTCTGAAGAACCGTTATTTGGTGTAAAATTTTCTTCCATTCGCTTCTATTTGCTGCTTTCCTCCTCCTCCTCCTCCTTCTTCTTCTTCTGTAGTTGACTATTAAACTGTCGGATTTATCGTTTTTTGTTTCCATGTCCACTCTCCTTCATTTAGAATTATTTCCGCCATTGCACTTCTAACTTCTAATATATGTTTTCAAATCTATGTTGGTCTTCGTCTGCTTATTCTTCTTCCCATTGGAGACCATTGCGTTGTTTTCATCAGCTATATATATTTCGGCATTCATTTGACATGGCCGTACTACTGGGGTGCTCTATTTTCTGTAATGGAGCATATAACCCCCATTCTTCCCCAAACTTCTTCCATTTTGAGTTTATCCCTCCTTGTCACTGGCGAACATCTTCTCATGTAGTCTAGTTCTACATACAGTTTCTTATTTTTTTCTTGTGATTTTATCAGCGACTACATTTCAGCTCCATACTGTGGAAAGTTTTTTTGGTGTCTTTTCTGATGTTTGTACTTCACCGTATGCCATGTAGTGTTTTGTTGTTTGTTTGCCCATGGTAATTCTTGTATCTATATCCTTCTGGCATGTCCCTACTATACTTGTCATTGAACCCAACTATTTAAAAGTGCTACATGAGTGGATTGTTTGGTCATCTATTATCCAATTATTTTCTGTATCAGTACTTGCGCATATGTCTTCTGTTTTTTGGAAATTAAATATTAGACCTCATCTTTCATATTCTTCTTTAAGTTTTTCCAAATAAATTTTATGTATTCATCGTCTTGTGCAAATATTATATAGTCATCAGCGAATAGTAAGGAATTTTCAAGTGGTTGTGTCTATTTGTGTATTTCCTTGTATTTGTCGTACTGTAAAGTGAAGGGAAAAATCCGCACCTTTGTTTCAGGCCCATTTTTAGATTTATTGGTGTTGCTACTGTAGTTCCTATTTTATTTCTTGCTTGAACGGTATGGCATACCCTTTTCACTATGTTTCCTCATTTTTCTTTTATATTTAATATTCTCATTGCTGTCCAAATTTGACAAATAGAAATGCTAGCATAGACTTTTTGCAGACCTATGAAGGTCAAATGTGTAGCCATTCCGTGCCCCATTTTTGCTATTGCCTTTCTAACGCAGTGTATGTTGTCTAGGCATGCTCTTTATCTTCTAAAGCCACTTTTTTCCTAACTGAACATAACATTTCCTTCTCCCTCTTTAGTTTTCAACACACACTAGTAAATAAGCAATCTTGCTATAGATGGAATAACAGCAATTTCTTTAGGTAGTATGCAGCTTTTTGTTTCGCATCTTATATGTGGAGATCGTGTATGATTGATTCCATTCTCTAGGGATTTTATGACCTTCTTCTATTTTGATAAACTTTTTTCTTATAGGTATATTGTTTCATAAGCATCGTTGTCTCCGGCCATTGCTGAAAAGAGTGGCCCGATTGCTCTGTTAACGCGGCGCCTCTCTTCCATAGGAACCAGCCGCTATGGGAGAGTAGGCCAAAAACCCCTCACTAAAAAGTGAAGGACTCCTTTGCTCTATATAGGGATATGATTGGCTAATAAAGAAAGAAAGAAGAAAGAATTTTCCCTCCTTGTTTAAGGAGCTACATTCTTTATACTTCTAGGACCTGAAGCGTTGCGGTTTTTAGCCCAAATGCTTTTCATATATCTTGTTCCGTGATTTCGGGTGTTGGCCCGTCTTCTTCTTCGGTGGTTTCTGTATACTGGTGTTCTTGTCTATGTTCTTGTAGTAGCGTTGGATCCATTATTTTGAGTGTGTTGCTTGTATTAGTCCTTTGGTGCTGTTATTTAGTATGCTCTGATATATTGTCAATGTTTACACAGAGCTTCTGCCAATATTCCTTTTCTTATTTTTTGGCTTTTGCATTTACAAGTTTTCTTAGACGGACATATTCTTCTTCCTATTTTCTACACTAAGAACTTCACTGGCTGCGACTAATACTACCTTCTTGAGGTGTTGATATATTTCTGCAGGAGTACCATCCTTGTTCATATCTAGTTTGTTTTCTGACCTGTTTTGATACAGTAATTTCACACTGTTGTTTTAGTAATTCTGTTTTAGACGTAGTTTCTTTTAAGAAATAGATTTTTGATATTTGTTCCTTCTTCAACTTCTTTAATCTGTAATGCTTTTGGGCCTTGGGTATCTCTCATCTTTTTGTCTTTTTCTTGGCCTTCCACTTTGTCTTCGTCCTTTCGGCTTTATATTCAATGACAATTTTGGTATTCCATTTTAATCCATTCTAACTACGTTTTCTATTGAATTTAGTATCTGCTTGCTTTTCCTTTTTAGTCATTATTATCCACAAGGTTCGTTCCTGAAATGCTTTCTAAATTTCTTTGAACATTTTCCTTTCGAAAATAATTATGCGATTTTTTTATTTGTTCCTTAGTACCAGTGTTTCTCCAGCATCTTATAAATTACAATTTTAGCTTTCCCTTCTATATTTCTAAACTTAAAAACGTTATGCAGGCTTCGAAAGCTTCCCAGATATTTACTTTTGCTTGCTTCTTGAAAACCTTTAATACCTAAATTACTTTGGTTTTTTGGATGCCTTTGTTTTTCTCTGGTCGTTCCTATATAGTTTCTTTTGTCTTTGTATACCTTTCCGAAAAGTCTCTTGCTTCTCGCTATTATCAAGGTATCATTGGCCCTTAGCCTTGGCTAAATATTGCGTGCGGCTATTGTAGATTGTGCTACCTTTTAGTTTTCTTATTACCCTTTCTAATATTATGTTAACCAAAATTGGTGTCGGGGAATACTCTTGCCTTCATTCATGCTGAGAAAGTATCATTTTCAGAAATCAGTTACGGACTGGCGATTTTTAATATCCAGGCTAGTAATAAATAATCGATTTATTGTTTCTATACTTTATTAACTGTTTGCTTGTAATGAGTGCGGCAACTATACGTATTTTGTCCTTATTCTTTACATCTTTGGCTACTATTTGCATATTTTTGACTGTCTATAGTTTAATTAATTTTACGACTAAATATGAAGTAAGATCAAAATGATTTGTTGTAAAGGAGATACTTTTGGTTTACCATGTATAATCAGTTCTAGTTTTTATTAAGTGATCCCATCATCCACTGTTGCTGTTTCTGATTAAAATAAAGCCTGGTGCTACTGCAATAAATACAAATTAATGATCTTGCTGAAATTTACATCAAATTAGCTTTGGACACAAATTGCCCATTTGAACGATATATTTATTAATATTTCATCATTTAGTACATCACCTAATTGTGCTAATTTAATTGCTAATACATCATCAACATATTGGGCGACTGGTCCCGTATTAGTATCACTCGTATTTTCCCGTATTAGTAGGCACTCGGCACTCATTGGTAAACAATACACACAGGAGATACCCCAAAATCAAGTGCCGCGAACGACATCCAATATAGGTACAAGAAAGAGAAAGCTTTAGATTTCCAATTTTTTTTCTCATGAAACGAGTTTTTCAGTTCAAGAATATTTAAATTTTATCAAACTGTTTGCTTTAACAAACCAGCCTACCAATTTAAGACTTTGAAATCTTAGGCTTTACATCGAAATCTACCAGTTTCTACTCATACCCTAACCTAGGTCTTAACTACCGATTTGTACCCACAACGACACCTTTTTTGTCAAATGATATTAAAACTTGGGCCTTCATCATTTTTTTTTTAACTTATTGTAGCTCTGGTGCTTGGATGGCTACAAAAAAAATTGTCTGATTTTTCACTAAGCATTGTGAAAAGCTTGAGGGGGGGGGGGATCATCCACTTGTAATACATTTATTATCAACAAAAAGTCTGCCAAAGGCAATTACGAGTAAGCAGCTTTTGGGATTTATTTTTACAATAACAAAAGAATTACTTTAAGAATCTCATAAAAGGTTACAACATAAATATTTAATAATGTAGCATGCGTTGTGTACTGAAATAACGTTTAATATCAGAAAAAGTAATTTTATGTCAGTATAAATTGAAAACAAAAATTACTCATCCAAATAATACATTATAACAAAAACTTTTGAAAGGATTTCGTATTATTATAAAGAGTCGAAAAGGTCACTGCGCAAATTGTGGGCGTACTTACGTAGGTTATGCTTCCTAAAAAGTACTTTGATAAGTCCATGTATATTTATGCTTCAGCAGTTGAAAGGAATTTTTTTTTAAATTATTAAGTTTGGATTTCGATTTTGGGTCATTATTTTTGGTAAATGTACGGGTTTTAATAGTACTGTAGTTAAATAAAAGTTTTTTCACAAAGTTGCTTTGACCTTTTGCTGATTCGTTTGAATTTAGAAAATTAAATAATAATATTTAATATCAACCATGATACAGAAACAAATATTTTTACATGGTCAGCTTCAATATTAAAATTTTTAAAACTGACGGTGAACAATTTCAATTCACATAATAATATGTTAAAATTCTACCTTGTATTAACTGTAATGTTCATATTCGCACCGAAAATTCTGTTAGACAAGAGACGTTTTGGTTTCATTACAGAACAAAATGAAATATTTACTTTCATAAAATTAAAATTAGTTTTTCGTAGTAAAATAAACATGTTTAGCATTCGCCCAATAGTGACCCTCCAGTTTGTTTGTTAACTAATAAAATATAAAAACCAAAATTAAACATCCAATTTACAGAATTGCATAAATTATAACTTTAGTGTGACATTCGTCTGCAAACTGAAAAATTAACGAAAACATAACTTTCTTGTTTCTTGTTCGAAATCACGTAATCGAAATTAGATCAGCCTTCAAGCTGTTGAATGATAAGCTTTTAATACATTTAATACAATATTTGGTAAAGGCCTGAAAACTGTTATGGCATTGTGAATTTTGTTATACAGAATTTTACACAACCAACGAGCGTCACCTAAAAAAATGGAAAACGCTATCAAAGCTTGGCAGAAACTTTTTTTTTATTTTTATTACCAAAGATAGGAGGGCCATATAACGATAAAAAGTGATTTATAAAAAAGCATGTGAGATTGTGAAGTAGGTAAAGATTTTTTATTTATATTGCCTAGTTTAGATGTATACAAAGTAGTTAAGAGAATGGCATACTCGTAGAAGATGGAAATTCGCCGTAAGCGACGTGAATGAATTAGTATTTCACAATCAGTTTCCTTCCTGATTTAAGAAAAACACAAACTTAATGATGAAAATACCAGGGCGAATATGAAAGTACACGAATATTAACGAAAATCTGGACTTAAAATAAATCTATCTAAATATCTAAGGTTTCGGGTTCGATCCCCACCACGGTGAGATCTTTAATGTGGAGAAAATCCGAACTCTTTGGCACAGTTTTTACTTTAGGTCTTAATTCCTTTTTTCCGGTTTGTCTGCAGTCTGTCCACGAACAATATATATTTTTTTAATTTATACTCACATTTACGGATTACTCAGTGGCTGTCTCTTCTTCAAAAGTCTTATTCATTTGGGTAATTTAAACAGAAACCTATTGGCTTTAAACGAAACGAAATCACACTTTACAATATTAAATGGCAATTTCAACGCTAAAACAGGGCCAAAGTTGGATGAATCGGAAACAGCGTTAGGAAACTTCGGAACACCAGGAGGTAATGAACGTTGGACGAAACAAATTATTCTTGATGAACAGCTTCTTCCATAAAAAATAACAAGAAGATGGACATGGCAAAGTCTTGATGGCAAAACACGTAACGAAATAGGTTACATAATATATGACAAAAGATAAATTTTTGGAAGATGTATTGGTGTTGAACAAATCTACAACAGCAAGTGACCATCGGATGCTGAGGGCCTGAATTCGCATATATATAGAAAAGAAATGGTATCGAATGATCCAGAACAAACCAAAACCAACACCAGAAACATTAGGAATTATATTAACACAACACAACAGCTTTGAACATATCAAACGATCAAATAATCAAAGCCATCGAAGAAAGTCAGGAAATATATTTTCCAAAACATAAGAGAGATGAAAAAATAACACACCAAACAAAAGTACTAATGAAAGAGAGAAGACAAGTGATAAGTAATACCAAGGTTGAACCAGAACAACTCCGAGAATTAAATACGAAAGTAAATAAAGCCATCAGATGGTACAATACAGAAGCCATAAAACAGATGATCGAGCAAAACGAAAGTTTTCAAGTTCTCAGAAGAATACTCAATAAAGGAAGATAGTGGAAGGATTTTACACAGAACTATACAGAAGTTGTCAGGAAGGGAACCATTAAACGAAGAGCTAACATCAAGGAAAGATATATTAAATCAAGGCTCAGAGGAATTGCCGGATATCATAACAGAAGAAATAAGACACGCCGTGAGGAAAATGAAAAATAACTAATCCTCAGGAGAAGACGGTGTAGTAACTGATGCAATGAAAATCGGGGGCCCAGTACTCCTACAAAGAATAAGGAACCTCCTCAACATGTGTCTGCAATACGGCTCCACACTAGATAAATGGAACAACGTCCTATTTATATTACATAAAATAGGGGAGAAGACCGACCAGTCTTGCAAATTACATTTCTATACAAGTTGATAACCAAGATTTTAATATCTAGATTGAAGAATAAATTAGATTTTTATCAATCAAAGGAAGAGGCCGACTTCCGACAAAGCTATAGATCTAATGACCATCTGCAATGTATAAAAGTTCTCCATGAAAAATCAGTAGAATATAACAGACCTTTGTTGACTTCCACAAAGCCTTCGACACTCTAGAACTCAACATTATTATGGAAGCCCTAAAAGAAAGTCGCATTGATTACATATTTTCTTCCATCGTCGAATGTAATCCTCTCCAAGTCTTTTCCACTTCAGTCTGTTTTCTGCTTTTCTCATTCAGTGATGTAGTTTCCATTCTATAATTCGCTTGATCCGCCGGTTATCTTATAGCCTGGCGATGTGGCCAACCCAACTCCATCTTAATCTGCATAGTCGATAAATTACGTTTGTTACTCGTGATCGTTTTCTAATCTCTGTACTTGGAATGTGGTCTGTTAGGGTTGATTTTGTATTGTGAGACTTATACTGTAGGCTTCGATACCATTTGTCATATATTTTGTTTTACTAATACTTATCTTTAAACCTATTTCATTTGACTTTGATTGTAACTCATCGATCATTATTTGCAATTCTTTTTTGCTTTACTGAGTATCACAATGTCGTCAGCAAAACGTAGGTGGTTGAACATTTCTACGTCTATCGGTATACCTTTGATGTCCCAGCTAAGCTGCCTAAACACAACTTCCATTGCCAGTGTGAATAACTTCAGCGATATTGGGCCTCCCTGTCTCACTTCCCTGTTCATCTTGATTTTATTAGTTCTTTCTTCCAATTTTGCTACTTAGTGAATTCGAAGACTTCCACAATCAGTGCCAGTGTTAATAGAACGTCTTCCGGGTTGGAACCGTGCCATTGTTGAGACAGAAGGAATCAACGTTTTGCCCACTTTTTTAAGAGATTTCATTAGGAAGAAAAAGGGGACACTAAAAGAGCATGGCAACCCATCGTGTCAATTACACTAAAAGCGAAATTCTTTTATCAAGAGGAAGAAGGCAACGGCAACTCACTACTCAAGACTAATATATAACATCTATAAGAACGCTACAATTAATGTAAAACTACACGTTAAATGGAACTGGGCGGCGCATGTTGCTAAATTTAAGGATGGAAGGTGAACAAAAAAAGTGTTGTAATGGTGATCATGGGCCGACAGGCAGTGTAGAGGAAGACTACCCACTCGATCGACAGACGATATAAAGAGGATCGCTGGCAACTGGATGAAGGACGAAGGATAGAAATGAGTGGCGACTTCTGCGGGAGACCTGCGTAGGCCAGTAGGCCATGATGATGATGATGATGATGATGATGATGAAGTAAAAATAGGAACATTGAATCTAAGTTCCTACTTTATTATATCAAATTATTCAAATTTTAACTGAGTATCCAATCCGTAAGTTTGTAGGTTTGTAATGTTTAAGCATAAGAGTTACTGTTCTTTCGCTAATAAAAAAAGTTTCTTACCACAAATCGGATTATGAAAATTAATTGCCACGATATCGAAACTAAAAACGAATATTCAGATTGTTTTGTACCTGTAAAAGTAAATAGCGCACTAAACTTTTCATATCCGTAAATATTCACAACGTAATCAAATAAAGTTGTTTATAAAGCAAAATAATAATAAATCTGCACTTTTTAACGCAATAAACGATCACTACCGTCTATAAATTTCATAAAACGAACTCGATAACTCACTGTATAAAGCTTTATAGTATTATAGCTACGGTAATTTCCAATTTTCACACAACGTAAATAAATAATGTCTTATAAATTTTAATGATAATGCATGCAGCGTGGCAGAAATGATAAAATAAAACCCGAACTTTAGTACAGAAACGTAATTTTTGTAGTAATTACTTTCCTCTTCTCTTTACTTTCGTTAAAACGTGTGGTTTATTCAATTTCGTACGGTGTAGCATGACAGATAATGGGCAGGCTTTTACAATGCAACCTGAAAATTAGGAAAATTGAGGGTTCAAGGGTGAAGGTAATCAGGATCATTTGCCGCCCTTCAGCACCATCGCTCCAGGACCTTTCACGTAAAATTGAATGTTTTCCGGTTGTATATTCGAGCTTTTAATAAAGGTGGACGTCCACAAAATAGCAGTGCTTGTAAGCAAATCCATCATATATGTCATCCTCTATTGAGAGTAAAGCTTTCAACTGCTCTACCTTTTACAAATTGTGTTTTTTCCGCTAACAAATGCAATTTTATGATTCAATCGAATATTTTCCTCTCTTATTTTTTACCTCTTGCACGAACATCCTAACCGTTTTATTTGCGGTGTATTTGTAAATTTTCCGTGCATGAATTCTGACTAAATTATGCTTGGGTTCTTGTTTTTCTTTCGGTGCGGTTCGAATCCAGAAAGTTTTTGGATAACAAATTATTACGATCCGCGAAACTTTCATTAAATCTTTTTATGTGTTTTTATATAGCACGTAGGTGCCCCTTAAAACCATACTCCATACGAAGATAAATAAAACATCACGTAAACACGGAGCTAACAAACATCGTACTTCATAAAACTTTAAGAAACTTCTTTAAAACTAATTTAACGAGTTAGAAAGAAAAGAACAAAAGGATGATATCACGTATACTGTTGGCTGGCACCTCTTGTTAGAATTTTCCTTGAATTCTTATTATAGATTCTCAAATAGGACTTTTTTACCTTTTTTAGTTCTCTTTCACGAACAGACATTTTCCTAGCTAACGACGGAGTTCCGCAATCTCCATACATTCCACCATTTATGGAAGACGTATAACTACTTTCGTGTAAAAAACGAACACCTATGTGGATTACTCGTATGGGAACTCTTTCGCCGCTAGCGTGTATCTGATTTAATATATCAGTGGATGTTTTTAAAAAAGTTCCAATTTCCGGGATAGTATTTCCTCAGATCTTTCCCATTTCCATGCATATAATGTAATCGTTAAAAGTTCGGTTAAGAAAGACGCAAGCGGCCTCGATCGTTTTGGCTCTCTTAGCGCTAACTTGCCGTTTCCGTGCCAAACGGAATTACCGGAAGTGTGTTATTACCGCTCCTCCCGAAACGCTACTTGAGCCACTAATGCCCGTTTTGCCGAATATTACGCGATCGGTAGCGTGTGTAGGATTCATTTCGTTCGTCTAGCAATCAAAGGGAATACGGTTTAAACTTCGAGGTTGTTCCAATACCGATACCGAACGGAAACAGTTTTTTTCTTACCCCTAAGTTAAACCATTTTTACGCGTGTTAGATGTTTATCAAGGATTACCTCTTTCATTATCTTTTGTTGAGGTTAGAAAAATCCCCTTCCGTCGCTTTTTTTCATGAAAACTTGTGGAAAAACTGATTCGATTTAGATACTCACCTTAAGAAAACCTTTTAGCATCTAGTTTCAATGAGTTTTTGAAATCACTACCAAATCAAAACTTAAAATTAGATAAAATTACATGGAGCTTCGTTGAAATTCAAGGCGCGTTTTTTCAGATTTCATATTACGATTAATTTAAAGATTTTGACGTTATAAAATACTTTTGGAAATAAATAAATTAATAAAACTATATTTTGTCGGCTTCCATAGCTTTAAAGTTAACATACTTGTCTTGTAAACCACAGGTCCCAGGTTCGATCCCAGCCGAAGCCAGGTGAGATTCTTATTACGCAAAAATCTGCTCTGCTTTCAAATACAAGTTAAACCCAGATGTTCTGTGTCATTGTAATGTTTACCAACCTTTTCCACATGCGAATATCCCACAGATTCAGCAAAATTCTAGTCGGTTAGTGCTAAATAACCATAGCAATAGACGACAATCCCCTATTGCCCGTAAACCTAGATCTCACTTAATCAATAAACAAATAATCAAAATCATATCTTAAGATTGTTCAACTTAGAGATTTAAGAAGTCTTAGCTTTGTACAGTATTTTTCATCTAGCGTTTGGGTTAACGTCAACTTTCCCCGTCCAAAAACCCATTCATGCGCAGTAGGTAATGAAAACCTAGTTTAGAAAGAGATGAAGTATAGAGTATAGTTGGATTGTGAATTTATCAACGCACTGTTGATAAATTCACAATCCAACTGACGACACAACCCAAATCCTAGGTGAAAAATACTGTAGCAGCCTATATTGACAATAACTTGGAATATTTTTCAAATATAAACTAGACAGTTAATTTCAAATATAAGAGGGTCGCTTGAAGTGTAAGGTAAACGGCGCAGAGACGGCAGCACCATGATCAAAATCGATGCACGGCCGATAAGTTTGATACTTCAAACGAGCACTTGCCGAGTTTCAGGTTTAGTGCATTGTGAGGTTATTGTTTGGTTACGCTAAGGGCGGGTTGCACAAACATGATTTAACAGCTTGGTTAAATTAATCATTCGTTAAAGTGAACAAAATCGAATCAAAATTCGAATTCATATGGCAAATAAAACCTTAGTAAACAAAAAATGATGCTCTTTTGTCAACTTTGATCATTCGTTAAATTAACAAAAGCTTTGTGCAACCGGCCCTAAGTAGACGAACGTGCAAGCATTTTCAAAACGGATGGACAGAAAGGAGACTCGTGCTGTGATACCATTTTCCATGGCTAAAATCCATGAACTCAGGTTCGAATTGTTGGATCATCCATCCTACTCACCCAATTTAGCCTCGCCTCACTTCCATTTGTTCCCGAATCTCAAAAGACGGCTCGGAGGACAACGACTTTTCGACAGCAATGAAGTGCTTTACACAGTGAATACCTATTTTGCAGACCAAGAGAAATGATTTTATAAAAACGGTGTAATGACTTTGGAACATCGTTGGGCAAAATGTGTTGAGCTCTATGGAGATTATGTCGAGGAATAAATAATACAAGTTGGTCAAAGTTTTTCGAATGTTCTTTTTAATTTTTCCGTTTTTAATAATACATATAGTTTTTTATTAATTTAGTTTGAATTGTTTTAGAAGATAAAATCTAGGCAGTGTACGCGTTTAAATTCCCTTTGGCATTGAATATTTATTTTCATTTTTATATCGCATTGCTTCGACAAGCTTTGGTTTTTTCGAAACCATATTTTTATTGATTGGAAACCAAAACATGAGAGAAAAGTAAACAAATTAGTTAAGCATTCCTTAGAAGAGAACAAAAACATTAGAAAGAAAAATAAAAATACAATACAATTTAGAAGAATAGACTTTGGCTCTAACCAGAAAACACTTTCAATGTGAGTCAAAGCTATACATACATTTATTACGGTCCTTCGAGTAATCATTTAATTTTGATTAAACATTAATTTGCCTTTCAAACGACCCTTGCGTCGATCTTTTAATAATTAATTTATTAAAGTTCTCCGTGCACTTTAAGATAAATTTAATAAAAGCGAAAAACAGCTTCGTAAATATGGATTTAATACAACCTAGGTGAAATCCAGGCTTTATTAAATAGTGAAAGCCCAATAGATGTACGAACAACAGCAACAACCACAACCCCATATTTATTAATATCGACTGACGAACCAGAAAATATTTTTAATAGTTTACATAAAACTACAGCTTCAGAGCAAGTGATTTATTTATTTAGCAAGATCTACACTTCTGGGTATTAAGGATCTCATTTACTGCTGCAACTGCTACTACGATGTTAAAGTTCACTGATAAAATCCAACTCAGTGATGGCCTCTGAATCAGTTTATTGAATTTGAAAAATTGTATAAATTAGTGCTTCGGAAGGCACGTTAAGCTGGCGGTCCTTTGATAACCGTTCACCTCGCAACACTGGGGGCGACCTTCTTCACCTCTTTCGATGGGTAAGGTTAGCCTCCTGCCCAGCATACGTACGTAGAGGGCTCACAGTACTCATACTTCTGAGTTATTAACAGGTCATTGGCCTAGGTTGCGTTTATAAGAGGAAGAAGTAGAAGGAGAATAAATTAGAAAGTATAGGAGTCGGGAGTACCACAAGGGCCCATAGTAGGACCTCGACTTTTCATTATTTTGACTATTAATTTACTTGTAAATGAAACTTGGGATAAAACGCTCTGTATATATGATGATTTATTTGTTGTCCCCTTTCACGTTCAATTAATTTCTCTTTCATTTCTTCTTTCAAAATTCTACACATAACTACATACTTATATTCGATTCTAAACAATAAAAATCATGTAAGCTGCGAAAATTAGCTTATTAAATGTTCACTACAATATTGATTCCGTAAATTCCCCTGAAATATTAGGCCTCATTATGAACCACAAATTTAAATTGCTCTTCACATATTGGCAATTTGATTAACTGTACGCTTGGGTAAAATAATTTGTGCTTTAAAGAGACTGCGGCTAATAAGTTCCAGCAACACTTCGAACTATTAGTTTACGTACAATAAATTATAGGTAAAATTAATGTAGCAGATCGAGAAACCAATGCTTAAGCATTTCGGAAACATTCAGTGCAGCTGCATCTCGCTACGAATAACATCTTTTTAACAAGTCAAGTGTTGGCTTAATACTTAACAATAGTATCTACTTCAAACAAATAGGCTTACATGCTTAGTGGAAAAGCCAAATTTAAATGCAAAGAATTTTAAACTGAAGCTTGAAGAAAATATGCACTAATTATTTACCTTTATAGCTTTCACATTTTATAAAATTAGACTTTTGCTTCCCTACTTAACCACTGTGTTGCGGTTCCCAATTATTTTCAGTGACTGGGTAGGCAACCGGTTGAGCATACGACTCGGGTTTGGCCCCGAGACCGTCAGCGCTATATTCGAATGCCTTAGCCACTCGGCCACTCCGCCGAAAGAGTGTTTATATCATAATCAAAACCTCACTTGCTTTAGATTAAGTAAAAGTTTCTACTTAATGCTCGTTCTTCAGAAAGTTAAAAGGCAGTGTTTGGTGGAGAATGTAGGAACAAATACTTTTTGTTAATACATGCAAAGAGATATGTAAAAATACTACAGTTTTCTCTAAAATCGGATTTATCTGATGACAATGCATTCTTTTAAATATATCTTGGATAAGCAGAGCCAATAAAATAATATCCAAATTTTGAGTTTTATTAATCGAAGGATATCTTACATTTTAAAAAGTTTGCATCAGTGGATAGTGTAAATTTTTATTGTTATTCTAATTTATTTGGTTTCTACTCGTATATTACTCTATGCTACTATTTGGTTAAATCGTTAAATAAACCAAAAAAGAGCTACATAGGTGCAAAAGCGTTCTTCATTAGCATTCATCAATTTTTATGTTTGATATTTAAATCCCATAAAATTGGAATTTTGAATCTCATAATCTGTTCAGTATTTCCATATTTACAAAATTACCCCATGTCATTATTCTGCTCGCTGTTATTGAATAGCTGCATGTGCTTTCAATTCGAAACTTTAAATTGCATACTAATTGTGTTTACTAGTAACGTAATTTCTGCAGCGCATGTTACGACAGTTTTCGCAGTACACACGGGAAAATAAATTGTAAATTAACTCATTTAATTAATAAATAAGTGGCTTCGATTTTAGGAAATTCGGAAACAGGAACGGTTTTTATTTCGTCTTTTCGTTAATGGCTAATGGCAGCGATTGCTTGATTATTTTTGCAGAATAACAACTTAACTTAACGTGCCCACAGAATAGCATACACGTGCGTCATACTTGTATGTCATACATACTCGCGCGTTGATGTTTGCCAGTGTGTGGTCAAAAAATCGCAAACATGTGCGTCGCACAAGTTTTCTGATTTGGCCGGAATTCATCAACGCGCAAGCATGAACTTGCATACAAGATTGTCGGTGTGTGGCCAAGTATAACGCTTCATTCGCATACATTTTGAGTACAGTGTCTCGCGTATTTAGGATAATTAAATAAAAAAATATGAATGTTAAAGCTATAAATGGCACATTCCTGAACTGGGGTAAAATATAAAAAGCACATTATTAGATATGTTAGTAAGTGTGTTATTAAATAGCACAGAGGAAAAAGGTTGAGGAAAACATACCAAGCAAACGACTACGGAAAAGGGAAAAAGGGCAACCAAAACAAACCTTCCCAAAACGGAGTACCTACGAAAAACTTCTGGAGATTTTATTTATTTTTCTCGTAAAAAAATCAAATTTGAGTAAGGTTTTGCAGAGACACTAGACTAAGCACGCTTTAAGTGCTGAAAAATGGTTTAAAACTAAACTTCAAAAGTATATCTCCACTAGGTTAGTGAATATAAAAGTGAATGTTTATTGAAGAAAAAATATAACGAAAAACTTATATCAGACTGAAAATAGCAAACGATTTCAATTCTTCAACTTTACGAACACAGTGGGCCGTGTTGTAGATTATTCGTTAATCTGATGAGACTTTTGAACAATTTTCCCCTTCCTATTTTTTTTATAACGAAGCTGATACTGAATAAATAAGAATTACTACGAGGAAAAGAAAGGAAATCTTTCAGCTAGTAATAAACAAATGCACAAACGCCAAAAGCCGTATTGCCGTAATTAATTGAATGTATTATGATTCCCGAACGCACATCGAAGACTTTTATGTCTGATTTTAATCTGTATATTGACATTTTAACGAATTGCTATTATAAAGGCAAGTTTACGACTTCAATAATTAAACCTGGAAAAATATGAAATTGCCAAAGTTCCTCTATAAATTAATTAAAATTCGTTGGGAGCTTAAAGTATTACTCGGGTTGTGGTATCTGATTTCAAAGGGTTGTATTTATAGGCATTAATTTGCACTTTCCCTTAAATTATAAAGTTCCGTTTTACGTGATATTAGTTGTACTGTTAATTATTACATGTACGTGTAACAGGAGTAATTCCGTAGAGTACAAGTTTACTGTAGTTCGGTTATTCGGTGGTTGTGAAATTATTACATCCCTTGGTTGTTTTGCTGCAGTGTAATTCGATTCAACATGGGCAGTGGTTTGAGGCGGTCAATCGATTTATCGGTTTCATGTGTAGTGGTTTCAACACAAACAGTTCTTTTAATTAATTTCATCGCCGCACGTGAACCAGCAACGTTGTGCGAGTTCAAAACAAAATTAGCCCATAAAATAATGACGGGATAACCCGCTAATCCAGTCGACCGAAAATTAATAAACGTTTTATTATAGACACGGGACATGTCTGCTCTCTGTGTCCAAATGTCCAAAACCTAACGGGGACTGATTTATCATCGAGCCGGTCATAAAGCCGATGCAAAATTTTTCAGCGAGGATAATTAGAAAACCAGAAAGGCTTGTTTGTGGATTTAATAGCTCTTGTCTCCAAAATGACGTAAATGTTTACCTTTATTTATGAATTTCAGAAAAATTATGTGAAAAATTCCTAGTTTAATTCTAAAACCAATTTTCTGAAAAGTTTAGCTAATTAAAACCAAAATGATTGAACACATTCCTATAAATAATAAAGAGATAATTCACCATTAGATCGTAGTCAATCAAAAATTGAACAGCGTGGCCTTGCCTCTTACTGTTCTTGGAACTATACTTAAAGTATTTTGTCGTTATGTTTTAATGTCCAGAAATAATATTATCCAACGTAAAATTGTATGAAGTGTTCCCTAAATAAAAAGCATTCACATAGAATTTTTTAAACATTAAATACTTTAACAACGGAAACCTGGGATGTAACAAAGAAAGAAGAAGAAGAAATAAGAAAATATTACGAATTATATTAGTTCCAATAAGAATAAACGGCAACACAATAAGGAAGAATGAACCATAAATTATTAACAGAGGTAAAACAGGACGTCGTCAGATTTATAAGAACTCGAAGAATAGAATGGTTTGGGCATATAATGCGAAGCAATCAAAGCAGGGCAATTAAACAAGTAACAGAATGGAAACCATATAGAAATAGAACAAGAGGGCAGTCAAGAACCAGATGGTGGGGCAATATAATGGAAAATCTGGGTGAAATGGTACTTGCGAACATAGGAAAGATTGTGGAATCTGTCAAGAGGAGAGAAAAAATACGATCTAATCAACCGCAAAACATAAACGATTCAAAGATTGATACGGCCATAATCCATACGTATTTTCATGCCAGGAAAGAGAAGTAGAGGAAGAAAGAATATATAGCAAAAATACTAAGAAAAGGGGTTTAATTCTATTAAATTTTATTCTTGGAGAGCAAATCACCAACAAAGTAACATATTAGATTTGTAGTTGTAGCAAAGAATACATAATAAATTTATACTCTTTGGTTGTAGTTAAATAGCTTGGTGTTAAATGATCTTCAGTATCTGCAATAATTAAAAAATAATTACTCTAATAACATGTGCCAATACGAAGACAATATGAAGATGATTCGGATAAAAATTAATTGAAAAGGCCCATCAAAGTTCTGAAAAGAAATAAAAAATGCTGTTATTTAAACAAACAATAGACATATTATAATTAATTAATTTTAGTAACGCCTGAATTCAATCGCTGGAATGGCCGAGTAGTTAAGACATTCAACTATAGCGCGGATGGTCTCGGGGTCAAACCTTAGCCGGATGCTCGGCGGGTAGCTTAGCTAGTCACCGAAAATATTACTCCATATATATGGCGTGCGAGACAACTGAGTTGCTGGCTATAATCCCTTGCGGAGTGTAAGAGCCGATACCTTACCCACTTAATGCCCCAAGTGAATTATAATTAACAAGCACATGGTAGATTAACTAAAAACATGGCCGGCGGCATGGATGTGAGTGACGGAGCTCCGTGTAAAAATTGTAAAAGATGTTCTAAAGTGACACAATCTGGACCCAAATGTGTTACGTGTGGTGCGATCTTTCATCCAAGCTGTGCAAAACAGTATAAAAATGTAGTATTTATTGACGAAAAACAATTAAATTGTTGTGCTGTTAGTGAAAGTGAGATCTTAAACTCCAATAATATCCCACAACCAGACTATCAAGTAGATATACTGAACATTGAAATCGGGTACCTTAAGGAATTAATATCTCAAAAAGACATAATTATAAGTAATCAGCAATTAGTGATTGACTCACTGAAATGCCAAGTGAATCTAATGCAGGGTAATTTTAGTGCACAAAATTCGACCGCAATAAATACGAGAACTAAATTGTCGTCGAACTCGGTATCACCTAAAATATTATCTGCTCACAAAGGTCAAGTTAAAAGTTCATGTTCTCAAGAAGATAGTGTGGCTATTTCGTTAAATCCACTAAATCCTACTTACAAAGATATAGTTACCAAACGTGATACTTCAGTAATTACGGCTCGGTCTCACGTGAGTGAAAAAAATAAAGATAAAAATATAAATAAAAATGAAAATAAAAATAAGCCAATCGAAAATGAAGATAAAGCTAAGCGCCCTGCTTCGGCGATTATCGGAGATAACTCCAATTCGAAATTAAAAGCCGTACAGAGGAAATCCCATCTTTTCGTGTCCAGATTGGATCCGCAAACTACAAACGAAGATATAATGGTATCTTTAAAGAATAGTGCTCCTGAGGTAGAATGCGAAAAACTACAATCGCGTTTCCCCGACAGTTACAGTTCTTTTAAGATTACTATTAATCATCAGAACCACTCTAAGATACTCGACCCCAACGTATGGCCCATTGGAGCTCTGGTAAAGAAGTTTTTTCGTGCCATATCGACACCTAGAAAATCTCTCGATTAAACGCAAAGAAAAGGACACTGAAATAAAATTTCGTATTTTGAATTTAAATGTGCGTAGCCTTCGAAACAAGATTGATATGTTTAACGTATTTTTGTTCTCCCTTAAGTACCCTGAAATCATATGTTTGACTGAAACTTGGCTAACGACAGCCGAGTTATTAAAGATTGACAATTATATTCTCGGTAGTAGTTATTGTAGGTCCAACAAACGAGGAGGCGGAGTATCTATCTTAGTTAGAGAAGACCTAGTTTTCACTGAGAAACGTTTAAATAAAATTGACTTGACTGAATGCTTATTTGAAGCTGTGAAACTGAGAGTAAAAATAAACAATGTCAATATTACTATAAATTGCATTTACAGGTCTCCGGACGCTTGCAGTACGTTTTTTGCAAATAATTTAGAAAAACTGCTTCAGTTAAATAGTCATCATGATCAAGATTACATATTTTTCTGCGGCGACTTTAATTATAACTTTCTAGACGTTCATAAATCTGCAGATATTGTGCAACTTTTTCAGAGTTACGGTTATGACAAATGTTTTAACGAGTACTCGCGTGTTCAGGGTGATACAGTCACGCTATTGGATAACATTTTTACAAACGTGGACATCGACGAAATCGAAACTAACACAATAGAAAACACCCTATCTGATCATTATGCTCAACAGGTTAATTTTCATTTATGTGCCTTACCGAAAAAAGAAGGAAAGCTATACAAACGCATTTTTTCGAACGATAACATGCGGATTTTTATACAGTTACTTTCTAAAGAGACCTGGAAAGTAGTTTTTGCTGAACCAAATCATGCATCCAAATTCGATTTATTTTACAACACCTTTGTAAGTATCTTCAATATGTCTTTTCCACTTAGATACGTGCAATCTAAGAAATGCAAAATTCATACACCGTGGATTACAAAGGAGTTAGTTAACGAGGGTCGGTTTTTGAGAGAGATATATCGTGCTTTTAGGAGTACAAACGATGCCGAGGTACGACTGAGGTACAATATTCTTAAGAAACGGCACGAAAGTAACATTAGGGAAGCAAAAAAGGCATACTACGAAGGCAAAATCTTAAATTCTGATAACATATCTAAGACTGCTTGGAACGTAATCAAAAGTAATTTTAATTTCAATAATAGAAATCGTAAGATTCCCAATACTATTTTTTATAACGGGCTTAAACTAGAAGACAAACAAATTCAGGCTAACACTTTTAACAATTATTTCGTTGAATCTGCTAATAATTTAATAAAGAGTTTTCCTTCGAGTAATTCTTCAAATAGTACCCTGAAATATTCAAATAAGGAATCTATTTTTTTACTTCCTATGACTACTTCTGAAGTCGTGAAAACAATCTTTTCAGTTTCCAAACGAAAATCTTGTGGTACTGACCAGATTCCTGGTGACTTATTAAAAAACTGTGCCAATTTATTATCCGTTCCTTTGACTCACTTAATAAATACGTCGTTCGAAAATGGTTATTTCCCTGCCCAACTTAAAACCGCTGTCATAGTCCCAGTGTTTAAGAAAAAAGACCCGTCAGAAATATCAAACTACAGGCCGATTGCGTTACTGTCCATTTTTTCTAAGGTTTTCGAAGCTGCTTTCAAAGATAGACTACTAACGTTTTTGCGCAAGCACGATATTATATCAGCTAGGCAATTTGGTTACTGTGCTGGACGCTCCACCCAGGATGCAGTTTTATCTTTTTATGAAAAAATCCTAAACTCTTTCAATGAAAAACTCTTGTCAGTTGGTATCTATTACGACTTATCACGTGCCTTCGACACGATAAATCACGAACTGTTGTTAGACAAAATGCACGCGTACGGTATTAGGGGTCCAGCACAGGAATGGCTAAGATCCTACCTTGTCGATAGAAATCAATTTGTGCGATTAAGTGATGATGGTAAAGTTTTTGTTTCTAACAAAGTAAATGTAACTTCGGGTGTGCCTCAGGGTAGCATCCTAGGCCCCCTACTGTTCATCTTATTCATCAATGATCTGCCCAACTTTATAGCTGATACTCAAGTGACATTATATGCTGATGACACTTCCGCAATTGTTACTGCAGCTAATTTTGGCATTCTAAGTAAAGCCGCTGAACTCTGTATACAGAACATGTCGTTATGGTGCCAATATAACAAATTAGTTCTTAATTCCGAAAAAACCGATCTACTGCTATTCTCTCCAGTTTGTACAACAAAAACTACAAGTGTTCTTATAAGAACCGACAAAAAATCACTACCGCAAAATTCATGTGTTAAGTTCCTTGGACTATACATTGATGACAGATTGTCATGGGAAACTCATGTTACCAATCTCTGTAGTCAGTTAGCAAAGAAAAATTACTGTATTTTACAGTTAAGAAATTTCGTTGGTTTAAATATTCTTAAGATGTTTTATTACAGTTCTATACACTCCCATATATCGTACGGGATTTTATGCTGGGGCCACAGCAGCTTTGTACATAAAATTTTGGTACAGCAAAAACGCATTCTGAGAACCATGTTAAATTTATCTTATAATAGCAGCTGCCGTGTTCACTTTATCAAACACGAAATACTAACTGTGATCTCTGTATATATCCTCGAATCAGTTTGTTACGTTCGAAAAAATTTAAATAGTTTTGTCACTTGTGGCGAAATCAACAAATACATTACAAGATCAGCTAACAAGTTGTTTGTACCGCCCTGTAGACTCTCGCAAGTCGCGAAATCCACGTTTGTACTTGCCATAAAACTGTACAACAAGCTACCGGAACCTATTAAAGAATCTGACAGCCCTATCCAATTTAGAAACTCTGTGAAAGTCTACTTAAAAAAGAGATGTTTTTATTCTTTAGACGAATACTTCAGTTCGGTAATGGAGATCTAACTTTCACAGGTCAAATAAAAAAAACAAAATAAAAATAAATAAATGAGGTTGCACATAATAATTGTTTTACTTATTCGTTGTTTGTATTCTGTATTTTGTATCGTGTATCTTAGTTATACCAAAGAATACGTATAAATTTATACTCTTTGGTTATACTATACGTTGACTTTTTCCAATACTATGTACCTATTAGTCATAAGGAAATAAATAAATTATTATTATTATTATTATTATTATAATTAAATGGCTCTTCCTTCATTTGGGGATGCAAAGCACGCGGACCTTGGACCGATTATACCTTAATTGCATTTAGGGCTTATCTTCATAACGAACACTAGGGTACTTAGATCAAAAATCAATCATAGTGTAAATAATCCCTGGTCTGAGGTAGCTAGCTCTATTATCCACCAAAAATATCCGAATCTCAACGTAAGCTTTCTTAAAAAGCCCTGCTTGATTAGCTAAAGTCTTTATCCATGGAGCTCCAAGAATTTCACCCCAAACAGATGATGCCTCAGTAGGAGCAGACGATGCATTACGAAAGAAGAATCTATAACTGAGGTTCTCAGTTGTTGGAAAGTCCATAATCCGCAAGGAGACTCATCATCATCCTTAAGTGCCTCTGTTAAGCTGGAGACGCTGGTTACACCTTGCTACTGAAGGACTGCTTCACCTGTTGTAGAAAAAAATGCAAATACCATTAAGTTATGAAATGGTAGTAAATTCGAGCGTAGTTTGCTTGTGTGGTGCTGGTTCTAATTAAACCAAGGGTCAGTTTGTTATCGGATAAGAATGGATCCTTTCTGGCCATGCATGTGACTGTGTTCTGTCATCCTCATTAATAGACCAGTTAACTAAGTTAAACTTTCCAAGAACCTAACGACATTTCCAAACAAGTTTCGATTTCTAAAGTTCGAAGCATTGAGCGTTGTTAAATTAGAGCATATATTATGTAAATACGCTTATTGAGATAACCTTTGTCAAGAACCTTCTAAGCATATACTAAGTTAGAAAAAATCTGCAAATTTAGAGTCAGACACAACCGGGCTTAGGTTAATTATCACCAATACCAGCGTCAGCACCTGCATCTGTCCTTGATCTAACCGTAAACTACACTAGATTAAAGGGTCTAATGCGATTCCTAGATAATTGTGCGTAGCATCCGCCTACAGGGATGCAATTTAATAATGTTGCAGCTTTTTCCTATTTCCCATTTGTAGAGAAACTGTAAATCGATTTACATGAATGCATCTTAGTTATGACATGAATATATGATCTTTAGAAGGATCTCTAAGCCACAGAAGAAACTCTAAAGCCATAAAACGGCCTACAAAGAAAGGCCATAAAAGATGCAGTATCGATAACACCTGTGGTGACTGGTCTTGCTTGTATCTCGAACTGGGACAGAAGGAACTCTAAAGCCATAAAAGGGTATTAAAAATTATGAGAGGTTACCAAAGATGCGTTACGGACAATTCCACTGATGTCCAACTGAGTTAATTTTAACTACTTGTGTAACCTCGCTATTGAAAGCCACCACATCAGTAAGGCGATGGTGAGGGCTGGTGTGATCACCAGGGTATAGAACCACATCACCACTTTTTCGTCTTCTCTGCGCCGAGTATTGGGCCTAGGCCTCCTTTAGGTTCTTCCATCTATCTCTATTCTGTACTACCATGGCAGACGAGCGATTGTCTTAATGTCGTCGTTGCTTCTGGTCTTCCTCTATTTCTTCTTCCCATCCACGGTCTCCACTATAATATTTTGGCGTTCCATCTGTCCCCTTTTGCTCTTGCAACATGGCCAGCGTAGTGCCTTTTCATTTGCTGTCATACCTTTTACCATATGTTGTTGTAACATTCTCTATGTTCGTTTTTCTTAGTGTTCTTTCTGTTCATTCAGGATACATTACCATTGTTTTATGTAAGTTAACTCTCAGGCCCCCTGTTCTAGATGTTGATCCCAATTTTTCCAAGTTTTCTTCTGAGTTGGCAAATATAACAATATTATCAGCGAACCTCAAATTATTTAGACGCTCACTATTAATGTTGATCCCCTCATTTTTCTAATATAGTTTCCTAAAAACATCTTCCATAGCCAATGTATATAATCTCGGTGATATTTTATCGCCCTGTCTTAAGCCCCTTTCGATCGGAGAAGGTTGTATCTTGTCATATATTTCTGACACTGACATCGCTTACTTATACATAACATCGATTTTGTCACATACGTGGTATTAGAATGAAGGTATCCGTACATTCTTTAATAACCTAATATAGCGCTGATCTATACGGGCGCTTTAAGTTCTTCCATTATAGTCCGATATTCTATAGAGTCGAATGCCTTTTCAAATTCAACGAAGGCCAGGTACACATCAAGGTTGTAATGTATTACTTTTTCTCACAGTATCTTTACTGTTAATAGATGATCACATCTTTACGGAAAGCTGCCCGTTGCACTAGTTTGTTGATGTTGCTGTTTCCAATAATTCTAGTTAATAGTTTCTATGTGGGACAATAAACTGATCGTAAGATAATTTTCTAGCCCAGTGTAATCTCATATTTTAAAGAGGGTGACTACTAAAACGTTATTCCACATTTCTGCAATTTATTTCTTCTCTAAACACTCGCTAAATAGGATTTTTAATACGAGAAGTAAAATCTCTTTTGGCTCTTTTATCATTTCTATTATTATTGTGTCTTTTGCTGGTGGCTTTTCATAGCATGTAAACCATGTGTAATTTCTTCTTCGCTTATTTGTGGTATCTTCTCTGACCCAACATTTATTACTTTTGAATTTCGTTTTTGTGTTTTGTGATATCCCCACGGTAACTCCAAATATTTTATCTTCCCTCGAAGAACTCAGAGCTGAGTTAGAAATTACTGGTTGGAAAGAGTCTTTCTGTCCTCCGATGAAGATGATAAGCTGAGTAAGGTTAACCATTAGACTAAGTTACATAGAAAAAATTGTAGAATACACAGCACCCATAATGCCCTCTGCAGGAGTTGGATAACCTACATTAAATAAACGTCGTTGTTTTTAACTGTGACTTTCTGAAATATTATTCTATCTGCTCCTATATAATAACGTCGAAAAATATGTCAAATCCTTTATGCAATCACATCAAAAAATTACGTTACGTAAATGCAGTTTTCTATATCCGAACTGCAGATACAGTCAATACATTAAGTAATTATCAGGTGCAACTTTTATTAATTTTTTAGAGTCATCCGCGTTTCAAAATTTTAACCTTTTGTTTGCCTTTATTACAACTGTTCAAGCTGTTATAACGACGTTAAACATCCAGCATTAAAGCAACTTTTTGGAGACTATTTTAAGTGGCTGTGACCCAACTAATGT
This sequence comes from Melanotus villosus, assembly GCA_963082815.1. Classification (NCBI taxonomy): domain Eukaryota; kingdom Metazoa; phylum Arthropoda; class Insecta; order Coleoptera; family Elateridae; genus Melanotus; species Melanotus villosus. The sequence continues at coordinate 59,022,782 of OY720425.1, forward strand.
TATTATAACTTATGGTATTTTGGGTAGCTTGAGTGGCGTAGGAGAGTAGCAAGGGTGAATCGTAAGCTAATGGATTTGGCTAAAGCCAAATAAGATATTTAGTATGTGAAAAATCCGAAACGTCGTGGAGGCTGTAAATAGTTAAAACAGTTATTATCTGTTTGTAACTTCATTTTAGTCAAAAGCAAACAAAATTTTCTATAACATCGCCGAAACTTCAATTTTTAAACAGCATCAATGCTCAATTAATTTCTGAAGCTATACAGCCCACAGGAATGATATTAATGTATTTTTTCTCAATCAGTACAAGGAAAAGTGCCTGTCCAAAACATAATTAGATATTTGTACGTATGTATGTTGCAAAATTATCAAAAAGGAAATAAGTACGAAAAGATACCTCGCAAAAAGATTATTTACGAAAACTTGAAGATCGTTTTGAATATTATGCCAGACAATAAAATCCTTTCTTGAGGGAAATGCTCTCCCTTAGAGACTAATGAAACGGAAAATGTTAGGCCCGCTTTGATTTATATTTCAAACAAATTATATTGAAAAGGCAGAGATCAATCCGAAAAGTAGCTTTAGGAAAATATTTTTCACTAATACGAACATCGACACGTATCAAAATATAATTTGTCTAATTTTAACTGAAATATTGTTTAGTTTTTTTTTATGACACGGCTGCATGTTTATTTCATTTTTTGTTCCCGTAAAATATTTGTGGTAAAAATAAAGAGATTTCTACAAACGTCAACCTAAAGAATTGTAAAAAAATATCGATAAGAAGAAAACCCCCGGAAACAAGCTCGCTTTATTTAAAGATAAAAAGCTTTAAAAACAAACTTGAAATTTCGCAAGGCACCCTAATTGAGCCACCAAAGGAAACAAATATCATATTGTTTACGAAAAACTGGCTGTAAAGGAATCTGAAAAATACTACGATATATACAAGGATTCCGCAAGCTCACATCTTGAGCCTCCGGCAAAACAGAATGAGGAAAAGGAGTGGCTATATATGTCAGAAACGAAATAAACAGATATGAAAACGCAGTGATGACCATAATATGGCCCGGGATAAGAGTAAAAGTCACAAGATTCCAAATAAACTATGGAAGCAAATACTAAATCAAATAATACATTAGGAGATAAGTTGGATGGCTATACAAATATTAAAAGCTTTATACTCGTATTTTGATATCAGAGACCTCATTTTAGAAAATATTCGAGTAATATAATGGTTTCTACATTGGTATAATTGTTTCAAGGGCTAAATGTAGAATTTAAAAACATGCAGGAGAGCGAGAACTTTTTTTTAGTTTACTACGTAATTCAACTTAAAGGAGATATTAATTTCATCCAGGGTAGACTTTGATTTTATAAAGAGGAAATTAATTAATTTCGTAATTAAAAGTAATATATTTTCATTCATTTGTAGCTCATCGACCTTGGGTTATTAATTTTACGGTTCGTGTTTGCCGGCGTTTTCGAAGTAATAAGTGAAACCCTATCTGTTTTCTTTTCCCCGTTTTCCCTATTTGACGAAACCTATAAATTCTAAAATATAATTAACCAAATAAACAAGCAACTTCTTCTAAAAACAGAATAATCGATTCGTTTGCTGGAGGGCAAGAAATCTGATAGGTACACGAGCTTTCAGTCCCCCCGATTTCGTTATGTCCCGACGTTATTAGAAAACGTAACATCTCGAAACAATAAAACTTGGACCATTTCGGAGGTATGTAATCAGGTAATTGAAATAAATTTTAGGTTAACGGTTTAAGTTCGGTAGGTATGGGCGAAATTCGAAATCGAATCGTATTTTCTCTACTATCAATTTGTCAGTTATTGGATTGCTGTAAAATTGATCGCTGCACGGCGCTCAAACTGCAAGTATTTCAACAATATCGTTAAAAATAACGTGTACCATTACTGCCGATCGCTTACACTTTACGTGGAATACAAATCGTTTGAAATAATAAGATCAACTTTTATTACGGTTGATATTGGGACATAGATTTGAATTACTGTATCTTTGGTGATGGCCGCTCGTATAAGGTTCGTTTCAAAGAGTGCTTGTTATTTTTTCTGCGGTTTAATTAAAGTTTTAATGAGTTTAGTTATTATTTTATATTCTCCTGCACACTAATTTTTCATACTTTATAATTACTCCCGTTTTTAATTAAGGAAGGTGTTAAACTTACGGTTGTATTAGTAATTCTGTAGATTAGTTTTTTAGAATTATTTTTAAAAGGTCATCTCAACAAAGTACAAAGACATACCATTTCGGGAAGAGTAGGCTACATTTTTATTTATTGTGGTAAATTTTGCAAAAAAATGCAAACAAAACAAACAATTTTCTGTTCATCTCTGTCTGAAGAAATTAAAACGATGCAACTTGATAATAAGAAGTTTAATGCAACTTCTACGTTACAGCAAAACCTTGCACAACCAAATTCAATTAAAATTGCCAAGAACTAAATTAAATAGTTGTTTAAAGTGAATGCAAGTGGAATTATTTACATTGTAGAAACCAAATGAAGTACGTAGCAATTCTAATACTCGAAATAATAATGCGTTTATCCCAATTTCATCTAACTTTACTTCAAAGGCATCCTTTGTACTCCAAAATGGAAATTTATAACAAACTTTCGTCTTTGATAAAGGGATCAAATTGATTTAGGGCTTTTCATACATAGATACATACATACACTCGTTACCCGTTCTGTTAACTAGAGTTTTGTAGGAATGAATATTTGAAGAATATTGCAGATCATCATTGAAGCTTTCTTACATATTTAATTGTGTGCTTTACGCTATAGCTTACTAACTTTGAATCAGCTAGTTTCAAAGTTATATTTAATGTCAATTTTCAAATTAAAAGCCCCAGTTGCAGTAGCTACGTACCCCTCCACCCCCCACCCCCCCCCCCAGTCCAGCACGATCAAGAGAGTTAAGCATCATTGTCTCCGGTCAGTTCGGGAATGGGCAGACCGATTGTTTCGTTAACGCGGCACCTCTCTTCCACGAGGACTGGTCACTATGAGAAAGTAGATCAAAAGTACCTCATTAGAAAGTAAAGGAGGCATTTGCCCTATGTAGGGATATACATATGTGGGCTAATAACGAAGAGGTCTTTTAGAGTAATTCTAGTCGGGTAGTGATAATAATAGCATTGGACTAGGGACCCAATCGATATTAATTCCTAAAGAAACTTCAATGTAAAGCCCTATGATCCGCATGAAGCGCAAAAAAGGAAGAAGAAGAAGGGCCGATGCCCGCAGTAGTCGACGGGCGTTCTGAAGTTCCTGCAACCCACATGCCTGGATTACTTCACCCAATAAATAAACAAACAAACCAGCTGTATTACATAATATTTTTGTGTGGCGTTAGGCTTTCAAAGAACCACATAGTGCTCGTCGCGCTTCGATATCTTGTAGTGTCAAGTGCTATACGATAAAGTTATGTGATCAAGTAATGCTTAAACAGGCGTGAAACTGAGTTAAGTTCAAATAGGTTAAGAATAACTTAAAGTTAAATATTTACTGTTTTAAATTTGACATCCGAGTAGTAGATTCGGGCTACGCTCCTATCGCGGTGCGATAACTATCGCAGAGGTCCAATGTTTTTCTTGTGGCCGGAACCGTACCTGGACCAGTCACTAATACGTTTAATACGCCTCAACCCTCTCAATTAATAGGTAATCAAGCACAACTACAATTTCACTAATATCACACCGGACAGACGAATCCTAATTTACAACTTTGTCAATATATTCAAACCAAGCCTCAATAGCTCACATACCTCATCCCGCATACAATTATCAACACCAGCATACGTAACCACCATACACTACACATTCATACTCATAAATACATCCTTACTGCTTGTACAAATTACTAATCAAAATAATACTGACAATAAAAACATGGACTATACCAATCTTAGAATGAATAATCCAACAATCATCAGAAGAAAATGTACAACAAGTTGTAATAAGTAATAACAAATGGATTTCAGTCCCCCTAGTTGAAGCTTGCAACGGTAAACAGACACATCCAATGCTCTGCATAACAAGATCTTAAGCCACTCCAATTTATATCGATGCTGCCCTATCCAACTACCAACTGATTAAAGCAAGGATTTATATTTGATGTTTACAGCAGGTATGCCGCTGTTAAATTACACTTCAATAGCGACATTTGCTGATGAAAGTGCCATGATGTGTCCAGTTTCTATATGTTTTATGCTACAACTTCAACTAACGATTCAAATATTTACTTTGACTAACCTTAAATATTATTGACTAATTGTTGCAGTCGTTTTCAGGGACTTCTTTTGATGTTTCAGTCGTCGGTATATTAAGTTTTCAATCCGAAACGTATTTATTCTCTATCATTCTTAACAGTTTGTGGGTCAAGTTGTGATGTTAATAATTAAAACCCGAGAGTGCCTATTACGGCAATACCACACCATTAAAATTTAACACGTTTATTTCATAAAAATAAATAAATAAATAAATAACAAATAAAATATAACTGACGTAGTGAAAAATTAACATTATAAGAAACTGCGTTTCAGTTTTTGATTAATTTCTTTAATATTTATTTCTTTCGGTCCTCTGTTTTGGCAGTTTTCGTACAAAACTAGAAAAATCTCGTATTACGTTGTACACATTCATCTTTGCATGTTACCCAAATCATTTATTCGATACCAACATTCCATTACCACTAAGCGTATATATCATAAGAAAATCCTTAATTAAATAAACAAAATCGGTGACATTATACAACACCTTTCATTAAGATTGAACACTCTTAAAAAACAGGATAAAAAGAACAGCAGAAAAACCTTTTGATTTCATACGTTATATTTACCATGCCATAGGAAGTAAGCATTAATTTACCTCCCGATAGGAGTAAGTGAAATGATTCCGTTAATGATACCTGGCTGGTTTTTAAAGCGTTGTTTGGCCTGAGTTCAGAGCTTGAATTTGGTTCAAGCATGATAAATTGTTTTTCAGTGCTCGTTCAGTACCTGACCTTTACATGAACATTTGCTCATTGAACTTAGATCATCCCTTGAAGTAAGTTTAGTTAAACTTAAGCTTAATCTGTGAATAAAAAAGCCGGCCCTAAATATCAAAACTTATTTTAAACTTCAATTTGGGATAGTGATAGGAGAATAAATATTTTACATTACGTGGGTGTTAATTGATTTACTCTATTTAGTATGGTCTGTGCTATGTACTCGCTAGATTAAATCGTACTTACATCCCTTGTGATAGAAGTACTACTATGCAACAGCATAAGGAAAATCTTATAAAAATTGTCAACGGGACATTCTTGCTGTGATATAGTTTTCATACTGGGAACATTGTATTAATAACTAATAATTGTTTGAGTATTATTTTTTAACGGTGTCTCGGCATTTTTTTCTTTTTCCTGGGTCTTAATTTTTGTTCCATTTAAAAACTTGAAATAGATTTGTTTCTAAAATGTTACACTTGTTTATTAGTGTTGTATTAGCAGTTCAATTTTTAATTTGTAGCAACAGGTGGTGAAACGCCCATGAAAAGTAAAAAATTAAAAATTATGGAAGCAGTTCCAGTTCCAGTAAGAATCTGTCAATCTGTAGTAAAATAACACTTCAGAGCCTTTTTTTTGTCACGTTACGTAACGACGACTGCTTATTCGTTTTGAACAATTATTAAATTGCAAGTTATATGCAAGAACATTTAGAAAGTAACAAAAAGTGCTTGTTTCTTAATTTATCGGTTTTTATGGCAAATATTTAGTGAACTTATTCAATTTTTTTTTTTAATAAGGACGCTTACATCCTTGTGTTCCGGCTTTCTCGCGACACAAATTTATGTCCAAGAAGGTGTAAACATTGTTATTAGTTTGACATAATCGATAAACGTAAAGATAAAATCAGATTCTTGTTTGTACCCTTGGCGGTCGTGTCGTAAATAAACAACTTAAATATAAACGCGAATTCATGGCCATCTTTGCATGTCCACAAACACAATTCGTCGCTTATCGTTGTCGTTAATCGAACAATTAAAGCAAATTCCCAAAAGCAAGCTGGGATTTAGTGGCGTTTGTGTATAATGGTATTTCTTTATTGCAGATCCTCCGAGGAAACCTTATCTTCTAATAGACAACAGAATACTGGATCCAGGGAATCTTTTTATTCCCGTCAAAGAGAACACAGATTTAACCGTCTCTTGTGTAGTGGACAGTGGCAATCCTAAGCCTACTTTATCTTGGGAATTAGCTTTAGGGTCTCTAGCCTTACTGGACGCTCCGGAAGTGCCGTATCAAGCCCTCAACTTCACAGAAACAGTCCGCGAGCAGAGAGTAGGAGCGAGGAGCGACGCACGACTCGAACGGGTCATGAGGGCCCATCACAACGCCACACTCACGTGTTTGGTTAATCACATTGCCTTAAAACAACCCCTCAACGTTTCGCTACTTCTTGATGTACAATGTAAGTAACTGTTTTCGTCTCTTTTTCTATTTTATACACTAACGAGCGTTTCTTAGAACGCGAGCCGAGATCGCTCTGCTTGATTAAAGTAAGGGTTGCGAGTTTTCTATTGTAATTACTCTACTCAAGGAACACACCAAACAAAGTAATAAAGTTAAATAGTACCAGCATTTGTGCTTTAAATTTCACTTAAACAGAACGGATTAAATTACCAAAGGCATTAAAATGAAAACTAACATTAAAGCTCCATGCTTTACAAACACCAGGGTATCACGAAACTGAAATTAAACAAACAACACAATTATAAAGGCTAGCATTAAGTGCACGTAATGAAGTTTTCAATTACCGAATAGGGTGGGTAAATTTGTCCAGATCCATTCGCGTCTCTAGAGCTGCCCTAAAGAGCGACGTCGAATTTTGGGTATGCGTTAACGGCCGCCCGTTTTCGGGTAGAAAAAAGAGCCCGCTAGTTCCTATGTGGCCCCATTTTACAACGGAGCAATAAAAATAGAACCGTAATTTCAATCTAAATAAGCTACGGAAACACCAATTAAATTAGGCAATAAAAGCGCAAAGCTCGGCTCTTCAGACAATTCCGGAAAGGAGATAAAGTATTTTCAAGTAAAATAAGGGATAAAGACGAGGTTATAAATGGGCTAGCGCTCCGTTTCAATGGATTGAGACGTAGCTTGCTTGATTTACTGCCCAACTAACGAATTTGTACCGTGAACCAATCAATAAAGTTTTTTTGCTCCACCTTTTGTCTGCAATTTACACCAAGAATTTACTAAAAAAGCCTCATTTATTTTACTGTCTTTTCCACCGTAAAGATACAATTCATTATGTTGTGGTCTCTTCAGTTACAAGGTAAACATATAATTAGCACACGAAAGAAATAGTAAAATATCATTATTGTCAGAAGACTCACAAAATGACGCACTCGTAGCATACACCAATGATCCATCAGACATATACATGATGTCATGTAAGATAAGAGATTAGGGTACTCTGTTTCGACTTGATTAGGGCCACAATTGCAGTAGTCTTCGAATGGTTGTATTACGCTGAGAGATACTGTCGATAACGAACGTGCATCACAGTTTTTGTGGGGACAACAAGCTACATCTCTGTTTAATGTTGATTTGCTTACTTGTGTCGAAGCACTGCTTAGGCATAACTCATATTTCGGAGTCAGTTCCGATTTAACTTCGGTTTTACTACCAACCAAAGTACTTTTATCAGCATACTGGGTTTGTAGTACACTGTCAATTTCGGTTGTAGTTTCTTCATTACAGCCTACATATTTCGGAATCATTTCTGATTTAACTTTGGTTTTACTACCAACCAAAGTACCTTTATCAGCATACTGGATTTGTAGTACACTGTCAATTCCAGTTGTAGTTGCTTCATTACATCTATTGGACTTCAAACATTTCTTTCTAGACCTTTTAGAACTAGATCTACGTTTTCGTTTACAGTGCGAAGGTGTTATTTTATTCAAGAGATTGGGACACCAGCAGGAATACTCGGTGCTACCGCTTGTCATATCACATTTTGTCCTATTCGATGAATCAAACAGTGTTTTAAGATATAATTTTTCTACGCCGGTTTTCACATTTTTAGTTTTTAAACTAGAAGTGGCACGATTACAGGATGCACAATTATTTTCGCTCTGGGAACTCTCATTACCTGGATCACGGATGAATATTGTTTCAAAACTCGGCTTTTTGTAACTGGTAAAATCGGTTTGTGTGTATGTCTTTGGTCGAGAATTTCTATATCTATTACGTCTACTGGGTACTAACTTAGCATAAGCTCGTTTGATAAGGTTATGCGGAAGGTATTCCCACCAGCAACCGTTCAAATAACTAAAGGTCACATTAGACGATTCTGGAGATTCTTTCATCTCGTCTGTTCGTTCGTTGCATTTAGTTTCTGAATATTCCTGGCCAAAATAACATTTGAACGTACCTGGGTCTGCGCCAGGATATAAATGCGAAAAAAGATCTATTACTGTCTGGGTAGGTACTTTGTACAAATCATAGTTTACTTGTTTGTTTGACGTGTTGCTATGTTTGCAAGCATTCTTTCCAGTTTCGGTGGTATCTTCTGAATCTACACATAATTTTCCTATATATCTTTTCTTGTTTTTCATTAAAGTCATTTAGTGTTCTGGGATATTAAATCGTTTATTCGGTCTTTAATGCTTCTGGTTGGTTAATGTAGAAGTTAACAAAGGTTGCCGGATTCCTTTCAAAAATAGTTAGAACCAGTGGGTTGGACAAGACCAGCTTTTTAGCAAATAAAGTTTAGTTTATGAACTTGGTAATACAAATAAAATTAATTATTGGTATTAACAGCATGTAGCGGCGGATTATTTTTTATACAGTTAATTTTGAAGAGAAACCTTTATTATTAAAACTTATCCTATTAAAAAGATGGATTACGTTTCTTGGAACGAAAGGTTCGCGCTTTTCCTTAAAAAAAACTATTCTGTGATATGGACATGCAGCAAATTCGTCGTGGTAATGAGGGTATCAGTTTAGCCGATGAATAACTTATCCCCAAAGGAGGAGAAAATTTATTCCATGTTGTGTTACGAATTTCCAGTGATAAATTTGATCTGTACCGTTTTAAAGCTGTCTGCGAATAGAAACTCTTGTATTTACTTTCTTGTAATGATGGAAAAATACAAGTATCTCGTGATAACGAACGAATAAGTTTTCTAAGAGATTTTCGAATTTCTTTTGCTATGAAAGGTTGGTCTTCTTTTAGCGGGTCGATTTGCTGGATCACAGTATGTTTCTTCCGCTTTAGGGTTAGTTTTGGTTTATTTTTCTCTGACATTACTAACGGTTGGGAAAATAATTAGTTAGAAATTTAGCTCTCGGTACCAAATACCAAATTATATTTTGTCATAACTTTTCTACAGATATATCTTGATTCTTCCTAAACTGTCAACATAGCATTCGGTGGGCTTAGTATAATATTAAATTATAGTTCTTGCAAATCCACTTACTAAAACGATTGGTTGATTAGATTATTAAGTAAATATTATATTAAAATGTACAAGGCCTTACAATACTAACCTCCACAACCTAAACGTATATTATGTTAAATATGAATTTAGATACTTCGTGAAATGTAGCTTTCTTATTATACTGTAGATTTTTTTATTAACATGATTTTGTTAAATGTCACAATGACCGATTTAAGATTGATAGGAACAAACTCGATTTGCTTGATTTTAAATATTTGGCTTACCAGCCTAGGTAGTGTAGAGGATAACAAGGTTATTTTGCAAACCAAAGGTTTCGGGTGTAAACATTTTGATTCGGAGAAAATCTAATGTTTTACCCTCTTTCGGATACGAAGCAAAACCGCAGGTCCACCGTTCCGATACGATGTTTAGCACGACAAACACCCCTTCAAAAGGTGAAAATCGCTTGAGTCTTGTAAAGTTCTAGTCGGGTAGTTCTATTAAATCGGGTACCCACGTCTTAACAATAGGTGACCCAATAGTAACCGTAGGATAGATTTAACTCTAACAAGTGTTCCTTTGGTCCATGTTTTTGGTGGTTTCAACGCGAAATACTAAAGTTTTTGGGAAACTGTCCCATATACTTCGCTCGAAAAAGGTCGATTAAGAAAAATTAAGAGATAGAAAAAATCAACGCATGGATTCCTTAGCAAATCACAGTAGACGACGTTGTTGAATTAGTAGTAACAATAAATAGCGCTGGGCAGCGTATATGATAAGTGATGACAAAAGGTGGACCAAGAGAGCGCTGGAATGGAAACCGCGGCAGGGAAAGAGAAGTGTCGGAAAGACCACCACTATGATGGGCTGATGACATAAAAATGATAGCCCGAAAGATATGGCTATAGGAAGCAAAACACAAACATTTGAAAAAACTGTTTGAAGAGACAATACAAATCAATCGAATGCATGACTAGGATATGCAACCCGCGTAATTGCACTTAAGTGCCTTGCCTGTCTAGGTATAATTGTCAACTCCCAAAGAACAAATGTAGTGATGTCCACAGGCACAGCAGCTGTACTGCGATTCCTCAGTTTCTGTGCTAATCTTCACATTTTACGCCTCCGACTTCATGTATCCCCAAGCATAAAGGTCCAGAGGTGTTAATTCAAATGAATAAGAGAACCTGTTTTAGTTCACCTGCATTCAAGTAATCACGTACAATGTTAGTAAAGTGGGGTGGTATTGTATCCTGCAGAAGCACAACTGCGTCTGAAATTAAGTTTGTAACTGTTGCTCTAAGAACAGTTGTAGCATACCAAAATACGCTGCACTCGGAAACATTTTTGCCTTAGTGAATCCCAACGAAAATTTGGCTAAATTTGGTAACTGAACTAAATACTTTTATAATTAAGGTTAACTTTTGCTTCGCTAACGATATTCCAGCCCAAGATAAAGAATGTTAAGATGTGCCCCCATAAGGATCTTGAAAACTCGGCGCCTATGGTCGCATGCGGCTATTCTTCAACCTATATCTTGCCATTATGGCGTTTTACCCGTCTACATATGTGGAAGGTGGTTTCATCACTGAACAATAGATGATTCTTCAAGTACTCGCCTTTCAGAACCTCCAGGAAATTATTGTAACATATAGCCTGACAAAATGCACAGGCTTTACCCTCAAACTTATTAAGTATCTGAACATGCTAGATATGTTTCTGAAGATTAAAGCGTAGATTTCGTTCTCTATGGTTTGCACAGTTACTGACGATGTCGTTAGTCACTATGACTCTCTGTCATTCAGTTCACTTCCTCCTCTGCGATATTTCTTCACCAAAAAAGTGTAACACCTTTAAAGGAAGAAGAATATGATTGCCAATTTTCTTTATAGTGCCACCTCCTATTTGTCCCTTTCTTCTTCGATAAACCATTTAGTCCAGTTTTGTGTTGTCTTTACTATTATTATTTCAATAGCTGCCCACCCTGTTAATTTTCGTTTCTATATGATACATCCTCCTCCTCCTCCTCCTTATTCAGATTCTAGCTTATCCGGCTGCCTCTTGTTCTTTCCATTGATCTAGATTTGTAGCCTATCTTTTCAATACTCTTCCAGCTACTTTCCTAAGGTCATCTTCCCATCTCATCCTCTGTTTTCCCACACTTCTCCTGCCGATCCACGACTTTCATATCGTTTCTATTGCCACTTTAATCTTGCTACTTTGGTCATAACATCTTCAACTTTGTTCTTCTCGCAAATCCATATGTTTTCTTGGTCCCCTTGATCTATTGTTTTCTTCATATATGCTTCCACCCTTCCTGCTTTCTTTATGTCTTTCAGGATAATTGATTAATGTAAAATAACGCAGTCTTCAGTGTGATTTTGCTATTGCAATATACCAGAATTTTCCTTGCGTGTGCAGAAACAGCACATACCTTATTCCTCTATTATTTAGTTTTGGTATTACCCTTAACTTCGTGTTAACGCCTTAAGCTTCCTGTACCGCCGAGCAATTCCCTTGTAGTGAAGTTTATTTATTATCTTGCTGCAAGATAATAATATCATTTCCGCCCGGTGTGATTCTGTTAATAAAGTCAGAGTAAGCAAAGTTATTGCATTATGCGTCCTATTGTGTTTAGTGACAGTTTTTCTGCTTTTAACAAAACTCATAGTTGAATTCGAAGACTTTAATCATCACGGACTTTCTCAAGGGGATTCGTCAGAAGGAAGAAGGGGACACTAAAAGATCACGGTAACTCAACGTACATGAACCATGCCAGAGGCGAAACTCTTTTAGCAAGAGGAAGAAGGGCAGGGTAACTTTAGAGACCGATTTTTCATGGATTAGGTCTTAGACCTGTTCTTGTTTCCTTCCATCTTCGGTGTTCCTCTACTTCTTTTCCCTCGCGGGTTGTATTTTAGTGCTTTCTTTGGCCATCCCTCCGAGCTGATCTTTCAATTTTCCTTAAAATCTAGTATTTTGTCTGTTAGGGAATATATGGTTAGGCCTTTTCTGATTTGTTCATTTCCTATTTCTCTTATGACCCCTCGTATATATCGTAAGACTTTTATTTCTGCTGTTTGTATATCTTTCTTTTATTCTTTTCCTTTTCTGTTATGACCCAGGCTTCACTGCCATATATTATTGGAGCGGTAGCCATCGTTTTGTACAGTTTAAGTTGTGTCTCCTTTCTTGCTTTCTTATTGTTCCACAAATGGCTCGAAACTTGATTATTTTGTTCCTAGTGTGCTGATATTGGCCATAATAGATTTCGCATCCAAGGTTAATTATAGTTTGAAATTTGTGGTCTTGTATCCTTTAGAACGATTTTATATCTTGGGGGTTTTTCAGTGGCATATTGTATTATTTAGTGTAATTCCTCTTTGTAGATAATTTTCTGTTCTGTTTTCTGTTACTTTTCTGCGATAAGTACCTGATCATCAGCGTACGGTAGAGTGCTTTTCCACTGTTTTTATTCTACTTGTATTCCTCTTGGTGCCTTTGTTTTCTATCTTCTTATGATTTCATCTATCTATATATTTCACAGCGTTGGTGAGAGACTGTATCCTTGTTCAACTCCTTGGTTGTCATATAGTTTATACCTCCAGCTAGTATTCTTGTACAGGCTTTTTGTGACATTTACTAGTTGTTTGGGAAACCCTTTCTTCTCCATGATATGCTAGTTTTTCTCCATCAACATAGTCAAATGCCTTTACTAGGCCAATAAACGCCAAGTGGGTTACCAAATTAAATTTCCTTTTTTTCTATAATTTGCTACATAGTAAATACGCCATCTACGTCCTCTTCTAAACCCATTTTATTCTTCTATCAGCATAGTTTCTTCCATGGTTTGGGTTCTTGAGTTTATTATTTTTGCATATGTTTTATATTCGACCTGGTTTTGTAATTATGGGCTGAATCATCGTCTATTCAGTTCATGTCTCGTTTTTCAAGATCTTCTTCTTGATCTTGATAGTTGTTTAGTTGTTATTGTATCATACTTCCTTATAAAGTTCCAGCCATTTCTCTTCTTCGCTTTTATTAATTCTTGCGTTATCTATTTCATTGTATTTGAAACTGATGGCTTTGTGGGCAAAGGGTTGTCTTCCGTCTAAGTCTTGTTTTATCTCCTGCGTCCACTTTCCCAACTTTTCGTATGCGTCTGTTGTACTTTTGTTTTGGCTGTGTTGCTTATTATATTGTAGGTATGTAGGTAGAGGTACTTGTTGTATATTTGTTCATTTCTGTTTTGTAGGTGTTTTGGGCACGCTACTTTTTTTGGTTGCTTCTTCTAGTTCTTCGTCACAGATCTTAGTTTCTTTCTTTTTATTCACTTTACGTCTTCCGCTTAGAGCTTCGCCTGCTGCTTGTTGGATTGCTTTTGTAATATTATTCCATTCTTTATTAATAATTGGTAATACCGTTTCATAGAATTCTTTGTATATTTGTGTTTCAAATTTAAATTTTAAATTAATGGTCTCTCTTGCGCTCTGCTTTTCTTTCTCTGAAACAACCCCATATTTAAAAAAGTGTCTTGAATTTAAAATCACAAGTTATTTTGCTTGATATTTCGATTTTTAAAAAGAAATGTTAATAAATTTATTTGATGCACTTTAGCATTTCGCATTGGCTTGTGTGCCATTTGTTACTAGAATAGTTCAAAACTAATTTACTCAATATCTCGAATCACCTGAGGTCATGTGTTTGTAAATGTTACGCAAATGTTATCAGATTATTAATATGCAGAAGTTAACAAACAAGGTAACTTCGCAGGATTGTATTCCCATAATATGCATTTACGTTTAATATGATAGTCTATCATAAACCTATACGATGTTTATGTTGTAGAGTTTGTAACCTGATTACACAAAGCAATATCAACCCTAAAAGGTTGAATTACATAAAAAAATCTAATATATTTTTCCGGACAAAATATGGAATTCGTAGTATTTTAGGCATGGTACAAAAGTATAACGAATATTTTATGGATCAGGGTAATATTTTTTACGTAAATACGAGAACAGTAATTAATAAAAGCGTACAGAACTGTTGAATCGGGGCATTCCCGTTTTATAGCGACTACGAAATCAAATATCCCCCATTATTATGATTCAAACAATCTACAATGCACAATAAAATGCAAATTTTATATACGCTAATAAAAGAGGAATAAATCAAAAACAGGTAAAGCAACATTTCGATTTTAATTTGATTACAAGCGCGCAGTCCCAGTGCAGATAATAATTTTATACGGAGAGCCACAAATAAAATTACAAAACTGGCATCAAACTTATTCGACCGAAATTTATTTTATCCAAAATAAATCAAACGGACACGGCTTTCCGTTTTAACCCATTCTGCGACCAAATCTGATCTTCCTTTTCGAAATGCGGATTTGGACCATATGTGTTGCTTTATCGCAGGATATTAAATTTCCCGTTTCATTCCCAATTTGTAAACTTTGATAATAGGATGTCACCTAAAATACTCGTAGCCTGTTCGATTTTCAGATATATAGCTTACTACATTGTTGCCAACAATAAACTTCCTAAACCTAAAGGACCTCCCAGTATATTCAAGGTAACTTGATATTACCTAAAATATTATGTGTTTTGTAATAATAGTAATAATAAATATTTATTTAGTGTTCACTAATTTACATTTTCGAAAAGCTACACTGCTTCAGATTATCATAATTATTAACGATTTATTACAAAAATATTAATATGTTTCTTAAAACTATATATATTTGGCTCTAAAATCTTCTGGAATGTAAATTTTCAAAGCTTTATAGAAGAGAAGGAAGTTTGAGAATTAGATTTTGAAAATTCGGGTGATGAGAAATCCTGGCGTTTTCTGGTATTTTCACACTGAATATCAGAATTCTGTATCAAACTAGGAGAGATGTGTGATAGAAGTAATTGACAGCTTTAAAAATTAAAATCAGAGAATTAAAATAAATGCGTTGCTTAACACTTAACTATTGTAGAATATCTAACGTTAAAGTTTATTAAGAACACCATAAAATAATCCTTATATGGTCCAATTTCCGAGCCCGGTAATGCACGTCATCAATAAATTTTATGACATCATAACTTGGTACGTCTACATGAAGTTTCAAACGATTTACAAATTTTATAACCTAAATTTTCTGTTGACATTTTCCTATTCTATCGCAATGACAATGACAATGACATACAACACGATCTGTCAAAAATTTGTAAGTGAAACAATATAAACATGCCAAAAATAATACAAACTTTACAAAAAATAAATACGAGGTAAATTAGAAAATAAAAACCCGATTTCTTTCTTATTTTCAAAAATTTATAGACCTTGCCATTAAACACGGCTGCCCAATCTTAGAAAACTACAAAAATTGCCAATTCGACTATAACTACTTTGCTGCTTTTGTTTTATTACCAAATAGGTGGTATTTCTATTCGCTCCTTTAATTCTTCCACATTATTCACTTCTCCATTACGATAAACTAAGTGTTTTAGATAATCCCAAAGAAAAAATCGCAAGGAGTTAGGTCCGGAGAGCGTGCAGGTCAAGGAACCGGTCCATTACGCCCTATCCATCTATTAGAAAACACAGTATTTAAATGGTCATATCTCCGTCATTTTGCAACTTTTATATAGGCTATTTTTGGTGAAATGATTTATTTTTAAGAGTTCTACAACGTATTAAAATAAATGCCTCAACTTTGAAAATATCCTGTATATTCAATTCTCTATTTTCTTGTGTCCTCGTGATTTTACAGATTTTATATGTGAATGTAATCTTTCCCCATTATCGTTTAGCGTTGTTGGTTTTTCCATTAAGATCTTCTGCTGCTGTAAGTTCGAGTGATTGTTTTTTCTTTCTTCAGTGTAATCGCGAAACTCTCTGTTACTGGGCTGTTATACAGTGACCTGCAAAAAGTTCGCAACATATGGGAAATTTTTTATTATTATAGTATCGAAAGAACCTTTCTGGGTGATCGGTTCTGCATGTCCGATAACCTAAAAATCAAATTTGGGATATGTCACGTGACCACAGTGTATGGCGGCAAATTTAAAAAAAACCACCGTGAAGTCGGAAAAAGTGAGGTTATATGACAAAATATCGAAGAAAATTATTTGAAAAAGTTACTTAGAATTTAATTTAATCGCTTCGGGATTATCTTTAAATACAGCAGTCGGTATTCTCACATCTTGTTTAAATTTAACGTTGTTTAATTGCTGTGGCACTATTGTGCGTCTCTTTTCTACAGGTTAAAAATAGTAGAAAGCCATATCGTTTTATGTTTACGCTAAACATTACTTTTTGTGCAGCCGGACGCGAAGTGGTCATTTCGCGTACGCAATATAGGACGCGAAATCCGATTTCGCGGCCTTACCCTTAGTAACGGCCGCGAAATACCCTTACCCTTAGTAACGGCCGTTAAACTAAACGTCACTTATTTGACACATGAGAGTTGACATAACAGATAATATGAAAATGTCAGTTTTATTATGTATTTTTTACAGCTGCACAAAAAATGTTGTGTATACTTCGGCCCCGAAATTCTTTAGCGCCCTCGAGATTGTCTTGCCTCGGCCGCAAGCGGCCTCGGCGACAATTTTTCTCTCGGTACGCTAAAACGGAATTTCGCAGCCTTAGCATACAAATAACTATTAGTTAGAGACAATACGGCCCATTATGTTTATGTTATAATTATTTCTCAGGTTTTAAAGGATATTTTATTTTGGTTGTCTTAAAGTAAGGGTTGCTTTTGTGTGTCAAGGTCACATTAAATATTTGTGGTTTAAAAAAGATTCGTAGCTGTTGATTTTTGGTTGGTGTGAGTAATGCACCGAAGGGGCGGTTAACTTTTTTTTTGATTCGTTTAAATTTTTCCATTCAATTTTTTTTAATGAAGACAATTAGTACGATTGGCAAATCCAATAAACTAAAGAATTCGAAATATTATTCTCGTTGTGATTGCCATTGAGTTATATTATTAAAAATACGGTCTTCGGGTCTTCGTAATCTGGAGCTTAAAGCCAAAGGATCAACATCTAAAGCTTCTTCATAAAACAAGTCCAGTAAGCGAGCTCATCAAACTTGTCCAAAGTTTTGTGTGTTTATTATCCTTGGTTTTAGTTTGTAGACGAACTTAGTACAACAATATATCACGACCCCGCGTCAAGTTTTCGAGTGTGTTGTTTACAATAAAAGCCGGAGAAATCAATGGATCCATTAATCGAGTTGGTCAACGAGGGTGGCCAAAACCCGCACGTTCTAACTGGATACAGGGCAATACAAACACTACAAACACAAATGCAATCTAGATTGGTTTATTTATTCAGCTGCATCCTCCTCCGTTTCTCTATTAACCGTCCGAGGTTTATCGGTATGCAGTTGCGGATTAATGAGAACGTGGTTGCTTTGTATTATGTGAATTGAGCAAGAACTTCAAGTATAGGGACTTAGCCCCTTTAAGGGTGGGTTACGTACTTATACTACTAATGTTTCAAGATGGTAGAAGCTAGCAGTATCCGCTGCCTGTTTCTCTCCATTTCGAAGAACCTAATTAACGCGGCTTTATGCGCGGTATAATAAGTAGCACAAACAAAATAACTCATGCAGGAAGCGAACGGCGTGGTGTGCTTCAAGGGAAAGTTCTTAAGTTAGCCGTAGCCCCTAGGATTTTAGGCAGAACACCGCGGAAACTTGACAGGATATCCTGCAAGATCCGACCAACCGCGAATCGAAGCTCACGAGTTAGCGATAACTAGATATAGTTCAAGCATATGTCAATGTCATACGCTAGTTTAAAACTGATGCTCACATTCGTTATGCTTTAGATATGATTATCTTGCCTGAATTAATAGTTTTATGTAGGTTCACGCATTTAGACTAAAAACAGCCGTCTTTACTTGATTATTCTGTTACTTTCCAACCTTAATTATTCATTATGTAATAAAACACAAAAAGTGGGAAATCCCTGACCTTTTGCAAGTATCAGCCGACACTCGGCACTCGGCAGCATACATTCGTGGTTTCGCAGTGGTTACTGCTCATCAGGCATACTGAAACCTTTCAGCAGAAAAATTGAAATCTGAATAAAGAATCAGTAATATGGTTCCAGGGTGTTATGCAACTGCAGCCGAAGTATCAGTAAATAATCATGTAAACCTGGAATTTCAAATAAGTCTTTTATCGGTTACTATAGCACCCTTTTTGTCCTCCCCGTTTTTGTGAATTCTGATAACAAATGTGTAAGATACAGGATAACCTTCTGACGTTGGATTTCTTAAAGATGTTTACATTTTGTATAGGTATTTGAAACTAAGACACCTCACTCGTGGATTATTTTATTCTACCTTTTTACGAATTTTCAAAAAATTACAATTCAATCTAACCTAATCACATCATAGCACACGTAAGGACGTAAGTTATTCTAATCTTATTAATATATTTTTAAAAGAACTTCTAAAGAAAGTAAAAAAGTTTTCTCGTGATCAGTTGCCCTCAAAATTGTTTAAAAAACTTAAACAAGATCGTTTTCTATTTTTATCTTTTACCTGCCAATGAAATCTGTTGCGAAGTGGTTTTAATTAAAATTCCAGAGCGGATCTTCCACGTAGTCGTAATTTTGGACTGAATGGTAAATTTGGTTTGTTACTTTCGACTCTTAAAATTCCTTTTCTATTATAGTATTTGTAATGTTGTTAATCTAGTCGGTATAAACATCCGCCAAACTTCGTGTAAATTTAATTACATTCCAAACTATAAATCGGCCTTTCATTATTAAAATTTTAAGAAAACCGATGCTTCGTAAGCTATAATTATGTTAGTAAATTTAAAACTATTCCTCTTGATTAAATTCAGAATTGAAATAATGAAATTAATGGCGTAAATTCGTAAAGTAATAGTTTAAGTCGGCAGCTAATGAATTAACTGAAGTGCCTCGTTCATTCAGTCCCAATAATTTTAATCTCTTCAGGTTGGTAGCGAAAGACCGATATACCAGTGTACATATCAAAGAATACTGCGATGTTCAACGATTTTAAGATACACTCGATGGTGATATTTAATAATTTATATACATTTAACCATAACACAATAATAACTATTAATTTTAAACCAAGTTTTAAATGATTGTCTAACATTTATTCATACAGGAATCTCATTAATATGCTTAATTAATTGTGTCTTTTTAATTCTCTTTTAACTCGCGGGCATTCGAGACGTTTCCAACATGTTCTAGAAAAGTCTACTTTTCCAGCATGTTCTGGAAAAGTTTACGACGCATTAGCCATAGCAATAGATCCCTCAGAAGAGAAACTAACTATTGAAAAAGCCTTCTCGGTGGGGTAAATACCCAAGCGGAACACAAAGAACTTGCATACACCGTCTTAAGGCAAAACGTCCGATATTGTTGAAGATTTGCCACGCACTAAGGAAGGGGGGTATAGAAGAATCCAAAGGATGCTGAAACAAATCAGCTGACATGGCCTGCCGTACAGGGGATTCCCCGAACCGTATCACAAGAAGCTGCAATAACTGAAACAAGATGAGATCATGGCTTGACACGTGAATTTAGGTCACCTTAGGATTTTTAACAAAAGAAATCTTTTACAACGACAAAAGATTTGACCTGAAACTTTGAAGATTTCGCAGAACTTTAAGCAAAACGCACTGAGTTGGCGTAACCTTAGATGTCCTACAGACTAAAATGCAATTAAATGGCAACCAAGAATAACACAATTAACACGGGATCAAAATTAAAAGACAGGGCCGTACTAAAGAATTTACCAAAAATTTAAAATAACTCAAAACTTCCCAAAATAATGCGGAATTGCAAAACCACGTGACATATCTACTGAGTGACCCAAGTTGTGTTACTCCTACGTTTGTAATAAATTCTTCGGATGTCTGATTGTTTATTCTTACTATGTGTCTTGTGTTCCTATAGATTCCCTTGATGACTTCAATTCTTCATTTATATTGTAGTTTCTTAGTGCTTCCCATAGTTTATTTCTGCTTACACTATCAAAACTCTTGGAAATATCTATAAAACAAAGAAATAACTACCTTTCAAACCCAATTGCATTTTCCTTTAGCCGTTTCAGTACAAACAGTGCATCCTGTGTTCCTCTGTCCGGTCGGACACCACATTGTTCCTTTTCTAACTCGACTTCCACCATATGCCTTAATTGCCTTTCTCAAACAGAAAGCTCTTGAGGAAGCACGGAAATTTTATGTATTGAATATTACATCAGTCAAATGACCTCCACCTCGCTGCTGGCACTCTTGAAGTCTAGCACGAAAGTTTTGCATTATCCGCTGCAACCTTGTATAACGGTAGAATGATCGCCAATTCACATTCTGTTGATATGTTTTTCTTTTCCCTTTTCAGATTCATAATTCGCACCAACTACTTCAATCCACTATTTCCACCATATTTTATAAAATCTGGGACTATTTTGTCGCTTTCTGAAGTTTTTCCTATCTTTAGCCTGTCTATTGTGTCCATTACCTGCTCTTAACCTATATGGTCATCTTTGTCCTGTGTCTGGTGTCTGATTTCGTTATTTTGTATTTCATCTACTTCATCATCCTCCTAAATGTTTTCAGAACTTTATACAGGAGCCTTTGATTGGTGTTTATTATTTCTTCCATGAACTTACCAAATTTCTACCATGACTGCAATTTTACATTTTGACCTTCTTTTTACTTGAGCTCTCTTCTACCTGTATGTTTCATAGTCATTCTCATTTTTTGTTGATAAATAATAGTTCCTCCACAACTTTTTCTTTTTTTCTCATCAATTCCTTTATATCTTTGTTCTATCAGGCCGTTCGTTTTTATTTGTCTTTGACTATTACCGCATACGTGTTCAGCTGCCTTCAATAGTATCTCTTTAAATTCTCTCCATACCTCATTAAATTTGGATTCTTGTTATTTTTCCATGAATACATTTACTTTATAATTTTTGCGAACCTTCTTTTATACTCATCTTTTCTTAATTTATAGGTCTTTGTTGTTTCGCACTCTCTATTTTTATTACTACATTCTGTTGTTGTATCTGTTAATTCTGGAAGTACCAAGTAATGATCACTGCCTATCTGTATTTCGAGTAATTATATAATCAGTTATGAATTTCTCATTTTTACTTGGCTCATGCCTTTGTGCATAAAAAATATAGTGCTAGTTATTAGCCTGTTGTTTGAGATGCCGAAATCTCTAGTAGTTTGATTCAATTTCTGTTGCCAGGGCCCTATTGCACAATGAATTTACAAGTTACAAGTTAAAGTTTACTAGTACTTAAATATTAGCAATTGTAAATTTTTTTTTATATTTAGTACTTTTAGCTAAATTATTACTAAAACTGTTGATATTTTACAAATATAAAAATATCAATTTACATTTGCTAATATTTAAGTACTAGTAAACTATAACTTGTAACTTGTAAATTCATTGTGCAACAGGGCCCAGCGCTTTCTCCATATTTTACGATAGCCATCCCACATCCTTCTATATCATTTCCAACTTTTTTTAGCGTCAGCTAAGATTATTGTTGTATTGTGCGTGCGTGTGATCCACTGCTTTTTGTAACTGTCATAGAATTCTTCCAGCTCTGCTTGTACTACTGCATTTTAGTTTGGTCTATAGATTATTATAAATGTATATTTTCATTATTTATTTCTATATCTACTGTCATTATACGTTCAGAAATTAATTTGCAATCTTTTAGTTTGCTTACCCATTCTGTGTGCGTAATTATTGCCACTCCAGCGCTTCCATGTTCCTGAATATTTACACTATTTTCTTTATGCCGTTTCTTTTTTGTTTCTGTTATTCCTATTATCTTCACCCTGTATTTTTCTAAGTCCTCTATTATTCCCTTATTATTATCTCTGCTTCTTTATCCTTTATTGCTCTCACATTCCATGGTCTGATTCATTCCGTCCTGTTTACAAACAAATTTTCAACTGCTTCATCTCCCGATCTTTCGCTGACTTGTATCCTTCATTTTTCCTCTAACCTCTCACTATCATGATTGCATTTTCACCATAGAGTTAAACTGCGACGCGATGATTAGAACATCGTGTGGGAGGTACATAGGTATTTTGTTTATTCCGTTAGCGGCTAGCTTAAAGTACGTGAAAGAAATAACTTGTTGAACAAATTAATTAATCAAAAAAAAATTAACTAAATTTGGAATGTACAAATGAATGAACGAACAAATTTATGAAACACTATTACCGAAAGAATGGATTAACAAACGAACGAGTGAAAACGTGCGTGAATAATCCAAAAATTTATGTATTCACACAATAATAAAGCAGGAATTAACACACGAATAAATGAATAAATTGATCACTGGACTAATAAATAAATTAAAAAAATAACTAAATAAACCAACGACTGAATGAGTATCACAAGAGTAGATAAACGAACGAAGAGATGAATTAACTAACGAAAGAACGAACCCACTGACTGAAATTTTGTATACGGTTAGAAAAGATAGTGTAAAATTAATTAGGCAATAGAAGTAAATAAAATAAAAGAGTCACACCAATAAACCAACCAAATTCTGTCAAGTTTTCAAGAAAATCTGAGGGTTTCAAGAAAGAGGCATGTTTTTCTGACAGCGCGTTTGTGGAATAAGACGTAAAATGCTTTCGGCGTCCTTAAGCGTTCGTGTAAACTTCCTGGGTTGTTCGTTTTTATTTGTCAGGCAACCCTGCCTAACATCCATCTAATAAATCATCAATAAGTGCTCTTAGCACAATATTGACGCAGTTCCCCCGCAGGTCAAATTAAAGTAATATGCCGCAATTTCTAAAGTAATCTCTAAAATGTCTGACATCATCCATCTTCTAAATAACAAGCAGGCATCAAGCTATGAAGATATGTCAGGTCTCTCTGCCTTCGTGTCCTTTTTTTTCTGGTGGAGCTCTACACTGATCTTTTTGCAGTTCATATATCATCAGATACTCGGGAGAACCTTCCGTGGTTTACCAACGATGCGCATCTCTTTTATATTGAAAATTCGCGATACCGCTAAACACGGAAGAATGCATAGGAAATTTATAGAATCGGCGTGCTTCAAAGTAATCAGGTCAAGAGAATGCGGAACGGGGCATTGGAAAAAGAAGAGCACTGAAATATTCATAACCGTTTTATCGTAACGACCTGCATAAATTAATTCGTTTTAAAATATTCTACTTACTAAGTCTATCGCAAATACCTACGGTCCAATTAAAGCTCAAGTTTCAATTAACGTTCAAAATTTAATATCTGAGATGTTCGTTATATTCATTAAATATTAAGTTGAAATAAAAATTCCAATTACTTTTCATATTTCTCAATTTTCACTTGCGGATACTTGAAATAATTTATGGACAAATGCATATTCAGTTTGTAAACCTCATTAATTCTACAAAGCTAACAAAATATCTAAATCTTCAAGCTTCAACCTTTCTTAAAGTAAAAGGGTTTAAAACTACAAAAAATTTAATAAGCAACAGTTTTAAGAATTAATATAACAAAAACACAAAACAGCTCTAAAGCAAAAGGAAAAATAATTATTTAAATTAACAAAATACTCCCTTTAATTCATGATACAGTGCATTGTGTTTTAAAATGCTTTGCATCGTTTGTTGAGTATAAATCTAAGATTACAGTTTCAAAATAGCTGTATGAATTTATATATTTAGCAGTTAAACTATATTAGGCTTCTATAATCGCATTTGGAATCGTGTTAAAATTATCATGGGAACACTTTGCGTGTTCTTTTCACAAATTAGAGAGAGATACCTGAAAATGGATTATCCTACGTTGTAACTTGCTTTAGCAAGTTGATTAAGAGGATATTTGAAATACATGGATATAATACAACTTGTTATAATTAAAATACAAATAAAATACTTTTCGAGTGCATTGATTGATTAATCTCAGTGGAAGCGTTCGTAAACCAAGCGAATCGTTTGTTCAAACTAAGAAGTATTTGTTAATGAAGTCTAGTAAGACTAACGATAAATAAACCTCCGTCAACCTCTGCATTGATTAATTTTGTAAATTCGGTCGTTTAAAAAGTTTAAAGACTTTCCGTACTGTCGATTTCGTGCACTTACCATATCTGAAGTTGATTGTACCATTTGCCAATTGAGTGGCATAACATTAAAGAGATAAGTGTGAGCTTACCTCCCTAGGGAAGAAATTTCCTAACACTGAAGTAGGTATAGATAACTTTTTTGTTGTTGAATTACCATAAGCATTTGGTATATATATTTTTTACTAATTTAGAGCCTATAAATGATTAAAGTTTAACCAAGATTTGACTTTAGTACGGTTGTTCAACTAGTATACTTGTTTCACAAAGCGTTCAACGCTACCATACCACACACTCATGATTGAAAGCTAAATTAGTTGCCACTTTATATTTATGTTCTCATGTCTGAATTACCTCTTTGTTACCTTGCACAATATTACGTGCCTCATTAAATTTCTAAGTTTCCAATTAAGGATTTGGTGTGTTCATGGAATTTTTATAAAATTAGCGTTGGATTACGATTTTCCGAACTATAAGTTTTAATAAACGAAAACTCTTGCAGTACATTTCCGTACTGTATTACCAGAATTTATAATTTGAATCGATTTGCTTTGTATGAGCCGAGTTTCGGCTCCTATTATAAATATAACATTAAATTTGCACGAGTAACTTTCTTGATAAAATTAAAAACTTACTTTCAAGTCGTTTCTTCTCAAGGTGTGTATATAAAATATCTGAATTCATCGTTATCTTACGGACAAAAATTGCCTCCCTTGGCAGTCTCTATCTTCTTTAAAACTTTTCCAATAGAATTCAAATACAGCCAATGCCTTCTTGCCTAATATTTTAAATAATAGGATTAAGTTTTGAAGAGTAATGAATTCGAAGACTTCCACGGTCAGTGTTAGTGTTAACAGAACGTCTTCCGGGTTGGAACCGTGTCATTGTTTGAGACAGAAGAACTTAACATTTCGAGTTTTTCAAGGAGTATACTGTGTGGGGCTCGTCCGTGAAACGATTTTAACGCCCTCGGCTACTAAATACTTATTTCGCAGCCTAGCCACATAAACTATTATTTGTTTTATTTAAATAAAAAATAAAGTAGCAAATAGTGCTAGATAGCACAAATTCAGGATGTCACGCCTTATATGTTAAATTCAAACAAATATGTCTCGTCCTTTAATAGTTTAGATGATTTAAAGTTTTTTTTTCTCGTTTTCTATGCTTTGAACAAGGAAAAACCACTAATAATTGTCTCAAAATCAGTTTGGTTAGTTGTCTCCTGTTTTACTAAGAAAATGGCCATACTATTAATATTTATTTTCGTATTATTCCAAAAATTAGTGCCATTTTCGCGCCCACTCACGTGTGTATTGCTCGAGGCAAATGCCTGATCCGGTCCTGCTTTTTATAATTACAACACATTTTTTTATTTAATCAACTAGTACCAAGATTTTCGGCAATTTATTAAACATAAATGTACGGTTAAAATAGTCCAAATAATGTGTCTCACAAACTGACTAAATTTAGGACGTGTATACAAGAACACCAAAGCACTAATATAATTATTATTCTTTTAAGTATACTTTTATGTATAATAATTGTGTGCATTTCTTTATAGATACACCTTCTTTCGCTATATCTCGAGAACCTGGTTTTGGCATTCCAATTCGCGAAGGTATGCCGGTGTCCTTGAAATGTGATGTAGACGCCAATCCCAGAGCCGCCCCGATATGGCAAAAGGATGATACGAGCCCTCCGGTTCAACAGACGCCGGATGGTTTTCTCAACTTTACGGAAATTCGTCGGGAGCACAGTGGATGGTATAAGTGCACATCTAGACACCTCCTGGGGCGATTTTCCAGCATCGGCTACTTCCTGAACGTTCGATGTAAGCAACTACCCTTTCGCATTTGTTTTTTTATTACTTTTTTTATTTTTTCGGAATTGGTCGTAAATTTCCGTTTACAATCGTACAACCCCTTTGCTGTAACATTTTTTTGCGGAATATTATTTAGTTATTTGTGTAACGAGAAAATAATTGGTAATTTTTGCGCTCCTCTTGACTGTAACAAATATTACGAGCTGTTTTCGCCCGAAAAGCTCATGTGAAACATGTTTACGGTACACGTTGTTCTCGTATAAAATATATACAGACTAGAAATTAAACGAAAAGCGGGTCATCACACGTGAGGCCCAAATGCGTATTTACGTAGCTCCAGAGGGAGTAAATATCGTTACTTTTCATCGATCATCCCTTAAAACACTCTTTTTGCTATAAATTAAGGCTCGAAACTTTGCAGCTCCTAACTCTAACGCTTAATCACTCGGCCGTGTTAAATAATTAAGTTTTCATATCTGGTAACACCTCGCACTATAAATAATATTTCTGCAGAGTGGATTAGTTTGGCTAAGTTTCTCCTCTCGGATGAGTTAAAACGCCACTGACAGACGCGGTTAATTAACTTAAAAGCCGTCGAGAGCATTTTATAAAGAGCAGTACTTCATTATTGTCGGTTAATGGACGCCTTCGCTACATATGAAACTTCCACTTTTTTTTTCAAATTTAATGCCATTTACTACTTGCTTTCGTAATTATGTTTTCATTTAATGCTTTTTTATGAATATGTACCGGGGTCGTTTACGGCTAATTAGGTAAACATTTTATTAACGGATGCTTTTTACCCCAGAAAAAATTGTTAGTAAATCTCGCCGGAAGAATAAAAATCTTAACGGCAAGGTTGTTAATTAATTACTTTAGTACCATTAAGGCTCTTTACTTTATCTCTTTTCGTCTGGAATTATAAAGCCGCGTGAATTATTTAATAAATAATCTAAAATCCAAAATAAACTTCAATTTAGTCAGAAACTTTCAAATAAGTTCTTTTCATTAAATATTTAAAATCCGAAAATGGGCTAAGCAAAAAACAAAGAAAATTTGATGTAAAATCATTTAAAATTAAGAAGAATGAATAGCATAACATTAAGCAACAAATAGAAGAAATAAAAGGAGTGGCATCCGCAAATGCAGAAGAACTATGGGAAAACATGAAGAATGCAATGATATCTACAGGAAGAGAGTTATTACCAAATAAACAATCAACAAAGGAACAAAAGTGGGTGACAGACGAAATTATACAACTAATGAATCAAGCGAAGACAAACAAAGCCCGTTATAAAAGTTAGAAAATCAAACATGCTAAAGAACTCTGGATGAAAGAGAAGTGCAACAAGCAATTACAGCAAAAACACGTGCATAAAAAGTTCAAATGAATAACTGGCAATACACGTAAAAAAACACCCCTGTATATTGAGAAATACAGACGGAGAGATACTACTCGATACAGAATCCAAAACAGAAGAATGGGAAAGATACATCCCAGAGCTTTTTAAAGGCAATAGGGAAGAAATCAATATAACAGACGAAACCGGGTTACACAGAATGACCAAAGAGGTTGAGAAAGTCATACAGCAAGCAAAAGCTGGAAAAGCCCCAAGTCCAGACCAAATGCCAATGGAATGGTTCAACTGCTTAGATAACTACAATATTGTCGCGAAACAGTTTTGGCTTTATTGTTAGGAATTAATGTAAATAAGTTACTTTAATAATTTAGGTAGATTCTTTGACCAACGAGAGGTTTGAATTAAAGTCAAGTTATTGAAATTATTACAAGCCCAGATTCAAGGTAAGGTTACAAAAATTAACCTAAGTCTCAATTCAAAGTATACTAATATATAAATTATTCTTCTAAGTCCTGGTTACATTTAAAACGACGAAGTCCATAAAATGAATTTAAATAATTTACACAAATTAGAGTTAAGTTAAAATATAAAACAATCTTACATGTATGTACTGGAACAACACCTTGAAGGGTGTCGATTTACCGTAGGTACTGCTTGTTTGATGGCTGGATATAGACCATACCTTTACTGTATTTTGGTCGCAGTATGTATTATGTATACAGAAAATTGGTCCCCATCTTCCAATATTCAGTATCTTATCTAATTCACGTGGAGAGTACATAACTGCATTAAAGCACGTACAAGGTGTCAGGTTTCACCGTTCATTTCACTTCTATATGCATTTGAAAGACGCAACCTTGAGAGACACGGCGCGGCGCGTGCAGCTTGCAGGTGAATGCCCTGATCGAATGACGTCATATCAACGTGTGTGTTAGTGAATTGAATAACTTAAATGCACTTCAAACTTCGCTTAATATTGTTACATTCCGCTCTCTTACAATATCAAACACATCTTGTTAATCATACATGAAGCAGGACAAATTCTTCAAGAATGGCTAAGATCGATATTTATACCACACTTTGTCAAATGCTTAACTTTCGTCGAGAAAAAAAAGGCTGGTTAATGGTGTCTATGACTCTGTGGACCTGTTGTACAATAAAATGATTCCCCGAAAACCAAACTGATGATCTGGGGTCAGGGTTTTCCTCTAAGATTGGTGTTAATCTTCTGGCCAACAGTTTCACCAACTTCACTTGCGCTTTCTTCCATTGTTCTGAGAAGCAACCCAGTCTCAGATCAGCATTGTATAGCATGGTCAGCATTACTAGGCCCTTGCGCGGCAATTCTTTAACTAATTTCCCCGTAACTAAGTCCTAATCTGGAGCTTTCTTAGGGTCTAAGTTTTCACTGATCAAGTCTTTGATTTTCGTTATTGTGAATAATTCCGTGGACAGAGTGAGCTTCAAGGAGTTTTGTATTTCTACTTCCTCTTCGATGGTTATTTGAGATTGAATAGGTTGGAATACATCCATTAGATGTTGGGCCAAAAAATTATATATAAACAAACATTTACACTAATCATTGTTAATATATTGAAAAAAATCTAAATAAAAAGGTAATCGAAATAATTTTTACAATCTTTTAGGGCAGCACTAGGAAATAAAAATGCAATACCACGTGAGGACCTTCATTGTTTAATATTAAATCTCGAGGACCATTTAGTATGGGTAAAACTAGATTATTAAGCTATTTTTGTAGCTGGTAGGGGCATTTAGAAATTGTTTGTTTTATGGTATTTCGTTTACATTTCTATTACTAATTTTACGTAATTTTAAAAGATTATATTACAAATGTATCCAAGGATTTCCATCAATTAGGTTATCACCATTGGTGTCTCAATTTACTTTCAAAAATATTTGTTGGTCCAGTTTTTTAGAAAGTTTGAGTTTATTATAAATTAAATTTTTGTAAGGCTAGCATCGTATTGCCTTTAGCTGTTTTAATCGACCTTAAATTAAACTGCTTTAAAATAATTTAAAAAATAATTTCTTATGAAAAAATTGAAATTTGCTTTCCCATGCTTACAAATATTTAGTGAGAGCAATGACAATACAAAACTTAATATTAATTCGAACAAGCTGAGTGCAATCCTTTCATGAATTTATTCGTTTACCTTTTATACTATCTTTTAATGTTTTGAAAAGTACCATGAGATCGAAAAAAAAAATGATTCTGAGCAGGCCTTGACTAGTACAACACGATTGGCTACACTGGTTCTAGAATGCCTATGAATTATAATGTGACAGTGACATTTCAAATAAGTCAGTTTTGCAATTTTGTTTCCAGAATTATTTAAGTTTATCGTTGTAATACTAGTGAAGGATCACATTTTGAACACCTACTCTAACATGTATTCATCTTAGTTTTTAGTTTGTTCCCTAAATAAATACTGTTTTGTGTTTTAATTTATTTGACATTTATTAACCTCTAACCTAATGCCACATTTTGAAATCAGTCTTGCCAATCGTGTTGTACTAGTCAAGGCCTGCTCAGAATCATCTTTTTTTCGATCTCATGGTATTAACCAACAAAACAAGAATGATTTCCCAAAGATCGTGCATTTAAACAAGGAAAAAATTCAATATATTTGTGATAAAATTCAGTTTTCTTTCTACAAGTTACTTGTTAACCCGATACTACATTTATTTTTAAATATTTATTATTATGTCTTGCAGATAACTATCAAACAAGTTTCATTATAATATTTCATTACTGGTATACTGGTAATAAAATAAGACTAAATAAAATAATTCCAGTTAAATGTACAAATTACAAAGATAAGATTGCCCATAAACTTCACCAGAATTATTCTTCAGAATTATTCTTCAGAATGATTCGACGGAGCCTTACATTTCCTCAAGGGATACATCAAATTCAGAGGTTTTTAACGATGACTTTTGAACGCTTTTGCGAATTTAATTCAGGTTTGACAAATTGTTCATAATATTTAGTTGAAAGAAAAGGCCAATAATTGTAATGTTAAAAAAGTAAAAAATTGGATTAAAACACTTGCTTAGATTTTCTAAGGAAATATTCGTAATTTTTTAGAATCGTTTCAATTTGATTAGTTTTTATTTCTTTTTAATTTAAACCTATACACTCCCGTTTTACTTTACCTTACTTCCCAAGAGAATAATTGAATTTAATCCAAGAAATAGACAACCAGCAGGAAACAGAACATACTCGCCTACGTTATTATCAAAACACACACGCAATACTGACATCACAATTATTCTTAATTTGTTTATAGTACATACACAATTCGTGACATTAACTACCGATAATAAGCATTACGGTTTCCTAGTTAATACCCTTTACTTTAAAGGAAATAACTTTTAATTTTTAAAAACGATTCCAGAATTTAATTAAGTTTCGAACAATGACGCGCCTATCTAATTTAAATACGAATTTGTATTCCATCACGTTGGTGGTTTAGTATATCAGTGTTTATGTTGGAGGCAAGTGAACTATAAAGCTATATGTGCAGCATTACATTAATGAGTGGGCTTATTGAATCTTCATGTGTTTATATTTAGAATGAAAGCAACAGAACTATGTACGATAGTTACGTTCATAATATAATATTAATAGGTCTATCCATTAGTCTACATGGTCACCGAATTTTTCTCACACATAATCGCCTTCACTCTTCATTGGGGTATTTTTGATAATTGAACTGTAAAAATTATAAAAATTTTATTGCAAACATCGTTACGCCTTCAATTAGCTGTTTTTTAATTTTGAAAAAAGACAAATGTAAATCCTCCATCCGAGCGGGTGCTTTTATTTACTTTAATTTTAGTGGCAGCATGAAAAGTTGATTTGCTCGTAACTCTTTTTATCATTTTAAAACTAGAAAATCCGCTTTCAACGTACTTTCGTAAAAGCATTACACGTGTATCCTCTTTAAAATGCATAAATTTAATACCTCAATAAGTTTTTATATGGCTTTTATCTTTTTTTCATTCGAATTTAGTCATATTTTCTACTTCATACGTAAACGGAGCTTTTCCATGAGTTTTTAATTAATTTTCATGTTGATAAAATTTGGAAAATCTTACTTGAGTGTCAAGAGCTTTTATTTAACAGACATCTTCTTTTTATCTTGCTTTCTTTTTCTTCTTCTGATTCTTACAAATTTTGGACATTTTTTTGCATTCCTATTATTAAAACAGTTTTAAATATTTTTTCTGGTGTTCTTCTTGTTTTTTCCACCTTTTTGTTGATTTTCAGTCACTCTGTAACCTTTCGCTTGTAAGCTGAGGGATTTCCTTCATTCCTTACGATTTGTTCCTTTATTTCAGTTACATTGCAGCTGATTTTCTTCAATCTTGGCCTTTGCTGAAGCAACGATTATTTATGATATATTGTAGATATATCTTTTATATCTTTGTGTTTTGCCTTTTCCGCTGCCCTCCTTATTTTTTTCTCTTACTTCGTTCTTGTATATATTTTTCCCCACGTTTCGTATCAGCTTGCATTTTTTTTTTCTTTTCTCTATGGCCGCTTTCTTTATTTTAGTTCTTTCTGTGACTTACATTTACCTCCGTTTAATTTGGTGTTTAATTATTTCAAATTATTCATAGTTGTCTGCTTTAATGTAAGTAGATAGGCAATATTTTGTTATTTTGTTCTTATAAACTGTGAAATTTCTACTCATAATCCTAAATCTTTCCATGTCTGTTAGATTTTCATCAAACTAATTCTGTTTTTGCTCCTGTTATATAAGAATTACTTATAATTTTAGGAGATCCTGGCTCATTTTCTATTCAGCCGTTCTAAATATTACAATATTTAATGGCTAAAATTAATTACTTACACTATTAGTAGAGCATAATGCTACCTTAAATTATTTGTTTTGCGAGGGCGGGATGATAAGTGGTTAGCCAGAAGCCAGAGAAACTAGTTATATGTTTTTAAGATGATATTTATTTTTTAACATAGTTTTCTGACAATGCAATGCATTTTTCCACGCTTTTATCGCACCACGAAAGGTATCTTTCTTGAGGTCAGTAAAGTAGGCGTCTACGGCGGATTTGGCTTCCTCGTCAGTTGAAAATCTATGTCCTTTCAAGAACATTTGAAGCTTAGGAATAAATGAAAATCAGAGGCAGCTAAATCTGGCGAATAAGCTGAATGCGGAAACAAATCGTAGTTTATTTTTTTATTTCGGCCATTGCAATTACACTACTGAGCTGTCTAAGAGAAACAACGATGAAAAAGAAATGAATGCACCAGAGATAATTGTCAGGTGACGAAGTACTGATAGAGAAAGTCGATGTGGAGAATGCTGTAAGAGCGTTAAAAAAACAGAAAATCCCCAAGTCAAGACAGGATTCCAAATAAGCTTTTGAAATACGGAGAACATCGGACAAAATTAATCCAATAAATCATAACTCATCATAGAATACCTGAATGCCGGAGAACAAGTACTACCTACCATATTATTGTTTAAGAAAGGGAACAAGAAAGGACCAAACAATTACCGAGGAATTAATCTACTTGATACATATAATAAACTCAATTCACTAATATCTCTAGCTAATGAACAACAAGAATTTCGATCCAGAAGATCGTGCATAGATGCAGTATTCGTCCTGAGAAAACTAGTGGAAAAGTCGTTGGAATACAGCAAACCAGCATTCCTATGTTTTATTGATCTACAAAAAGCTTTTGATCGAGTACGACTTGAAGATATTATACACTTGCTATACAGTAGAAGAATTCCTATGAGTATCATTAAAACCATCGAATATATACCGGGTGTCAACGAAACCTGGGGCACCCCTATACATTTTTTATTTTTTAAGATATCAAAATGAAAATTGGTATATGTAAAATACTATTTAAATGGCATTTGTCGACATAGAAAACAAGTTGCTGTCACTTCCGGTTTCGCCGGAATTGACATCAACTTTGTTATTTTAAATGGAACACCCTGTATATTTATACATTTTTGGAATTTCTATTTCATTCTGCGTATGTTATATCAAGTTTGAAACATTTTGATGACAAAGTAAATACTTGCAGAAGAGTTTACTTATTAATCTAGGATGCCATGACCTGCGTAAAATGGAAGTCAGGGTGCTACGACAGTCAAAACAAATTATTTTAGCACTTCAACTGTAGCAAGTCTGTCACTTTTTTGTGCACTTCATTTGTTTCAGTTGTTTTGAAACCCAGTGTCTAGATTTAAATGTCCAAAATACGTTTTTTTTTTGAACGGAGAGTGTTATTCCGAATTAAAGATGGTGGTTGGCGTCGTAGTGGAGATATCTACCTGTATGGGTAGCCTTCCTTGTTTAACTTCTTGATTGCTCTTATCACTCTTCTTCTTCTTCTTTTTTGTTGGGCTATTTCGAGTAACGCAATTTCATGAGTGTAATTCTGTTATGGCTTTCCATTCTTCTCGATTTTTGGTCATTCTATTTTGCCTGTAACATTTATTATGAAGTCCGTGTACCTTGTAGAGGATCTTCCACGTCCTCTCCCGCCGACTACTGTCCCCTCTTGTCCCCTCTATTGTTAGATTTTCCAGGCCATTCCGAAGAATTTTGCTATTTTTCGACTATTAGTGTGCGTAGTCTGTATTTTAAGTTGTTCTATTATTGAGTGATTAGTTTTCTTTTCGGTCCAGGCTACTCTTAACATTCTTGGCCAGCAGTGCATTTGAAAGGCGTCAATTTGATTATCTGATTGCTTTAATACCCAGCACTCTGGTCCGCAAAGGAAAATTCAGAATTCTAGGTTTCTTACCAGTCTCATTTTGGTGCTTAGACTAATTTCATGGCTTTTCCATATGTTGATGAGTTTGGCCACTTTCCTTTGCTATTGTCCCTCTCTTTTAATTTTGTCGCTGCATCTACCTTTATTGGTTATTAGACAGCCGAGATATTTAAAACTGTCTACTGTTTCGATATTATTTATTTCTCTCACCTCAGGTCTATATTATCTTGGTTTTAGATTTTTTATTGACTTGTAGGCTAACCTCATTGCTTGTTTCCCAACTTTTTGTATGAGACTGACTAACTCTTCCTCTGATGCAACTATTAACGTGGTGTCATCGGCGTAGCGAAGGTTGTTTATTTTAATGCCGTTAATGGTTATTCCCCCAAACCAATCTTCTTTGGCCTTTATCATAACTCTGTCACCATAGATGTTGAACAAAATGGGGCTTAATATGGAGCCCTGCCTGATCCCCTTACCTGCGCTAAATGGACTAATTATTTCATTATCTTCGACATATACGATGTTGTAGTCGTAGAGATTTTTGATTAGCGTAATCAGCTGAGGCGGTATTCCTATTTCAGCCAGAATCTGCCGTAGCCAATTCCTGTATACGCAGTCCCATGCCTTCGTGTAATCTGCCTGCGATTTAATAGTTGTTCTCGAGTATTGCGGCCTGGTGTAAAACCTGCTTGCTCTGGTGGTATCTGAGGCAGCAAATATGATTATAAACGTTTTGATATTATCTGTAACATCACTTTGCTCGCGTTGTCCGGTAGTTTTCACAGGTGTCCCAAAATCCATTTATTTATAGAGCAGAACGTACACTGACTTGGTCCAGTCCTCCGAGGATTGATATTGAGTCACAGTGGCTATGTGATTCGTTTAATCACCGCATTAACTAATATTGTTTTAAATAGTACATCATTCAAGGTCTCCCTAAATCCCTACACAATATTATAATGGAGTAATCTTTTTATAAATCTAATTTATCTAATTCCGTTTTGAAAAGTTGAATTTTACCTAACCTTTTGACGTTATGAAACGTCACTTTTTACCTAATTGAGTGTTGTAATAGTAATTTGTATAACAAGTGTTGAAAGTACAGTTTTGCAGAACGAAAATGAAGGTTGCAGCCTGAGACGAAGTCGAAGGCTGCATTCATTTGAGTTTTGCAAAACACTTTCAACAAGTGTTATTACACACTATTTTTTCTACTCCTACAGAAGAAAGACATTTAATTCACTATTTAATATTTTAAAACAAATTTTATAATTTTTGTGGAATATTAAGTATGCTCATGAAAACTATGGTCACTATGGAAATAAGTCCGTTGCTATGAAAATAAACATATCACAAATATAAACAAACCATACAGTTAACCGGCGCCATTTTGAAAGTGTGTTGCAAAGTACTTTGCAACACACTTTTGGATTTTGTCGCACAGTTTCGACAAACAATTGCTTTCAGCATTAAAAATCATGTGGAAAGATCAACTTTCAATAGTAGGAGTAGAAAAAGATTTTTACGTAACTGAGTTACGTAATAGTAATTTGTAATACAAGTGTTGAAAGCTTGCGTTTGCCACACGAATGTGAAGTTTGCAGCACGAACGATAGTGAGTGCTGCAGTCACATGAGAGTGGCAAATACAAGTTTTCAACACATGTATTACACACTATTTTTTCTACAACCACATTTCCATAAAAAAATTTAAATATTTCTGCAAAATCAAATCTGACATTCATCAAATGTCATTATGACATTTTGATTTGCGTGCGGCAAAATTATACTTTGCCGCACCGAAAATCATGCATGTGCGTGCGGAAAGTAAATTTTCCGCACGCTAATTTCACTTGTTCGGCAAACACTCATTTTCAATACTCGTATCTATGGAGACGAAGTCTGAAAATCCCACTTTCCATGATGGGAGTAGAAAATAGTAATTTGTAATACAAGTGTTGAAAGCTTGCGTTTGCCACACGAATGTGAAGTTTGCAGCACGAACGATAGTGAGTGCTGCAGTCACATGAGAGTGGCAAATACAAGCTTTTAACACATGTATTACACACTATTTTTTCTACAACCACATTTCCATAAAAAAATTTAAATATTTCTGCAAAATCAAATCTGACATTCATCAAATGTCATTTATGACATTTTGATTTCGGTGCGGCAAAATTATACTTTGCCGCACCGAAAATCATGCATGTGCGTGCGGAAAGTAAATTTTCCGCACGCTAATTTCACTTGTTCGGCAAACACTCATTTTCAATACTCGTATCTATGGAGACGAAGTCTGAAAATCCCACTTTCCATGGTGGGAGTAGAAAAAGAATATTACACAACCCAATTTTAAACCAAATGCCGCTCAGATGCCTACTATAATAATAAATAAAATAATTTATTGCTTGTCAAATATTGACAACGAATTATTATTTAGAACGTGGAAGAGTGAAATTACGAAATTAGATAAAATTTTGTACGTAATACGTTATGAAAAGCGATATTGTTTGACTCACGTAATTTGCAAAACTCGCTATCGCTCGTTTTGGCAAACTTACGACTCGTCAAACCAGTGGCGGCTCGTGGCTGAAAATCTTGGGGGTGCTGTAGCTTTCGAAATATACATACCAGTAACGATCCTTGATATTTTTAATGTGCTTTTTAAGCAAAACAAAACAAATCGAAATTGTACTCAATTCATAAAAAAATTAGCTTACAGGAAAATGAAATAAAAAGAATTTTTATTTAAATATAAAATCCATTCTCAGCCACACCCATTCCAATACAGTATTTTAGTCAAAAAGTAAGCAAGGAAAACAAAATAGAACATTTCTAATTTCGCAACCAAGCAACCATTTTATTTTTTCATGCCAGTCCTTGTTAAAAGATCTAGTAAAATATTTTTTGCACTCCCCGGCGGAAAGTTATTTCTTTACGCCCGCGAAGAAGGGCGTACAGTTAATTATTGTAGACCGCGGGCGCACTTTACGCCCGCAACCCGCAACAAATTAATAAAAAAGTAGATTACCTTAATTACAAAACAATTTTTATATACCTAACTTGTAAAATCACTCTTGCGGTGAATGCGTCAATTTGACATTTTTAAAAATGCCATTAGAAAATTTTTATTAGAAATTAGAAATCAAAAAATTTAAATAAAATCTTCGTCCGTCCAAAAATATTGTATGTTATGTACCGTGGGCTAAAATCGATATCCTTACGCCCTTGATACATAAATAACTATTTTGTTTTTACTAACTGCTTAAATTTTTTCACGTAATGACAATTGGTAAAATGTAATTTTTTAAATATATTCAACAGTAACATATCCATCATAACATATTTAAAATAATATTTATTATTTAATTGTATTTTTCTGTAACAAATATTTAAATGTTAGAAAAAAAAACCGAATATTATCCTACGTACCTATATGAAAGATTAATTCGCTCTGAATAAAAACATACAAATTAAATCACAAATAAGCTGACGCTGCTTAGACAGCAGATTTCGGGCCGGTTATTTTGCTTACAAATTCCTGGCGAACAATGATGACGCTGTACCGGCTGTACAGAAAGCAGCGTTCGCGCCGCTATTACCGTGTGTTATTAAGAACTAACAAGCCTGCGCGAAACTTGCAGAGAAATGTATGTTTTTGACACTACTACGTTTTGCAGTGTCTCGGAACTCCGCGGGACTTTCACCGACGCGACGTACGTTTTCGACAATATTACATTTCGCAGCGTGTCTGAATGGAATCTACAGCTTCGGTTAAAATAATTCCTTTTAAAAGCGGTTTAATTAATTAAATTTATGTAATAATTATGCAAAATATTGAATGATTGTTATATTATTGATATTTTCAAGTACAAATTTAATAGGTAATTAATTTTCGTATTTTGTTCTGGGGGTGCTGCAGTGTCGCAGCGCTTATGGACCAGCCGCCACTGCGTCAAACAATATCGCTCTTTTCATAACTGATTACGTAAATAACTATTACCTAACTCAAAAAATATCCCAACGTCTTGCAATTCGTGTTTAAAATTTAAAGATAAGTTCTAGCTTGGAAAGTACAAAGAACATGTTTAAATAGCTTGACGTACTTTTTGTAACTTTGAACATTGTTCAAAAGGTTTTTCTGTAACGACACCTTAGTTAAATTGCATATTAGCATATCTAAAATTTAATAAGAGTGTTTTTTGTTTCTCACAGTTTTTCTTAATTACAATTTTGACAAAGCAATAATTCCTATAATTTATTAAAATTAAATAAATTTTAACGAGTTATTTTATAATTATACAATTTCCTTACCAACTGTTTAGTATTATGTGATCTGAAAAAGTTTATAATCCAATGATCAGTCACCTGAAAAACTATTTTTCGCAGATGTTCGGCTGTCTACTTATATAAAAGTAATTCCCTGTAAAATACCTTACTGTGAAAAATAAAAGTTGTCGTTTCCAGATCAACCGTAAGTAGGTCGATTTATATGACGTCGTTTTTCCCAGTCTACGAAAAACGGAAAATCTAAAGTTATTACGTAAAAGTAAAGTGATTGGCACCAGTAAAATTTCTATTTAAAGTGCTTTATAAATATTCGTTTCAACTATGCTCAAAAAGTGCACCTTTCTTTAATTGTCCTTTACACTTTTATTGGATAATTAAATATGATGTTCCACTTATGAAAAGAACATTTGTACAAATCGTTCCAACCGATTTGGTATTACATGCGAAAAAGTTACCTTCTGAAATGTTTTCTCTAATCGAAAAAGATTTAGGAAACGTTTCAGCGATTTCGATTCTAATAAGTTTGAACCTGTTGCAGATGACATGGATGTCACACAAGAACCTGATTTCGACGTGCGGGAGCTTAGTTCAACAGGAAGACAAGTTGAAGTAGATCTCGGGGGCGCCGTCCAGCTTGCTTGTCCTTCAGGTACGTTTTTTCTGTGTAAATTATGTACAATCTAGTTTTGCCAAAAGTTAAAATAAGGTCACAACGCACCCTGAAAAAACTCGTAATACAAGTTCGGGAATCTCGAAAAGGAGAACCAATATTTACTCGAATAAGAAAATCAATCAACAGAGTACTTAGAGTTGTGCCATATCTTAGGGGGCATTAAAGTATCGATGACCTGTCAGTACGAAAACGAGCTTAACTGATGCAGAGAAATTTGTTACCGTTCAATTAAAAAAAGAGCTTAAGATTCGATACCTATTAAAGATAATAGGAACCATCGAACCGAAAGCTTATCGTAACGACGGGAACTTCCAATCGCTTCACTTGTTTAACTCATGACAGGTTTGAAAAAAGTAACAGCGAAAAATCTCTTGAAAACTCTACTTCTAGATAAGGACCTGAATTCTATTGAAGAACTAATTGAAAAGTTTATAACTGTAAATTAATTAATCACATCTGTTAGTGAAACTGTGATACGCTGAAGTTTAGTATCTTAGTATTCGTTCGGCTGCAAAAGATAAAATTTTATTTATTATTTTTAACGTACAGTGGATGTTTTCAGTAACTCTTTATCGGCTGGGCGTGCTTCCACAACATATATTCTTTAATAAGGCAGAAATAGGTCGCAGATTTAAACTTTACTGTTTTAATTAATCGTTTTCATGCATAATGCTATGCTGGTAGCTATGTTCAATAACAAACAGTAAATTTCAATGGAACTTAAGGGTTGTTTCGAAAAGCTTACAAACATAATTTTACGGGTTTTACCTTTATTAGGTAAAACCCCTTGCTTTATTTTGAAGTTAAAAGTTAAAGTAAACAGGAAGTACTAATAATTAATTACAAAGTAAGGAGTTAAGTTGTTCGATATTGAACAAACATCGCAATACTCATTAAATTCTTAGTATTTTACCTTCTGTAAAACAAACGAAAGTCAACATTTATATTAAATTTAATTCAATGCAGGCACATATTTACCATAACCGTAATAGTACCTCCAATTCAGAGGTTTTTATAAGCCTTCTAGGATAGCTATATTGCAAAGCTGAAAGGAAAATGTTTACACACACTGCAGCGACCCAGAAAATCAAAATTGCTTTGGTAGTTTACAAATCAAATATTTAGGGATTTATACTGCATAGTGCAAGTGCAAGGTTTTTGATATATTAAAAATTAAGGGTCTGTTGCGCTTTAAGATCTTGGCTTATGCGTTTAAGGGAAGGTTTCAGAAATAGATTTAGAAGCCCTTTGTAAATATTTATTGACAGCAAATGCATTGAGTTTAGTCATCGTTCTTTGTTTCAGTTAATCGATCTTTTCAGTTTAAATTTTCCAGTTTCTGTTGCTTTTTTTACTGATAGCGACTTTTATCGGTATTTGAACCCAGGCAGGTTTTCAGTCTGCTGCTCCACCGAGCCTCGCCCCGCATGCTTATTAATGCAAATGCAATCCAGCTAAAACGAAAAGACAAAAAACTAAAATTCCTGAAATTTTAAGGATTTTTAACCCTCTCTTCGGGATGTACGCCTCCCAGCCTTTCTCCACTCTATACATAATTGTTACTGTCATCCACTGCGTCCCGGCTGTCTTGGCAGTAGCATCTCTCCATCTGGCTCTAAGGCGACCGCGATCTCTTCTTCCTTTTCTTAGCCCACTGTGTTGCCTTTTTATTCCATCTGCTGTCATTTTTTCTCATTACGTGTCCTGCCTATTGCCACTTTAAAGTTGAGATGCGGGTGGCTACATCTTCTACTCTGGTTTTATTTCTGATCCTATCGATAGTTCAATAATCGTATTCCCAATATCGACCTCTCCATTGCCCTTCATCTTATTTATAATAGTCTCCGTAAGAGACCACGTCTCAGAAGCGTATATGAGCACTAAGAGGACACGTTGGTAAAACACTTCAGCTTTGATGCTTAGTGAACGTTTTTAACTTAAAAAGAATTCTCAGTTTTCCTTAAACAGCCCATCTAAGTCTAATTCTTCTCTCTACTTCCATCTATTGGGTGTGTGAAAGGTTAATTTTTGCCCAACTATACATATTCCTCTACTATTTCTATTAAATTGTCTTGTACTCTAAGAGGTGTTGCGTCGTCTGTGTTAGTCATATTTTTGTTTGTGATATATTCGTTTAGAGACCCATTATTTGCCCTGCCCTAGCCTTTCAACTACTTTTATCATCGTTTCTAAATCTTCTATATTATCCCATAGCCGGACGATTCATCGGCAAAGCGGAGGTTGTTGTCTTCCCATTTTAAAGTCTTAGACACGTCTTCTAACAGGTTTTTTAATAATTTCGGTGAAATCGTATCGCCTTGTCTGAGGCCTCGTCTTACATTCGTCTTGTCAAAAGTCTTTATGGTCATGGTTGCATTTTCATATATGTTTTCGATTAGTCGATTAGTTGTATTGTTATGGTGGTGTCATGAAATTTAGTGGAAATTGAAGTTCGCGTTTTAGCTAGATGACAATGGTTTGCCTTTATTGTTGTATTATGTTTCCTGGCGTTCTATGCACGTAATATTTAATTGTTGAGACTGGTCGTCACGACGTTTGATTTACTTATTTACACTTCGTGCGGATTTTGTTGCAACGTTCATTTACAGTGTGCCTACAATTTTGACAGAATGTAGAACGAGACCATTCCTCATGGTTGCCTCGCCATAAGAATATCAACATTTTATTATTTTCTGTCTTGTAACGGTATGCTATCTTCTAAGATAGCACACCGTTTACAGAGCATTGCCATCTTCTCTCCACATGTCTGTAATGTTTCGTGTTTAATTTTATAAAAATAACCAAATATAATAAATAGGGTAATAGTCTTGTTTTTAAATACGAAGCTAACATACAATCAACGAACATTCACCTCCAATGGCTTACGCTTTCGAAAACGTCGTTAGATGCAACTGCCATAATAACATTTAAAGTTATTTATCAAGTTTCCGAGGAAACTACATAGTGGATCTCATGTTTCGTATCAAAGTTTAGTGATTAAAGCAATTCTATGTCAATCACTGTTCGCCTTCAACTATCGTAAATGTTAAACTTTACGTAAAGCACAAAATAAAACAACGCCCAAGAAAACTTGATAACTTCAAGATATCACCATGGCTAAGTTTTCGGAGGCATGACTTCCTACCCTAGATCTAGAGGATTGTTTTACAATTTAGGTCCGGTCTTATCATCTCCCAATAAATTTAGCATTCAGCTACTTACCATGAAAACAGTTGAAGGGGTCAAAGTAATTTTTTCTACATTTACAGATTTGCCTAGTATCAATTTCTTTGATGTAAAAGGAAATTAAATAGTCTGTTACGTAGTATCCGATCTAGGTTCATCATCCTTTATACCTTTACTTTTGCAACGATGTTCTCTTTGAAGAAACAAAATAATAAAAAAGAGAAAAAACGAGAAACCCACTCAAGTTAAGAGGGTTAGAAAAGAAGGCACTTTAATGCTTAATAAAATACTGGGTGTTTGAGAAACTTAGTGCATTTAGGTTTTTAGTAATATCATTTATTACTTTTTTATGTAGTTATAGAGCGTGTACAACTCATAATAATAAAAAAAATTGTTTTAAATATTAAGACAGCTTTACCTCTCCATATCTCAAACCTGTAAAATGGGTTCTTGGACTCCTTCTATTCGAAACCCTTCGATTGTATCAAAGATTGCCAATGAAAATTTTTGGAGGTTAAATTTACCCGGTAAAAACTATACCCAACTTATACCAACCAAAGCAG
Organism: Melanotus villosus; assembly: GCA_963082815.1. Classification (NCBI taxonomy): domain Eukaryota; kingdom Metazoa; phylum Arthropoda; class Insecta; order Coleoptera; family Elateridae; genus Melanotus; species Melanotus villosus. The sequence goes on from OY720425.1 coordinate 59,066,029, forward strand.
TCAATGCGTGTAGAGATCCCTGGCATCCACAACTCTAGATTTCATCCAGTAAATGCACAAGTTATATTATTTTTGTAAGTATTGCACTCATAAAGTAAACATTGAATTGTCAAATATATAAAAGTTCTAGTAAAGCCAAACAGTATACTTTGCCTTTAAATTAATTAGTTATAAATAAGTTTATTGCGGGGGGGGAGTACCAGCTTCACAAGCAAGAGGTCCCAGGTTCGAATCCTGCCATGGCCGGACTTCGGCTTTGGTATTCGAACCAATTGGGTAAAAGTAGATATAAAGTTTAGAAGGCTAATAACTAAAGGAGTTGTCCTCGATAAGCTTAGTAAAAAAATTATTAAATACATTTCAAAGCAAACCGTATGTCCAGGAATTTAAAATAGTTTATGCAATTTTTACTTAATCTATTACCTACATATTAACATATTATAAACAGAAACAAATACAGAGAATCTGCGAGGATTAAAACCCACGTGCAAGGGATCTTATTATCAGTAATATTTGTATAAATAGGTCGCTTAGTATTATCGTAACAGGTATACGCTTATCTCAACCAAGCAGGCTATACGTGTGTTCGAATGCGAATGTAGAGAACTGCTAACATGTGCGTGCTGGATCTAGTCAAACTGGTCCGAAAAATTTTGCAAACCTTAATTTAATCCCTTAACATTTTTATCTTAAATTGTCTATTTACAAAAATGATAAGTTTTAATAGTTACACCTTTTGAAGCCAATTAAGCTACCTTTACTAAGAACGCACGCCTCTGACTGGGTTTGATTGTGCCATCTTTACCACTAAATCGTTTAGCATGTTTAAATAGTACCTCCGTGATAACCTGATAACGTTTGTGAAATTCTTTTAATGAAGTACATATGTTTTACGAATAAACAGTGGTTGTTAATAAATTTTGCGAGTGGAAAGGGAATTTACTTCATTAATTAATACGCCTTACTCGACTAAAAACCAAATATTTTTCCATTACAATTAACATAGAAATGGTGTTTATCCTAGTCAAACAATTAGAAAGTTTGAATATTTTTTTTATTAAGAATTAAATAATTAAAGGGATGTTACGCCCCGCGGGTAAGTATGGCCTGCAAATTCTAGGGTTAAGGCCTCTTAAGACGGTTTTTCATAACTCGGTTGTTTCGCACACTACTAATACATATGGGGTAGTGTGGTGAGCACCACGCCTTCGACAACTGCCTACCTTCCCTTCTCCACTGTGCTTCGGTCTCCAATTATTTTCAGTGTCTGGGTAGGCCACCCGCCGAGCATCCGACTAGGGTTAACCACTTGACCACTCCGGCGATTATTTATACAATATCTATATTTAATATGATTTGTTGAAAAACTGTACTTAATGCAAAGAAAAACCCCAAAACCTTAATTTTTAAATAACTGGCGTCTCGACGCTAAAATACGCCCTCGAAGATAAAATACAATTCTATCGTCTTGTAATGTATAATAAATAACTATTTAATTTTTTGAAATGGTCTCATCTAAATTTGTCATACTTTTTTCACATTAAATACTCCGGCTAAACTTTATGCGCTGAAATTCAAATTAAAGTATTTAAAAATTGTTTTTAAAGGCCAAACCTGTGTGCTGGTGATACATTACAAACTTTAAAAGATGTGTATTATCTTCAGCTTTATTGGAATATTTATTATAGAATAACTAGTAAATTATTGATTGGTTACATACACGATGTTCCAAATGTAATGAATATTGAAAACCTTACGGTCTTTTAAAATACCTACACCTGAAGTGTTATACAATATAGTTCTGCATTCTATTTTTAAGATTTTCTTCATTTGGTATCGGAGCCTGTTTAAGATGTATTACTTTATATACAGCAAAAAGACAATTTAAATGCTTTGAATTTAATATTCATTTCTTGTGAAGAGTTGAATCTTAAGTGAAACGTATCAATGCTCAACATATCATATCATTTCGTGCAAAATAACTGAAAATATAATATTACTTACGAAGCCTTGCATCTAAGATAAGATAATATTTAATAATTTTTCTTATAAATTTCGTTTAGTAACTATTCCAACTATGTACAAAATAAAAGCAAGTACTTTAGTTAAAATGACGCACAAAAACAGAGCCATAATTGTAATTAATTGAAAACCCATATGAACTGAATTCAAATAATTCAAGCATTCAACTATAACCCCAAACTGTTAACATAAAGCGAGATAGATTAAACGGCTCACTGACTGTAAAGCAAGATTTCTACACACTAGATTTCTCCGGTATAACATGATACGCAGAACAGAATCTGATCATTACCTTAAGATAAAAGGAAACTCGTACAAATCAGTCAATATATATGCGATTGAAAAGCGAAAAACGAGAATTCGTATATATTTTTCAACGTCTAAGAATTTCTTTCCAACAATACGAGTGAATAAATAAATAAATACTTAGCATATTATTATTCCTTTATGTAGATCAACTTTAGAGTATTATTAGAAATTTCCAAATTGGCTTATCTTTTATAAACAATGATTCTTGAAATTTGTTAGAACATTTTTTTTTTTTTTGTTGAAAATAATTTTGTTTTCATCGACTTACTTTAAAAAGGTTGTACATTGTTAACAAACATTCTACCTGGGTTTAACAACGAAAAATTGCAGTAAAAGAGAAATGGGTAACTTTTTCCGTTTTGACATAAAACTGGACAATACATACGTCCATGAAACAAAAAGCAAAGCTTCAAACGATTTAAATCCCTTTTATGACCGTTTCACTCTCGTCTTTAGCGCAATGAAATTATTTAATCGCTTTTCTGGATTTTTAAAACACAAAGCCATTATAAAATTTAAAATATATGCTTTAATATTTGTGCAAGGCTGAGCTTTGTTCTAAACCATTGGCAAAACCAACATTTACTATTTTTGCTATTGTCAACCATTTCCGACAGGCACAACAAAAACATAAAAGCACAGTATTGTACGTGACTCTAAAAGGCTTTATTTCGTGAAAGCGGACGAAAAAAATATAAAAAGAACCATTAAATTTACAGGACCTTGTTCATCCTGTACTATGTAGAAAATGTTTCAACATCATTACCTCATCGTTTTTTAATGCAGATCCACCGCTGCCTTTATTCGGTTTTAATTGTTGATATTTCCACTTAATCCATTTAACGTATGTAAGTTCCATTTTTTCAAAACTTATATTTACACAGACTTCGAAATTTTACCCATTTTACACAATTAAACAAAAATAGTAAATTTAAATTCAGTGCCTTATCTATAGTTTGAGGTTTATTTTTATGTTTTAAGGCCTTGGTAATCCAGTCCAATATTGTCACCAAACAAAATACCTCCAGTAGCCACTAAAATTCTATCACTGTGAAACGGATAAAGTAAAAGTGAATGTTTAGAAGCAGAATACATCAAGAAGGATTTTGGGTTACTGAAACCGACAGTAGAGTTTTATGGCATAGATACTAACGTGAAATGGGTTCACAAAACCAACTGCTTCTCCATCATTGGAACCGTGTTGTTGTCAGGATAATTTTTTCCAACGGAAATGGCGTTAAATAAATCGGCTCGAATTTTAAAGCTGATTAGTGACTAAATTTATTACAGCGGTGATTTTTCAAATACGAGTACAATTCAATTAACATTTATAGGCATTTGATACCGATTTTTACCCATTTTAATGTTCTACAATAAAAGTAAAGAGAAACAATTGAAGGTACTTAACGCTTGCAAAATAAATCTTAAATAAGAACAGCAGGAATGCGATTTAGTAAACCACTTACATATTTAAAAGTTTCCAACAATATGAAGTGAGTTATGAAATTTGTCTTTACGAAATCTAACTCGGAGTAAATTCTGCAACTACAGCATCGTTAAGAAACAACTAAATTTGTCCTTGTTAACTTGAAACTTCAGGAACGAGATGAGAAGTTTCGAGTTACTTTACTTAGTTTTGTATTAAAGCGTAACTTTATAACACTTAAAATTCTATTAGATAAATACTGAACTACGATTTCTTTTGAGTTAATTGTAGTGAGCAAAAGGTAGTATAGTTTTTTTTAAGTTAATGCAATCTAAAATAGAAAACATATTATTTGCTTGTTTTTCGTACAGATTTACGCTTTAAGTTGTAAAAGTTTGCTTATGATTGGCCCCAGGACACTGCCCTGCGGCACTCCGGGGTTTTTAACCTGTAGATCGTTGAGCACATTAGTAGCTACCGGTTAGATACGATTTTGGTAGCTCCTAGTAGTCAAGTCGAACACTTTTCTTAAGCATATAAAGTATTCCGAAGGCTGTCAAAAAAATCGATTTTTCAGTGGCGAAACTTCAGTTTTTCTAAGATATTTTCGAAAGTAATCGTGATACGAACCTGGGGATCTAAAAATAGTTTCGAAGGTGTAGGACCATGAAAGGCAGAATGCCGTCATCTTCGTCGTGCCAGGGTTCTGTATGATCGATTTTTTTTTTATTAGCTATTAACATTCCATTTAGGCCCACAGCTTTATTATTCTATTTCATAACTTCCTATCTTTAGTATTACTTTGCCAGTTCTTTATGCCTTTTTCTCTTAAGTCGGTCAATACGGCCTCCCGCCACCTCTTCCTGGTCTCCCTCTTTTTTCTTATAGGCTGGTGTCCTCCAAAATATTTTCTTCAGCTTTATTTCTTCCTTCATCCTTTCTATATGCGCCAGTCATTGTAGTCTTCTTGATTTTATTACTTTATCAGTCTTGGCATCTTGATATATAGCATATATTTCTTCGTTTGTTCTTCTTATTTAACCCTCCTCTGTTATTTTCCTCCTGTTATCCTTCTGCTTATTTTCCTTTCCCACCTTCTTAGTGCTTCTTGAGTGTTCTTATTTAATACCTGCGTTTCACACCCATACAATGCTGTAGTCTCAGTATCATCGTATACACTCTTATTTTCACCCTCCTGGATAACTGATTTGTCTTTATTCCTATTCTCATTAGTTTGCCATTCTTTTGATTTATTTGTAAATACAGGGTGTCTCTAAAATGCGTGGACATGGCTTAACCACAGATTCCTGGGCGTAAAATAAGATGATTTAACCCAACTTCCCTATATCCAAATTCGTGTCGTTAAGCCTGTATTCTGCTTCAAAGTTCTTTGAAAAAAAAAAAATTTTCCTATAACAACAAGACGCTTGGATCGATTTGGATGATATTTGGCATGCCACTCCATATTGACTTGAGACATCTTTTGAGATAATAATGGTTATTATCAATGGACCACTAGTATATGAAACATGCGTGTCACCCCTCTCTCAGCTCGTTTCTGTTTTTATTTTTTAGCTATTCGGCTTCTTTCTATTTTCTCTTTTACAACTATTTCAATTCTTTTTGATTTAGGTATTTAGAATTTAAAGTAATATGATATTCAGCTTCTGACGAATTTTCATTTTCGTCTTGTGTTGAGTTAACCATTCTTCTTATTCATTACCTGTTTACGTCTGTTTTTTCGCTTCCTTTTTATTTATTCTACTTGTTGGCCTTTTTTAGTACCTATTCTCTCTCTCTCCCGCCTCTCTCTCTCTCCCTCTCTTCAGATTAAAGACCGATATAAAATTAGTTAAAAGTTGATTGCTTATGCAATATTAAATTTTTTCTTCGCATCATCTGCTCTTCGTTTTGTGTTCTTCTGGCATTTGAATTTATCATAGGCATTTTGTTAATCATTTTGATACATTCTTTTATTTTTCCCTTGAGGCTTCCCAATGTAACTTTAACAAAATAGTTACTTTGTTTAGTATTAATTTCCTCCTTCAACTTATTGATCGTTTTTGAGATTTTTGTGTTTAATAATGCATTTTATATCCTGGATTATATTTTAACTGCAGCTTATACAGCTTTCTCACTTAGGTATTATTAGCATGGCATCATCTACGAATTCTAGGCTTTATATGGAGAAAAGCAAGTACAAACAGAAAGAAGGCATAGGAAAGAATGAAAAAAAAATGCAATAGTAAGAAAACAGGGCAAGATTAAAACAAGAAAACAAGAAAGGATGACGATTATGATAACTTATAGAAACTCATGGCGAAACAAAAAGAAGAAGGAGAACGAATAGGGGAAAAAAGAAAAACAAAATAACCCGAGAAAATCCTAAATCCGAAAGAACTGAAACAACAGAAGATAAAGAAAATAAAGAAACCGAATAAACGATAGAACAAAAACGAAAACGAGCAGGACCCACAGAAAGGAATTGAATTGATTAAATATGAAGGAAACAGGAAATTTAGAAAAGCAGAAACAAACACAAGGAAGGCATAGAAAAGACGGTAATGATAATTGCAAGAAAACCATGACCAAGAAAAGAAGAAAGGAGAAAAAAATAAAAGGAAAAAGGACGAAAAAAGAATAAAACGAGGAAAAAGAAGCAGGATTTGGAATACAAAACAATATGAATACATTCAAATTGTAGTTCTACACCAAAATTCCCCCCGCAGATTCGCTACTAAGTCTTACCTTATTCTTGGTTGGAATAGATGACACTGTGTAGGTGATCTCTTATACCGAATTTCCATATGTGCTTCAAAAACATCCATAAGCCAGTACCACGACTTACTACTATGCTTTCAGGGCCCTCCTTAAATACTTTGAAATAAAAAATCAAGAGCGCCTTAAACACTATCTAACAACAATAGCGAAAGCAGTTCTTACGATAAACGTGGCAAAAGCCATGAATTACTGGGGAAACTTGGAAGTTGAAAGAAAGAAATGATGTAGCCTAGCTTAATCTACTTTATAAATTATTAAAAAAGTACTTGGAGTATACTTTTCTAATTCTAAAACTAAATGAACTACGTGGAACAGCAGAAGCATCGATTCTTCACCAATAACTTTTTAAATCCACCTCGTATATCAAATTTCTGTACAAAAAATCCTGAGTTTTTAAACAATTTTAATGAAGAAATATCTTTTGCGTTGCTTTAATTTTCTGTATTAATTTTCAGTTAGAATGCTATTGCTTTCCATGTAATAATATTTTAATCGTTTTCCGATTTATCGTTAGGTGTTAAATTATATTTCTTACTCTATAGGTAAATATGGAAATATCGTAGAACGTAGAACGGAATATTGCTCATATCTCGAAAAACTTTATATGTAGATAAGTGCATTCTCGCTTCCCAGTGTTTCCCAACATAACAAAAACGACTCAATTTGTTGTTATGGCTGCCCGACCATGCAATAGCAGTAAACCAATACGGTGGTGGTAGATGTTATCTACATTAGAATTCATAACCACAAAAAGAAATCCTACTACTTTTATGCTTCTTGCTTCCTACTCGAGTATGCATAGGTAAACAAGAGTGACTATAAAATGGCGATGGATCTGACTTTACAAGTCGTCTTTATGGTTCAACTAAGATTGCCCTCGTTGAATAGAACGTGTTTGCATTCACGGTCAAAGATAATGCATCGTCGAGATGCAGGAAGCACTTTGCTTTAGATTGTTTACGCGCTCTCCTTGTCCCTACTGGATTTTCTTGTCAATGTTCGTCTTGTGGGGTTTTAAGTCGGTAAATGGAGATTTAAGTTTTCCTCGCGAGTTAGTTTTTTTAAAAAGCGACTTTGTAGTCAGAATGTCTCGTTTAAAAAGCCCCGCCGCTGACGGAAAGTTTTTGTTGTTGGTTTTCCCTTGCGGTCAATTATATTTGTTTTCTCCAGTTCCAGGAGCGAATCGAGTTAAGATTAGGTTCAAATTGGAATGTGACAAGCATAAACAAACCATATTTTACTCGAAAACCCGAGATCTCGAGCCAGATCTCGACTATTTATGGCAATTGTGCGCGATAACTCCATTTATTTGGTTCTTTCATTTGAGGATAATAAATACTTTCGGTTCAGTACGTGCTCTGTGCCAAAGCGAAAACGATATTTTGATATTGCCAACACACATTGCGGCCGCCGAGCTTTTCGCTTAACGTTGAAATTCTAAACTTGAACTAGATTCGTTCAGATTTTTACTGACGGATAAAAATGAGCTTTATATCCCTCGAAAAATATATTTACCTAACTAAAGGAAATTTTAGTTGTTTAAAATATCATTTACTTTAATTTATTACATTTAATAATTAATTAATCTATTTATTTGCAATTATCAGCATTAACAACAAGCCCTTTTAATTCTCAGTAAATCTTTTGGCTTAACCGTAGAATAAAAGTTTCATAGAATCTGAATTATCTTGCCTTTGTAATTTAGTATTCTCTTTCAACAAAATTTACTCGGTTATCATTTTAAGTAACGCAATGGTCGGTTACATTTGTAATTACATTCGAATCAAAACTAAAAGTTCGCAGGATGAAACTGTTATTTAAATCAATATTGGTGGATCAAAATTTAAATATTCTAAGCTAGTGCTCTGTCCTCGAACACTATTTTCCAAACTATTTACAGTATCACTGCTTCCACTGCTGTTTCACTACATAAATAACAAAGGTGGCCCTGATAATAAGTCTTGAGGAACGCCAAATTATATATTATTTATAGATTTAGCTTTCACAGAATCACTACAATTCCATGAAATAGTTTAACACGTATAGGTAACATATTTTACAAGTTTAATTATTTCAAAGTGCATACATAAAGCTGCAATTTCTGGTCACTAGAGACCGGATTTTAGGTGAAATTTTTAGGTGATGAGTCATCCAAATAGGTAAATCCATTATTAGTTAATTTAACCTGACTCTTTATGAATATATGATTAATACATGAATTGCAATTTGCGAACATTCTAGGTCAAGAGTTAGTCATAGATTCAAATACGAATTCGCTCAAATACATAAGTATCCTGTACTCTGAAACTGTGTTATTATCATCCTGTAGATTTATATTAATATCACGTCATACTCAATCAACCATTTCATATTATCTAAATAGTGTTTAAGGTTGATCTAAGGAACAGAACCTGTATTCCGATTCAATATCGAACGTCAAATGCCCTGTAAAACCATAGAAATACCTTATAATTAATATAAACAAATACGTATTTCGGCAACTAAGTTGCCATCCTCGGTGTAAAACGTTCTTCATAAAGTTGGTTGGAGTCAGTCTCTGAAGATATTCTCTTCGCCAAATTAAAAAAGTAAAATTGCTTTAGATAGAACTCCTGAAGAAGAGCTTTTCGAAACTTTTGACTGCTAATAAAATTGTCCATAACTTCCACATATTCGTTCTAATGAGCAACTGTGTGGGTTTTCCCTTTATCAGCTTTTAGCAAGGCTAACTTATACGTTTGAAACTTCATTTAAATTTTATTCCAAGTTTTCACTAACCTTCTTTTTTGTTAAATTAAATTTTCGTTATTGGTCAAATTATAAAGTTTTTAAATTGCCTTGGCAACACTCGAGCTTAGAGGTTGCTTTCCATAGTCATCGTTATTTAATTGCCTTTTATAATAGCTTTCGAGTCTTCTGAAATTTATTCTAAATTTCGAATTTTCAAATTCAATGAATAAATAAATATTTATTAGTAGATATTATTATTTAACATTTTAATGATGACTTGCTACTCGTTTCTACAGTATTCAAGCTGACTTTTATTAACCGTTTCCAATTCTAAAGACCTTATTAAACGAGATGAAAATAATCCAAAAAGTAGAGAATGGAAAATAATAATCATGGAAATTAAAGTTCCCCTTCTGCCAATAAATGTAAATACATAACTCAAAGCTAAAAATGAAACAATAAATTTAACGAATCTACAAAAGTAAATAATTCAGCATTTGAATACTGCTCTGAGATAATTAATAAATTCCAAAGAAGGTCAAGTTTCGTATAAATAAAAATATAAAAGGGAATATTGCATTACTACTAAATTACTACCTACTATAAAAAGGAAATTTTATAATCAAACAAGCTTGAATTTAATAACGAATTCAAATGCGATGCTCTTGGTTTTTTTTTTTATATATAACTGTAACCTGCGTTGAACTGTAAAGTTCTTCCGGAAAATTAGTTTTCAAATTATCCAAGTAAATGAAATATTCACAAAACGCCCTATTTTACATATTTTAAAAGCCGAAATTTTTCAGGAACAACAGGATGTTGGTCCAGATTGGAACCAGGAACAGGTCGTTTAGAACCTTTAGGTGCTTCGCAAGAATTGAAATTGGATCAAGTCTTGTATCAAGAAGCAGGAGAGTATCGTTGCGTAGCCCCAAGCAAAGATTCACTACGAAGACTGGATTCGTTAAGGAACTCTTTGCCTATCAACTTGACGATAACCGGTGAGTGTTTTCTAAATTGTAGAAACCTTTTTGTAAAACGAACTAACAAGAAGCAATCTCGCGCAGCCATAAAAGTTTTTAATATAACTCTCTCGAATAAGACGGTGACCTGTACGAGAGGAGAGTGAGATATTAATTTCTTCCATTCAAGCGCGGAAGTTCGCCGCTAGTTTTTGAATAAAAATGATTTAGTTTAATAATTTGAATATAGTTCCGGAACTATTCGCTAACTTATTACGTTTAACTTTGTAAATTAGTGCACTTTAGAACGAGTTTATGCATGAATCAAAGGTAATGAACTGTTTTTACACGTTAATTCTCAGTTACTTTGCATTCTATAAATGTAGGTTGCTCAACGAACAATGTTGTATTGAAATTGAAATTGCAGTTCTTGAGTTTTAGTTTCTTCAAGCGTGGAATACAAAGTGTATTAAAATTTTCCGGGACCGAGGGTATTTTATAATGTGGCCGCTGCGGTAATGTAGAGGGTCGAAATAGGTGGCAGAACCTTGTAATTTTGATGAGGTTTAGCCCGGATTAGCGTATTTTGTTACGTATCAAAATAAAACGAAACTTAATTACTCGCTAACGTTTATGTAACGAAAAAATTATAACGTTAAAGTTTTTCTTCTCACCTTTCGCGTCACTATTGCTGTTCTTATTACTCTTTTAACTTTAAAACATATTTTTAAAGGAAATTCAAGTGTTCATTGCAGATTTTAAATTCTTAATTTTAAATCTCGAATTTCAAAAATAAATACGAAAATTGTTACAAGCCTTTCTTGCCTCTTATGAAACATTATTTTAACTTTTTATTTTTATGCTTCGTAATTAATTAACTTGCGTTATGTAACGAAAAAATTATAGCCTTAAAGTTTTTCTTATCATCGTTCAGATTAATATTGTACTGTGATTATGCTTATTTCTGTTTTTTTCATTCTGAGTTTTATTATATTAGTTAGGATTACGCGACTTCTATCCTCGACAACGGTGATAACCACTAGGTAAAATGTAATTTTAGATATCGCGTTTTAACATTCCATCCTTCAATTATCAATTGATAACAAAAAGCATGTTATTAAAATTTTACCAGCCCATAATTTCTACAACATATAATTGCTCTCCTCCACCTTCGGAAGTAGTGTATCGCACAATAAATCTAGTTTTTTAGTTTTCTACAACAAAAAGTAATAATAATACACTCAATACAAGTTTTAGTTGGACTTCTTTGAGCTCTGACATCCAGAACTCTACCCTTAAATGACAGCGAGGTACAACATGTTTATTATCGATCTTCTTTGTCTTGATTGTTCTAGTACCACGTGCGTTTGCGGATCTGCTTACGATTAAAGAAACCGTATTTTAATCCATTAGAATTTTTACTTCTGCGCCATATTTTTCTATTATGCTAAGGTGGCCTTCCTTTCCTATTCCAGCATTAACATCTCCCAGCAGGAAGACTAGCCTTCTATTTCCTCCTTGATTTACTATTTCTGCTATTTTGTCATCTTCATTTGATGTAAACATTCCTGTTATTGTTAGTTTATATTTATAATTTTCGAGGTTTAATATTATAAGTATGATCTTCTTGTTCACGTAGGTACCTACTCCCATCTTTTGATTTGATTTCTATACTCTTTCTTCATAAATATTTGCTCTCCGATTTTTCAGTCCTTCGTCCCGTATATGTAGGTAGGATCCTACATCTTCCATCCATGCTCCTTTTTTCTTGGTCTTTGCGTTTTGTTGATAATTCTTGTCTATTCTACATACCTATTTTTATAGTCTGTTTCTTTTACTTTATTTGTTTGTCTAAACTTTCCTCCGGCTTATTCTTATGGAGCTCTTTTAATATTTATTATCTTTATAAGCCATAAAAATGTTATCCTATCGCGTCAACCTCAGACTTGTAGGACAAGATAATTTTAGGTTGATTAATTTTCGGGTTTCAGAAGTTCGATCTATCCGGTGTGTGGTTCATCAGTCCTCTTTTGCTATTTTCCTTGATCAGTCTTTATCTATAACCCAACTCTTCCAACTGTCTTTAATTGCTCTTCTTTCCATAATTTATGAAATAAGTCGTTGTCTGTGGTTTTTTCGACGTTATCTATCCAGAGTCTGGATGACCTCCTACTATATATTCCTCGAGCTCCAAATGAGCTAAAGTTGCCTCCGTCACTTTTTCATTGTCCACCGAATTGTTCTTCAATTTACGAAAGGAACAATTTTTGGATAGCAGCCATTGCAATATTGCTTGAGGTGTAAAAGCAGCACAGTTTTAATCCGTTTTTCTCCACTTCGTTAGTTTACACCTGTTGTCAGTTGATGTAGTTATTATTATTATTATACCCAATATTCCCTAACGAGACATACGGTTGTGCTTAAATATTACACATCACATAACTAACACACATAAACTTTACAAATTCTGTACAAACTGTTTCCACCGCTGTTTATCTTGAGCCATTAACCCCAGTTATTGTTCTACCCTTATCCAGATAATCAATCATGATTACTCCATGGCAATCCCAAAAAACTGAAGCAAGAACTTTTCCATCTTCAATGGAAAATTTACCTCTTTTGAAGCTTGCAATCCAATTTTTTACGGTCGCATACGAAGGACATTGATCGCCAAGGGTATTAAGCATATCTTCGTAAATCTGCTTACCTCTTAACCCCTTCAAATACAGGTATTTGATGATGGATCGATACTCCAATTTTTCGATTTTCACATTTTCGGTCGACATCCTTTTTTTGAAATTTTATTGCGCAAAACTGGTTTGACTTTTTGACGTGAAACTTTACACTGACACTTCTAATAAGTTACTGTTCGTTGCTATGGTATCGCAATATTTTGTTTATCCATGGAAGCGGTCTAGGCTAACTAGATATCAATACATCCTCGTATCTACTACATATTTGTTTTTCCTTCAGACTGAATGATATCTTCAAACCTTCGACGATTTTCATGCATTTCTGTGCGTGGGTCGGCTTCTGCCAATTCGCTACTTTGTTTGAACAGGCTGTTGCTTGTTAACCGTGGTTTTCCCAGGACAAATGTTCAGTCTTACATTACAACCATCTCTTCCAAAAAAGAAGTTCTTCGGTCTAAAAGGTTTTTGTGTTTATTTTGCAAGCTTTCTTCTTTCTCGGACTTCCTCCATCTTACGTATAATAAAGCACTAATAAAATAGCAAGTTTTTTAATGCTATCTTCCGATTGTAGAGTTGTAATCGACAGCTATCATTCAAAAACTTGCTATTTTATTAGCGTTTTATTATAGGTGGAATGGAAGAAGTCGAAGAAAGAAGAACGAATTAAATTCATCCATCTACAAGAACTTATAGAGAACAAGGAATTTAATGTTGGCACAAAACTGCTTCTTACATATTTAGGGATTCTTTCCGAATTGATTTAATTAAATGCTATTACTAACTGAAGATATTAATATATCGTGTGTGCAGTGGTGACGCGCATGTCGTGAGAATGCTAGTATACTCTTCATTGACTAATTTATTCCACCGTACTTTGTTATTAATAATTATTGTAAATCGTATCGTTTATAAATGCACGATTTTTAAAAGGAATACAAATTACGTTGTTATTTCTTTATGTATTAAGGGAGGTAAGTGAGGTTTACTCTGTTGAATAAACACATTCAGGCATAAGCTTTAAAGTTGTTAAATCTATTATATTACCTCCTTTAATTGATGAACAATGTAATTCCTTCAGATTTAATAAATCTTGCTTGAAATAAATGCGGTATTTTGTTTGCAACCCCTTGCTGGTTATAAAATTGTATGATTTACTAAAGAAAATCGTAAAAAATACTCACTTACAATACCACGAGTGGTCAAAGAATTGTCGATTATTTTTTTGCTGTAACATCACGAATGTTCCTTGTGCTTGCATATGAATATCACGAGTGCGCAGCGCGAGTGGTATCCGCAATCACAAGGAACATGAGTGATTTTACAGCAAAAATAATCTACAATTCTTTGACCACGAATTGTATTTGATGGACTATTCAACGAAAAAAAAAATCATTTCCATCCAATCATTTTTCATAAATTAGTCCACATTCAAGTTTGTTTACATGAAAATTGTTCTCTTTGGGATATAACTAGCAATAAACTGTTTTCAAAAAATTGTTGCTTCGTATCACTAGTGAAATTTTATCGACAATTTTTTCTGGTGAAAATTGTCGATACAATTCGTTTTGATTCGCTCAAAAACGTCAAATCTTGCATTTTTATTGGTCGATTTTTGACAGATGACATGTGAGTTGAATAGTCAACAGTAATTACATAAGTGGTGATAATTTTTTGATAATTGTAGCTAGATTCACGAATCTTTATTGCTATGGAAATTTTACGAGTGGACGAAGTCCACGAGTGGAATTTCCTAATAGCAATAAAGATGAGTGCTAATCTAGTTAAAATTATCAAAAAAAATTATTACCACGGATGTAATTCGGCGTGATTATTTTTTAAACTAGTACACAATGATGACAGTCTTAATGTTTGTCAAAGTCAAAGCTAACTTTTTATGCATTTATTTAAACAAAGATCCAATCACAGAGCAGGTATTGCTCTGTGATTCAATGAAACAATGTGAAAAAATTGGCGCTGTAATCAGCTACTAGCAAATTGTCAGTGTAATTTTAATGCTATTGGTCGTTTTGAAATTTTTTCTCATTATGATTGGCTGACAGGACTGTTTAAAAAATAATCATAAAAATTTGTTTTGGAGTGCTATGAATTAATATAAGTAAATCATCGTACAAAAAATGAATAGTCCAGTGTCCCGGTAGGTAATTAAACTGCCTCTCATTGTCGACAAGCCGGCCCGACCCTTCCCTCGGGTGTTGCAAAATGTGGGTTTAATCTCCTGAGATATACAAGTCCCATTAGGTTACAAAAGTTTTTACATATATTTGCTTATTCTAGCATTATGTTCCTAATGCGGATCTTAGTTCAGTCGTTAACGGTTCTTTGTCTTCATCATATTCGCTGCTGGTGTAATTTCTTTGTTTGGCTAAAACTCAACTTATTCCTACATCAGTTTCAGTTTTTATGACCACCTACTTCCTATGCGTATACGGTTAATGAATCCTTCAAAATTTAATTTCGAAAACATTTTAGGATTTTGGTAGATTCATGCTAGATTAAGAATTTAAATTACGAATACTGCTAATTGCAAAAACAGATTGTACTAGAAATTAAAAGTGCATTTAGTAATATAACATTCTTTTTCTGTCATTTGTTCACGTTTGGATGTAGCTACTAAGAAATAACTTGTACGCGAATTACACTAAAGAACGTATTCATTGAAACAAAACCTATACATATAAAGTAAGAACAACGCCATTCGTCGTCTAAGAACATTAATTTATTCTCTAAATTTCTTAAATTAAATTGTTCTAAGCAATTAAATAGCTTAAGTGTAAAGATGGGAGAAATAAATTATATTCAGATAATTCAAGGCTATTCACTTGTCAATAATTATAACACAAAATAGCGTTTTGCAGATTCCAATTTAAACTGATTTGGAAACCTTTTAAATTTGACATACCTAAATAATTCCTATTAAAACTCGACATTTCATTCTTCATATTTTACGTATTTATTTTACCACGTTGTATATTAATTTTAACTGTCTGCTCCTAGCGGAACCCTTCCTCTTTGCACTGTGTCTTTTTTGCATTTGCAGCACAACCGCAATAATTATCGGGTATCTCCAATATGTACCTTCTAGGTAAGTCAGTGACTCGTAGATGGGTCAGAACAATACCTCATCTTTGATTTAGAATTATCAAAAAACAATTAAAAATATGTATATAAATAAGAATAAATTGCACTCTAGGTAAATAGAAAAACTTTGTTTTATAAGAATCGTTTCAGCCGTTAAAACAAACATAGTATATGTACCTATATTTAATTTTACTACAATCAACACATCTTTAATGTATGTTGAAGTAACATAATTTAAACTGAAATGAACAAACCCATTACTACATAATCTTCATATTAATATGTGTACACCCAAACTTCGTAAGTACAAATCACTGCAAAGACAATGCCTTCCTTATTTATAATGACTCTTCTAGGTCAAATTGTAGTTTACAAATTTCAATACTAAGAATTGTAGTAAAAAAATAATTTTATAAAGGTTCAGTAACAGGCCGTTTAGCTTAAAATCAAGTGATTTTATATATAGACTTGAGATATTGCTCATCAAAGTCATCATTCAGCTGTTCAACGATATAGTATTACGCACAATACTGGACCTACCGTATTACCTTGTGCCACACCCTTATTAATTGTTTCAAAGTTAGAATGGTATTCCTTTTCACAAATAGCTTTAGGACGATTTTCCCATAACAGTTACCCAGCTAAAACGACGAGATAAAGTAATTGAACAGCAGTGCTTGTTTTTTGTAACAACCGTTAATGTCAAACACACGCTTTGGTGTCCGCTGTTTTGCCTTTGAAGCCTTTTTACAGTATTTTTTGTTCTCCATCGTTAAATCATCCAGGTAGCTCGGAAACATAACCTCCTCTAGCATATTTACAGACGTACACACGTCCACAAGAGTGGCTCTGGAAGTCGATCCTGTGGAACCCCATGTGTTGATTGATTCTTCCAAATAACTACATTGAATAATATTGAAATATTGGAAATTCTTTTGACTTCTTAATTATAGCCCTCCGAGTTACATATCCAAAAGCGTTTATGTTACTTTCTGTTTTTAAATGCAATTATCCCAGTGGCAGACCAGTTAATTCACAGCGTGGATGATTTTGGCTTCAAATCCGTATGGGAAACCCAGTTGCTAAAAATAATTGGGAACTAAAAACAGTGGTGGAGTGGGGAAAGTGGCAGTTGTCGAAAGTTGCATGCTTACCACGCTTAGTGTGCGAAACCACCTGAAAGAAAGACAAGTTTAAGCGGCCTTAACGCTCCATGTTGTCCGCCATATTCTCTCTTGAAGTGTTAGTGCCGCTATCTTTACCTTGCAACATTATTATAACAAATAAATATGAAATATTTATTTTGTTTATGGGGTTTTTCATTTTTTTTTCTTTATCAGGAAACAAAATGTACGGGTTATGTATTGCCTAATTTATGAGTATAAGAAATGTTGAATATCGATTGGATAATTTAAATATTTCATGCGATTTTGTTCATCCCTGACAAGGGTGAAGTAAAGGGTTGTAAAGTTTTTCTAGAACCGCTCGGTTTATTTGATATCGGATCCCCGACGTTATTAAAGCCAGAATTTCACTGATTTATTACGACGGTCGGGTCGTTTTTTAAACTGTTATTAGAGGAAGATATATAGACTTCGGACACTTGCGCCTCTAAATAAGGGCCCTTAACAAGCTCTCGGAAATATTCCATCGGGGACACCGAAACAAAGAGGGCATAAACAATACCTTAACAATTACAAATGAGGCGTACACTTAAAAGCATTTGCGTTCACGCGATTCCATTATTTGTCATTTATTATCTGCTAAAGACAGGAAGATTAATCCGAATATACACAATGGCCTCATCCAAACCGCTCATAATAACTAACTTAACAAACAGAGCTTGTTGTGGCGTTTGACGTAAAAAGAAAACGGTACGAGTGGCACTGCAAATGCGCCCTCGCCAGAAAGCTCCGAAACAGAGCTTTTGCAAAGGCTTTTGAGTCGGGCAGCTATTGATTGCATGTGAAACCGTTTCCGTTTCGACTCGGGTTAAGTAGCTGTCATTTATCCCTACACCTATCAAAGTGCCTAGTGCCTCTCCGTTCCTGTTGATGTTTAATTTCGCTTATTCACACTTTCGATGTGCGAAGCAGGCGGGCTTTGAGCTTTCGGATAAACAAACTGTAGGTACCTAGCTACCTACCAATTCCCTTGGGGTTTTAACGACCGTCTTTGTTACTAGGGTGATTTGATTCACCCACGTCTACGTAGATTTTTTCCCCTATTTTTTTCATCAAAATTTGAACGTAGCAAAATCCCGTAATCGATAACAATTTCCTTAAACCAAGGGAATGCTTTAACAAGGCGTCAACATCACATAAAACACAACAACTCTCGTGCACATACGTGTACTTATGATGTTGAAACTTCGTGATAAGTACTCAGTCGACAACTAAATACAGTTGGGTTACATAAGCGTCGTTGTTGGCTGCGACATTTTGCAGCCAGGCTGCACAACATAACACAAACAATGCCGGATAGGTAATTCATCACAGAGCGCTGGAAGATATGACTGGCGGCAGGAGAATGAAGATTTACAGTACCGCTACATGTTCATCTAATTAAACTTATCATTGTCATTAAGAATAATGGTCCCTTTTTAATTCCCGCTTACGAAAGCTTAGATTAAATAAGCTAAATGAGCTTTTCGAAAAATTATCCGGGATGATCAGGTGTTTTTCTTAACACCTGAACTTACTTAAAATCGATTTTCTACGTAAAAGTTAAGACAAAATAAGATTAAAAGATATCAGCGCAATTAAACGTCTTTCTAACAGAACATTTTTCATCATTTCCTTTTTATTGTTCTCGGGAAACACAGCTGCTTAAATAGCATTAAAGTGCCCCTACAGAAACCAAAATAAATATTAAGCTCCTTTATTAAATGCTGTGGCGTACGACAATAATAAAAATCCCAGTGTGAAACTTTAGGTCGTATAATTTAACCTTGCTCATAACATTACAAGTCTCACCAAACGTTATTGAAGAGATTAAACATCTTCATACCGCTTCAAACTTACAGAAATTTTATAAGAATGCACGAAATATCAGATAAGCTCTTGTGAGGCTGTTTAGGGCCGGTATTTCAGTACAGGTGTAAGATGAAACTTAAGTAGTTTTAAATTGGGGCTTAAACAAACATTAAAGGCCGGCGTTTCAGTCGTCACTTAGGGTGACAGTTAACAGTAATCCAAATGTTAATATTCTGACACTTAAGCCACCCTTATTTGACTAGTAAAATGGCATGGACTTAGGCTAAGTTTCCTATCGTTTTCCAGACTGAGGTCTTTGCTATCTTAGTCTGCTTCCAGAAAAACTCCGCCAGAGGCTACCCAAATAGGCTCTGTAAAAAAGAACTCAAAACTGGTCACGGAATGTTGATGGGCCATGGAATATCTCGGCTCAGTCCGGACACAGTAACATTCTAGGCAACGAGGAGGCCAATCGTCTGGCCAGAGAAGGCTTCTTGAAACACTTTCTAAGCCCTGAACCAACCTTCTTGTTTGATGCTCCAGACTACTTCTACTGATTAATTTATTGCCTATTTGGTGCCGGTCTTCTAGAGCTTGATGATATACGGAACGCCTCTATGGACAAGACCTTTGGGCCTTTCCACTGTTTTCTGTCGTTTGCTAGCTTCCATGCATCCTGCCAGCTGATTCCTTGTTTTTCGATCGCGTCTCTTATATTATCCTCCCATTTCAGCCGAGTTCTCGCTAGTGTTTAGGTCCCTTCAGGTTTTGTTCGCAGGACAATTTTGGGATTCGCATGTGAACCGTCTGAAAAACAGGTCCAGCTCATTTCAGCT
Source organism: Melanotus villosus (assembly GCA_963082815.1). NCBI lineage: Eukaryota > Metazoa > Arthropoda > Insecta > Coleoptera > Elateridae > Melanotus > Melanotus villosus. Next base: position 59,085,862 of record OY720425.1, read on the forward strand.
GAGCTTCTTCTAAAAGAAGGTGGAGAGGTTTAACACGTATTCTTAATACCTTCGTTTCTTATCCTATCCAGTCTAGATTTGTTTGAGACTTTTATAAGATATCTTATTTCCATGGCTTGCACTTGAGACGTAAGTTTTGTTGTAAGACACCATGTTTCTGTTGATAGCTCTCCACTGTAGCTACTCTGCTACTCTTCTTCTGTTCGTCCATCCTGTGTAATCGTTGACCCAAGGTACTTAAATTTTTCAACCTGTTTAAGTTTGTATTTGTCAATGAAAATCGCATGTGATTTAGGTTCTTCAGCAATTATCATTGTTTCGATTTTTTCGTTATTGATGAGCAGACCTTTTTTCGATTTCCTGCTTTCAGATGTTAAAGTTATGCTGCAGATCTTGCTCGTTTGTTGCTATCAGAACGGTATCATCGGCATACCATAGTTCCAAGATTTTTATTGTCTCTATTTAATCTGCAGTTTCCTGTTTTGAGCGGCTTTGTTCTTGGTTTGCAGGACTTGATATCTATTATCATGACAAAGGGGAATGATTCTTCGTTAGCTGTTCGAATGATATTATATTCGTTTTTATAGAAATTGGTTGTTGCATTTACCAGTCCAGTGTTATATTTTTGATAATATGTTAAATATTTCTTGCCAAGGTACTCTGTCAAATGTTTGCTTGAGTGAGGGTAGTAAGTCCGGTGCGCGAAAAATAACACAACGACGGTAGACGTGCGAGTCGGTTTATAAAATAACTAAAATAAAGAATGTGTGCAAAAGCTCTGTTTAGCTTTTCTAGAATCCCACAGTATTACATTTTGTTTGATCTTTATCTAAAACTTAGACTTAAATTGACATACATATCGGATTGTAAATTAAACTTGAAAAATCAGCAAATAAATTGTTAAAACAGCAACATTTAATTCGGCATTTAAACTTTGTAAATTTTAAAGGTTAACCTTAAATAAATAAATACGTAAATAAATTTATCGAAATACTCGAAAAGAGCTTTAGATGTTCCTTTCAATTTTGCTTTTAAGCAAAATTTGAACTCGACCAAGGTGGCTTGTAATTAATATTTCGAAGTTAAAGAGAACATCAAAAGCTCTTAATTGAAATCACCTTTAAAGGTGGCATTCAATTATGAATGTTAAAGTTCAAGAATTTAATAAACTCAACGAATAAACCGAATTTTAATGAAATGTAAACTTGGCTTTTCTAAATTTTGCTTGCTGAAAGTGTAAACAAGTAAATGATACAAACACAATTAATCCGGCTACTTTATTTAAAAATAACAAAAGTTTTCACTTGGGATACTTTTTAATAATTGTTTGATAAAGTTTTTGTTTTAATTGGATAACAACTTTTCCATTTGTCATAAAAATGTTTGAGACTGTAAGTTAAGGATTTCTCGTTTAAAACGATTTTAATCTGATCGTCTGATGATGTTCTAATAATATAATTTTAATATTTGTCATTTTAAAAGGGATTTTATTAAAATAATCCTGTCGATTGTTCACTCCGTTCTGAAGTATCCTATTTTAAAATTGCCTTTTAAGCTGCCTTCTTGATCTGAATTTTCCTTTGTTGCTTGTTCAAGGTTGTACGTCTAATAATTTTGAATTTTCAAGGTTTGTTCGAATATTCTTTTGTATCATATTTTTAATCGAAAAAAAAAACTAACCAAATAGATATAGCAAACCATTAGATTAACCGGCTAAGTATTCGAATTCATTCCACTTAACCACATTAAGCTCTTAACATCAATCGAAATATCATATTTCACAAGCTTTGGAACTGAATTACAAAATCAGTTAATTAATCTAACCGTAAAGGTCTTAAAACGTGAAAACCACCCCGCTTTTAACCGCTTTAGTTTGGCCTAGTTTCTGATAGGTTTAATCTATAAATAATAAAATTGAAAATATATACCTACAACTAATCAGGATCAGTTTTTGTTGTTGCTGTCATTTCCTTGTTGGGCACGTTTAATATCAGAACATTTTTTAACATAAATTCACTTGATGTAAAATAATTTATCACATTTTTCTTTCCAACTGTTTACTATCCTTGTTCATGTGGCCTTCCTCAACAAAATCAATATTTGTGTAGTCGATAAATGTTTGCGTTTCCATACTAATTTCAATAAAACAAATATATTTGTGGGCATTATTTATTACTTCTGATTAAGCCTTCTTCTACAAGAGAAACCGTATTTTTGCGTCAACGCACTGGTTTGGACAGTCCTGTTGTGTTTGTTTCCGCCATATCTAGTTAGTCAGCTATATAAACTTCGACCAAAGATTTACCGACTTCCAGATAGAAAATGTCAGTTTGTTTTCCCGCTTTTCCCAGCCTTATTCGCGACCAACCCTCGGCTTATCTCTTCATTGCGCCTCGCTCGACTTCCATAAACGTTTGTCGTTTTATACCGCCACGAAATTGAGTTTATTTATAATCAGGGAGATATCATCTCGAAAGCATTGTTACATCATAAAATATTTTCTTTTTGATAATTTCGAGCGCGGAATGTTAAATAGTATGCCCCCGACCCCGTTCGAATGAATGGTTTCCAATTTGCGAAGTCACTTCGTAAGGTTGAAAAGGACTCACATACGCCTTGAATTATGTATCAGGTGTCTTTGGATATATGAGTACATGAGACTAGAAGATAATCACACCTCGTTAACGGAAACTTTAGCTCGCAAATAATCTCTGCTTGTAACTTTTTAAAAATAAATCTAGCACGGACATAAATATTGGAAAAGTGTAATTAATCGTATTGAAAACGTGTTTTGAGAATAGCGCGCCACAATAATTCATTTTGGTAATTACGCAGGTTTATCCTTGGGGAAATCAGAGAAAAAAATTAAAGGATGCGTATAATCGATAATGAAATGTTATATTATCGCGAAGCTACCCTTTTTATCTCATGATGAAGGAGTCCCGACGGCGATTTTTGGACAAAATCTGTAATAAAATCTTTAGGTCACGTTTACAGGGATGATTTAAATTGGATCGAACGTTCTTTATCGAAGGAATAATACGAAAATTACGGGTCGTTGGAGCCAACCCCATGCCCTTAAGTGGCAGAAGCAACAGAAATTTCTAGTCTTGGGGTGCGAGAGCAGCTACCCTTCGGGTTTTCCCAGAGAAAAAAGGGAACATTTAAGTCTATTTGTCTTTTGAAATTATCCAGTTGTCACATCTTCTGAATAATAAAACTAAAGAATCTAAACATTTATACCCCATTTGAGTGAGTTATGTACCGGTGCTTCGCCCCATTTCACCCGTTTTAGTGCGCGACCAGTTGACACCTATAAATTACATAGAAGCTTTGATGTTTTGCATTATTGGAGATTAAAACTTGTTGGGAGTTGCTATTCAGGGAGTAGCAGTAAAGATATTATTTGCAGATTACATGTGAATTATGCCCTTTAACAGCAGTTTAATAACGTTTCGGGCCGTGTTTGAGGGGTTGCTTTTGTAAAATCTAAATGAAAGGGATCGGTCAGCGGTCACTGCAAGTTTCAAACTTCAAAGGATAATTAGAAAAAGAGATATATGTGGACGTTAGAAGATTACGGTACGCCTATATTTCAGTCTAAATGGGCCACAAGCGCAATTAAATTGATAATAAAAACAAAAACAGGCTTTAAGGGTATAATGACATGATGCAACCTAAAAGCCGCTATACGGCAACCTCAATTTCTGGAAAACACGTGGAACTGGCAAACATACCCATGTAAATTAATTTAACTAATCTAAACTGTGTTTAGGCCTCGCATGACAGTAACCTCCAGGGAATTTCCCCGATTTTCTCCGAGTTTCGTAATCTACTTAAAGGAAATCGCACGATTTTTGGAAGGGTTCTCCTTAACTAACGCTTATAAATAGAAATTTTTTAGAAGTCGAATCATGATTTACGAGAACATCCGATAAATAAAAACGGTTTCCATTTCGAATTGCTCCTCGTAAAAAATGATTTTTGAGTTACTTTTTTACGGTAATCCTGGAAAATATTGCGGCAACCCCTTTGCAGGATATTCTAAATAAAAAATTTAATTTGCCTTTTCGTTGAATTTATCTAAGGTTTATTCAGAATAAGAGCGCAGAGGTGAAGTTGATAACAAAGACATGTTTACATGAAAATTCTTCTTTCTGTAGGCAAATGACTTGTTAATACCTAGAATTAAAAGATTAAAAAATTGTCAGAGTAAGCAAGTTACTTCTTATTTATACGCTGTCTCCTTCCTGAAATCTGGAAATACTTCAGAATTGACCTTGAGATAAACTCACTAGCCAACTTGTGAAGCATAAATTTGAAGCTATTTATTATATTATAATTTTTTATTATAATTTTATTCCTGAAACTTTCAGAATTCGTAAAGAAGCCTTACAAAAGAATTAAATATATAACTTCTCTTATATCGCAAGATGTTGAGATTTAATCTGCACTTTGTGCACCGAACTTATTCCACTCTTCTTCTTCTTTAGCAGCCTCTAGCAGTCCACTTCTGGTCATAGGCTTCCCTTAGAATTTGCCACTCCATTCTTGCGCCAGTTGGCTCCGTTTACTTAGCGTTTTTTCCTTCACGTCGTCTACCCAACGCTTTTTTGTTCTTCTTGGCTAATATCTGATTGTACGTGTGATCGATAAAGTTCTTTATAATACTCTTCAACTACTACTCTTTTAGGAGTTCCTTCCCGTGTCTTATCTGAAGATTATGGGCGTTTCTCAGTGTTATTATTTTGTGTTGTACTGATGCTTGTTTTCTCAATATTTTGACTCTTTTATTTTTTCAGCTAATTTTACGTTATAGTATTTAATGTCTACTTTGTCGCTTTTTCTAACGTCCTTGTTTAACTCAGAATATTCCCATATAGGTATTTATTTTGCTTTACTCTATTAGTCATTTTCTTGCCTCCAACATATTCTTTGTTTCGTCGCTTAATTTGGTTGTCTTCTTGGGTTTATTTGTGAATATGCTTTTGCTTCTTTCGTAAGTGTCTTTACCAGCTTGTGATTGATAATGTTTAGACTGTTTTCTTCGGGAGGTACCATAACGTGTTTCTTTAAGAACTGTTGGAAGTCCGTGGCTTTTTCCTATAATATTCTGGTATCCATTTTTATTTTCTTAATTCTATTATTTAGCTCTTGCATTCACTATCAGTTCATTCACTACTACATTGCTTTTTTCCTCTTTTTCTTTTCCAACCATTTTAGGTTACTTTTGATATTCGCTAACTCCGTCGGATAATCATCGCTGTCGGTGTTATCCATTGCTATTTAAAGTGGTCAGCGACCAAAAGAAAAATAATTTGAAATAACTCGTTAGTAATACAAGCCGTTGTAATTTTGAAGTCATCATATTTGACCGATCTCCAAATGTGTATTGTATAAACTGTTAGGGCGATTGTTCACAAACTCCACGTTTCAATTCCAATTTATTCAATTGCCATATTTTTAAACGAGTTTGGATTACAAACACACTATTAAGAGGGTTGTTTCGTAATTGTTCTGAAACGATTAAAATTCCAAAAACGTACAGAATTAAATCTTATCTGTTAAAATTATGAGGCTCCAGTATTTTTATACTGCTTGTTTTGAACCCATTAGAAATGCTTTGGAGTTTCATTTGGGTATTTCATGTATCTACAATTGTAAATTTCGTCACTAAAATCAAAAATTTAATTCAGCCTGCTCCTACGTAAATTAATCTTACCTTCGTAACCATTTTGTCTCGAATTACTCTGTAACAAGAAAATTATTTATAAAACAAAATCTTCTAAAAGAATGGTACGAATATTGGTTGGTTGGCACCTCTTCATCTTAATTTATATTTTATTCCCTTGAATTCGCGATAAATAATAACCACATAAAAATCTTCAATTTAAATCGGATAATAAAATATGTTTTCGACATCTAATAAATCCAACAAAGAACTTTAGGCTCCTGTGACAATCAAATTATTTACAGCGAGAACTCTAAATCCACTACTGCGTCTCTGTTCCTAACAGTTTTACTGTAGTCACAAAACAAAACTTTATCCTTCAGGATTTAAAAAGGCATCCGATAATTGGATTTAAATTTTGAAATAGCTTGCTAGTAATTTATTAGAAAATACCATATTTGATTAACAAAATTCGTTTGCTCCGATCCATCAATAATTATTATAGCTTTTGGTTATTTAATGCTGTAAAAATAACTTCTTCAACCGAGTTCACGAATCCGTAAATTCAAATAAGGATGTTTGAATAAAAATTGGTGCCTTAAAGAAATCAGATTTTCTCGTTGAAACAGTTCAAAACGGTTCTTTTTTCCTTTTAAGTGAATCCAATTAAACAGAAACCTAAAACGACGCTTTTAAGCAAAGTCTGATTGTTCTTCAGTAATTTCGTTAAGAATACGATTTTCATTTTAGGTGAGACTAATTTGAACTTTTTATAAATGGAACGCTTCGGGAATACAAAGATTTCTACTATAATCGCCTTCGACTGCAAAGCAATTTTGTTTTGAAATGTCGGACGTATCAATTGTTTTTTAAAAGTAGAAATGCTTTTGCTAAAATACTTAATATTTCTATATTGTTAGTTACGTGGGTCGGTTGAAAAGTAAGGTAAATGACGCAGAGATGGCAGCACCATGATCAAAATCGATGCACGGCAGATCCCCCACACGAGCCCTTGCCGAGTTTCAGCTCAGTGTATTGTGAGGTTATTGTTTGTTCACGCGAAATAGACAAACGTACAAGCATTTTCGAAAATGATGTACAGAAAGGAAATTCATGCCGCGAAAATACGAAACGGATCTTGAATTTTGGTATTATCACAAGTCACCCAAGTGTTGATTGTTGAATGTTTTGTACTCTCAAAATCGTGAGAGATTGTCGAAACCAGAAACAAACGAAGAGGAATAGTCAGTTCGAGTTCAACATACGTCATTGTTACGTTACGTAGAATAGATTCGTTATTGTGTAAATAAATATTGGATAGTTATTTAATGTATGACATTTAGAACTGGAGCTTTATATGACTTTACGAATTTATTAACACACAAGCAAGTAGTAATAAAAAATACTTAAATGAGGAATTTTATACTTTAATCTTAATTAAAAACAAAATTCGAACGTAGAAGGGAGTTAACTTTCTTAAGTAGACGATTCAAAATATTCAACACACAATCAGTATTCTCTTCTGGCTCTACGACTTCCTTTTATAAGAACTTATTTTCGAGCCATTCGTTGTTAGTTCGAATTAATAAATTTTCCAAAATATTAAACATAGCAATAAACAGGCATTAAGCACATTTTATAGGGTGAAAGGCTGTAGAATTCCTTCAGGGGACATATTAATGTTAAATATTTTAGTTGATCTATAAATAATCCCAAACTCTCGCGAAAACTGTATTAGGGTTATATCTGAGGGAATATTTTAAGGTAGATGCTTCGGAAAGAGGAACAGCAATTTTATAACCTAAACCAACCGTTTGTAAGCAAACTCGGTTTTCAAAACAAGCAGAGCCCCAAAAGATTCAGCGTCTAAACGGAAATTTACTGCATTTCGACGACACAGAACATAAAGTTGCAGTAACAAAGGGATTTAATATAGGGAATACGCCCCACGTTCCGCTCCCCAAGTGTAGTGCCAAGGATTACACTGTTAGAGCATGAAATGATTTGCGCTAACCAAAAACGCTTCGTCTTCATTTACTTGATGCCACTTGATTACAGCTCGTTAGTTTGCAATTGCTTTCCTGTAGTTCTGTTTTATTACGGTAAATTTTCAGAAGGACTGCCGCATTTCGGAACCTTGTACGTTCTCGTGTCCTGTGCGAGAAGTTCATATATCATTTGAAAAAGTCGGGTCAGACGGAACAAGGGACTCGTAAAGTCATTAATTTACAAGTCAACTCGATTCGGAAAAGTTAATAAGCTAACACGTGGACAAATTTAAAAGTAACGTAACGCGATAATTGATAAAAAGGTAAATTTGGGTGGAATTTCAGTTGTTGTTTGTATCCGTCACACCTTTTGGGTTTAATTTGGTATTCGCCACAATGCGCAATCTAAATTTGGTCCTCTCTCTGGGCAATTTAAAGCAATTTAAATGTAGAGATGCGAGGATAAAGCACATTTATATAGCAGTTACGCTCTCGCACCCGGGCCTAGGCGATGCACGTTTAGCGGCGCGTGTTAGGCGAGATAAATACGATTATATGGGGCCTAGGGCGGAGCCTTGGGGAACACACTCGTCAGTCTGCACTCCAATTACAAGAATTTACATATCAAAAGCGATCTTCAACATTTGCATCTGGCTATACGTTTATTGGATATCCCTCCTAAGGGAACATCAAGGAATGGAAGTGACAAGAGATTGTGCCAGCGGAAGCATATTTCTTGTTGGTGGATGATTTTCTTATGCGCAACTTATTGTGGGGATACCTTTAATACCGCCAAAAATATGAAAATCGAATAAACGTCTTGAGATACTGGTTTCTTTTTTTGCTAAACCTAATAAATAACTGAAATTTAGCTGCAGTCAAACCAAACTCTTAAAAATACCCAAGCTTGTAATTCGTATTTAGTTACCAATACAAAAAGAGCAGATTACGATCATTAAAAGCAGTTCCTATTGTAGTAAAAACTTAGAAACAAAACTAATAAAAAACAGTTCTGTTTACTAAATCTTAAAACATTTAAGATTTTTATGAGACGTAGACAAACCATTGTATTAAAAATTAAATTTTTAATGATTCGCTCTTTTTGATAAATACTTTAAATGTATTTTAATGAATTTTCGCAATTAAATTTTTTTACCTAGGACTGAAAGTTTCAAAGTTTCAAATGTCAGATGTTTATTCACTCGTTTGGTGCATGCAGTTTAATACCACACTGCTTTAAAAACCTTCAGCAAACGTGCTCTCATTTAAATAAATCTCTAAATAAGAATCTTAACTAAAATTGCTTTGAAATGACTGAATACAATTATGTTTACCTCAGTTTTACCTTTTTCTACCTCTTTCTCCTTTGTCTCTTTGTCTCTAACTCGCTCGCTCTATCACAATCCCCCTCTTTGTGTTTTCACTGTCATTCACTGCAATTACGGATCCTATTTGGATGCTTTCACAAAGTTATTTACATTAATTTTTTTTAATAATCTCTTGTTAAAACACCCCCCTTTTCTGAATTAAAATTCAGATTCACATTTAATATTACAGACTGAACAAAATTTGTGGGATAATAACGTTCTCATACGTAAATTCTATTCTCTTCAGAATACCTAATAAGGTATCTTCCATTGTTACCATTGAAATAAATTCGCAAACTTCTACGGTGTCAGTGTTAAAAGAACGTCTCCCGAGTTGGAACTGTGTAATTGTTGAGACACAGGAACTCAACGTTTCGCCTACCTTTTTTAGGGGCTTCGTTTAGTTTTTCGTGGAAAAACTCGTACGGTATATTTGTCAGATTATCCCAGAAAGTGTCGTTTATTTCGTACCGGGAAATTTAAGTTCTGTGTTGGAAGTTCCGTTTAAGTTTGACGTTGGGGAAGTTATCGTTCATCACAGTTTTCGTTTTCGTTTTTGGATTAAATCATCTACCAGTTAAGGTCATCTTGTTGTCTTCACATCTGCTTCCGGAAGACTCCATCCCTTGTTTTCTACGCCGACTGCTGTTATCTCTACCTGGGGTTTAAAGCTTCCATCGCTTCTAAGGGCCCTGACAACTAAGCCCTTCCCAGGTAAATACTTCAAGGTTGCCCTTTTACGTGCCGGTTGTAACTTTATTAGATTCAACCCTTTTCAGTACCGTGTATTGCGGTTTTACTCGTGGACAGGCTCAGATAAATTTCATTGTCAATTCATTATCGCCTTTTATTTGTGTTTATTGTGTTTACTTTAAGATAATTGTGTATAGCCTGTGAGCCTGGCCTACCAGTTACAGTTTTATTTCAGTAAATAAGGGTAAGTACATCCAGCATTAGGGTGCAGCCATCCCCAATCCCTTCGAGCCCAGTAGGACCAATCTGCGGTACGCTCCTCATCATCATCTTGGGTGATTTTCCATAGTGGCGCCCATTTTCATCCCGATTACGACCACCCCTATTTGAAGGGTTTACCGTTTCGAACCCCCCTTCTCCGCTGCTCGCTAGCCGAGAGCTTAAGGACCTCGACGTCCCCTATAAGTGTTGTAGTGCAAAATTAGCACGTGACATGTTTCGTAGAGCCTACTCATAGTGCTCACGACTGAAGTACATCAATAGTTCGTACTTTAATTTATGCTTCCCTTTTTATGGATCGGTTTATCCACGCCTCTTTCCAGGTTATTGGAATTGTTTCTGCGTTTATGTTTCTTGTGAATAGTTCCCTTAGAAATCTAATTAGCTTTGGCGTTCTGTTTTTAAGCAGGTATTTGTTCTGGACTTGCATAGCCCTTTTCGCTCTCTTAATCGTTTAGTCCTGTACTTCGTATCGTTTTGGAGAGATATTTAGGTACGGTTCTCTATCCTCTTTGAGTGCTTGTGACTAATATTGTTACTATTTGTTCATTTGATTTGGTTGAACGCTGGGTTCATTTGTAGTGATTTGATGAACTTATAAGTAGGCTCCATCCAAGTACGAATCCACTACCCTGCATTTCTTTTCCCATGTAACATTCTTGTTCTCATTTATCAATCTCTTAAATTTTGCTTGCTCTTGTTTGTATGTTATTTTATTTTGTCTTGAGGATCTTTTGTGTCTAACCATTTCCTATATGCACTTTGTTTTATATTTCTTTGGTTTTCTAAAATGATGTTACAATTTTGTGTTCCTTGAGGTTTATTTTCAATTCCTAGAGCTTCTTATGCCGCACGGTGTAGGGCGTCTGTCGCCTGCTTATAAAGGGTACCTACTGGTCAATTATATAGTTATCATTTAATTTCCAATCTAGTCTATTTTGGTATAAAATTGTAGAACTACTTGCAAGTAATCCACTCGTATTGTACCTTGTTTGTTTTATATCGGTCACTTTCGCATCATGAAGTTTTAAGAAACATATTAATACTTTTGTAAGAAGTCGTAATTAATCATGACTTTATGACAATATAAATGAGTGAAAATAAAGATTTATTATAATATTCGACGTTGACTAAACTGTGATTGTAGCTAGCATTATGGAAACACGCTGGTAACTAAAAACACTTATTAGAAAAGTACAAAATCAAATGCAAACAAAAATATAATATCAACCTTTATTAAGAAACAAAGTACTCAGTATGTGCTGTTAAAACCGTTCCTGAGGTTTTAAATGTGATTTCTAACACACTTGCTACTTAGAGTCGGCGAAACTGATACAATAACACTTCCAGTTTGCTTATCAAACCGAATTCACAGTAATATAACGTTTGTTATTAGGTGTGTTATCTGTGAAAAGAACGAACCTTTATTCGGTTTTAGAGTTGGCAACGAGAAGTCGTTCCTGCTTAATTTTGCAGTTTAAGAAAATTGCCATGAGGGCGACTTCCTCAAGTGAACAAATACAACTTAACATTAGACAAGTTTTAAAGTTGACTAAGGGGACTTACGTAAAATACTCCACTCCCAGTGTTCCTGTTCTCGTGCCCGCCAGTTCCCTCTTGGGGTGGCGACCCCTTATCCCGCGGGAACTTGGATCGCCGTAATGATGGCGCGAGCTTAGACTAGCAATGAAAGAGGGTGACATTACCGGGAAGCGGAACATTACTACATTTTACCTACTAATAGGCATACAATTCTGCATTTAATGCCCTTACTTTAAACCTTAATTAGGTTAAAACTGGAGAGTGCACCCTTCGGCACACTTAAACTCATCTGCTCATTAAGTATACCAAATTTTCTTGCTTGAAGAAAACGACACACCGCTTAGATACTGTTTATTTTAGAGCATGTAGCGCAGTTTGTTGTTCCTTGTGTTTTAGAAAATTCTGCTCCTGCGGCGACTTTCATATCTTGTAATTTCGTGACAGCCCCATTTTCATTTTCATACGCAGATGATGTTTCTTCTGTATATCTATATTGTTTATTTTTCTGGTGCGCAATACGGCTTATCCTTCTTTCCATTTCGGAATATTTATTTGAGCTGAAAATCGAAATGTTATTATAACAAATCCCTCCACAAACATACATTTATAAAACATATAATCAGACGTAGCCAAAAGCTAACTGCTGAAAATATATTCGTTTAATTTTCTGAAGCAAATACATTCCTGCAACATTAGCTAACCTTTATCTTTTCAGCATCACTACGTTTCAAACACTTTCTAAAGAAACTTTTCTTTTATTGCTTTTTATATCCCTTGGCTTAAAGCCATTTAGAACGGTCCAAAAGTAATATAGGCCTAACCTAGATTACGGAAAATATTTATGCTAAAAACCACTAAGGGAAACTTTTATTGTAAAAAATTAAGAGAAGTGTATTGTCGCAGGATATTCATTTTTCAAGTCATTTAAAGTGTCTTGCAAACTTAACGAAGAGTTTCTTTAAAGTACAGTATAAAAAAGGTTCATTCTTCTCTTACTCTTGAATTAATTAAACCCAAAAAAACTAGGTTAAGAAAAACAAAAAGAAATAAAATATTTTACGTGTAAAAGTGCAAGTGGGAAAAGTAACAGAAACAGTAAAAATAGGGAAATGGCAGTAGCTTCGAAATAAATGAAAACAAGACCGATAAGCTACGCTTCCAGTCAAGAAAAACGAATGTTGTTCATACCATTCAACCGAACTGGAAATAAAGGAAAAGTTCAAATCTAATCTCATTTCGAAACCTACGTAAAACGAGGAAATAGAAAGGAATTCGGTGAGCAATGTGCTTAAACGAAAATTTAAAATTTTAAGAATAAACATCCGGTAAACACGAAAGGCAATAATTGGGCTCAAATTACATATTATTTTGAACAACGTTTACACAAAATTCTAAAGGGCTTGATAATCATGAAAAAACATATAAAAAGTAGTTCAACAGATTTAATTACTGAAATAAATGTCAGTCAGGCAGATTAAATATAAAAAACGAAAAGAAAATAAAATAAAACGAAAAATAAATAAATAAACGGAACGAAAAACATGAGCAAATAGCAACTATTCAGTAAAAATGAAAGAAAATAATAGGAAAAATAGAAAACTAAATTCAGCAAATAAAAACAAAAAAACCAAAAAACTGAACGCCTACGGATTAAGGGGTAACACTCATCAAAGACAAAAACAAACACAAAGAATAAATAATAGGGATATTTTTATACAGAATTTTTTTAAATCATTGCTAACGGTGGTTTTAACGTAAAAGTCGCCTCCATTATTAACATTTAAATTAAAAAAATTAATACAGTCCAACCTCCATCAATTTCTCTATCCTACTAAATTACTGCGATTCCCTTGGGCTTTATTTGGGATGACTTTTATTAAAGGAGGCGCCACTGACAGTCCCAAATACTTGAAATTCACAGACATTCTTCAACAGGGGAGGGACCCTTTGGTCTTCACTTTTAATCTTGGTATTTAATTGTTATTGCTGCTACTTACAGCTTTCTTAATTACCTTTATTAAAAGTGAAATCTGTTTTAAGCTTGTTAAGTCCGTTTTAAATTTAGATTTTTTTTAGTTTGAATTTAAACTTTTAGATGTGTGAAAATAAATCACATAGCTTTTTAATGCTAAACGTATTTTCTCTTTTCCACTATAATTCGAGTCCATTACTCTGTGGTTAACTTTGAACAGAAGATATACAATAAATAAATGAATTAATTATTAATCAAGTGGTCTCGAGGTTAATTATGACCTTTACCATGTAAATTCTGCAGCAAATACAAACGTACCTATAAGCAGGCCCGTTCCTGGGGAGTCAAGCGCCTGCGTGCAAGATATTCTTTTCCGCCCCTTATATGTATTTTCAAATATTAATTTAACTAAAATAACTAAAGCGGTTTTAGAAATATTCTGATAAAATTTTTTATTATTATTTTCAACACCCTGTATCTCAATAATAAGGCCGTTGCGGACCAATGTTCATATGAACTTTTTTAATCCGAGCCATGTGTACTATACGCCCACAAAGTTTGGCAGATTACAACTACAACTGGGACACCCTGTACATATTATTACCAATAATTCATACTTACTTACTGGCAAGACTTGCTTTACCAAACACCAAATTTAAAAATAATAGTATATTGTGTTATTAGGAGTAAAAGTGTTATTTTGTGTGCCGAGCATGACGTTTGAACGACGAGCGCTAGCGAGTCGGACTATTCATGCGAGGCTTTTTTAATAAGTAATAAGTCCATTATGGATTTTTCGTTTCTTGTTTAACTTCCCTGGTATACTTTAGATCCTTTGTCATTTCCCTAAACTTACCCACACTGCCTTCAGTTCTCACATTATCATTGCCGACTTTGTCATTTTTAAGTCACTCATAACGAAATATTCCATCGAACTATGTACGTACTTGATCTTGTAACTCTGCCCAACATTTATCTTCTTTTTGTTACTTCTTACCTTAAATTCTTCATAATTTTCTCTAAGTTCAGTGTTGTAATCTTTCTATACCTTTCTGATGTCCTATAGCTTACCTGGTCCGTCAACTTTGTCACTTCGGAACTATCATTTGTTAGTCTTTTGGTACATTTTTAACTGCCTTTTTTACTGGTTTTTGGTATCCAACTTTCACAATCTTGTTTTCCTGCTTCCTTTCATTGGCTTCTTTGATGATGTTGTTCTGTATCTGCCTTTCTTCGATCGTTAGGTCGCTGCTTATGTAAATTTTGCCATCCTTGCAGCACTTTAGTTTGTTTTTATTTCGTAAGACCCATAATTTTCTCATTGATCTTATATCCTGTTTTGATCTTTACCTGAATTGCTAGGTTCTTTATAAAACACTCTAACGTGTCTGATTACTATTTTTCTTGCAGATTGCCATTCTCATACTTTAATTTGGCAGCCTTTCTGCTGACATTCATCTCATCTTCTTTTTAATTCTTCTATTGCATCTCCTTCTACTTTCATTCCTTTTTTTAATTTTATTATTGGTTGCATCTTTGTAATCCTACAGTTTCTATGTAGGAAATCAATTTCTCTTACTGTTAATTTTTGTAAACACTTTTTAGTTACTGCCCATGTTTCTGATTCCAGAAGTCTCCTTTTAATTATCTTGGTATGCATTCAGTTTTATTTAATATTCTGGTTATTTATTCAAACCATAGAAGCGTGTTCTGTTCTGTTGTGACCGTATCCACTAAATCGATGGCAATTTTTTATAGTTCTTCCTTCATACTTGAGGTCGTTTTCTTTGGCTCAAACTACTAGTTCTTTTAACTAAAATGCAATATCCATGATGATATTTTTCTAAAGATATTTGCAGATCTACTCGTATTTCGAAGTTTTCAAAGTCCAATTTGGAGTTGTTCTTTTGTTATACAATCGAAATGTTTACAATAACAATTTTCCCACAAATACGAATACGTAGAATTTGAAATTTATTCTATTCAGCTTTTTAATATTAAATTTAAATTCTTGTTTCTGCGTTATCTAAATATTCAAATCAGATCTATAAATCGTAGATACTATCCTGAAGCCGTCATATAAAAGAGATCAAAAAGAAATTTGAGACTGTACTCAGATATCGATTAAATGGTTTTCTTTGAAGACAAAACTACGCTATGTAAATACTTTGCAGAAAAAGCATTTTACAAGATGGTAACGACGCTGAGAACGATAAAGGTGCAAAATTTTTCCTTTTAAGAAAAACAAAGCGAGGGGTTGAAGGAATTTAGCGATAAAGAAGCCCAATGTTTTTAAATTCCCGTAATCATAATTCCATGCATTTTAAGATTTCGTTTTCCTATCTGTGGTTGCAATCTAGTAGACGAGCTGAAGATCAAAGGGCGCTGTAACTACTCGACGCCGTCCCTGGGGTAAGATCAACCCCAATCCGAGCGGCTTTATCGGATTACGTCGGTTATCTACGCCAGATGTTCAGACATTAAAGTGCAGTTATTTATATCGATTTGTAAAATATAGATGGATTTATCTTGGTGAGCTGTTAACCACCGCTTTCTCCTTCTTATCCCGCATTTTCAAGCTGCTCGGCCCGGTTTTTTAATGCCCATAACCAGATACGATCGCACATTATTAGTTTATCCGCTGCGATCCACAAACATTTATAACTTGATTTCCTATTGTTTAGCTGGTTTATGACTACGAATTTATGACGCCCTTAGAAGATCTCTGTTTCAATTGGGATTTATTTACAAAAAGGACCCCTTCGGAAGCACGCGGCCTTGTTTTAATTTCGGCTCATTAAGGCGTTTCCTTGAATAAACCAACGAATATCCTCGATAATCATACTGAGGAGGATACGTTTCTCCTTCCTAGTTATTTTTTAACCGAAATGAAAAACGAAACGCTGTCGAGAATATTAAAGTTTTAAAGGACATATGTAAAAATGCGGTCTAACCTAATGCATCTTCCTTTTCAAGTTTTCACAATTCAGACACGTAAGTCGACGTATGGTTGAGTTTTCTACGCCCTTTTCCTTGTATTTTTTTCTCGTTGATATTCGATGCATGTAAGAAAGTGCGTGTTGTCATTTTGTCTGGTAAATATTTTATTTATATCCATTCTCGGATGTTCTATTCGCGGAAAGTTAACCATAACATGGCGTTGCCTTGTTGTAGGTCGCACTTTTGCGGTGACATTTTTATTTCGTATTGATGAAAATGAATGCCCCACACGTATCATAAATAATGGTTAATAAATATCTAATCAAGGTATGTCGCACACACAAACCGCCGATCGTCTGTCATCGTTTTCTGACGCCCGCTTTGTTTACAAATTTCCAATCAATCGATGCCGTCCTATTTAATTATTTAAAAGCGAGGGGTAACTTTACGAATTACGAAACGGCGATAATGTATTTATTAAGCAGGGGAAAACATTCGGGGCCCCTTTTGTTATTATCTTACGGAAACTTCAAATTGCTGTACTAAATCAGCAAACTTCACCATAAAAGTAGGAACTCTTTAATTTAATAAAAAGAAGGCTTACGGCGCATCCACCATTATGTCACATTTTTCAAGATTGATCCAACTGGATATAGGAAAAGCTGCATTTCCGAAAACTACTTATATAATTGAATTGTAATTTATCAGCTGTACAGAAAGGGGAAAGGAAAAACAAACAAAAGGCTTGCACTTCATCGAACGCCCATAAAGCCAAACCAAATTTCAATTGATCAGTAAAATTGCAGATCAAGCTGTAATAATTTACAACCTAAATTTAACCAGGTATTCTACGAAAACCGAAAACATCATTATTTATAAATAAATATGAAACTTTCAGAAAATTATGTAAATGTCAACAACCAAAGGCCAAAGTGCTTCTATGGGTATATTTATTTAATTTTCGATGTTTGTGTATTATACATCCAAATATAATAAAATAGCTTTTTTAGATATAGTTGATAAAATGGTTTTCTATTTGGTTAATAACTTTTTCTGGATAATAAAAATAATAACCCGTGGCCTGATATACCTACAACACACCGATTATAGATACGAAAGCACAACATAATAATCTATATAGAACATCAAAATACATATTTGAACTGGTAGGTTGTCATCATGATTAGAATAACTATGATTTATTACATTAAGTGAGGGTTATGCCATTGTTTTACTTGTATTCAGTACCGGGGAAAACCATTATTTCCGCGTTTATAGGAAATTGAAGTACTTTTCTGTTGTATTATGAATTATGTTCCATAATACAAGTTTCATTATGTTACATGAAATAATATTTAAGGGTCAAAGGACAGGCTTTAAACTAATTTATTATTAATATTTTATTATTATTAATTATTAATATTAACGTATTCAACAACAAAATAAATTTTGCTTCTTATTTGTAATAATAATAAGGCTTTGACTAAGTAAAACAGGCTATGATTTTCTGAAATATAACTTTGATGCTGAAGATGGTTCAGAACAGTAAAGAAAACATTAAAATACAAATACATTACAATGGCCTATAGGCTGTTTACCAACGACCGGGTGATGGGAGGCTGGAAGGACACGTTCAGATTCTGTCTGGTTTGATATAGTCTGATCAGCTACTTACTGCTCGCAGCGATACAGTGTCTCCCTGCTACTCCTTCGCCAGAAATTACGAAGTAACTATACTTGCAAGGGAGAAATGCTCACTACCGCTCAGGGACTGCGTCAGATCGTCTGATCTACTGTGCTTCACAGATGGATTGAAAATAGATGCAATGATTCGATACTGGCATTTGTGGCGACCAACCTGGAATGAGATTACTTCTCGCACTAGGCAATTTTCCTACCGTTTTCCAGACTAGGTCTTTGCTATCGTAGTCTGCACCACAGAAAAGACTACCAAAACAGGCATATCTATAGATACTTCGACAGTCAAGCAGTGCCCAAAGCCTTGGGGTCTGTAAAAATCATATCAAAACTACTGGTCGCGGCATGTAGATGGGCCCTGAAAAAGCTGGGCTCAATCAACTGGGTTCGACTAATCTGGGTGTCCAGCACAGTAACTTTCCAGGCAACGAGAAGACCAACCGCCGAGGGGGCTCCTTAGAACCCTTTTTAGGCCCTGAACCGGTCCTCGGCCTACCTAAAACAAGGTTCAGCAAGCAATTAGAGACTGGACTCACTCCCAGTTCATGTTATATTGGGTTGAGGCAAGCAAAGCAACTCATCCATATGCCTTCAAAAGCTAGGTCCCAAAGCTCCTTAAGTTTAGCAAGAAGCACCTCAGGATAGCCACAGGCCTCCTTACGGAGCATGGCCTCTTTAAAAGACCCCTACATCTGATGGGCCTTCTAATATTTTCAATTTTCTTTGTGTTCCTGATTTTCCTTTCCAGCTTCAGTACTTCTTTACTGAATTTTTCAAATCCTTATTTTACCAATTTCACGTCCTCTAATTCAATATTCGACTCTGAAACTACCAAGTCATTTTTCTTTTTATCTTATTCAAACAGTTCTCGTGAAATCAGTTTATTCCCTTTTTAATTTCCTTTTGATCCTTCAAGTTCTTTATATTTTTTGTCTTGATCGTTTTTTTGGTATCCGCAATTTTCATCGTAAGTTTTTTCATCATATCCAACATTTTTTCCATGTTGGTCCTTTTTATTTTCCTTATGTGCCCTATCTTTTGGCGACTGGTTCCAGTACATAGCTGCACAACACTCTATTTATTTGTTGCACTATTTAATAACTCACTTCTTTAATTGATGTTTAGACCTTTCTGTCGCCGGATGCATTCACTTAAAAATTATTTCACGCTTAATCATGTATATTGTGATTTTCAATAATACGTGAATCGTGATAAATTTGAAATTTACAGGTTTATTACCTTTGATATCCATTCTCCTTTAAACACCACACTCAGCTCCATAATATTATTTTTAAAACGTAAAAAAAAGTATAAAAGCTCAGTAATGCCGAGATATCTGCTAAAAACTACATGAAACGTAGACGGTATTCAAAAGTAAGAATAAAAGTGTGAATGGAGTTCACTACAAATTTAAAAATAATAATAAAGGCATTGTATTTTTTATGTGGTTTTATGGACAAAATATAAGAATTCCAAAATCAGAATTCAATGGCACGGTAATATCCACACACAGATGAAGATCAACTTGATGAAAAATAGTATTCGTCTTATTTAACTTTATTCTTCTTCTGTTTCTTCTGATTCTTCTCCTTCTACTACTGCTTCTTCTCCTCTTTTTCTTATCTTTTGCATATCTTTCTTCTATGGAGATTTTTTATTTTGTATCGTATGTATGCGCTCTGATTCTTCTAACGAAGTATTTCCTCCTCTTAGGAAGCTCTTGTAAAGTTTTGACTGTTCATGTTTTCTAGATATTCAGACATTTAAGGTTCCTTGATTGTTTGTACTTCATTTTTTAGGCTCCGTATATATCTGCATTAAGACAAACAAACGAGATTTACTTTGGTCGTAGACGGAGAGTTTACGTATTTTCGATTCTCTAAATGCAACCAAACACTTTGTTTTTGTTATGAAGATCTACAAGTTCTACTCTTCTGATATTCTTCTGACACAGCAGACAATTTGTACGTCTTCTAATCCAAAGTTATCATGTCTTCTTGTTGGTTCTATTTTTAAATGACGTTCTTCAAGGTGCTAGAATATAGCGGAGCTTAGCTACCCCTTTATCACATTGCAGACACTTGCAGTATTTTTGCTATTCACTTTTGTTATTAAGTTATGATTTTGCCATATTGCGATTGTACTTTTTATGATTTTGGACCAATGCCTTTGCCAAATATATCTGCTGGTCTGCTGTATCGAGGATTTTTTTTTAGTTGTTCTTTTCAATGTAAATGTCACGTGAGTTGTGGATCTGTTATTCTCATACGCCTGCTAGCGTAATTTATCTGCAATATTTTATCTCCTAAGATTCTCTTAATATATTAATAACTTAAGTACGAGGGCGTTTTTTAAAGTTACCTACCTAGCTTTGAAGGAAAACTCGCAGAGCTTCAAAAAAAATTATTTTTCTACATAACTACCGTCTACACTAATACGCTTAGTCCAGCGTTTCTCAAGTTGTTACATTCCATCAAAAAAAAATTCTTGAGAAATTTCTTTCCTCGCTGCTCCGATGTAAGGAGTTTGGGAATCCATCGTGCAGAAACTTTTTTCATCCCTAAATCTTCGTGCACAATCTTGAAAATTATAGTTTCGGCTACTTCAGTTTCTTTATCAAGCATCTTCATTCGTTGATCTGACAGCAGCAAATCTTCAACAAGTCTGATGGTTTCCTCAGTTCTTGTCTCAGCCGGTCATTCTGATCTGGGGTCATCCTGAATTGACTCTCGGCCCCATCTAAACCAAAATTTTGCTTGTAAATAAGATGGTGCATCTTCCCCATACACAGCAATCGTCCTTTCATGAATAACTTTTAGATCATTTCCCTCCTTAGTGAGGAACATTAACACTATGCGATATTCCAAATTACTTTCACACATTTTTCGAAAGAAAAAATATCGTAAAAACTGTAAAACGCTACGAACTCGTACAAAATTTCGTCAAAGTACATATAACAGCGACGGGAATCGAATTCGAGATGCCTATCTTAAAGGCCGAGGCCTTTTACACGTGGATTTTCGCCTGAGCATCTTGTTTTATTAAACCCTTACCACTTCTGTTCTTGTGTCTGTTTCTCTATTTTTCTTTTTTTCCATTTTTCTTTTGACATTATTATTTAATCACTTAAAACTATTTTATCATATGTGTTGTCAACCGTCTGAAGGATTCTACATTTATATTCATTAATAGGTCCTTTAAGAGCTTGTCATATCTACCTTTGTGATCCACAAAGGTCGTGTTGCATACTTGTTTTTTTTATAAAGCTCCTCGTATATTTCTTTTTCAACTCCTGTAT
The DNA here is from genome assembly GCA_963082815.1 of Melanotus villosus. NCBI lineage: Eukaryota > Metazoa > Arthropoda > Insecta > Coleoptera > Elateridae > Melanotus > Melanotus villosus. The sequence continues at coordinate 59,107,310 of OY720425.1, forward strand.
TACTACATTTTTTATTTTTTTCTATCCCATGTAAATAATATACATATATTCTAAATCGCATACGTATAAGGAAAGACAAAACTATTTATTATGACAATCAATACGGTGAAGAGCGTTGAGGAATACACAAACGTATTATGCTCTCAATGAAATTATTTGGGCTCGAATTACATATAGGACAAAGCAAGTAAAAACTGGTAAATACATAAATAAAGATGTAAAAGAGAAAACACAAACTAATAGGTATTATGATATGATCGTTGACCGATGTAAACAAAATTATTGAACGACTTAAACAAATTACTAAAGATTAGTTAAGATGATAACGTCACAAATGCCATGTTATGACAGTTAAAAGATTTACGCTCGGATTGCAGCCTGCCATACTCAAAACAATATATCACACTTACCTCCCTTGGTGTGTAAATAATTATTTACTCAACAACACCATTTTCAAATTTATCGTAAATTGAAGTAACATTTTATTTTACAAATTTTAAACTTCTCACCTTTACAGATTTTGTTATCCCGACTGGTAGCTGCCGATTCTTGTTTTGTTTGGAAACTGTTTACAAAACGACGTATATACATTAATTTAAGCTTTGACTTGTGCTTTATTGTTTCTCTTTTATTCCCTTTCTTTATTGAAATCAATCATCAGAGAGACTATAATTCTGCAACATTTTGACATTTTGAAATCCCAAAAACACACGCTGAATGAATTATAACTATGTTAGTACAGAAAAAATCGTTTAAAATCTCCTGGATTTACTGACACTTGTCGTTACTGTTTTGTTTGCATCATCCATTTATCGAAATTATAAGTTTTCACTAATTCTTGAGTTTTAAATTAGTAGCTTTAAATATAGGTTTAGGATATTCCTCATTGTTCGCTTACAAATCATAATGTACTTTAGGAAACTAAATCCGTTCTGAGGATGCTGAAGAAGGAATAGGTGCTCCGTGTAATAACGTGCAATAACGTTAATCCCAGAACAATATACTCTCATGATATCTCTGTAAGAGGGTTCTCGGTACTGCGGTGGATTAAGAGTCTGCTTCGCAACCAAGTCGTAGGTTCAGATACTGTTGGTGGTGTGGAAATTTCCAGGAACTATAAAAAATATTACAGATTAAAAATGAAACTTTTAAGGTGCTGAAGATGTTGATCAAACACACAATGGAAAAAAATAACCCGTAATCTCTTGCTGAATATTTTTGTTTATGACTAAAGTAAAAATATAAAAGACATTACTTATTCCCAGCATAAAATTTAATTTCGACAAAAATAAAATCTTAATGGCATATCTGCACCAAAGTATTTTGTTAAATCCGAGCTTAGTAATCAGTTTAGCTTTAAAGTACCAGGATTACGTAGAGTTAAGACTGTGATTTGTCGTCCAACTTTATCTAAAAACATTAATTATACGCTTGTTTGTTCTTGTATCTTATATTATCGTAAATGTATTTAAAGAAGTTGCGATTGTTGGTTTTTAAATCTGTTTAATATCTAATGGAACGTTCGGGTTGGTGTAGAATTTAAAAACCGTGAACGTGAAGAAGGATGAAGTTCTTATTGTTAGCAAGAACTTGAGCGTCTTCTGAGGCAACTCCGAAATCCTCGGAGGAATCTAAGCAAGGATTTAGTATAGCAGGATTGGGAGCAGCTCGGCACTTTTGCGGTCGTATTTGTGAAGTTGTTGGTCGGGGAATTGCTCTAGTGTTTACGCGTGTTGCTGTTTATTACCCTGATACAGTACAAAGTGTAGAAAATGTAGCAGTATTAGACCTCGTTGTAGCAGTTCACAATTTCGGTTTGGCGACGATAAGGACTTTGATTTAGATTTCATTTTTGAACTTCCTTTTAAGATACCATTTACGGATAACAATAGATTATCCGCATTTTTTATCTTTAGTAGTTTAAATTAAGGGTGGAAAAGTTTAAACAAGAGGAATAATTTATGGTGTGATTTGGAGATTTTGCCCTTTCTTCGCCTCCTCCACTCGTTCCTGTTGACTTATTTATTTTGTGTAAGTTTGTGTTCGAAATTTTGGGGCTCGGAATTAAAAGTTTTTCAAGATCTTGCACGAGTCGGTATCAGAAGATGTTTAATGTTCTGCGGGAAATAAATTGCCTTAAAGTAGGTTAGTTGTAATTTAATCTGGGCAACTTTGCAGAACGTGACATATGTAGTGCATATAATGAGTTGTATGCGGCCACGTTGCACGGGTTCCATAAATTCACTAAACCCAAGGGAGGCGAACGCATTTATCACCATACAGATATCCCATAACATCCCTTCCGAATAAACATCATTTGTTTCCGAACGTGTTAGGGTGGCACACACGTACCCTTTTTTTACAAACGTTGTAAACAAGGACGTGTGACGTATGACGGGTCGCAAGTAACGAAACGAACTGTAGTTTACGATCTGTCCCCGTTCGATCGTGTGACCAGGGCGAAGTGAACTGAATATTGCTGTAGAGGGATTTGAAGTCGATTTTTTTATTTAAATGCTTATTGGTTTCGACGTTTTGATCGACTGGAATTCGATATTCCTGTCAGTTCCAATTTAGCCGGAACTGCCAGACCAAGGAAATGTCTTTTTTACGATGGAAAACATTATTCCGACACTTTCAATTTATACGTAAAATAATGCCGGCGACGGCACTTCTTTTTCTCCACCTCTAATATAAAGCTTTAACAATGGAGTGGCCGAGTTTTATCCTGACAGCACCGTAAAGGATGGTCTAACTGACCCTAAACTCCTTGTATCAAGCTAGGTTCATCAACGATATACTGTCACACAAAAGCAAAAGCTTTCGCGCTTTTTTATCCGGCAAATTAAAACACTACGACAACTAAAACGGAGTTTAACAAAATTATCCACCCTTATTTATTACGCTGATGAAGATTAAAAATTATGACTACTGTAAATCAAGATAACGTCGGATTTACTATGAAAAATAACCCGCACTTTAAAAAGTATTTGAAAACTCGACCTTTAAGAAAAAAATTCTTAATTTTGTCATAACCTCTCCCCCTTCTTCCGTTTATTCGAATTATTACATTCTGATCGAATTAAGCCCATTTCGATCGGAAAAAGTTTCCATTCCAACAAAGCGAAAGTTTGTGTTAGCAATAACAAGAGAATTAAAGAATCCTCTTGCGTTTGAAATAGAAGTTTGAAGAGATATCTGGAAATCCAGAACGTTATCCCTAATAAAAAGCTGTAATATGCGTCCGATAACAAGAAACAGAAAAACGTTTATGTCTGCTGACAACGAGAGGAAGCAGCTAACGTTCTGATAACGAAAGAAAAACCGTTATGGGCAAACTTGAAGTAGTGTTGTTCGCATTTGTCTGGAAGTATTCTCATAACATTTAGGACTAATCTGAAATCTCATACCAACTTATTTTATCAGCGGATATACCAAAACTTTTTTTTATGAAATGGTCAAAATCATGCGACTTAATTGCTTATTTCAGGCAGTTTGGAAGTGTTAAAAGAACAAACTTAGCTTAAATTAAGACCTAAGTCGACTTAAGTAAGCTTAATCCTCGCGAAGATCTATGTATGCACAGAATTTTCACATAATCTGTCAAAATTCATAAAAAAATACGTGTCTACCCACATGCAAGCACAAAAATGTATGTAAATTCTATTTTTTATTCAGAAACATTTCTTTGAACTGGTTAAGATCAAAGATGGAATCAAATCCGGAAGCAAAATCACGAAGAAGTACAACTGTTCCAGTTTACTGGCTAAGTTAGTATTTTCAGCAAGCAGTATTTCATTTCAAATCCTGAAAGCTACAACGGATATATCAAACAAACATATTTTATTTTTCACCCTCAAATTCGGCATGGAACGCAAGTGAAAGCAAATTACAAACCGACGTTCTTTTTGGATTTTTTATGAGGAAGGCAACTTATTTACTTTTCGTAATGATTTTCACTTTACACAAGAAAATTCTAATCATCGACCTTAAAGAAAAAGTTTTTAATTAAAGGAAGAAACAAAACCTGTTGTTGGTTTAACGTGTGTTCCAACACAGTATTAAATCTTCGGGGGTTAGATTTACTAAATCTGAAAATTGAGAAACAATTTTATAGTAAAGGGGAATTTTTTACAACCAAACTTTTGAACGAAAACTGTCGCTTGATGCTTACCGCGGCCTCATAATATTGTTCGTAGCTAACCGAACCAATACGTAATGTTTGCCCTTACCCAGATTCCCTGTATGCGGGTTGCGGGTGTCATGCAGAAAGACCAATTTACACAATAAAATCTGTACGATTAGTTTGAATTAGTAAAAAAATTGGACTATGGTTCATTTTATTGTGTAAATAAAACGTTCTGCATTTTTCATGTAGTAGGTAGACGTGAACACCTCGTGATCACTCTATTGGTTCAGTAATCCAAGTCTATTTGATTCCGGTGGTAGCCTCCCGCGGCCCTTTTTACATATCAAATGTATATCAATAAAGCAGTTTTAATGATTTTATGTTTATTTTAACGCTAAGTTTAAGTGGATACAACTTTGAACATGAAATTTCACCAAAACTAATAATATTCGGGACTTTTTAATCTACCGAAATTCTGCTAGCTTTACCTGTTGCTATGGTTACTAAAAACCGTCCCTGGTTTTTACTATCAACCAAACACGGTTTAAGAAAAATACGAAGAAAAACATGCTGTTCTTTAGTTAATATTTGGGTTCCGCCATTTTCTGAAATCTTGGTTTTTAGGAATTGTAAATCCGAATTGAACCTTTCGATTTGAGGTGTGGCTTCTGCTTAAACTGAAAGTGAGAGTGTATTAAATTTTAATTTGCAAATCGCGAGTGTAACATATAAGTATGAATATTAAGTGCCAAATTGGAAGTTTTGTTTATACTTTCTGAAATTTGAAACAAATTGTTATTAATATTTCACTTTAAGGCAAGAAAAGTTCAATTATGTGGTCTTCGCGAAATTGTTCAGGCAAGGGTCAACCTTAGCTTGAAATTATTTTTTAAAATTGTGTTTATAATTTGTTAACTTGCAATAATTTAGATTGTTATTCATTTTCATTTTTAGTCAAAAAACGGTGAGATTATTTGGTTTTCAACATAATTTAAAAATTGTCGATAAAGTCTCACTTTCTCTTTTTATTAAAAAGTTTATAGTTTATTCAATCTTGGGGAAGATTTTCAGGCAGGTGTTTACCTTAGCTTTGATTGTTTTCTTTGTAATTTTTAAATATTTTTCACAATCTTACAACAAGTTAGATTGTTAATAATCTTACACTTTCAGCCAAAAACAGTTAAGTAATTTATTTGGTCTATAAAAACAGATAGAGTATTTAGTCTTCTGGGAAATTCTTAAGCAGAGGTTAAGTTTAACTTTGCATGGCTTGAAGTTTTGTTTGTAATTTTTAAAAGATTTTCACAAATTTGCAACAATTTAAATTGATAATAAACTTTAACTTTCAAACAAAAGACCTTCAGCAAAAGTTTCAGGCAGGGGTTAACCTTAGCTTTGTATTGTTTCAGGTTTTGTTTATAACCTCTAATGTTTTTCACGAACTTGCAACAATCTAAATTGTTACTAATTTTTCACTAAAAAGTCTAAAAGCGGTTAGTTTATTTGGCCTTCAACGTAATTTTCAGGCAGGGGATAACCTTGGCTTTGCTTTGTTTAAACTTTTGTTTATAATTTCTAATGCTTTTCACAGATTTGCGACAATTTAAATTGTTGTTGATCTTTCACCTTCAGTCAAAAAATAGTTAGTTTATTTGGTCTTTAAGAAAATTTTCAGGCAAGGCTTTAACCATAGCTTTACATTGTATAAACCTTTTTGTTTATAATTTTCAAATGTTCGTCACTCTTGCAACAAGTTAAATTGTAGATAATGTTCCACTTTCGATTTAAAAAAATGGTATTTGGTCTTTAAGAAAATTTTCAGGCAGAGGTTAACCTTAGCTTGAAATTACTTAAAACCTTGTTTGTAATTTTTCACAGACTTGCAACAATTTAAATTGTTAATAATCTTTCACTCTTGGTCAAAATATAGTTAGGTTATTTGATCTACAGGAAGGTGCTTTTCACGGACTTGCAACAATTTAACTTGTTACTAATCTTTAAGCTTCAATAAAAGAAAATTAGTTTATTTGGTCTTCAGGATTTCTTTTCATGCAGAGGTTAACCTGCGCTTGGAATTGTTTAAAATTTTGTTAATAATTTGTTAGTGTTTTTCACAGACTTTCAACTATTTAAATTGTTGATAATATTTCAATTTCGGTTAAAAACGGTTAGTTTATTTAATCTTCAGGAAAAATGTCAGACAAGGTTTTGCCCTAGCTTTGCTTTGTTTAAAACTTTGTTTGCAATTTTTAAAAGTTTTTCACAGACTTCCAACAATTTAAATTGTTATTAATCTTTCACTTTCAGTCAAAACACAGTAAGTTAGTCTTCGGGAAAATTTTCAGGCGCGGGTTAAAGTTAGCTTTACTTTGTTTAAACCTTTGTTGTTATTCATCTTTCAGTTTCAGTCGAAAAAACAGTTAGTTTAGTTTTAGCTTGAAATTGTTTAAAACTTTGTGCGTAATTTTTAAGTTTTCCACGGACTTGCAACAATTATTAAGCTGTTATTATTCTTACATTTTGATCATAAAAGTTAGTTTATTTGATCTCCTGTATTTTTATCAAGCAGGGTTTTAGCTTTATATTCTCTGATTTTGGTTATACCAGTAAAATTTAACTTTATTGTTATTAATATTTTACTTTTGGGCACAAATGTTAGTTTTTTTCCTTTACCTTTACGTTATTAAAAATATTCAAAACAATTTAAAATTTGTTAAAACTTGAATGATTACTTTAGAATAAGGTTTTATCATATAGATATCATATAGACGGTTGCCCTCTATGTCTTCTGTATATAGAGTTGTCGAAAGAAAATGTTTTCTAGGTAAAGATTGGGATTCTTACTTCGGTTAAAGGCTGCAAAATTAAATTGTCGACCTAGAATTCAAGACGTCCGTAGCTCAAGTTGCCCTCAGTAATAATAATATAAAAAACAAAACAAATCTTGAATGCTTCGAATCTAAACTTGAATGTTCAAATTTCGACGTGGATTTAGAAAATCAAATCGGATTAATTTTGAAAGGTTTAAAAATTTCCAAACTTTTCACGACCCTTACTAGAAATCTAGCCGAAGTAAACAATTTGCATTCAGCTTAAATATACTCTAAATAAACTGGTTTTAAACTTCAGTGTAACTGAAAAATAAAAAGCGTGGAATAATTTCAGTAACGGAACATTTGCCGCTTTACTAACTCGGAATGGCATAAAACTTTTGTAGTTAAACTAAAAAGTCGTCCGGAAACTATGAGAATGGTAGCAGAAATATTCCTTGTTTCCGATCTTACGATTAAATTTTCTTCTTCCAAAAATTCAATGCGATTAGAATTACTGACCGGTGATTGGTTAGTTTTATTGTTTACTATTAGATCAAGGTCGTTACTATAGCAACGACCTTAACCTAACCACGCTCTTCAAGCTTTAAAATTTAAACTTTGTATTGTCTAATTAGTTATCGTTTAAGTATAATTAATGCTAAGCAGACTGTTTTTGTACATACTTAATTTGTAGAGTGTTTGAATGTTGTCGATATTTAAGAATCCTGTTCAATTCTTGATTTTTCAAAAGACAAATTTTATAACGCGGTTGTAATCTGGAGTTTTTCTAAAGTAACGTAAACTTTACCCTGAAAAAAATTGTACCTATACACCAACAAAGCCAAAAATGTGAAACGTATGTTAAGTCGATTTTTTGTCCATTTTAAGCATTAATCCAACCAGAATTGAAATTCAAGTACCTAATTTCAATTTCAAATGCTACAGAAATGTAAAAGGAAAATCAAGGAATGCCTGGAACACCTTGAAATTTAAATATTGGGAAGTGAAGTGGTAATTTTTATTGAAACCAAATAAGAAGCATATTTTGCAGCTTCAAGAAATACCTACTGAAAATAACCGTGACGACAATTCACGCTGTTGTACCAGGCGGTTTTAATTAGGAAAGATTTATTTTAACTACCACGAGACTTGCAAAAGTGTCGTGACAATTCTTTTATGTTTTATGGCGATTTTTCGAGTGCCATAAAAACGAAACTACTGTTTCAGGAAATAAGAGAAAGCAAAAAATGGTTTATGTTGACTTTAATCTTCTATTTCATGCATTTTAAGCAAGAAATTGTTAATGAGTTCTTAAGCAGCAATGATTTATTATCATTTAGTTCCATTAAGATTGTATAAATAGTTCGTTTTAAGCTGAAAGTAAGAAAAACTTTACCGTTTTTCACCGGGATGATGCTAGAAAGTTCAATTGTTTAATATTCTTCAACCGGGATTGTCGGATTTGAATTTGATTTGGTCGCCTGACTGGCTTCGTGATTGGAATACAGATGAAATACCGGCCATGACAGGATTTGAATATTGTTGGTTTTGTTAAAAAGGGTTGGCTATTTGAGTTTCATATAAACGCGACCAGGAATAAGCACGTATTTTAAAAATACTTTCCAACAAGGCTTACACTCGACCCCAAACCGTTTAGCCTAAACGGAACACCCACCAGATTAACTTATTTGGCTTTCATAATATGCAGATTAAAATGGTGGAAGCTCTTTATACTAAACCCTGATTATATTATTCTTCTTAGTATTAGCCAAGAAATTTGTTGGTCCCTCTTCTTACAATTTATCCTCCTCGTTCCGTAAAATGTGCTGAGTTTATCGTGGTTTACGTATATAAGCAACCGAAGTTTGGCAAGGTTAGAAACGAACGACTTATAATAATTTTTAAAAGTAAAGGAACTCGGTGACGTTTAGGTGTACTTGGCGTTTTGCCCGAATATGCACATATTTATGCAGCAATTTGTCGCCCTTCAACAAATGCCATTAAAACTTAACCCGAAACTTCTAGCATGGCATGTACATCCAGATAATGTTCCACTTATGTGAGTTTGAAACTTCTAAACATTTGTGGAAACCGCTCACCATTTCATTTTACACTTTTTACAACGCCATTGGTAGCCGGACAGCTCTGTACAACGTCCTATTTGGCAAAGCGACTTGAAACTTTTACGGCAGCTTTCATCCTTTATCGCCTTTCTAATGTAAACGGACAGAAAACTTTAGTGAGCATCCAACCGGCACTAATTTTTCCCTCAGTCATCCTTGTTTTTCACTCTTCATGAGAAAAAAATCCAACATAAAACGAAAAATGACGTCGCCTGACAAAACAACAACTTTTTGTTACCATTGCTATTATTAACGGTCCGTTGAATTTTACAATTTTACAGTATAAAACTTTTTGTTCGTTTGTTTATGTGTGTCTCTTGAAACTTCCTATTTTTATTTAACACCAATCGGGGTTCATTCCACCTTCCAAATTAAACACCGGATATTCTTCGGAACCTATCAGACTTGCACCATTCATACTCTTAAATTAAGTATTAAAAGTATTGCCTGACATACTCCACCGTAAAAACCATCAGGAAGACATTCACAGACATCAGATAAGAAGATAGATGTTTGACAGGTGAATGGACTGGCTAACAGATAAACAGCCAAGCAGGAAATTAAATCTATGGGCGGACAGACAGTAGATTAGTTAATTGAAGAGGGAGTTCTAGTCCATGCATGTTAGAAAGCACATCGTAAATATAAACACTTTTATATAAATTCCTACAAGTCTCATACTCACAAATAACATTTTAAGGAGCTTTAAATTGAACCAATGGGTAATGAGGTATATCTATTCAAGCCGTGTTACCAGATCTCATGATTTCGCATTAGATTTCATGATTTAGCCTATAGCATGCTGAATCTCATGATTTTTGGCAACGCTGGGCTAAAACACTGAAAGTTTTCGAAACAATAAGAAATATTTATACTTTCTACTTACAAAGTTAGGTATCTACATTCGAGACGATGATGACATTAACTTTAATTGAATAAATGTTTTATTGGTTAAAAGTCTGTCATTTTGAATTTGTGCTATTTTCGAATAAAAGTTACCTTAAAAATTTGGGCTTCGTAATCGAAAACATAATTTTCTTGGCTTGCCAACATGAAATTTCAGCATTGCTAGTTTTGTGAAATATTTTTTTTAATAGTAATATTTTGTTCGAAAACATTAAAGAAATAAAAAATTTTAAATTGGTGTTAAAACAAAAAAATAAAACTCATAATTTTGGTCACAAACTTCTTGGTTTTTTTAATATTTTACTCATGATGATTTTGTTTTGGCCTGGCAACACTGCACAGATTCAACGAAATAAGGAAGCGAGGCAATAGGTATTGCAGTAACAAATGTTTATCAACGCATCTGTAAAAGGTTATATTTAACTGGTAATCTGTTGTTAGGTTGCTACTAAAAGCTATACTTGTAAGAGGAGGCTATGCGAACAAGAGACCCAAAAAATCGAAGTCGGTAAAAAACATCAATAAATATTTATATTTGAAATGCTTAAACCCCCTAAAAACCATAAACCAAGTAGGTATTTCAACAACTAATCATGGCAACCTACTTGTTGAAATACGTATCCGGGCTTTTAATACTTTATTGTAATTTGGGATTCATTTGACTTTGACAATATTATTTCCTTTTTTTCTGAAAATATCGAAATATTCAAAGCCTAGTTTGAGCAGTATTCCTACAGAAAAAGTTTGCTTTAATATTTGATTAGCATAAATGTCAGAGTTTGGTTCGGTTCATGTTAGGACTTAATGTTTGTAATGGGATCAATTGTAAAAAAAACAAACCCACCTAAATTGCCGTACTTTTAGGTTATTCGTAATCCTTCCGTTTCTAGTAATGTCTAGTTATATTTCCTTTATCGATATCCCTTAAACAATATTCGGTTCTCTTTCCTGATAAATATCAAATGTCTTGGGTTACATCCAAATGGAATAAGTAATAATTTCCGTACTGCAAGTCCTTTAGCATTTTTGGCTGCTGCGAAGACTTTCAAAATTACTGTTACTGTTGTATTATCTTGAGTCTAATCAGAGCTTCATGTTCATTCGACGTAGAAGACGTAGAAAAGTGGTAACGTTAAAGAAATGTTCAAATCGAGTAACTGGCAAAGATTATCATAATAATTTGTTGTTTTATTTCATATATTTCCCCTTAATATTTAGCTCTATTCCTTAACAACTTCAGATCTTTTTTCACATTGTTTCTAGATATTTCACCAACAGTTTACTAATTAAATCTTTAATTTAATAAATAATTTAATTTAATAACTAATTTAATTTAATAACTGGTAATGAAATGCCCATAACAATAGTTATTAAACTGGCAACAACAAACTATCAAAAATTATTTAACTTCAGATTTTCTGATAACTCAAAATATTTAAAATTTGAATTTGACATTAATTTATTCCAAATTAAGAAGATCATTTTCTTCAATTAGACTTTTTTTAAAAATAGTTCATTGTTGTCTGAATTTTTGATCGTCAAAAGAAAGGTGAATCATTTTAACACTGAAAATTTTTCGAGTGAAGACTATTTAGTTCAGAAAAAAGTGGTCAGATTATTTATGTCACCAAGTATTTGTAACGGTTTTTATATAGAATCTATGCCTGTTTCTCTTCAAGCATTTATGGTGTGTCCAAATCACAAATGCATAAATGAATACTCAAATAAACAAATAAATACAGAAATAAATAACACAAATACGGAAATTAAATAGACAAGGCATCATGTTAGTGGTACTATTGAAAATATGCCACATTTTAATTGTGCCCATAACAAATTACTCTTCGTCAACATTACGGAATTAAACATTTGCATATAAATCAACATTCGATAATGAATCCTTAATAGTTTCCGATATAAATAAATATATCACAGGAACAAACATCACTGTGGATGATAAAATATAACAAACCGAACAAATACTCGGAATATAACAAACATTTCAATTGCTTATTAATTAAAAGCGCTGACTTTTCAGAATTGTACAAATGAAAGCTTATATTTCGTCGGCAAATTCATTTAGCCTTCTGAAAATCATAATTCAATTTCAGGTGTTGAAATACAGATCATTATTTGCTTTGTGAATGAACGGAATATCCGTTGGTTTTCTTTTTCTGACGTAAATGTTACGCCTGATGAGATTATTCCGGATTTTATGAAATTTACAATTTTCCTTTGCCTTTGAAATTATTAGGTTTTTAATTATGTTATCAATTGGCGAAGCATAGTTATTACTGATAATAAATTAATGTAAAAAATATTGCTTTATTGTTTCATACAGAAGATCAAGGAAGGTTCGACTGCCGGTTTAGCAAAGTATTTATAAAGGAGTGTTTGTTCTAAAGTTATGGAGTTGCTTAAGAGATTTGGCATAATATGAAGTTAGGATGCGTAAAATTTGATATTCAAACACAGTAAAGTCATAAAAGTAATTAAGGAAGTAAACATGTAAAGATGTGAGATTCAAGATCATCATTTAGTTCGATGTTCTTAACCGTAAAGGCAATTTGGAATCAAATTACGTCAAAATTGCGTTTCGAAAACCGCGTAACCCTTCATTTCTATACCTCACATTTAATGCATTAAGGAAGATTCGTTCCCTCATTAGAAATGCGAGGCTAACGGGTCATGAACGCGTGTCTATGTATCGATTGGAGCCAATTTCGCCTGCCATAAAAGCATTCAAGTTCCAACGTTCGCTGAGCACCTTTGAAAAGGAGCCTTAAATTAGTTATGCGTATGCAGAATTAATCAAGTACTTAGACATTGAAATTCAAAGACGAAAATTACCTTAGTAAGTAGTTCAATACTTTGACGGTAATCGATTTAGGAGTACGGTTTTATTCATCAAGTGAGGAACACAAGAACGGCTGCGAACCTTTCCAATTTGTAGGTACTTCGAAGCTTAAGGGTTCCCTTCTTTCTCGAAGGCGTACGATTAGAGCAAACGGCGTTTCACTTTGCTTGTACCTACGTAAGCATACCTAAAGTTTATTAACTATGTTAATTTGTCCGTTAATAACCAACGTAGAATTAGAACTTGGTCGGATTTACTTTATAACCACTTCGTAAACTCGTATCTGCATTCTACGCAGTTGGCTTGAAGTTAACCTCTTTATAAACTCCTGAGAATTTTCACAAGGTAAACACTACCAAATACTATTTGAATTACTTCAATATATTGCAATTTCCAAGGAACCATTCATTCAACCACGAGCACGGAAGCTGCGGCTTTTGAAATATCATCACGCCGGAGTTCCTCTCGTTTTGTCAATTTTCTTGATATGAACGACTTCATCCAGATTCAAATCAAACTCATATTACTTTTAGTCGTTCCTTGAAATACAATCGCTTGTTTTTTATCTACTCAAAGCGCTCCGTTTAAAATTAAACGAAAATAAAACTTGAACGATGTTTTCGTTGGAAACAAATGTTTTGCTTGTGGTTTTTTCATTTTCAAACCCTCACTTTTTGACTTTTCTTCAGTATTTAAACAAATATTATTTGTTCTCTTAGCCCTTTTCTGTTGTATATTTTCCATGTCGGACATTTAATTTAATTGTATTATAAATTTTACTTTTCCTCAGTCTGCTACGCCTTGTTGACTTTTCTCTTCTAGTTTGTTTCGCCCTCACTAGATTCAAACGTTTCTTTCTTTCATTTGTTTGAATTCGGTGGTTGTTTGGTTGTTTTTATATTAAAATTCCTTATATCTCTAAGTGCATTTTTCTTCTCTCGTTTCCTCTGCGTTTCCCTGTATTTTACCCCAACAAGAAATCTTTATTTTTACGGGACTTGTATCGTGGAGGCTTTAACCAAAGAAAATAATTGTTAGGTTTAACTTATTAAACAGGCTCTAATGGGGTTTAAGTAAAGTCCAAGTCCTTAATTTCAAAAACAGAAATGAAGCCGATGAATGTATACGACCCAACCGCGTAAGCGCGTGGTCAACGCTATTCTCCATTACCTTTCGCAATTTCTTTTCACGTTAACTTGTGTGCCCCGTCGTGGCACTTAGTTCAAACATTAACCACCAACACTTAAACAAAATATGATGTTCATTTATACTTTATTTATACATACATACATAACCTTTCCTCTTCTACCTTACGGTGTCGAGGTACTTTATTTATACATACTTTAAAGTAAAACGCTCCTTACAAGCTGAAGTCTTATAATCTTATTCTTCGTCCCTATGATTTTTCGTTCAGTTTTCTCGTCTTCTTCTTCATGCTTCAACATTTTTCAGGAGATTTACTTCACCTTCTGAGTTTTCCTTCTGATATACAGTTTTTTAAGTTTCAGCACCAATTGCTACGTCTACTTCTTTCTCTAGAACCCGGATATGCTTAGCGGCATTGGGATTTGGTCCATTTCTTAAAGCCTTTATCTCTTGCCAATAATCTTGCTTTTGCGATTGTTTTCTCTTTCTTCTCTGCCAGTTCTCTGAGTAGTCCTTCCATCTTTTTAATATATTTTCAATATTTGTAGTTCTCTGTTTTGGTTCCTAATATTTCTTATTTTTGCGCTGGGGTATCCCCTGAGTCTTTTAACTATGTTTCAGAACTACCTCTGGTTCGTTTTCTTGTAGCTTGTTTTCGAATACTTCCCAAGAGTCCTTTTTGGCCTGCTTTACCGCTTCTTTTCATTTCTTTATTGTATGCAACTTGGTTAATCTTCATATGTATTTGTCCTTTTGAACCTTTGCCGTGCTGATTTTGTGTTTTATCTTCTCTTTAACATGCTCGTTCCACCACTGCACTTTTTAGTTCCGCACACTTCTTCCGCTGTTTTTATTATTACCTCTTTAAAGTCCTTAATCTCTTATTCATATCTTTTTGACCGTTCAGTTGTATGGTTAGTTTTGTTTCATATTCCTCTCTCTTTTTTAGGTTGTCTAGAACTTCTAGTCTTATTTTCTCATATGGCCTCCGTTTTTCACTGGGGGAGAGGTTTTATTTTGGTGTCTCCTATTAGTAATCTGTGGTCCGTATTTAGCTCTGCTCCTTTAATCATTTTAACGTTTTCTACTGCATATCTCATGCTTTTAGGATACATTATATATAGTCTATAATGCTTTTCTGTTTTCTCTCATTTTTGTATCGTCTTGTGTTTAAACTATGAATTTCCTAATTGTTCCATAGTCTCCCATTACTTCGTATCCCCGTTGTTTGTTGTTTGCTGTCCGGATGTTCCTTGCCGTTCTTCATAGAAAAGGTCTTTAACTCTTACGTTTGCATCTTCTGTTGTTGGGTTATTTTGGTATTTATCTCCTTGCTAGTCACTATTCCGACTCGTTCCATTCAACTATATCTCAATGTGTATCCTGTATCTAGTGCCTTGATTCCTCTTATGCCTAAGTATTTTATATTTATCCATTTCCTCTGTTAACTCAACTTCTTTCCCTGTAAGTGTTTGAATATTCCAACATCCTAATCTTGTCAGTTTTCTCGTCCGTTGTATCCGTTGGGACTGTCCTGTTCCGAGGCCCTGTTTCAACTCTAGATCTTATCTCGTATGACTGAGAGCTCCATTATCTCGGGGCAACTAAGCCGTACCCTGGCAGGGGTTCTTACAGGGTGCTATCAGCCGGGCCAGCTGAATATTAAGCAAAGTTTGAAATGCATTCAATCTATTCAATTCACTCGCACGCGTGGTTGATATGACGTCATTCGATCAGGACATTAACTGGTTTTTTACAGAGGTGTTACTCCTCTATCACTCCCCAGTTTATCGTGACTTGTGACAGACAGAGACTGGGTTCAATTACTAAATCATTGGCCTTATATCCTACCTAACAGGATTCACTTTTAAGTCGCGACTGATGTTCGACGAACCTGTGTTCTCTTAGTATTAAAAAAAAAGGTCTAACCACGAATCCGCCGAGAGACCCCTATTATCGCTAATATTTTTATCCTTTTCTACTCCTTTTAATCTTTCCTATTTCTATGTCTATGTTCCTTCTACATTTATTTAAATCTATTTTATTTCTTCTTACCTTCGTTTTTGCTTATGCTACTTTTAGTAAAATAAAGTTTAATTCTGATTTTGCTTGTATTTGTTGTTGTGGTTTTTTTAACATTTAGTTTTTCCGTGGTGCTGTTGTTCATAGATTGTTTCATTTTTGTTATTTTTAGTTTTATTTTTGTTTAATTTTTATATCTTTGTCATCACTATTTGTTATTTCTTTTTAAAATTATTTTGACTCCCTTTAATATTTCTAATTTTCCTTTTTTCAGTTTTCCATTTCCTTATAAAACATTTTGGTGTTCTTGAATCAAACCAATTTAAATAATTTTTTAAAAGCAGCGTGATAATACAAATTACATTAAAATTAAACCTTAACCTTGCCTACTAACAGTTAATTCATATCTTTCAATAGGTAAGCTAATTTAATTATTTAATTTCAAGGATTACTTTTCTCTGAATTTCATTTCCAACGTATTCCTTTGCAGGAAATCTCTTTGCGTGACGCTTTTCTACATGTCATTTGTTTTAATAAAGATTTCTTGGAAACTTAGTTCACGTAAATTTTTTGTAGTAATATAACGAAATTAATTACCTTCTTTATTGTAGCAAAATATGAAACCTTTTTAAATTAATTTCAACATTTGATTTTTGTAACTTCATACTTGAAATTCTTAACAACAAAATAATCGATAGTAAATTATTTTACCAATTAAACGAAAGGTATATTTTTTTACTGCGTCATTCTCGCAGTTAGAATTTAACCCTCCATTAACAATTATGTACGGGAGTACTTTAACAAATTAAAAATTTCAACTAGACTTCAATAATGAGCTTCTATACTTCGTTAAGGTGTGCTCGTTTTCACACTTAAAGCTTCAGGCAACCACCTGCCCGCTCATTTCAGACTTTGTTAAAATTACTTAACTGAAATTGAATTTCTATTACATTATATGGACTCTGAGTATGTCTTTGTAGTTATATGTTTAGAGCACAGTCTTCTTGATTTATTTTCTTTTATTTGAGGGAAACCTCAAAGCAAGGAGGGCGATTTCTTAATTTTAATACAAAAAAATAAGCTACATTCATAATTTTTTATTATTTCCCATCAATTCCTAGCAATTAATTCGTATTTGGAACAAATTACATCACTAAATTAAGTTAGAACAGTCCATTGCTCCCGTCAGGCACCCTTAAAAAAAGAACTTCAAGAAGTAAACAACTAAAACAAACTTGAGCATTGACTTAACTTATTTACTTTCGACCTTTTGAAAAGGAACAGGCGTTCACGAAACTGAATACCTAATACAAAGGACTATTTTATTTATTTTTGTCTGGAACTCGGCTATTTTTGGAATTTAAAATTACATCCAACTGTACTTTGAATTTCGAGTTCTGTTGTTGTAAACACGTGAAACTCTACAAATTACTTGGTATTAATGTTTTAGTGGGTAAATAAGATTCGTTGCTTCGAACATAAACAGTAAAAAGCAGTAAAAAACAGTAAAAAACTTAGACGTCGGCTTCTGTGGTTATTAATGTCTGACTTGCCGAACAATACTCGAATCTCAGTCACTCCAATTTTTAAAATTCTGCCATGACCGGCATTCGAATCTGTGTCCTTTTGATTGTAAAGCAAACTTTTAACAACCAAGACTTTCGCCTTTAATTTAATGTCACGTTTAATTATGTAAAGTTGTAACAGACTTTTTTAGCTTTTTGTGTAAGATGTAAGATGACAACTTTATTTATCTATTTTGACAATGTAATAGTATTTTTTTGATTACAAACGCACATTCGGCCAACTTACCAAGGATGCAAATTTAATTCAAAGATAAATTAATAGATAAAATAAAACAGGAGAGCGGATAGCCACGTGTAAAAGGCCTCGGTCTCTCACGTAGACATATCGGGTTCGATTCCGGAGGCAGGCGATATCCCCGCCGGAATCTTAGAGGTCATGCGCTTTTCCGTGTTTCAGAAGGCACGTTAAGCACCTTTGATAACCGATAATCTCACAACACTACGGGGGATCTTCTTCACCTCCAGCGACGGGTAAGATTAGCCTCCTGCCCAGCATACGTACAAAGAGGGCTTACAGAACTCATAGTTACGAGTTAACAACAGGCCATTGGCTTCAACCATAAGACGAAGAAGGAAGAAGCTAAATTAATTCGTAACTTTGTTTAGTCTCATTTAGGGGTGGGTTGGGTCGTCTACTATTAGAAATCCCTCTTAAATGTAAATAAACGACGGTGATGATCCAAGTGCACCCTCAGCTACTTGTAAAACTGTTAACAGACGATTATATTGTCGCATGCCTGCCATGGCAGAACATAGCCGATGAATTGGAAAATCCGCCCATGCCAATTTATCATCAAGCCTAGCTGACTCTTCATTTGTTCAATAGAATAGTTATAGGAGACGGGCCTGCTTGGCCATCCAGGGACACCCCGAAAGTGTCTGCACTGAATATTTTACAGTCAAATCCTGCGCCTGTTTTAATCACACCATCGCCAAATAAAATAACCAGCTAAGTGAGTCTCAAAATACAACAACAAAACTTATGCTCACATACAATAATGTGCTGGACAAATCCCAATGGTCGTCAGCTATCTGTTAGAAAGAGCAAACTGTTAATTAGCAACGCATCGGTCGTGCAACTGAATCAATCGCTACAGACTAACTTTTCATCTTTATGCTAAAAATAATTAATCAAAAATGCTTCTTTTACTTCTTCGTATTCTACTTCAATCTAATTTGAGTGGTTGGTAGCTCTCCATCTTATATACAGGGTGTCCCAGATCGAGTGGGATTGCACGGGTAACTTTCTTATTATTGAAGATGGAGATTTGGTTAAATTGGCAATGTTTTGCAGTTTTATATGCTGATTTAAAATCTGTTTGAAAAAGTTCAAAATGTCGATCCCGTCAGAAGTTATTTAAAAAAAACTAAAAACTGTCATTTTCTTGTATGTCAAATATTTTCGTAAGTATAAGAGATACGAAAAAAAGTTTCACGTGAAAGTCACTGTTTTCGATAAGACCTATTTAAAACTGATGTCGAACAAAAATTCAAGATGGCTGCTTTTGAGGTACTCGTATCAACTTCCTTAAGTTAAATGGACGCCATATTGGATTTTTTGGTTACTGAATAGAATTTTTTATTCTCTTTTCAACGATGTAAGATAACTTATGATTGAATCAAAAATACCAGTAAAATTAATTGTTTTTACATTTTAATCAAGTAGGCTTACATGGATCCAAACAAAATTAGCTTAAGTACATGCTTTTTGACAGATTGTGATAAACCTTGTTAATTTCTTTCATCATAGCTACATAGCTACTTACCTACTTGATTATACATTTAAAAGGTAATGTCACGATGTTTGTTGTGGTTCAAGTACTTAGTACTTAGTACTACTGAATTAACATGTTATTAAGTATTATATGAATTACATACAAATGTTTTCTAAAATAAATTTCACCTAATTTTGTTTGGATCCATGTAAGCCTACTTGATTAAAATGTAAAAACAATTAATCTTACTGGTATTTTTTATTCAATCATACGTTATCTTACATCGTTGAAAAGAGAATAAAAAATTCTATTCAGTAACCAAAAAATCCAATATGGCGTCCATTTAACTTAATGAAGTTGATACGAGTACCTCAAAAGCAGCCATCTTGAATTTTTGCTCGACATCAATTTTAAATTGGTTTTATCGAAAACAGTGACTTTCATATGAAACTTTTTTTCGTACCTCTTATACTTACGAAGATATTTGACATACAAGAAAATGACAGTTTTTAGTTTTCTTTAAATAACTTCTGACGGAATCGACATTTTGAACTTTTTCAAACAGATTTTAAATCAGCATATAAAACTGCAAAATATTGCCAATTTAACCAAACCTCCATCTTCAATAATAAGAAAGTTACCCATGCAATCCCACTCGATCTGGGACACACTGTATTTCTGAGTACCTTGTTACTACCATTACTCATGACTTTTTTCATAAAATTTAGTTGGGGTCTTGGTAGTGCCCTTTTTGTTTCTAGGATGCCTTCTAATATGTTTACTACAAACTCTTCTTCTTTCTGCGCCTTATCCTTTCTGAGGGCATTGGCAAGCGGTCAAAGCCACATTTTTAAACGACTTGGCGTCGTAAACTTTGTTATATCCCCCTTCTACTAGGGAAAGGTGTTCTCTGCAGTGGTTTCCCGTTGCCTTTTTTTGATTAAATTATGTGCTATTTTAATGTTACCCTTTTCATAGTACCTATTCATCGGTTTCTTCGCATATTTTGGCAATCCACTTCTCTGTATTCGCTTTTGTTGTTCTATTTTGTGGTCTTCCTATACGTTGTCTTGAGTTGGGTTTCCTTGTTCTTGCCCATTTTGTCAGTCGTTCTTCGCCCATCATATCGACATGATCACTCCATTGCCTCCGTCTGTTTATTTTCCATTTTGTTCTTTTCCTTTTAACCTTACAATTTTTCTTTGGTCTGAGTTGATATAGCATCACTACCACATCGTAATTGCTAAAGACATCCGCTCCCAGGTAGGTCCTACTTTGTTTTACATTTCTATCCCTATTTCTCACTAGTATATAGCCTATTAGATAACGTCCCGCCCATATCGCCTAGCTTATTCCACGTATATCTTCTTCCCTGCTGGTGTTTGAAGAGAGTATCAGTAATAGTCAGGTCTAATTCTCTGCAGACATCTATTAGCCGTTGTCCTCTGTTATTTCTGTTCCCTAATCCATACTTTCCTGCGATGTTTTCTTCCTGTTTTTCTCCGACAACGGCATTCCAATCACCTAGAATAATAGGGTTCTCCTTTCTGTCAATGTATTCAAACGCTTCTTCTAGTTGTCCATATACTTCATCTATTTGATCATCACTGTATCCCATTGTTGGTATATATATTTGTATGATTGATAAATCTTGTGGTTCTGCTTTTAGTTTAATTAGCATAATTCTGTCATTATGAAGTAAGAAGCTTTTTAGTCTTTTTCCCCATTCTTGTGCGAGTATTATTCCCACTCCTGTTGTTTTCGCCTTATGGCTAAGATAGATCATTTGGAAGTCATCACTCCAAAAGTCTCCTTCGTCTTCCTACTAACTATATTAAACTTTTTCATTTCCATTATTTTATTTTCCAATTTTCCGCATATCCCTAATGGTCTGACATTCCATGTGGCTATTTTTCTATATTAGAATCTTCTGTCCTTGTTTTGATTCCGTTCATTTTTGCACTGTGCATTTTCATTTACGGTTCTATCTGTTGTCCCCACCCCGAAATCCGAATGGGGAACTATTTTGCTTCGGAATTGTTTTGACTCAGGTAGAGCCATAAATTTATTTTTCCGTTTTTACTGCTGTGAGACTTGGTTAATGTGGTGGGGTCTCACGTCATTCCACATCACAGTATTATAGTCGAGTAAATCAATATGTCACTGTCGCCTATAAAAATCCGGTACCAAGCCGTTTTCGGAAATTCATTTCTTGGCCATGACCCAGTACTGATGGTTACCGCTACCCTCCACCAGGGTTTGGGATAAGGAGGGGATAGCATAAGATGTGTTGGGATTAAGTTTGGGGGCCTTGGATGGCATGATTTCCCTCGGGAGTACTTAAAGTAAGTCTGTCCCTTGGCTGCATCGTAAGAGAGTACTTACCTGCTACCCTTGCTTCTTTTACTTATTTATTGTTATTCTACACAGCATATACAAATTCACCCCATTTCTTTGTACTAAAATGTCTGTACTCAAATCTGTCCTACGATTGACTAATTCTAACCCGGTTCAGGATTTTCACTCGTAAGCAGTTACCATATTTTAAAACTAACTCGCTGGAATGTTTGCATACGATTGTAATTGTGCATCGTTGTCTCAAATTCGATAGAGAGATGTATAAAAAGGGAGGGTACTGCTAGATACATCCAATTGAAGTTCAACGTATGGCAGTGTTGTGATAAAATAAACATCTGAAATGAATTCCTAGGGAAAATATTAGAATACTTACTGTTTAACACTTTAAAATTAGTCAGTTGAGTTCATGTTACGGTTACATAATTAATTTAAACGGAGTGCTCTAGCCTAAGCAGAGAAATTCATTTAGTTTTCCACGGCACACCTTTACTGGAAACTAGGTTGATCATACTGTGTAGAACTTGTATGTGGACAATACAAGAACGTATGAAAATTTTATAGAAATTGTGTGCAGTTTAGTGTTACACAGGCGTACAATTTTTAACTCAGCTGAAAAATGCCAATCCTTGCTAAGTATGTTTGTTTATTAGTTTCGCCTGCAGCTTTCTACCTTTTTGAACTATTGGTGAAACTATAATTAAGTATTAAAATTAAATCACCTCGCCTAATGTTTAAATTTAACGTCATGTTTAATTACCACCGCAACATTTATTTCACGTCTCTTTTCAACACATTAAAGGCAATGTAACGCTATATTGTTTTATGTTTACGCTGAGTACTACGTTAGGTAGAGTCACTTTAAACATGAGGTGAGAAAACGGGTCAATGACTAAAATGTTAATTATGAAATTAATCAAAGTCAAATTAAGCAAAATTGAGCGATGTCTACATAGAAGTACAGGCAAACAGTGATAGTTTTCGTTTTGGCAACAAAGCGGCAAAGCAATTACATTCTAACTTGATATCAGCGTTTATTATTATGCGAAAAATGTTGGTTGTGGATGGTGGGCCCTTTCTCACGTTTTTAAATAAAACTTTCGTCGTTTTTTAGGTCGCAAATTCCTTTTTCCGCGTTATATATTCGCATTAAAGCAGATTTGGAAGATTTTATGGCGTGTCCTCGTATGGAAAATCGCATTACAAACATCGGGGTTAATTTTGTCATCTGAAGTCAAAACTTGCTCTGCCGCTCGATGTTTACATTCGCAGGGCCTCTTATCTCCTCTTATAATTGGAAGTAGCAAATTATTAGTTCGCGAAATCCTGGAAGACTGTAGGCATTACCGCTTCATCACGAGTATGCCTTAAAACTAAATCCCCGAGGCCGTGTTTAACATGCAGAGCATTCTATTAAGTGCGGTCGTACAAAAGTTATCGCGACCAAAGTTTGGCTAATGCGGGATGGGCGTTTGTCCTCGCCTAGCACTCTCCCCCGGGATGAAATTAGCAGGAAAACATCCTCCGTTGACTGTTGCGGTTGTGTTTTATTACTGCTGACTCTCCTGGGAACGGTTGCTACATTATTGCTTTGAAACCTCGGGATGGTTCATGTAATTATGAAATATGTCGGGTCTAAGGGTTTCACGCAACTTGAGAATAAAATTCCGGACAATATTCGCCCTAGCCGCAAATATGATGGGGTGCCAGAAGAATGTTGCCCGCACTAGCCAACTATAATCGACTTTTACTGAATCATAGTTGCTACAACCACGGACGCGTCTGTTCATCATCTTTGATTTCACGAACAAGTCGCCCCAATACAAGCTCCCACAACTATATTCCCGCGTGATTGTTTTAATTTGAGTTAACATTTATATCGGTGTTTATTTAGAGTAAAATATACAAACAGGTAAATTTGATTCCTGAAACCTTTTGTAGCTTTTGTTGATCCTAGTCAAAATATACACAACATGGATGTGGATTTGCAAGGATTTGCAATTACAATTTCCTTCTGCTCTGTTTGCACACGGCTGTGCCTGATGTGGTTTCAAATCCCAAAAGTCGTAAATATACAAGAATGCGGAGTAGAAAACGTGGAAATGTATGTACGCGTAATTTAATAATCTTTTCGGTTAGCGATAATCTCTGTTTTTGCTTCAGACGCACATTTTTAGCAACCAAATCAGCCTTAGTTAGCCAGAAAAAATCACGATGTTTGTTTAATTTTCAGGTCGCCCTTTGGTTTTTCCCACTAACAAGAGCATTACTGCAGTATATGGACAACCTTTGACTCTAACAATGGAGTTTTGTGCCAACCCCGCTTATAACAAAGCTTTTTGGATAGCTAGAGATAGAGTTTTTAAACCTGGAGAATCCGGGAATGGAATAATTGCATATGGAATTACTGTAAGTAACTTTAAAAGCTTTCCCTTGTGTTCGCAGCTTGCAGATTGTATGCAGAAAACGAATAAGCGAGATACTTCATTGTGGCCCTAAATACTTTTGCTTTTATTTAAGTGCACTATTTCAGCACAGCATGCTTTTGCTATACAAGTACTGTACTTAATTTATCAGTATTTTAGTTTCCACAACGCAAAGCCAAAATAATTCGAAACGTACAAATCAAATACACCAAAACTGCTTTCTGTCTTGCAACTATTTTTAGTCGTTAAATAAATAGGGGCCTCCTTAAAATAAATCACCAAAACCCGCCTAGGTAGTGTTATTTAAAAAGTTATTTTTAGCCAGTTTTTATTTATTTTGGAGAAACACGTACAGAACTAAAAATTGCCTCCGCCAAGG
Source organism: Melanotus villosus (assembly GCA_963082815.1). Taxonomy (NCBI): domain Eukaryota; kingdom Metazoa; phylum Arthropoda; class Insecta; order Coleoptera; family Elateridae; genus Melanotus; species Melanotus villosus. Next base: position 59,131,767 of record OY720425.1, read on the forward strand.
TGTGCATTACGTTAGTTCACATGAATGAAATAACCGGCAGAACAAAATGTACGCCTTACCATTAGGCAACACACGCTACAAACGTATATTATAGTATATTAAGCAACACAAGATACATATTTGTATAGAGAATGATTTGCTAATTAATATGAATATCAAATAACAAATAATACGAGTACAATACATATCGAACGTCGCATTGATAACTCGTTTAAATATTTTTTTGCATTATGACAAAAAAAGTGGACTTTTTTTATCAAAAAATCATAAAGAAAGCAACACTTTTTTTATTTACATTTTGCATTAAGTAAGTATGCTTTAAATAAAATATTGTAAATTGTTAGTTTGACAACTGTCAATTCTCAAATCCTTTTTATCCTGTTTTGAGGGATTTAAAATGTAAAAATGCAAAAAAATATTGTGTACAACTCGTATGAAAGCATCTTTTTTTCACTCGTTTGATTGATGCACTCCGGCTTCGCCGTCGTGCATCAAACTTCAAACTCATGAAAAAAAGTATTGCTTTCATTACTAGTTGTACAAATAACTATTAACAATGTTATGTTAACGTAATGATCTAGTTTCCGTATAAATTTGTGTTGTGTGTTGCATAATTTACTGTATAATTAAGACGTAAATAATTAAAAATGTATAGACTTATTAAATACAAAAAGCAAAATCAAATGTAAAAAAAGCATTGAATATATTTATCTATCCCTTAAAAGGGCCAACACCTGTCCCTACTATTTCTCTTTGAATATTTTTTTAGTTAATTAATGGCACTGATTATAACACTCATATAGCCTAATCCATACTTAAGATGATTCATATCTGATGGTTCGTGGTTACCAAGCAGATTCACAATCCCCTATGCCACCGAGTATACACCACATACATGTTTCGAAGTTTTACTGCCCTTCAATGTAGTCACCAGCAATGTGTTATATCCGTTTCCAATAGTGAGGAAGTCGTAAGATGGCTTTTTGAGGGCATATGTTTGACTGATGGTTCGAATAGAGCGATCTGCTGCCTGAAGAATGTCTGGAATAGTTTTGAATCGATTGCAAAGGAGTTCCTTTATTTTAATGATCAAGTCGAAGTTTCAGAAACTTAAATCAGGGGAGTAAGGGGGTTAGTAGACAACTTCCTACCCCCACCTGCTGAATAACTTGAACAGAAGGTGTTTACGCTTTTTTCCTTGACGACACTATCGTGGCGTACCGCTTCTGGCACTTTAAAACTTTGTCCAACTCACCAGCTTAAATTTCGTAAACATCGTGACTAGACCAAATTAGACCGGTAGATAGCAACAACTCATGGTTTTCTCATCAGTGCGAGGTAACATGTAGTGGGAAGGAAGTTAAGCTGTGGCCTCAGGGGCATAATCTTGTGGCGTTCAACTGAGCTCCTACAGCCGTGTTGCCACTATTAAAATTCCAACCCTCGTACTAAACAATTTAAGGCCAGGGTGGCACAGTGACAGAACATCGGACTTCTTTACGTGAGTTCCTTGGTTTGAACCTCCCCATAGGCAGGATTTTCCTGCAGTTAGGAAGTCGGTACCAAGCGAACTATTTCTTGTTGGACACCAAATTAACGATGACCTACAGTATACACACATTACATTCTACACACGGTGTTGTACGTAGGTATAAAACGGTTGGGTTATGCATTTTTCTTCTTCAGTTGTCTTATCAATTGCGGACGGTGGCTATTAACATAGCTGTTCTTCTTTTACAGGAGGCTTGTCTGAATAGTTGCGTAGACATTAGGTCATATACCACTAGCGTGGATTTTGTAGTCACCAATTTCTTCTTCTCTCTCGGCTTCTTCTACCATCTACTTTTTCTTGTAGGTTAAGTCGTTGAAGTCAGTAGTTATTGTGCCTCCTAAGATGGCCAAAATACGTTTCTTTACAGTAAAAATGTTGTTTCCCAATCCGTCTTAAGACCTTCTCATTTGTCACTCGGACTATCTAGGATATCCGAAGAATTCGACGGTAGACCCATATTTCAAAGAGCGAGAGTTGCTTCATAAGTTGTTCTGTCATGATCCATGCTGCCCACATAGCCCCCAAAAATAGTATCGAAAACAGGTAGCATTTCGCCATTCTCAGTTAACAGTTGACTGGTGCCTGTCTACAAGTAAACCGTGGTATACGGTGTTAATTAGGGTTGAAACTGGTATTGTTGCAGCCGGAAAATACAAAGGGGCTGCCCTGAAATATTGTTACCTGGGTAAGGGCTTTGGTTGTCAGGGCCATTGGAAGCGATGGTAGGCTTCGTGTCCCAGGGATAGTAGGCGCGGTCGGTGTAGAAAGGGGGATGTCCTTTCCTGGAAGCGGGTGCGAAGATAACGAAGGTTCCTAGGGCTTGAGGTTATTTGATCCGATGCGAAACCATCTGAAAACACTAAACTTTCACACAGAAACATATTTTCCGAAACGGTAAGGCACTCTCTACAAGAATGCGACAAGTACGTCGTAAAATAGGTAATTCTGCAAAACTAAAACGAGAATTTTTTTCGGGATTGACCTACGAGGCCCGAAACGAAAATTCACACGACCGTCCGATCTCAAAGCTGGCTATACTCTGATTCGTTTTTTGTAAAGCGAACAAGATGTTAGAAAAACGTGCCCAAACGCGCCTCTTGTACGCGGGGGGGGGGGGGGCTGAATGACGCCACTCTGCCGTAACCTCACGATCCGGTGCACTTTTTAACAAAGAAATGCACTGAACAAATATTAGATCATCATATTCGGGACTTCTCTGAATTATTTCGCAATAAGAAAAGAATGCGCCGATTTGGCATTATTCGCGCGGATTTTCCAAGCTTCAGGCGGGTTTAAACTTCGACCGACAGGGACGTATTACACTTAATTTACACAAAATCTCAAACGTCGTGACATTCCTTCTGAGCCTCCAGAGCTTAAATTAGATTTACCTATTTCTTTTAGATGACTCTCCTTTATTGTTTTCTTTTTCTTCTGTGTTTTCCTTTTGATTTTTACTTTCGTACATCTTCAAGATTTCAGTAACTTTTTGATAAGTTATTATTATTATTATTATTTTTAATTTAATATCCAAAGTGTAGGTACAATTTATTATTAAATTGTTGAAGCTGAAATTCAAAATCTCGTTTCTCTTTTTATCGATACTGACAGGAACCCTCAACCTCAGAAAAATTCCAGTCTTGCTTAAATTGTTTCACAACTTTGCTTAGTTTGGTGTTTATTTTGGAAATAGTTAGCTTGCCTGGTTATATAAATTGAGACTTTTACCTTGTTTTGATTGTATTATAAGCACTTAATATATGTACTTCACTTATTTTTTGTGATAACTTTTACAAGCTTTTTTTGTTTATGCTTTTTAATATTGCACTGGGCTTGGTATTTCCTTTTGCTATGTAGCTGCATACATAGAGTTAAGGTTTTTCAGTCTTAGATATTAATACTATATTTTTACAGAATTCATCAACACCGAACTGTCACCAAGCAGTTCTATATTTAACTAGCGTAACAAATACAGATGTCGGCGAATATTCTTTTATTGTTCGTTCACCTAATGGTTTAAGCGAAGGTGTGTTTACTGTAAACATGACCTACGCAAGTGGTTATATTGTCAAATCAGCTTGTGGTTCACACTCTGCAACGTTTTATGTAAATGTGGTTGTTTTATTAATATTAACTTGTTGTTATTGACTGATTGTTTAGCTCATCGTAGACTATATACTTCACCACAATACATATATTTATTTATATGTACTAATTGACATTTTTTAAATGTATAGTTTTTTATTGTTTGCAAGGAAATGTATAAATTTGTTAATAGGCAGTGCTTGAGTGTAAAAAATAAATGTAAAATATTATAATAAAATATACGTCCATAGTATGTATTACGCCATGGCTACACCCATTTAGCATATACATTGTTCATATCTCTATTTTAAACCTTCTTTTAGTTTAATAAAGATTATTACAAACTAATCAAAATATATTGATATTTTAACAAAATTAATCTTGTAAACTATTAACTTACAATTTGGATTGTTACGGAAATCATTTGCAGGTCGACTGATTGTAAAGTTTGAACCTTTTTTTATTTTTAAATAAATCAGTCACTAACCCTAATATGTGGGTTGCCTCTTCTGGACATTCAAGAGGACCAAGTTATGTGACCCACACTGTATAATAATACTAAGCTTTATTTAATAAATTTATTATTAAAAACATTACATATTTACAACAGTACACCTAAGTAAACTTTTTCTTTTTATTGTGTGAATTATTTTTATTCGACCACTTCCGTTTATCATTTGATTTGAATTTTTTACCAGATTGCTGTTTACCTTTGCCCATATAATTATTATAACCTTTTACCCAATGATTCCGTTTATCTTCCCATGAAATTTGTTTCACATCTAAAACAAGAAAAGTTAACATCTCTCATTAAATAAGCTAAAAGATTAACTTACTAGCATTGTCTTTATTCGACCAAGCATTCGAACTTCCTGGTGCAATTTTAGAACCACCTTCGTCTTCAAGTAGAGAAGCAAATTCTTCAGCCGAGGCAAATAACGACTCTGTGTTATCTTTCACCTTTTTCTTTTTAGTTTTAGAGACTGGTTCAGTTTCTCCTTCGGAATCAAAAACGATATCGCTTCCATCGTCGTCATCGGAAAGCCCAATTAGCTCTGTAAATATACTCTGTAAACTCTGTAACTAATGTAAAAGTTTCATACCCTTATCTTCCTCATTCATAACTCCATCATCATCGCTTCCTAATTCCATATCTTCCATTTCACTTTCTTCATCTGAGTAATTGTCATCACCGTCAACGTCCTCAATGTTTTCAGTATCTTCTTCATCTTCCTTTTTCTTCCTTTTATTCTTTTTCAAATTTTCTTGAACTTCATCCATATAATCAAGATCTTCATCCAAGTCGTTATTCGTGCCGGTCATTTTATCCAACATATCTTCGAATTCCTCACTACCAACGGACTCCAAATCGCTTTCGTCTTCGTCATCGTTCTTCTTTCTCTTTTCCTTGTTTCGTCTTTGAAGGAAGCTGCACAAAAGCAACGATATGTATGTAAATACAATTATGATAGTTCGAACGATAATTGCAAGGCCGAGAGGTCAAGTTTGAACTTTATTGACAACTAAAATAAAATAGTGCTATTCAACTAAGGCAGCCTGGGTAGCTCAGTCAGGTAAGTGCCTGCTAACCAGCTGGCTGATTCGATAGTATTATGGAGCCGATTTGGGTCGAATTCGTTAGTTAAGGCTTAGATTTAAGGGGTATGAATGTGTTGTGGATGAAAGCTGGCTGCACACAATTAAGTGTGAATGAGCCTTGACACTGCATTGCAGTAGAAGTGGAAATGGATTATGTATGCTATTCAACTAACAATTAAAAATGCAGTCAACCAGTGGAGGGTTTAGGGATATGCCCAACGATCACATTAAATAAAACTCCAATACAACAAACATATTGCGTCAGGTATCTAAGGATACATCTAGACAAGGGTCTGATATGGAGAACCCATATATGGAAAAAACAGAGAGCTAAACCTCTAGCTGCTAGGAAGAAATTCTCCTCTTTCACTCGACAACAAACTACTTCTTTATAAAGTAATACTTAAGCCAGTATGGCTGTATGGGTCAGGTTATGGAGAACTGCATCTGCCTCAAACATAGCTATCCTGAAATATTTGAAGCTAAGATGCTCCGAACTATTCAAAGTTACCATAACATAAGTGCAGCGAAACAGTGAAAAGTATATCGACAAGTTGCAACATCACCCAAATGTCTTAACGCTCAACCTCACACATTAGACTTACCCTTTAGATTTACCTAGTAATTGACTACTAAGTAAATTAAATAAATAAACTCAACCTAAGTTAAACTAAAGAGACGTCAATGGACACCTTCTTCTCTTGTCACTAGCCATATTAATTTATTTCTTGCTGTCTGAGTAGATTGTAAATAGAGGTATTTCAACAAATAATAATAAAAAAAAATTTACAATGTTCCGTGCTTTTCCGGACCAAAAGCTCAAAAGGTAAGTCAATTGGTAGGATATACATGGCATTTTGATCTTCCAGTAAACTTGCACAGATAATTAATTAAATATAATTTCTGCATGGGAGACTGGTTACTATCCGAACTAACCTGTATATTATACTAATTTACTTGCTGTCTATGCAGATTGTAAATAGAGATATGTTGATAAATAAAAAAAAAACTTACTTATACAAGAATAATTCATCAACTGGAATGTTTCTTTCTTGTTCATTCAAATACGAATTTGAATTAACAGCCAATGAGCGAGTTCCTCTAGCTGTGTAATTCTTCCGTTTACCAAATGTGGAATGATAGCCACGCCTGACAATTTCCTCAGGCTTCTTGGGATTTTTAAATGCAAATCTGTCCAGAAAGTGAATTAAACTGAAGTCTTTTAGGGGATCGCCTGTGTATTGTATTGATTTTCCTGCAAAACATTTGGAATAATCGGTTGGTTCCGTTAATTAAAAAGGATGTTTTAAGCCTCTCTTACCGTTCAGCAACTCATTTGCAAACAACGATACAGTTGGGTGAAAGTGTTCCTTTAAAATATTCAGTTCGGTGTAAGCACAAAATTGACCTCCGGCATATAAAGGATTCCGATTCATACCGTCGTATTTAAGTGCAGCTCTATTCTTGTTGGTGGTGTTTGTACTGTGCACCCAACCTGTTACGCTTTTCTTAGCTGGTGTTTCCGTTTCTTCAAGTAAACTATTTTCCTGTTCCGTTGATTCGTCTTTCACATCGGCCTGTACAAAATTTATATCAAGTTTTAAAAAGCTACAATAAATAACGTCTTACTTGAGCGTCTGAAACTTCATCTTCGTTTTTAACATCCTCGTATTTTTCTTCGTCATCTTCGTTTTCTTCTTTGACTGAAAACTCGGACGAGTTTAAAACCACAGCTGATAATTTAGGATTTTTTCTTATAAGTTCGGACACTATATAAAGCACGCCGCATGTAACCGGTGGTTGCATGTAGATCGACATCTAACAACACCACACTTTAATCTCACGTTTATAAGTGATACCTTGGAGACTTACCTGTAACAACCTTTTTATAAGCACTTTAACTCGATTCGCCTGTTTATCTCTGCCGAGAGCTTTATACAATAAACTAAGCAGCATGGCATGATGGGTTGTGCTGGCAATTTGCGGATCCAATAATTTCTTATATAATGCCACGAAAAACCTAAACATAAATCGTTAATACTCGATCGCCTTTGAACAAAATAATCTTACCTATCTGAGTTACTTGAAACTTGATACAAAAGCGTAAGTGCGTGCAAGCTCACGTTGAAATTGGCTATGTGTACAATCCGATACATCGTATTAATATGGTCGGCAACTTTATCCATTTCTAACTTCGCATACGGATAAGCCCGATTTACCCCCATCAACAACGCAGACATTGTTCGACTGTTTACTTCGCCCTAAATAACCATTCGGTCAGTATCTTACAATAACATTAATCCACCAACTTACTTTCTTAACGCAAGCCTTAAAAAATGAAAAATAGAGTTCAATTAATCGCCGTGCCACATCACTAGCTTCATGGCACATATAAAATTGTGTAAGAAAACACAAACCGTAATATTGTGCACGAGGCGAAATATTCGGTCTGAAAAGTAACTTTTCAACTTCACTGAGCACAACGCCTTGCATACTCGAGTGTTGCTTTAATAACATTGTAAGGCAGTACGTCGCCTTTGATGCAACCGCTCGTGAAGGATCGCCCAGTTTATTCACAATATGCGATAGTAGATTCTACAACGCAAGATTTGAAATATTCGCTTTAACCGGAAAACCACAAATACCTTTTCTTGTTCTGGATTCCCCGCCAGCAATTTAAACATAGCACTTAACGCTTTTTCTTTGTTGTTATCAACGGTGTCATGGGCCACAGTGTTGAGTGCTAATACGAAACTGGCATAAATTTCTTTAAGCTGATCTTCAAAATACCAGAAGGATAAATATTTCTTTCGTTTCATTGCGCTTCCGGAGGATAAATCGCTTAACGTTGTTAATGGTCTGTCTTTAAAAGGTATCAGCTTGCGATTTGTTGGTAACAAACTAGTTAGAAATAGTTCTACTAGGTTTTCTGAAATTAAAAATTATACAAGCTTAGTAAAAGTGAAAAATCTCGATGGCTCCGAGCTCTGATTATTTTGAACTAAAATTGCCTTTGTAAACACAATGCCCATGCAAATTACCTATAACAATAATGCATTCTTTCTTCTTTCCAACTTTAACCATTCCTACAAGATTCGATAACGTTTCAATGCTATGTACCGGACTATCTTGTACTGACACAACATAAGCAGCTACTTTGTCCGATACAGCTCCTTTAGACATTACCGTTTTCATCCATTCAAAACTTGAATTGGTTTTTGAATTCTCTGTCAAAAAATCAATCAATTAGTTTAAAGCGTGAAACGTTAAGCACTCGCTCTTACTTATATTGTAATTAGCTACGTCAGCATCCATACATTTCTTGGCTTCATTCTTAAGTTCTATTAGTAATTGATCGGGATTCGGTTTCACACTCTTTTCATTGTTAACTCCCTTTGAATTAAGAAAAGTAGAAAATAAATCAATAATCGATTTTACAAATGCTTACCCCATCAAACCACAATTTAGGTTTGAAATTAATAAAGTCGTCCTCCATTTTTAAATTCTATTAGTTTTATTTGATCAAATTACATTCACACAAAACTTTAGCTTTGTACCACATGTAAGAAGCTGGAATTTTTAGGTTAAGTTGTTAAGTTAAATGCACTACAGTTGTTGATGGAGTTGTGCATGTATTATACAAGTGGGCATTTGTTATACAAGTGATTTTACCTACAGGTGTCGCAGGTCTCTGAATCTTCCAAGGTGTGTGAAGTTATACACGAGCTTCCTTATATACACGAGCTTTCGGGCATGCGCACAAAAACCAGGTTGCGTATTCTGAATACCGAGATAGGGAAACTGGGAAACCCATGTAAATGGCCGACATGCGAAGTAAACAAAACGCCCCTTTTCATAATTCTTTAAATAATTCAAATTTTAAACGACACAATTATTCGCCATCCACGCTAAACTGTTCTACATAAAATTCTGCGCGTTTCCCAAGAAAAAGCAAACGCTGCCATGCACGTAGAACTGAATAAATAATGTTTAAAGTACACGGGCATTCAAATGTACGAGCTCGGCGCGCCATTCTTAAATTGTTCTAAAATATGCAAAAACCAAGCGTGTGGATGATTCTCGTTTGTGTTAAACGATCGGCTATGCTGTTTTATAGTTTTAGTCAAAATTTTGTACCAAATTATTATTCCGGTTAATGTGCCTGGTTTAAAAATAATTTTTACACATAATATCCAAGAAATGTATGTACAAAAATTATACAAATTACAAATTAATTAAAAATATCTGTTGAAGTGGCACAATTTGTAGAGAATAAATTAAAAAAATATTGCTCTTCCCGAAGGAACCTATTGTAAACAAAAAATTTGACCAAATTAAACAAGTGAACTGTGAATTTTTAAAAACATCGCAAAAATATTTTAACACGAAATATAAATCCAAACTGGCATTAAGCATTCGACAGTAACATCATTTCGAATAATCCAATTTATTGCCAACATTTATTTATATCCCACTCATAATAACTACAAATTGAGTTATCGACTTAAAAATTCGCCAATATAAATTACATTATTCCTGTATTAAATCCATATATGGCTAAACCAACAAACAAAATTAGTAAAAAATTCCGAAGCAATTCCCATAAATTACAAACAAAACACGCAGCGAATTGTTAACGAATATTATTTGGCAATACTTTTGGTTAAAAATTTAAAATACTTAAATTAGTCATTAATCATTTGGCTCAAAGAGACTAAGAAAAAAACGTTAAAGCCTTGATCTAATATGCATATAGCCCCAACACCTTCATAAACAAATTAGACAAACGAATTAAATAATAGGTGGAATCTTCTTTAGTTTGTTTAACAACAATACTAACGCCTACTACCTACTATAAATCTTCTAGGTCGAATTCGTGTCTTTCCTTGCTTTGATGGTAGTCTTAAAAGCCTTGAGAGGTTCGTCCGCGGTGAAATACTTGGATTTTTTGAATTTATTCATGTTTCAACCTTTCTTTAATTGTGAAATTTCTGCATCTTCACTTGAAGTATTTTAAAGTGGAAAAATTTCAGAATTTGTAAGAAATTTTTTCTTGTGAAGTAAATAAACAAAGGAGCAACAACAAGAAGTCAAGTAAGTGAACGTCTTCAGTTTAATGAACGGATTACTTAACACACGAGATTAGCAACGAGTCTTTCAATGGAATAGAACTATTTGGAAATCTAAACCTCCTACAAGTTACGGTGTACTTCAGAAGTTCAGAACATCCGACCGTTACAAAACGTTGCATATCTCAGCATCTTTTTAAGATTAAATATGCAGGAAGACGATTGCGGATTTTGCTGCCGTTTTTGATTTTAGCAGATTTGGAGAAGCGCATCACGATTTTATAATCGTCGATCTAACAAACAAGGAAATTACACGAGCTTATTATTGTCTTTTGTTTTCGCAATGATTCAGTTTTTAATGCGTGCTTGCAAAATGGGAAATTGTTAAACATTTATCATTTAGATTTAGTTTTATTCCATAAAAAGGTTATAATTGACCTTGTTGTGTAAACTTATTATGTAGGTTTAGTTTTTCCCTTTTATGATTGTTAAGTTCTTGATTATTTCATTCGCTGAGTAATGAGTTTTTGCTCCTTATTTATTAAGTCGTATATAACAAAGACGTAGCGATAAATTACGACTTTGTAGAGCCATTGATTTTTCATTTAAAATCTATAAAAAAAATCTTTACTGGTATGAAAATTTAATGGTTAAATTAAGTTAGCTTCATTTAGATCAGGTTCGGTTAGCTTAACTTAGATTTAGTTAGGTTAGTATAAGTTAAGTCAAGTTAGGTTAGGCAAAAGTAGAATTTTTTTAATTTATTTGAAAAAATAAAAGCCGCATAAATTAGAATTAATTTAGCTCTAAAATTGTTTTCATATACTTGATAAGTTTGATAACAGGTTGCTTTTTCTTTTTATTTGTGTTATTCTACCCTAGTGATTCCTTGATTTTATCTTTATTCCTCTTCAATGTCTTTATTTCTACCAGTCTTATTGAGTTCAGTTGTTAGTCTTCTTTCATATAACATTCTAATACTTTCTTGTTGCAACAGGTATAATTTATATTGTTTTACTTCAACTTGTAATATTTTTCATCTTGAACTTTTAGTTGGCTCGTTTTTCTTGATGGGGAGTTTGTGTATTTACTTACCAACGTTGCTACTAGTAGGTCATGATCTGTACCGCTGTTTGATCCACGCTTTACTCGACACAGTCATATACAATATTGAAATCAGTATTCTGTCTTACAATGATATAATCGATAATTGGTCTTTGATTCATAGATATTCTTTCCCAACTGTACCGATGAATATCTGTATGTTGGAAAAACGTGTTCGTTATTTTTGACTGATATTCGTTACATAACTCCACTAACCTTTCCCCATTGTCATTTTCTTCTACATCTGCGAATTGTCCTACTGCGTCGTCTCTTTTTCTGCATTGAATCCTTTAATTAAACAATTTTGAATATATAAATTTGGATTTCGTTATTACAATTTGTGTTCTAAAAAGGCAACGTTTTGAATTGCAAAATCGTAAAACGTAGATACTTTTTAAAATATCTGGAATTATATTGGTTTTTAATTTAATGCTAAATTTTATTGGAATATCGAAAAGGTACAACTTCTGATAAAAGCATACCGTTTTTGTTATCACATCTGTTTAAAACGGGTGAGAAGACTAGGCTTTGTTTATGGTTTCGAATAATTTATGATATTCGATCATTTAAAGTAATTTGCTCTACATTACTTTACATCTATCTTTTCATTCCGTATATCATTACGGGTGGTACACACTGATGGAAGACTTTTGTTTTGAGGTATTGCGGAATTGCATTGGGTGATATATGCATAAAGTTGAGTGCGCATTAGAAGTAGGTCCTCCAAATTGTGGTGCGAGGCTGCTTCATTTTCATAACTTTAATTATTCATAAAAGCACGTAAAAACGTCAAGAAATATTGAGCTGTATTTTCATAGCTTCTACTCACATTTTTATGCATTTCAAATAAGTAGAGTGGCTACTTCAAAAATGTGAGGCTGTAGTAGGCACTCAACTTTATGTATATCACCCATTGTTTTTCAAGATGTAGCTCAGTTTTCCGAAAGCGACCCATCGCAATGATATTCTTGGGGTGGTTTCGGCTTCCTGATTTTCTTTATTTGGTCTGATTAACTGCCCGAGGTATTTATTATATTTTTGTCTCATAATAGTCAACTCCACAAATCTCTGTTTTACCGAATGTTCAGAAGCACATCTCAACTTTATACCATATTATATAAAATCCATCTTATTCAGTTTCCATATACTTTATCAGTTAATTTAGAAAAATTCTACTAAATCATAGTTTTTATTTTTTTGTCGGATAGACAGTAAATTTCAAAATAAGAACTTTGAATTATAAGCTTAAAGATAAGGGGCAGGTTTTTCAGCAATCGACTTCACGGAACAGTAGTTTAAAAATTGGGGATTATCCTACTTGGATTTATATCACACAATGTTAAATGTTATTTACTTCATTTACAAAACGAATGGAATAAAGATTTTGTTTTCAGCTGCTGGGCAATGGGCGGCGGTTGTCGTTTCGTGATATTAATGTTTGTAAAAGCACATTCGACCAATAATTAAATTTAATAAACAAAGTCGGAACCGCAACCGCGTACCCCCCAACACCCTGTAAATTTTTACATTAATTTATTGTTGCATCTTTAACGAAATGCAAATATGTTGAAAATTCAGTTAAAGTATCAAAACTTTGGTCCTTTTAAATTTAATACCAACTTTTATTCTAAGGAAAGGTAAGTTTCTGATAAAACTTGGCATATACGTGTTATCACTCGTTATCAGCTTAGCCTCGCATACTTGAGAACCAGTCGGCCCATGGCCCCTCCGTCATTTCATTTTTCAAATAAAGGTGAATAGCACAGGTTGCAGTGTTAAAGTAATGACATCAAATTAAATACTGGTAATTATTTAAAAATAACGTTTTAAAGTTGTGACATAAATAACAGTGATTATTGTTGCTGCTTGGGCGTCTACAAAGGTAAGAATTTATAAAATTACCTAACCAGCTATTGTTTGATATTTAATATCAAAAATATAGTTTTTACTTCTACTTACAAAGCTCCATGTTTGCTTTTTAAAGCCCGCTTTGAGAATATAAGAAGGAACAGGTAATCTCTGTGAATTAAAGCAGAATTAACTGAAATATTTTTTCATTTTATACAAATTGACTTTGAGTTTATTGAGTACTTTATTGAATATCAAAGTGTTTACGTAGCTAACAAAATAGTTGTTGGACTTCTTTTGATATTTTTGGTTTACAAACGCTTCCCTTAAAATAAATATCTAAAGCGTGCTTCTATTACACCATGTTTGTGTTATTCCAGTATATTATTTCGGCTTTGATAACAGTTGATTTGGTTATGCAATTAATTTTGAAAGTTATTCACAAGCACTCTAAGTTTAATAGAATAAATATTAGGCAAAATGGCATTTATTTCTCAGTTCCTGTTGGTTTAGAAAGCTTAAAATCGCACATCTAGTATTTTCTTGTTAAACATTTTCAGTTAATTATTTGACTACAGTTTGGTAGTACCTAATCCTGTTTTTGGTCTTAAAAAATATTGTTTACATGTACAACGTATGTGGGAACTTAATTAAAATTAAAGTAAACAAATAAAATTTTCAGAATGGTAACCCCAGGCAATGATGAATGTTAGATTCAAGCTTTTAAACGTTTTTTAGATTTTGCGCTGGCGTAGATAAAATATTGTACAATACACGTGTGATAATGCATTATTAAGATACTTGTTTGATTACACAACTTGGCTATCGCCTCGTTGTGCAAATTTCAAACGCGTATCTTAATAATGCTCATATACCACTTGTATCGTACATATCTATTATGTATCAAGGGCGTAAAGAAAGCGATTTTGGCCCGCGGCGTGAATATTATAACCCGAAGCTTTAGCCGAGGGTTAATAACACGCTAAGGGCCAAAGTAGCTTATTACACCTGTGGTACATACAATATTTTTTCCACGGGCGGAAATTTTATTTAAATTTTTTGATTTATATTAAAATTTTTCTAATCGCATTGTTTAAAATGTCAAATTGGCACATTCACGGCAAGAGTGATTTTAAAAGTTATATATAAAAATTGTTTTGTAACTAAGGTCTTTTGTGATATTTGAAATTAATTTGTCGCGGGCGTAAAGTGCATCCGAGGTCTACAATAATTAACTTTTTGTACTCCCGGGCGGAAAGTGACTACTTTACGCCCGCGAAGAAGGGCGTAAAGTTAATTATTGCACACCTCGGACGCACTTTACGCCCGCGACAGATTAATTTAAAATCTCACAAAAATAAGTAGATTACCTTAGTTACAAAACAATTTTTATAAAATCACTCTTGCAGCGAATGCGTCAATTTGACATTTCTAAAAATGCGATTAGAAAAATGTTATTATAAATCAAAAAATTTAAATAAAATCTCCGTCCGTGCAAAAAATATTATATGTACCTACCACAGGCGCAATAAGCTCAAAATAGCTCTTGGCGTGTTATAACCCTCGGCTAAAGCCCCGGGTTATAATATTCACGCTGCGGGCTAAAATCGCTTTCCTTACGCCCTTGATACATAATAACTATTACGCCCTTCTTCACGGGCGTAAAGTAGTCATTTTTAGTCCAGGAGTGCAAAAAATCATCATTTTTAAAAACTTTGCAAGGTTTGTTTATTTAAAATTTAAAAAACCTTATTTCCATGTTCAAATGTTTAATTCAAATGCTGAGATGGTTATTTCGAAAAAATGTTCAAATTTTCTTTGGGAATTTTAAAAATTTCCAAATTTTATCCTAAATAAAAAAAGAAAGTTATAACGTTTTTGTTAAAACATGGTCAAAATGAACTAAAATGTTGTTAATTAATAGGACGAGTAAATATTATATGTAGTAAATGAAAGGTAAAATATAAAAATTAAAAATATCCGTTCTCGTCACAGACCTACAAGTATTTTTATATATTTTTTAAATTTATATACTTTTAAGACTAAGAATCGTTTGCAAATAATTCAAAAACAGCCTTAATTAGGACGAAGATCCTTTCATCATTGGTATTTTGTTGGTTTTTGTTAAGGAATACATTAGAAATGTTTCAGCAAACTTAAAAATTTGTGTTACGTTATAAATAATAAATTGGGAAATTTCAAAGTATTTTAAATCAAAATTCAGGTTTAGTGGCGAACACAATTTACATTCTGAAACTGAAACATTTTGAATTACAAAACAGTAAAATGCAATTTTACATACAAGGTAACATTTCTTCAACGTAGACGACATGCAACTTTTTGATAAAACATGAATACAAGGCCATTTAACAAATATTTATTCGTTATCATCTCTACCCAAAACGAGTTCAAACCTTATACTAAACTGGCTTTCTGATAATAATTTGTGATGTCCTCGCTCTTTTAATGCGGAACATTGATGAGTGCAGAGCACAAATTACAGTTGGTGAAGTAAATTTATATTTAAGAACATTAATTTATGGTTTAATTTAAATTGTAGTGACATTTGAATGCATAGAAATGGTAAGAGTTATTAATTATGAAAGTTATTGTTTAATAGCGTTTTATTAAGGACCCCCTGTTTTCCTTTAATAATTATAAGCCTTTTGTTGTAAGTCATTTTATTCTCTCCACTTGACGCCTTGTTGCTTATATTATTTTGCTGAATTATTTGTTATTTTCTGATTTTACTCGTATGTATTAGATCATTAGCGTTATATAATTAGTCCCAAGGAAATACCCCAGCTTCATATTTTTATTTGAGTATTTTCAATAGTTTAATATACAAAATTCATCGAAAACTATTTATTGAATTTTAATAGTTTGTGCAAATAAAGATGGTAGGATTTATTAGATTATAATAATAAATTTTTTATTTATGAGACATAAAAAATGGGTAAATTGTATAATAGTAAACCAAAAACCATCTCGAAATATTTTAAAAAACTTTCGGTGATTTTTCTTCCCATAATTAGTCATTAGTTACGTATCAGCAGGTCTTTTGTACCTACTTATCCGAAATATCAGTCGCAGACAAAAATTGAAATATTTCATAGGAATTTTCATAAGATACAGCTGTTTTTAGTATCATTCATTGTGTAACATGTCAAGCTAATAAATTATGTAACGATAATCTATTATCTATGACAAACAAGCCATTTCGAGTTTAACATTTGTTCATACGTAAAGTGTGAGCTCACACTTGAAATGCATTTTTTGAAATATCAAGAAAACTTAATTACCCTCATTTAATTAATTTTTTTTAAAATTTCAGTTCTAGTGTGCAATTTTCTTCACCACGAGGGTGCCACGTCAGGCAGAAATGGATAAATCTTCTAAAGACTTTGTGTTTGTTGACGAACAGTCTTCACTTATACTAAACCAAAATGTAAATTTAAGCCTTTTAAACGTTAAATGCTTGGGCTAATTTAGGATTTTTTGTTTTATATGGGTAGAAGTTCTAACAATAGAGGACGTGCTGTGCTGTCTCTTTTCCAGTTTTAAAATTGTTAAAATTTTTCATAATTTTTGATAGTTAATACATACCTACTAAATAAATTTTCGAAATTGAATTTACAAAATTGTTAACTTGAAGATGTAAATCTTTTTTCTGGAAGGCAATTAATCTTATATTTATAGTAGGTCTGCACATCTTTTAATGGCTTAAGTACCGGGCCTTGTGCTAAAAACCAAGAGGAATTATCCAAGGAACTATGAAACTATAGGAAATGTAGCAATGATGGAGACCATGACGTCATAGATTTACCTGTAACAATATTCTGAACTTCGTAGAAAGTAAGGTGAATATTTTTATTACTGGGGTGATTCGTAAGTTCCTAATAATCTAAATTTTTCTAATTTTGGAAATTTAAACTCTGTTTTTAATTAATGTGAAAGAATTTTAAAAAAATTTACTATTTGGCCTATAACATTTGAATTTCATGCATTAAAAAGGATTAACTAAAGTTCATCAATAAAACATTTCATGATTGTATATATGTATATACTTACCGTAACTATTACAGCATTGATATAAACCTGCAAATACGAACAAATTTATAATGAGCTGAGGACCAAGCCTTGTGTCAAACAGCAAGAGGATATTTGAAGAACGAGGATGGTGGGGGTTGTGACATTGGAGCAGATGAAGAAAGGAGAATATCGATCACCGTGGATGGCCCTGAACCAACCAAAGACTGCTAATTGAGAACATTTCAACATAGGCCTAAGGTAAGAACACATTTTTATTCCTTAGTTTTATTAGAAGTGGTGCGAATGAATCAGAAGTAACTGTCCTAACCAAGACCTTGTAAGTTTCCTACTTCTTCTTTTTACTCCTGTAGTTCCTTAAGAAGCAAATGGCACCAGAGCGGACTTTTCAAAAGCAAAGTGGATGGCAGAGTTGCTAGTCCTGCCCACCATGGGTTGAGTTAGTTTCTATTGCTCTCTTCTGTACTAATTTCTTCCATTTTTCTATGTCTTGTGCTATGCATTTGGCTTCGCTCCGTGATAGATTTTGTAATTGTAGGTTTTTCGGCAGGTATCTTTCGGTTTACTTATTCTTCGCTTCCCTTGTGCGTTAAATTCTAGTGCTTGTTTTGCTATTTTGTTATATGGTTCTCTAAGTGTGTGTTCTATCCTGCCCATTTCTTTCTTCTAATTGTGGTTTCGATCTTTTTTTCATTTAAAATTTCCCACAGATGTAGATTTGATATTTATTCGGGAAATAGTATATTGCGTTATTAGGAGTAAAAGTGTCATTTTATGTGCCGAGCGTGACGTTTGAACGACGAGCGTTAGCGAGTCGGACTATTCATGCGAGGCACACAAAATCACTTTTACTCCGAATAACACATGTTATTTTTTCTTCAAACGTATAAATTAAAAGCGATTCAGCAAGAAAATTTAAAAAAAGTCAAAAATGAACACCAGCTGTCATTGCTACGGGTTGCTTTGTTATAAAAAATAAAAATTACGAGTTGCCATTGGTTCATTTTATGTCACTTTTACTCCCGGAGTAAAAGTGGGCACTTTTACTCCCGGAGTAAAAGTGAATGTTTAACTGTGTGTATCCAAGGACACAAAGTCGTGTTTTTATGACGTTTGAAGAAAATAGTTATTTGTACAACTAGTAATGAAAGCAATACTTTTTTTCATGAGTTTGAAGTTTGATGCACGACGGCGAAGCCGGAGTGCATCAATCAAACGAGTGAAAAAAAGATGCTTTCATACGAGTTGTACACAATATTTTTTTGCATTTTTACATTTTAAATCCCTCAAAACAGGATAAAAAGAATTTGAGAATTGACAGTTGTCAAACTGACAATTTACAATATTTTATTTAAAGCATACTTACTTAATGCAAAATGTAAAATTTAATAGTTAAAAAAAGTGCTGCTTTCTTTATGATTTTTTGATAAAAAAAGTACACTTTTTTTGTCAAAATGCAAAAAACGTATTTGATGTATGTATCTAAGGTCTAAGGCATTTATTAACGAAGGTTTGAAGTTTTTTAATGTTTTGTTTGTTTCTAAACCATGTTTTTGCCCCATAAAGTAGCAAACTTCTAATGGTTGTATTGAATAGACGGAGTTTTGTTTTTATCAGAATGTTTTTTGATCTCTATGTTTTGTTTAGCATATCAAATGTTGTTTGTGGTAAGGCTATTCTTCTGGTTATATTTTTTGTGCGCCGCCGATGGTATCCATCGAACTACCTAAATAGTCCCTGAGTGTTATCGTTGGTTCTTCTTTTTTGTATTTGAGAGAATTCTTGTCTTGTTCCCACTTATTGTTAAGCCAACCTTTTCTGCTTCTAGGTTTTAACTTGTTTAACTTTCTTTACATTAGCTTTTTATTCGGTGTGGGCAAGCAGATATCATTTGCAAACTCCCCAAGTCATCCAGTTTGCTGAAAATGCTCCAATTTATTTCGGATTTGTTGTCCTCTGTATTTCTCACGACCCTTTTGTTTATTTAATGTAGGTTACGCCAGTTCAGCACTTATACTATTTCATGGCAGAACTCGATGATACTTTGACGTCTAAATCGCTAATGGGTCTCGTAGACCTTGTCTTTTAACAGTACTCACTCTCACTATTTAAAAGGTCAGTAGTTAAGTTTGGTATGCAATGATTTGTTGCCGACATTGTAAAACACTGCGCCATTATGCTGATGTATGTTCCGATAAAATTTCTGGTTAATTTTCTTTATTTTCTTAAGTATTTACGACCTGTCAAGAATAATAAAGAAAGCTATTGGGACAGAATGCAACTTTGATGAACTTCCGATTTTATATAGATTTCCTGTGATAGTTTCATTGAACGTTCGACTCTTGCGGAGAAGTTGTCACACATTAGTTTGAGTGTTCTTATGTATTTTTCAGGTAGACCATAGTACTTCAGTATTTTTTACATTTCTTGAAACTGAGTCGAATGCCTTGTTACAGTTAACACATATTTCTTGTCCCTTTTCTATTATTTGTTCTATTATTCTTGGTTACAGACTACAGATCTATGCACAAACGCCTTTCCATAAATCCCTTAGCTTGATGGCTATAGCAGATTTTATTCTCTTCAAAATCAATGTGGTCATAATTTTTACTTGCTGTTGATGGAAGCATTATCGGTTAAAGTTTTCGCATCAAGTTAGATCGCCCTTCTTTGGTATCTTTATTAGTATTCCCTGTGTCCGATCGTCTGGGATCCATTCAGCGGATTAAGCCTTGTTTAATAGTATGTACAATGTTTCTAGTGTGCTCTCGCAATTCGATTGTGATTTCATCTATGCCTGGTGTTTTTAAATTTTTTATTTGTTTAGGTGTTTCTTCTATTTCACCCTTTATAAGCTTTTCTTACTTATGTCAAGTTGTTGCGTTGCCATATTGTTATTTATTTCTTCCTGGCTTACTTTTACTTTGTAGATAACTGTAAAATATTTTGTCAGTATTTCCATTACTTCTCCGTCTGTTTTATATACTTCGTAATTTTCTCCATTAAGTCTTGATGTGGGCTTGTTTGTTTAGTTATCTTATATAAGATTTTCATATCTTTGTTGTGACTAGCTTTTTCTGCTTCCTTCATTAAATTTTCCATGTATGTTCGTTTGTCTTTAAGGCGCCTCTTATTTTTGTTCCAATAATTTTACTGTAATTCTTTCAACATTTTTGTACCTCGTGTTTAATAATTTTATTTTTTATTTCTGCCTTCCGTCGATTGTGTTTATTGTAACAGGATCTTTATCGAGTACTACTCCTATATAGAATATATATATTTTTTTGTCCTCTTCGATATTGTTTAGTTTTGCGAGGTTAAATTTAGATCTTGCTGGTATATTTTTGTTATTTCATTTTGTTATCTTATCTCTCATTCTTATTTTTGCTATTACGAGGTGGTGGTTGAAGGATACGTCGGCACCCCCCATCGGCCTTACATCCCGTAACGAATTTTTCCATTTTTCTTCCATAATTATGGGGTCAATTTGGTTCTTATAGTGTTCATTGGGTGATGAAAACGTGTGAAGAAAACTCGGGTCCTTAAAAACTTTCTTATGTTTGGAAAATATACCGCCAATTAACTATTAACTAGGCCATTTGTCAACAAACTTTTCTCCGTTTTCGTTCACAACTCCTAATCCATGTTTGTCCATCACATTTTCTTTTCCTGCATGATCACTTCCAACCTAGTAAATTGCCCACAAATATATTAGTTTGAGAAACTGTAAAGTAATATTTGATTAAAATGAAATATATGCTGAGCACTAAAACATAATAATTATTTGTTCTACGTCGAGTAAACTACAAGAAAATAAAAATTATAATAATTTATGCCACAGTTTTATCTGTAGTTTATCTGTTTTTCTTTTTTCCACAGAATTCAGGCCGAGGTTTACTTAACAAATGGAGTATCTTTTAGATTAGCTTACTCTTAATTTTGTAAATTGATAGGGGGTGTGTGTGCGTTTGTGTGTGTAATTACAATAGGTACCTAAATACGATGCAAAAACTGCAGATGGTTAATGTACAAAGTGTGATCGATCATACCTAGAAGAATTGTTCTTTTACAGGTATTCATAATTATAGAATGCGTAATTATTTCACATAAGTTGTGATTCTAGGCAGATTTAGAAATAGCAAATTTTGAATATATACGATATTTTAGTAAAACGCTGTGTTAGATTTACATACATCTCTAACAATTTATTTCTCTTCATGTAATTTCATAACATAACAAATAATATCAATACGTGTAATTCTAGATATTTTTCAAAGTCGTAATTTTATAAAATAGAACTCTATTCTCCTCATTCTTGCCTTTTTAAATTGTTAAAATAAAATTATGATTTTTTGAAATTTGAAGTATCTAAATTAAGTAAGTTTTTCTAAACACCCAATTACCTACTTATTAATTTATTATATTTCCATATTTTCAAATGCAATTCTTTCACGATTTTCTTTTTAAATTACTTAACCTGGTGCTATAGTATTTTACATTACAAGTCAGGTAAAATGGTTTTTACTGGCGTCGTCAGGCGAGCCTGTTACCTCTTTAAGCCAGTAAAAACTGTTACCTGGCGTGTATTGTATAATATTTTATTTGTTACTCATTCGAAAACGAAATTAGTAAATAAAAATTACTACTGTCATTTTTGCGCCAAAAAAATTTTAAATTATTTCTCATAAACTCATAAGCCCTGGAAGCACTACCGTGACAACACATATCGTTTGTTTAAACGTAACTAACTTGTAAAATCAGCTTTTAATTTTACAAGTTAGTAGTTTGTAAAGATTAACTTTCAAAATCAATAGACAGCTTTGTAAAGTGACATTTACAAGTGAGTAACAAATAAACTAATTTTTCAACGTGCTTTTACAAAATTCAAACTGACAAATACTCTTTTAGTTGCAATTTTTTATATATTTCTCATTAATATCAGTTGGTGTTGATACGATTTTAAGTTATTTTAATCTGCATAATCGTTCTCGCTGTACTCTTCGTATGGCCTCATTTTGTTTTAAAATTTAAGTTCTAATGTCAATTCAGATTTCTCCCCCATATTAAGTAATCTCATCATTTTCCCCGTGATCCTTTACCATTTATTCTCTCGCTCGAGAACTAGAAACTGGTCTGGTTGTGCATCTATGTTTGGGGTAAAGTTGGCTCACCTTGGTTGTCTGTTAGGTGGGGTTACCGCGGTTAGCACCCGGCGAAGTATGCCTCGCCGCATTTGATATATTTATTATATCTGGTTGGGTATTTTTATATCCGACCCGCGGGTCTGTAGGCTGCTTACGCGTTCCAACAATGGTCCTTCTGGGATTGGTGAGTTGGACGGGGCCAAGCGTTTGGTACCAAAGACACTCTTGGCTTGAGGAAGTCGCCACTGTTGGACCGGATTTGATTGGGGTAAGCCGCTGCCTCACCCATCTATGTACGATCGGACTTCGTTTTAGTTTATTAACAGTATATAACGGGAGCAAAGGCCTTAATTGGTCAGTATCTCGTTAGGCCCTGTTAATTATGCACTCCTATCCCTTCTATGTTCCTCCTTCTTTGCCCGAGAACTATAGGGACAGGTTTAGGATATGCATCTATGGTCGGCGATAATTCTGGAAGTCGGGGTACAGTAACCGTCCTATCATGGGGTTGACGACCCTCATACTCCACGATATTACGACGCACATCTTTGCTACCGGAAATTTTGTTTCTGTTTATTAGTGGTCCATAACGGGAGAAAAGGCCCTAGTTGGTCAGTATCTCGTTAGTTTCTGCTAATTAGGCAAGAGATTCATTTGAGTTGGGGAGAATCGCTTTTGCTTTTGTCTAGTCACTTTCTTAATCTGGTTAAGCCAGATTAGAGGTCATTCTAGGAAAGGGTGGAATATAGGAACGAATCACTAAGTGTAGTTCCGTGTTTATTAGGGAAACTTAGAATAAAATTTATTTTAGGTGTCACATTTTTTGTTTAAAGTAGTTGTGCAAGTGAAAAAAAAATAGTAGCTCAGTTTTCGTTTTTTTAAAGGCAAGCTAAAGTATTGAATTACCTTAAAAATTGTTGAATTTTTGAATTCGTTTTGATATAAAGTGTTTAGGAAAACCGCATAAATTATAGAATAGCAAGTGTCTTGAGGATCAATTTTTGTGAAACATTGGGTTTTCAAAATTACATTTTATAAGAAGAAAGTGATATATAATATTGAAACGAGACAAAATTATGTTTCTTATGCTTCGTCCTTTTTAATCAAAGCCTACGCCAAATTACCAAATTAATTAATTTCTGTAAAACTTTAAAGGGAACATATTTAAAAGCAAGGTATTTATTGCTAATATTAATTTAGGGTTATTTTACAAATTATTTTAGATATTTTCTCCAAGAAGATTTTCTACAATTTGTTTTTGGGCAACTTTCTGCAGCACATAATTAGTACTACTATTTGTAATGTTTTAAGAGCGGTCTCTTAATAATGGTTTTGAAATAATATATTTATAGAAAAGTCTAAATTTGATTGAAAATCAAAGTTACGATTATGTTCAAATTTCTATCGTCGAAAGGCGGGTGTCTTCAGTCTTCAGAGACGTCGCTGGATGTTGTAAGTCAAAGGTGAGTGGTGAATACATGACGTGATCGATCACACTCTATACAAACTTAGGAACTGCATTTAAATAACTGCTTAGTTAAGATGAATTTTTAGTCTAAGAGCTTACATTATTGCAATAGTTTTAAGTTTGAATAAAAGGAAAATAAACATTTCTACTTTGAAAACGTTTTTGGTTAGGGCGGTACTAGCGTTACTTTTTATTTTCATAGAAATTTGTTTAAATGTATGTAATTACTTGTTTATGTTTAAATGTTTTATAAATAGAAATATAATATAAAAATTAGTGAAGATCCTGGTTAACCCAGGGGAGGCGGGGGGCACAATTAAAAAAAGGAGCGGTAGTACCTACTTATTTGTAATCATCTGCAGTCGCATCGTAACAAATCAAGACATTAGATTAGATGTATTTACTCAGTTTTTTTCCTAAATATGCAACTTATAATTTCATATCCTAAATCTTAGTGACTTAGAATTTGTTTACGTTTGCTGTTTAGTATTTGCAGTTTGCTTAAGAAATTGTAATTGTAAGAATAATAACATAGTTGATTCATCGCAAGTACTATAGGTACAGCAGAAGCAAACAAGGCTAAAGAGCGAACGATCTTTCGTAATTTTGTAAATTTAGGTAGCTATGTGAATGTTGCGATTACTAAGGTGTAGCTAGTTGTTAGGGCACACGAATTATACCAGGACTACTTCTACAAAAATCTGCAAGAAGAACGTGCAAGAAAAGGACGTCAAGATGACTACGGTTACAACAAAGGTAACTGAATTCGCTTTCCTTAACACGATCAAAGACTGCTTTTACTTAGTTCCTTCGTTGTTTTTGCAGTTGTTGAATGCTTCATTGCTTTAATTTTTTTTTCATAACTGTAAGAAGTTACTTTGCCAAAATGTAACTTCAAATCCTTAATTGGTGACAAATAATTCGATTATTTTTAGGTTAGTAATATTAAAGATTGCACATTTTACTTCAGAAACCTTTCCTACTCGTAGGGTTTAAAAGTATCTTAGTACATTTGAAAATTTACAATTATTACAATTACATAAGTTATTCGATACTTCATGATTAACTGAACTTATTATCTAAACTAAACGTCTTCTTCTTTAGCATAAACGAATTCTTGCTCTGTCAAGTTACATCTCTTTGTTGTCGTATTTCTTCCGTTGTTTGGTTCCATGTTTTTTGTGGCCTTCCTCTAGTTATTCTAGCTGTAATTCTTGCCTTCCATATTCTTTTAACTTGTCTATCGTTGCCCCAACCACTGTAGTTCTTCTGTTCTGCTTTTCTAGTAAGCGTTTCAGCTTCTGAATCATTTGTTTGACTCCTTATCTTGCCCCTTCTTGTGACCCCCTCACTCTTCTTAAGTACTTCATTTCCATGGTTTGCAATTTATTTTTGTGTTTTTTTGATAAGATCCATGATTCACTATCAAAAGTTAAGGTCGGTTGATATATAGTTTTATAAACTGTAATTTTTGTTTTTCTTGAAATTTCTTTTTTATTTATAAAGGTGTTCGCTATTGAGTAGTATAATTTTGTTGTATTATCTATTCTTTTATTTATTTTACTTTCGTGTCTTCCTTCCTTATTTATTGTAACTCCCAAATATACAACTTCGTTTACCTGTTCTATTTTTATTATTTTGGACTTCTATATTTATTTCTTTTTCTTGCTATTACGTGGCCGTAGTTTTTCAGTAATTTATTTTCATGTTGTATTTCGCAAGAGTTTCCTTCCAAATACCTAAGCTTCTTTGTAATCCCATCTAGCTTGCTCTAAACGTGCATTCTGTTTTCAGGGCCGTTCCTGCGATTTTTGGCGCTCCGTGCAAAAGATAAAATTGCCGCCCCCTTATATCGTTTATAAAATAAAGTCATAAATTTAGTAGCATTATATTTAAATATTTAACAAAATTAAATTACGTGTTTAATAATAAAGCTAAAGTAAAATAATTCGAGATTTTTTTGATGCAAATTCATCTATTATGGATGAAATGTCTACATTTTGACTTAACAAATTAATGTAATTTATAGTTTGGCTTTTACAAGGGATTTTAATTTTTTTTTAGAATTTACAAAATTTGATGTACAAAAATTCAGCCACCGAATTTCAGCCGCCCCGTGCGAGTGCACGTGCTGCACCCCCGACAGGAACGGCCCTGTCTGTTATGCTTATCATTTCCATGTTTTTAAATCCTATCTGTAATTTGCTCATTTCTGATTTGGTCTCAGCTATAAAATCGTCCATAAATGTGATGAACAGTAATGAACGTAGGACTCCCCCCTGTCTTAATCCGTACGTGTTTTCTTCTAACTAACATAATTTTTATTATTCTTGCATAGACTTTTAATAGCATTCATTAATTTTCGGTCTACTCCTCTTCTTGTTAGGCTATTTCAAACCATATTTCTCGATACTCTGTATCTATAGATATCATGTAGGCTTCTTTATTTTGTGTACGGGTTTTACGTATAATTTTTTTAACATGTACAGGGTGGTCCAAATTGGACACTTTTGATAGGAAACCAATTTCTAGAGGAGCTAGAAAAAAACTAACCTACATGTTACGGGCTCGATTTTTGTGAGAAACTGAATGCCGAAAACCACACATCGATATCTTGAACTGTTTAGAGGTTATAGGGTGGTTTTCAATTTTGTGCATTTTTGACCCACATCCGTACTAACTTATTTATTTATGAATATTTTTTGTTTCTGTAAAAGCATTCTTAAGGCACTTTTTTCAAGGGAATCCAATAGTGTCCCAAGTTTTTTTGTAAAAAGAATGGTTTTGAAGCTATGACATAAACTTGTACTTTTTCTTATGGACCACCCTGTATATTTTTGCATATTCTTTTTCTAAATATATAAAATACTTGATGCTTTCCTTTTTAAACACTTATTTCATGGCCGTTTCTAAAATACTATAGATGAATTTTGTAAATCTGGAGTGCCACATTCTTGAAAAATAGAACGAAATAAATTTACAGCTGTTATAAAATATTTATTGCCTATTTTTTAGTAATTTATTGATTTAATTAAACAACACAAAATAACAAAAGCAAACAATATAACATTAAAACTACATTATAAATAGTTTTTTCTCACTACCACCTTGGTAAATTGACATTTCATTGTCAAAAAGTCGACAATAATGGAAACTAAAACATTTAGTTGAACAAAAACAGACTGTATCTAAGGGCAAAAAAGACGATTTACCGCGCCAGGTCATTTTCCGCGCATGGTACCCCATAAAGCTACACCATAACGGATATAAAAAAAATAAATAGTTATAATGGAGAATACGTGCTTATTTATTAATATTAAAACTAATTTTACAATTGGAACAACGTTGAATGTTAAATGAAGGTGTATTTACAAAATGTTTGATTTCATTCTTTTCGTTACTGAAAACAGAAATTGCGCTTATGTGTTTGTTTGTACCATAGCAACAGCGCCGTTAAACTGTCATAAATATAAACGTCACAATTTTTGTTAAATTATTAATGAATTTTATTTTGTGGTAGTGAGAAAAACGTAATGCGCAACGCGTAGGTAAGTTTCTTTTTTATCCTCGGTGGCTTTATGGACCTCAGCTGCGCTTCGGTCCACAAATTACCACCTCGGATAAAAAAGTTCACTTACCATAACTTGGAGCGCAAATAACTATTTCTATCTCCTCTAGAAATTGGTGTTTCCTATCAAAAGTGTCCAATTTGGACCACCCTGCATATATGATCCTGGATGGCGTGACCTTTTCAAAACCCACTCTGTGAATTAATTAATTAATTGTTCTTCGACACCTTTTCTTAGTTTATGTTCATAAACCTTACGGGCTGTACTAATCAAACTAATTCCTCGATAATTCTGACAATTTAATCTCCTTTTTTATAGAGCGGTAATATTTTTCCTAATTCCTAGTCTTTTGGAATTTTACTAGTGTTCCATATCTTTTTTTCTACTCCCACCATGGAAAGTGGGATTTTCAGACTTCGTCTCCATAGATACGAGTATTGCAAATGAGTGTTTGCCGAACAAGTGAAATTAGCGTGCGGAAAATTTACTTTCCGCACGCACATGCATGATTTTCTGTGCGAATTTAGCTAGTCACCAATTAAGTGTTTTTGAATGAACATTTTTGTACAAAATAAATATATCAAATTCTTTACAAGTCAACTAACGTAAATTATACGAATTAAAATCGAATCTGCAAATTTTGCCAACTTTTTGGTGATTTTTTTGGAGAATTCAAAACTGTTTAAAAAGTACACCGATTAAACACTCTCATTAATAAAATGTTTACGTCAAATAATTTTCCTGAATTTACTATGATCGTTTGCTCAAGGAATCGCATTCAGTTCATCTCTGAGATAGTAAATAATTTGTCTTTGGTAAAATTTACGTAGAACATTATGTAAAGATCGTCACATTTAATCAAAGAGATACCTCATTTTTCAAAATTATTCTAAAAATTAAAATAATGTCTAAATTTTAGACTATCAACTTTAATATTTTTAAGTTTTAAATTGCTGCAAAAGTCTTTGTTTTATTTTTTGTTTCTTAGTTCTACGTAAGATTTGGAATTTCAAATTTATTTATTATTAAAACGTTGTAACCAATTCAATCCAATTGGTTAATCTTCAGTTGGTCCACCTTCCTCAGCTGCTCGCGAAGAAAAGAAGACGCCGTGTATATATTGTTTATTTACTTTCGTGTGTGTATCTTGAATAAAACTGTTTTTGGTTTTTTTCTTTCCTAGGTGTTAGAAGCCTAATGCGTCATAATTTTGAATATTGCACTTCACATTCGCTATTTTGATGCATTTGGCTCTAAAATTGTTATTTTAGACACCCAAAATAATTACTCTTCAGTATTCGAAATTTACTTTTTAAATACTGAAAATAGATTTCGAATATAAAGTTGTTTTTTTAATGTTTAGAATAAATTTTAAAATTAATTTCAAAACATCTAAAACCTTGGGCGTTAAAAATTTATTTTATGTCATACTGGTTTCTAAAGCAACGTTTTTCGAACGATTTATAGAACAAAAAGTAAAACTTTAAAGTTCTAGAACTTTAAAGTGTCATTTTAAAGTCCTAGGACTTTAAAGTGCCACTTTTTGTTCTATAAATGCTAGTTGCTAGGAGATCCGAACAGTTGCGTCTTAGATGACTTACTTAAAACTAATACTGCTACAAATTGCTGGAGATTTCTTTTAATAATTTAACAACTTTACAAACCAGTATAACATAAAATTATGTATGTACCTCAGACGAAAAGTGTCTAAGGTACTCGCAAGTAATTACGGCCTCTGCTACTCGCCTCGGCCGTAAACAACTTACTCATACTTTAAAGACTTACTTTTCGTCCTAGATACATAAAATACTATTAAACACAAATAATTTTTTTTAGACGCCAAAGGCTAATTTTGATTTAGGTTAGAGTTTTATTTTGTTTAATTGAAAATCATGTTTGAATCTTGATATATTTATTTGTAAGGTTAGATTAGAATTTTTAACTAAAATTAGGTTAGAATTTTGTGCCGTAAACATAAATAATAGTGTAAATAAAAGATTTCCTATAAATAAATTTTTATAAATCTTAAATGCTGGGTATTTTTCTATCCAACTAAAATCCTGTATGAATTTTGTCCGGTAGATCAAATGAACCTTGAAAGTGGCGTAAAATCGCGGTCCATACGTACTTTGCAGTTTTTTGGACACAAGGAGCACGCAGATTTGGAAGTTTTTTAATTTAGTGTATGAATTACACAACTGGTGACAGTAACAATTGCCTTGAAGCGCATATGGGTAGGTTTTCTAACTTTTTTTAAAAATAGTATTCATGGAAACATGGGTACTTGTGTAATCCTACATTAATCAGAGTGCTGGCGTAGGTCAGAGGTTTTAGCATTGGGCTGTACAACCAAAGGTTCTGGGTTCGATTCCTACCACCCGCCGTATTAAAAAAAATTATTTTTGCACCTCAAGGTGCACTCAGCCTTTGGAATTGAGTATATGGGTTACATAACCGGTGATAAATAATTAGTCGACTTGTAACGAAGTAGAGATTTTCGAACTTTTAAAAAAATAGGATTTAACACGGTAAAGGTAGGAACTTCCTTCTTTGTCTTTCTCAATTCATATAGGATGATGCGAGCTGTGAAGGAAAATAGAATTTAAGTTGGAAACTACCAACACCCTAAGATATGCTAGTAGTTTATACTTCGATTGTTAGGAATTGCGATCCAATTTTGTAGGGGTCGTCCTCCTCCCACCCCCTTACCAACCCACCCTAATATATTAAGCTCCTCTATATAACTCTCTTGTGTTCAGTTTACCTGTGACTGATAATTCTCCTGACATCTTTTAATTCAAATATTAAATATCTGTTTCAATTACAGTTTCCGCTTTTAGAATTATAGTACAAAAATTACAACATGGCGTAGCGATTTATATTATACGTCCACACTTTGTCACGTGCTTATTCTGCACTACCACATTTAATGGGGGACGTTGTTGTCCCTTGGCGCGCGGCTAGCAAACAGCGGAGAAGGGGGGTTTGAAACGGTAAACCCTTCAACTAGGGGTGGTCATAATCGGGATGAAAATAGGGTGCCACTACGGAAATCACCCAAAGATGGTTACAAGGAACGTAACGGAGATAGTTCCTCTAGGGCTCGAAGGGGTTGGGGTTAGCTTCACCCCGCTGCAAGATGTGACTTACCTTGCTTAATGAAATAGCTTACTGAAATGCTTAAAACTTGTAGGCAGGCTCGCACTGTATACGTAAATCGTTACCAAAACACTAACACACAAAATCTGATCGAGAGGCACTGAACACACTAACAAGACCAAACTTAATTGACAATTAGACATTTAATAAATCAAAAAGGCAAAAATGAATACACAAAAATTACACAAAGGGGCGACAATTAACATATTACGCCAAAAATAAATAATAAATGCGATACTTACTTTAAGGGCCGATGGGACGATAGAATTGAGGGTACTACATTTATGTTACATACGGCAAATCATTCACAAACTAAGCCCCTCAATCCCAGGCAGAATATAGGATTAAAAAATATTAAACTAAAATTCAATCAGTATAGCTAAATCTTTATACATGCAACATAACGCAAAATATTAACTTGACTTTACAGAAAACTTGCGGTAATGAAATCTTTAAAGGTGAATTGAACTACAATCTGAACACAAAAATCTTTACTCAAACACAAAATTACTAAGACAAACTAGTCAACCGTTTGCCAACGCTCCTCAACCTTTGCAATGTGAATATTATCAAAGCCGCCTAAAGGCGAATCACAAAGCCTTCACACATTACCGCCGGATCAAACAAATTGACCAGACATCGGCTACTCTAAAATTACAAGTTGCAAACAAAACACAAAAATAATAAAAAGGCGGTACTTATTAAACTTCAAACCCAACTGAACAACATTGATAGAAGCCTGTCCGCAAGCGGCAATCGTATGAATTGAAACTAGTGTTTAAACACAAACGGCAAAAGTGCGTGCAGCGTAAAGGGAGAGTAAATTACCTGGCGGGATGCTTGTACCTATTTGATCAGAAGTCCAGGGAGTACGTGACGGACGTAAGACTGGGAAGGGCTATGATGGTGGTAGCCCAATTACAATCCAATTTTGTAGGGGTCCACCACCATGCTTCCCAGACCAACCAACTCTAATATATTAAGCTTCTCTATACAGGGTGTCTCTAAACCTACTGCCATAAATTTACCAGCCGATTCCTGACGGAAAAATAAGTCGAAAATGTCTATAAAACTTTTGTCCTAAACAGCACCATGTGGAAGCTACAAGTCTTTGAAAATGGTGTTGAAAAAACGGAAAACAATTGCATTTTAAAAACGGTTTGAGATAAAAGATTGAAATTTTGCAGGCGGTCTAACCTATTGAAGGTATAAACTTCCATCTACTTTTTTTTGTAAATTAGCCAGGGGCGGCTCGAGTGGGGGTTATCACATTTTTCTTGTAACCCGTTTTTCTTAACCTTTTGTTTTTTTCCATTTTAGTTTACAGATTTGTATTCCCTGCTGCCTAATTAACAAAACAGGTACTCTTGTTTCAACTCGCCTGGATTAACCGTTTTCTATAAAATTCAGGTTTTCTGTTTGTCTGAGTGTAAAATGCAGTGATTGTGATTTTAAATTCAAATCAATAAAAAGCATGTGATAGAATAGTAGGAAGTTTATACTTTCAATAGGTTAGACCGCCTGCAAAATTTCGATTTTTTATCTCAAACCGTTTTTAAAATGCAATTGTTTTCCGTTTTTTCAACACAATTTTCAAAGACTTGTAGCTTCCACATGGAGCTGTTTAGGACAAAAGTTTTATAGACATTTTCGACTTATTTTTGCGTCAGGAATCGGCTGGTAAATTTATGGCAGTAGGTTTAGAGACACCCTGTATAACTATCTTGTGTTGAGTTTCCCTACAACTGATAATTCTCCTGACATCTTTTAATTCAATTCACTTATTACATAAATAACTATTTATTCAAATTATTAAGTTTTTGTAACTAGAATACCTACACATCTTACACTTTACATGCGAGCACTATAATATGAATTTAATTTGAGATTAGTTACGTTGTGGTTAAATTACACTTTCCCGCTCCTTTTTTGACACCGCTGACAAAGTCAGCTAATAAATTATACGCTGAGCGAATTCGCAGCGGCTTCCTGCAAGTTTCTTTACAGCCTGTCTGTTCAGGGAGTCAGGGACTTTGCTAACTTAGCGCATCAGCCGCTGACCGCCCCTGAATGCGCCCAAATTTATTTATATTTTGTGCGATATTTAAGCACAACAATTATTACTAATCACTTGCTCTAATTTCATGCTATTTACTACTTCCATGTATGTTTAAGTAGATAATTATTTTCATTTTTGGATATTTACTACAACAAAGAGTAGCATATAATTTTAAGCAAAATACACCTTTCCTGAAAGTTTAGGATGCTTTTCTTGGACATTTAAACACAATAAAATATTCTACCGACACTAAATGAGTATATTACTCAGCAACATATTTTAATAAAATACAGAATAATACAATCATTTATAAATTATTTTCTTTCAGGGCAATATAATATTTGTTAATGAATATATTTTATGTATAAACTATCTCCAATGTTTTTAGATACGAATAGGCCATAATTTTGTGTTATTACATGACATTGACAATCACATTTAAAAAACCAATTTACGAAACATTCAACTCCATTCCAACGTTCTTCCATGACTAAGCCTCATTCAAAAACATTTGGAATAGTTATTACATACAGTAATGAATATATATTGTTGTGTATTGTAGACACCAAACATTTTAAACAATATTAATTTATTTACATAATTAACACAAATACAATTTACACAAATTTTGACAGTTCCGATATACAAATTTAACACTTACAAATTACATGTATGTAATGTAATGTAATCGTTTACCTCTTATACCTTTCGGTGTTGAGGCTGGTGCGTTAGCGTATGTGGTCTTAAGCGTGAAATGCACAATCCGGCCCGCATGCGAGTCACGTGATTGGTGCGCCGTTTTTTGCCTGCATACAGCACCATGTGTATAGTGTATGTGTGTGTACGTATAGAACCTTGTTACTCTACCTCGTAGGTCTGTATTCGGAGGAGAGCGTCTTTAATTAGGTGCCCAACGACGAATGGTCACCAGAGCTCGATACCGATCTCCGGGAAAACTTGCACCCAGCGAGATTCGAACCGGGGACTAGCGTAACGCTAGCCTGACGCTCTTACCACTGCGCCACCCTGGCCCCACAAATTACATAAAGTTAAATATTAAGATAAATTTTATTAAAGTTCAATTAAATTTTTTTTTCATTATTATAATTAATGTCAATATTGTAAAAGTTTTAAATTTAAAGTTATTTGTTATTTTATTTATTTTTTTAAATTAATAGATATCAATCTTTAAGAAATGCAATCTTTCGAAACAATTAACATTGCTAGAACTCACGTAAATAAAAATTAAATTTATTTTGATTTTGGAATTTATGTTCAGGTATTTGGATATACTATTGTTTGTTGTGTTTATTTATTTTTCAGGTATGATTTCAAATATTGAGTTGTCTTGATATTTGATTTTATGTAAACACATACGCATTCATACACACAGACGATGATACACACATATATTCAATTTACGGAATATTTATTTTTCTTAATAAATTTAATAAATATTGTTTTATAATTATTTCAATAAGATTACGCTACAATATATTAATTATTATCACTTACTAAATATTATATTTATTTATTTTGGAAATGA
Organism: Melanotus villosus; assembly: GCA_963082815.1. NCBI lineage: Eukaryota > Metazoa > Arthropoda > Insecta > Coleoptera > Elateridae > Melanotus > Melanotus villosus. The sequence continues at coordinate 59,166,019 of OY720425.1, forward strand.
AAGGTTACTAACATACTTGTACAATAAAAAGTTAAAATCACATTAAAATACGTACAAAGATGAAGTATTGCAACCACATACATTATATTTATCTAATTCCGTTTTGAAAAGTTGAATTTTACCTAAGCTTTTGACGTTATGAAATGTCACTTTTTACATAACTGATTCGAGACGAGTTACTTAATAGTTATTTACGTAATCAGTTATGAAAAGACCGATATTGTTTGACGCGAATCAAACAATATGGCTTTTCATAACGTATTACGCACAAAATTCAACAATTTCGAAGTTAATTTAATATTTCAGCTTGCCTTAAAAAAACGAAAACTGAGCTACTATTTTTTTTTTCACTTGCACAACTACTTGAAACAAAAAATGTGACACCTAAAATAAACATTATTCTAAGTTTCCCTAATAAACACGCAACTACACTTAGTAATTCGTTCCTATATTCCACCCTTTCCTCGAATGGCCTGTAATCTGGCTTAACCAGATTAAGAAAGCGATTGGACAAAAGCAAAAGCGATTCTCCCCAACTCAAGTGAATCTCTTGCCTAATTAGCAGAAACTAACGAGATACTGACCAATTAAGGCCTTTGCTCCCGTTATATACTGTTAATAAACTAAAACGAACTCCGATTGTACATAGATGGGTGAGGGAGCGGCTTACCCGATCATAATCGGGTGGCAACTTCCTCATGTCAAGAGTGCCTATGGTACCAAACGGTAACCCCACCTTAACGGACAACCAGTTGGGCCAACTTTACCCCAAACATAAATGCACAACCAGACCACAGTTTCTAGTTCTCGAGCAAAAAAGAAGAAACATAGAAGGGATGGGAGTGCACAATAAACTAAAACGAACTCCAATCGTACATAGATGGGTGAGGCAGCGGCTTACCCCAATCAAATCCGGTCCAACAGTGGCGACTTTCTCAAGCCAAGAGTGCCTTTGGTACCAAACGCTCTGCCCCGTCCAACTCACCAATCCCAGAAGGACCATTGTTGGAACGCGTAAGCAGCCTACACCCGCGGTCGGATATAAAAATACCCAACTAGATATAGTGAATATATCAAATGCGGAGAGGCATACTTCGCCGGGTGCTAACCGCGGTAATCCCACCTAACGGACAACCAAGGTGAGCCAACTTTACCCCAAACATAGACGCACAACCCGACCAGTTTCTAGTTCTCGAACGAGAGGATAAATGGTAAACGATCGCGAGGAAAATGATGAGATTACTTAATATGGGGGAGAAACCTGAATTAACATTAGAACTTAAATTTTAAAACGAAATGAGGCCATACGAAGAGTACAGCGAGAACGAGAAGCAATTATGCAGATTAAAATAACTTAAAATCGTATCAACACCAACTGATATTAATGAGAAATATATAAAAAATTGCAACTAGTTAAAAGCACGGCCAACTTCATTCATATCCACTAACGTGTATATATGGCCGTTCCAATTCAGCTAAAAACAGGTTTTAAGAAAGTATGCCATTGGTCCTCCCTGTGGCGACATCTATTACATAGTTTAAATGCCGGAGAGGGCGCTGACAGGAGGACCTGTCAAAAATATTTAGAAATGGAATTGGGACGGCCATATATACACGTTAGTGGATATGAATGAAGTTGGCCGTGGTTAAAACAGTATTTGTCAGTTTGAATTTTCTAAAAGCAAGCTGGAAAATTAGTTACCTAACGCCAAATAGGTTAGGTTAAGTAATTTAAAAAGAAAATCATGAAAGAATTGCATTTGAAAATATGGAAATATAATTAAAAGTAAATGCATGGGTGTTTAGAAAAACTTACTTAATTTAGATACTTCAAATTTCAAAAAATTATAATTTCATTTTAACAATTTAATGATGCAAGAATGAGGAAAATAAGAATTCTATTTTATAAAATTACGACTTTGAAAAATATTGAGAATTACACGTATTGATATTATTCGTTATGTTATGAAATTACATGATGAGAAATAAATTGTCAGAGATGTATGTAAATTTAACACAGTGTTTTACTAAAATATAGTATATATTTGAAAATTTGCCATTTCGAAACCTTATGTAAAATAATTACGCAATTTATAATTTTGAATACCTGTAAAAGAACAATTCTTCTAGGTATGATCGATCACACTTTGTACATTAACCATCTGCAGTTTTTGCATCCTATTTAGGTACCTATTGTAATTACACACACATACCCTATCCATTTACAAAATTAAGAGAAAGCTAATCTAAAAGATATTCCATTTGTTCAGTAAACATCGGCCTGAATACTATGGAAAAAGAGAAAACAGATAAACTACAGATAAAACTGTGGCATAAATTACGATAATTTTTATTTTCTTATAGTTTACTCAACCTGGAACAAATAATTATTATGTTTTAGTGCTCCGTATATATTTCATTTTAATCAAATATTACTTTACAGTTTCTAACTGTCTGAAAATAAATATATTTGTAGGCAATTTACTAGGTTGGAACTGATCATGCAGGAAAGGAAAATGTGATGGACAAACATGGATTAGGAGTTGTGAACGAAAACGGAGAAAAGTTTGTTGATTTTTCTAAGACAAATGGCCTAGTTAATAGTTAATTGGCGGTATATTTTTCAAACATAAGAAAGCTTTTAAGAACCCGAGTTTCCTTCCCAGATGACAATGATCAAAGAGAAATGGAAAAGTTTATTGCGGGATGTAAGAGCGATGAGGGGTGCCGACATAGCTTTCAACCACCACCTCGTAAAAGCAAAAATAAGAATGAGAGATGAGTTAACAAAATAGAATAACAAAAACATACCAGCAAGATCTAAATTTAACCTCGCAAAACATCGAAGAGGATAAAAAAATATATTCTATATAGGAGTATTCGATCACCTTAGAAATCTTCCCGTAGAGAATGTATGGCAAGTGTATAAAACCCCAATTAACGAGACAGCCCGAGAGACCATTGGATATAAAACCATAAAGCTCCTGGTACAATAAACAGAATCGAAGGAAGGCAAAAATAAAAAATAAAATTATTAAACACGAGGTACAAAAATGATGAAAGAATTACAGTAAAATTATTGGAACAAAAATAAGAGGTGCCTTAAAGGCAAACGAACATACATGGAAAATTTAATGGAGCAATCAGAAAAAGCTACCCACAACAAAGATATGAAAATCCTATATAAGATAACTAAACAACAAATCCATATCAAGACTTAAAGGGGAAAATTACGAAGTATATAAAATAGACAGAGAATAAGTAGTAATGGAAATATTGACAAAATATTTTACAGGGATCTACAAAGTAAAAGAAATCAAGGAAGAAATAAATAACAATATGGCAACGCCACAACTTGATATAAGCGAAAAAAGCTCACAAAGGGTGAAATAGAAGAAACACCTAAACAAATAAAAAATTAAAAAACACCAGGCAGACGAAATCGCAATCGAATTGCTAAAAGTAGGCAAGGAGAGCACAATAGAAATATTGTACATACATAATAGTAAACAGGGCTTAACACGCAGAATTCATCCCAGACGATTAGACACAGCGAATAATAGTAAAGATACCAAAGAAGGGCGACCTAACTTGATGCGAAAACTTTAGACCCATAATGCTTCCATCAACAGCAAGTAAAAATTATGACCACATTAATTTTGAAGAGAATGAAATCTGCCATAGGCATTAAGCTAAGGGATTTATGGAAAGGCGTTCGTGCATAAATTTGTAGTCTGTACACCAAAAATAATAATAGAACAAATAATAGAAAAGGGACAAGGCATATGTGTTAACTGTAACAAGGCTCAGTTTCAAGAAATGTGGAAAATACAGAAGTACTATGGTCTACCTGACAAATACATAAGAACACTCAAACTAATGTATGACAGCTTCTCAGCGAGAGTCGAACGTTCAATGAAATTATCAGAGGAAATCAATATAAAATTGGGAGTCCGTCAAAGTTGCATTCTGTCCCAATACCTTTCTTTATTATTATCGACAAGTCGTGGCGAAACTCGCGTTCCGACAGTTGAATACGTTAGAAAGAAAATTAACTAGAAATTTTATCGTAACATAGGTACATCAGCATAGTGGCGCAGTGTTTTACAATATTGGCGACAAATCATTACATACCAAACTTAAAAGATAACATCATACTGACCTTTTAAATAGTGATAGTGAGTAGTGCTAAAAGACAAGGTCTAGGAGACCCATTAGCGATTTAGACGTCAAAGTATCATTGAGTTCTGCCGTGAAATAGCATAAGTGCTGAACTGGCATAACCTACATTAAATAAATAAAAGGGCCAAGAGAAATTCAGAGGACAACAAATCCGAAATAAATTGGGGCATTTTCAGCAAACTGGATGACTTGGAGAGTTTGTAAATGATATCTGCTTGCTCACACCGAATAAAAAGCTAATGTAAGGAAAGTTAAACAAGTTAAAACCTAGAAGCAGAAAAGGTTGATTTAACAATAAATGGGAACAAGACAAGAATTCTCTCAAATGCAAATAAAGAAGAACCAACGATAACACCCAGGAACTTAGAAATAAAGAAAGTTGACTATTTAGGTAGTTCGATAGATACAAACGGCGGCGCAAAAAAAATATAACCAGAAGAATAGCCTTAGCACAAACAACAATTGATATGCCAAACAAAACATAGAGATCAAAAAACATGCTGATAAAAACAAAACTCCGTTTGCTTCTTTATGGGTTAGAAACAAACAAAATATTAAAAAACTTAAAAACCCTTGTTAATAAATGTCTTAGATACCTACATGCATCGAAGAACTTTGCTCGAATAAAAAAATATCAAATCGACATTTGTGGGAAATTTCAAATGAGGTAGAGATCGAAACCACAATTAGAAGAAAGAAATGGGCAGGATAGAACATACCCTTAGAGATCCATATAACAAGATTGCAAAACAAACATTAGAATTTAACGCACAAGAAAAGCGAAGAATAGGTAGACCGAAAGATACCTGGAAAGAGAAACGTGCTGAAAGACCTACAATTACAAAATCTATCATGGACCGAAGCCAAATAAATAGCACAGGACATAAAAAAATGGAAGGAATTAGTTCAGAAGAGAGCAATAGAAACGAACTCAACCCATGGTGGGCAGGACTAGCAACTCTGCCATCTACTTTCCTTTTGAAACGCCCGCTCTGGTGTCATTTGCTTCTTAATGAACTACAGGAGTAAGATGAAGAAGTAGGCAACTTTCAAGGTCTTGGTTAAGACAGTTACTTCTCATTCATTCACACCACTTCTAATAAAACTACATAAACTAATGAATAAAAATGTGTTCTTACCTTATATGTATGTTGAAATGTTCTCAATCAACAGTCTTTCGTTGGTCCAGGGCCATACACGGTGATCGATATTCTCCTTTTTTCATCTGCTTCAATGTCACATCATCCTCGTTCTTCAAATATCATCTTGCTGTTGACACAAGGCTTGGTCCTCAGCTCATTATAAATTTTTTCGTATTTGCAGGTTTATATCAATGCTGTAACTGTTACGGTATATACAATCATGAACTGTATTATTCATGAACTTTAGTTAATCCTTTTTAATGCATGAAATCCAAATGTTATAGACCAAATAGTAAGATTTTGTTAAATTCTTTCACAGAGTTAGAAAAATTTAGATTATTAGGAACTTACGAATCACGCCAGTAATAAAAATATTCACTTAACTTTTTATTAAGTTCCGAATATTGTTGCCGGTAAATCGATGACGTCATGGTCTCCATCATTGCTACATTTCCAATAGTTTCACAGTTCTTTGGATAATTCATCTTGGTTTATAGCACAAGGCCCGGTACTTAAGTCATTAAAAGATCTGCGGACCTACTATAAATATACGATTAATTCCCTTCCAGCAAAAAGATTTACATCTTCAAGATTTACAATTTTGTAATTTCAATTTCGAAAATTTATGTAGTATGTATTAACTATAAAAAATTATGAAAATTTTTAACAATTTTAAAACTGGAAAGGAGACCGCACAGCTCACCCTCTATTGTTAGAACTTTTACCCATATAAAACAAAAAATCCTAAATCCTAACGTTTAAAGCGTTTAAATTTACATTTTGGTTTTGTATTGTTAAGTGAAGAGTGTTCGTCAACAAACACAAAGTCCTTTGAAGATTTATCCATTTTTGCCTGACGTGGCACCTTCGTGGCGAAGAAAATTGCACACTACATCTGAAATTAAAATTTTTTTAAATTAAATGAGAGTAATTAAGTTTTCTTGATATTTCAAAAAATACATTTCAAGTGTAAGCTCACACTTTACGTATGAACAAATGTTAAACTCGAAATGGCTTGTTTGTCATAGATAATAGATCATCGTTACATAATTTATTAGAATGACATGTTAAACAATGAATGATACTAAATTCAGCTGACCATATGTAGGTACCTATCTTATGAAACCTTTTATGAAATATTCCAATTTTTGTCTGCGACTGATATTTCGGAAAAGTAGGTACAAGAGACCTGCTGATACGTAACCAATGACTAATTATTATGGAAAAAAATCACCGAAAATGCTTAACTAGAAAAAAAATTTTAAAAATATTTCGAGATGGTTTTTGGTTTATTATTCTACAATTTACCCATTTTATATGTCTCATAAATAAAGAATTTATTATTATAATCTAATAAATCCTACCATCTTTATTTATACAAACTATTAAAATTCAATAAATAGTCTTTGACGAATTTTGTATATTAAACTAATGAATATACTCAAATAAAAATATGAAGCTGGGGTACTTCCTTGAGACTAATTATAATTATAACGCTAATGATACTAATACATACGAGTAAAATCAGAAATTAACAAATAATTCAACAAAATAATATAAGCAACAAGGCGTCAAGTGGAGAGAATAAAATGACTTACAACAAAAGGCCTATAATTAAAGGAAAGCAGGCTGTCTTTAATAAAATGCTATTAAACAATAACTTACATAATTTAATAACCCTTACCATTTCTATGCAATAAAATGTCACCAAAATTTAAATTAAAACCGTAGATTAATATTCTTAAATAAAAATTTAGCTTCACCAACTGTAATTCGTGTCCTGCACTCTTCAATGTTCCGCATTAAAAGAGCGGGGATATCACAAATTATTATCAGAAAGCCAGTTTAGTGTAAGGTTTGAACTCGTTTTTGGTAGAGATGATAACGAATGAATATTTGTTAAACGGCCTTGTATTCATGTTGTATCAAAAAGTTTTGATTTAAGATATTCTAAAATTTCTCAATTTATTATTTATAACGTAACACAAATGTTTAAGTATCCTGAAGTATTCCTTAACAAAAACCAACAAAATACCAATGATGAAAGGATCTTTGTCCTAATTAAGGCCGTTTTTGAATTATTTGCAAACGATTCTTAGTCTTCAAAGTATTTAAATTTAAAAAATGTAGAAAAATATTTGTAGGTCTGTGACGAGAAAGGATATTTTTTAATTTTTATATTTTACCTAGCATTTACTACATATAATATTTAGTCGGCCTATTAATTAACATTTAAAAAATTATACTCCTAAAATACAAATTTTCATGCAATGTAACCTATATGTTGAACCATGAATTTTACCGAAAGAAGGCAGAAGGTAATTTGTCTATGTTACAAAGAATTAAAAACTGCATATGAAACTACAGTTAAATGTAATTGAATTTTAAGTTCTCCTTCAGATTTTCGATTTTTGAAACTGCTTGTAGGCATCGTATCATTAACCCAAGTTTCCTGTGGGGTGCCATTTCTGTATATCCACGTCTCGTCAAGAAGAACAAATTCAACATTAGGATTGCTTTTAAATTTCAAATATTTTCTCAAAAATGTAATTCTTTTGGCGATAATAAAAGGTTTTTCTATAAGAATTTTACGATTATTTTCCATTTTATACTTAAAACCCATAGATTTTAATGTTCAATATAAAATAGTTCGTGAACCAGTATAGTCCAAAATATATACCAAGAAGAAGACAGAATAACTAGAAAAGAAATGAATAACATCAAATCTGTGGCTATGGATAACATCCCCAGTAAAATAATCAAAAGCTTAGATTACAGTACATATTCGAGACTCAAGATATCTTAACAAGAAAAATTATAAATGTCTCAGAGGAAATGCCGGACATAAGCATCGGGAAAAGATATCAGAATACCAGAATTGATTCAAGAAGGACGGCATGAAATTATAAAACTTCTTAAAATTCTACTAAACAGACGTTTGCCCAAGGGAAATATATTAAATGACTGGAACGAATCCCTGATTTCACCAATTCATACGAAATGAGACCCATACAACGTGAGAAACTATAGACCCGTGGCGTTGTTATTACTAACCAATTGAGTAGGCTGAATTTCAACGAGGCTATACTACAGCGGATCATCTTTTAACAACCATAATCTTAATACAAAAAGCCAATGAATACAGCCTCTCTATTTATTTTGTGTTTGTATATTACGAGAAGGATTTTGATACCACTGAGCTTTGGGCAGTAGAAGAAAGTTTTGTTAATTGCAGAACAAATCATCGTTTTACAACACTACTACAAAATATAAATAGAAAACCTGAAGTGACAGTATTTATGGACACTTACACTTATACCAAACATATTAAGAACAAAAGGGCAGTCAGACAAGATTACACCATATTACCAAATCTATTTAACTTGGCCTTAGAAAATATTTTGAAAAAGCTTAATTTGGAATAGTTGGTGATAAATATAAATGATAAACGACTAAACCATTAAAAATTTGCAGAGGATATTTTACTAATCTCCCATAGAGACGAAGATCTACAAAAAATGATAAATGAACTCCACTCCGTATTCATCCTACAGGAATAAATTCTGCTAAAACGAAAGTAATGAATAACGTACACGATCCTAGTCAAATAACAGTAAAGAGAGATGAGTGGATGGCATTAGAAAGACATGGAAAAGGACAGCACAAAATAAGGAACAAGTAGGCAATGGAAACGAGAAGAGCTCTGAAAGTCAGCTGCACAGAAAGGGAAACCAATGATAATAGGAAAGAGAAGAAAGAGGTGGATATAGGTACTCAAAAGAAGAAGACAGCTGATAGAATACGTAATGCGAAGAAGATTCATCAAGACGATAATTTAAGAAAGAATTTAAGTAAAGGGCGGCCTCATATCCGACGGAAATGAAATGAAAAGCTTCAAACCTAGAAGAATAGCGAGCTTCAACCAGTCGAGAGACTGATAACTGAGTAGAAGGATTATACTTTATAACTTTAAAACTTTTTAATTAGGCGAAATAAGGTCAAAACAAAAAGCTTACCTTTTCAAAAGGAGCAAATCAGCTTCGGTTCCACTGCTAGTGTTTATTATAAACCGCACAATATTTTAACAAAACGTAAATTTACATATAGGTACTTACCGAGTTCCGTCAAAAAACAGGAATAAAAAGTGCGCATTTCGGAAAGCACACCGATATTAACATTTGCTACGTACCTAGTTGATACCAGCAGGGCCGTTTTAAGCCTGCTGGAGGCCCGGGGCCGGACATTTGATAGGCCCCCCACAAAAAAAAAGTTCAAAATTTATTTTGCGGCCGTTTATGCCTAATACCCCGTGTCACATTAGAAAAATATAAAAACGAAACAGTGTATGGAGAAATTTAAAAATAACAGTTTTATTTATTACTTCAAAATAATAATGTGACCTATTAATTACAAAGACCGGCCCTAATGGCGCATCCCCGAACTTGACAATCTTCCAACAAATTTTTTTCGATTAGTCTTCTCTCTTCTAACTGCTGAAAATTTATTCCTGAATCCTTTCGGTCTACCTCTTTTTCTTAAAGCTTTAGGCGAGCCAGTTGTAGAACATTCTGCAACAATATGATGGTTATAACCTTATAACTTATTATTACTATTAAATGATTAAGTTATACTGCTCCAACTGACAATAAAAAATTTCGTTTGAAATGGGGACAATCATTATTAAGGTTAATTTACAATTTAGAATTATATACAAGTAAAAGAATACTAATTTTCAAATCATATTAAAAAGGAACCTTCAAAACCCCTTTTCATTAATACACAAAGACCACATGCTTTCACTTTAGCCTTGGGCTTTATTCTCTTTAGTACATCTATTTGAATGTTAATAATTAGAATACCATGAATGTAACTAATTTTATTGGATGTTAATATTACCACTTTAAATCTCAAACTATGATTTTTAACGTCAGTAATCAATAGACTCAAAAATAAGCGGAAAGAATTGGCATTGGAAATTCCGCGTCAATAAACGGTATTCTTGTGGTAATTCTATTTTTAGAATGGCTAATCATATGTTGTTTATACAACTTTTCCCAGCATCATCGCAGTAAGTTTAAATTTTATTTTGTTAACAGAATTAACAGTATGAAGTGCTTTTATTTGTTTATCTTCTTTACAACATTAATTTTCTATGTAAAAAGTGCTGAAAGTGTATTTGCAGGAGGCAGTCATGTAGATGGTATGATTTTATATTATTACATATTTACTAAAGTTACTAACTATTTTACTCATTTTAGTTTAAGGCAAGGTTGACGTTTGTTTTATGATTGCTTCATATAAGAGCCATGGTTCATTTGTACAATGATACTGCAACTTTTAAATATTTGATTTTTATATATATTTTTTTATTTGTAAAATAGGAAACTTAAAGATATAATTTTAGTGTTAACGTTCATATCATTTACTAAAAAAAAATCATGATTATATGACACTAATATGTACGATATTGACTAAGGCCTGAGATTAACAATAATAATAATAATAATAAGGCTTTTATTGTGTCCCGAAGCATAATTAATTTTACATAATAATAATAATCATAGAGAAATTAACAGAAAAAAAGACAACTAAGTTCAGCTACTGTTCGTCCACTTAAAACCAGTACTCTAGTAAAATAAAAAACAAAAAATGAAAATGGGTGAACAAATTAATAATAATTGAAACTACAGTATTTTTCATCTAGCATTTGGGTTGTGACGTCAACAAGCTCCACCCAAAAACTGTATGGGGAGACACGCGTTCGTGCACAGTAAGTAATGAAAACCTAATTTAAAAAGAGATGAAGTTTAGTTAGATTGTGAATTTGTAAGCAGCGCGTTGACGTCACAACCCAAATTCTAGGTGAAAAATACTGTAGTATTAAAAGTTATAAATTGAGAGCGGTTGTTTCAAGTCGGTCCGAAGAATATTAAATTTTGGTGACATAATACGAAGAAGTACATTTATTCAAACAAAACATGCATTGAGAGCAGGAGTGAGAAGTCCATTGAATCTTAAATTAAGGTTATGTACATCAGAAAACGTATAGTATTATATAAACAACTAGGAGTTTTAGTTAAGATAATTTTGTGAATTAAGTAAGCTGAATATAAATATCTTTGTGTTGACATATTTAACCGTTTTTGCTCCACAAGTTTATGGGAGATATGTATGCTGATATTCACGAATGTCATAGAGCAGCCTTAAACAAGAGTTCTGCGCTCTTTGTATTCTGAGTTTGTCTAGAAAAAGCAGATTAGGACCATATACACAATCGCGGTAATCAAAAATTGAAAGCACTAAACAATTACAGAAATATTGTTTTTGAGTAACAATTAAGAACGAAAGAAAGATGCACCAGAAAAACAGACCAATACTGATAAAGCTAGCAACATTGAATAAGAAACAGGAGATACTGAAGGCCGCAAAAAACTTAAAAGAGCAAAATATCTGGATTGGCAAAGACTACCCTGAATAAATCCAAGAAGAGCACGGCTTGAATAATGTAAAGGATAAGGATCATAATGCTAAACTTTTAACTTATAAGCAAACTGTTAATAAGTTGAGAAGTTTATACAACATAACAACTATAGAAGATAGAAGAAATAGAGGTAGTCGATATGGATGAGGAAATACGAAAAGAAGCGACAAACAACAGGAAGCAATTTAAAGACAAAAGTCAGAAGGCAAGAACGTTAAGTTAAAGATCGCCTTAATATCTTAAGGTCCCTATCGGGAAGATGAAGAAATAGAAAAACAAATGAGAAGAAGCACATTTACAAGACATCGTCCAATAAATTCTCAGACGAACTAAGAAAAAATATAGGAGAAATCGACCACCTTAGAAATCTTCCCGTAAAAAATATATGGTAAGTGTACAAAAAAGTCATTAACAAAGCAGTCCGAAAGACCATTGAATATAAAAACCAAAAACCATAAATCTTGGATAACTCCTGTTATAATAAACGCAATCGAAGAAAAGTAAAAATTAAAAATAATATTATTAAACATGAGGCACGAAGAAATAATTACAGAAAAACTACTTCAACAAAAATAAAGACATGAAAAAGAAAGCAAGGCAAGACAAAGGAACATACATCGAAAGTTTAATAGAAGAAACCAAAAAAGCTGCCCACAACAAAGATATGAAAACCCTAAAATAACAAAACAAATTAATGGGAAAAAATGCAAATCCATATCAAGACCTAAAGGGGAAACGACGAAATATATAAAATAGACAGAGAAATAATGGAAATATAGAGAAAATATTTTAGAGAAATCTACAAAAGCAAATAGCAGTATGGCAATTCAACAACTTTTTCTTTAAATCCATTTCCACTTTGACCGCAATGCAGTGGTGCAGTGGAGGTAATGGATTAATTTTTGGTCTTGAATCACGCTCTGATCAGCTTTGATCCACAACACACCTTAAACCTAAGCCTTACATAACGAATTCGACCCAAATCGGCTCCATAATACTATTACCACCGCTGGAATCGAACTCGTGTCAGCCCGTTAGCTGGCAGGCACTTACCTGAATGAGCTACCCAGGCTGCCTTCAACAACTTGATATAAGCGAGAAAGAGTTCACAAAGCACGAAATAGAAGAAACACTTAAATGATCCGAAGAATGTATCCTAGACCTAGACGATTGGACGCAGGGAATACTATAAAGATACCAAAGATGGGCAACTTAACTCGATGTGAAAAATTTAGATCTATAATGCTTCTACTTATTAACAACAAGTAAAATTATAACCAAATTCATTTTAAAGAAAATGAAATTTGCCATTGACATCAAGCTGAGGGAGAACCAAGTGGGATTTAGGGAAATACGGTCGTGCATGGATCACATTTGTACACTAAGAATAATAGAACGAACAACAGAAAAGGAACAAGACATACAAGTACGTGTTAACTGTTAACTTAGTCGACTTTGAAAAGGCGTTCGATTCATCTCAAGAGGGAAAATTTGGAAAATACTAAAGTAAATACTATGGCTACCTGATAAATACATAAGATAAGAACAATCAAATTAATGTAGGACAACTTTTCCGCAATAGTCAAACATTCAGCGAAACAGGGAAAATCTATATAAAATTAACAACACTTTTTCGGAGAAGTCAACAAATCCGGAATAAATTGAGGCATATATAGAAGCAGAAAAGGTTGGCCTAAAAATAATAGGAACAAGATAAAAATTCTCTCAAATACAAATAAAGAAGAACTAACGATAGCACTCAGGGACTTATACATAGAGAAAGTTGACGAATTCTGCTATTTAGGTAAGAAGGTAGAAGAATAGCCTTAGCACAAACAGCATTTAATATTCCAAAAAACACATAGAGATCAAAAAACGTTCGGATAAAAACAAAACTTCACATATTCAATACAAACGTTAAAAGTGGAAAACCTTTATTGACATGTCGACTTTCAAACGCGATACGTCGACTTTATTATTCGACATGCCGACTTTAAACTCGAAAACTCGCTTTTAAAGTCGACATATTGACGTTAAAGTCCCATATCGAATTGAAGTTCTTTCAACATATCAACTTATTATATAAAAAAAGACCATAGAAGCATAGAAGGGCAACGCGCCCCCCTTTTTTTTAGATTAACGTTATCTTGATACGTTGGTAGACCTTAGAATTTAACATGTCGACTTTAAAGCTCAATATATCGACTTTGAAATTCGATATGTAGCTATTAACCTTGATATATCGAGTTTAAATATTCAACATGAAGGCAAGAAATTTCGACTCTACATAAAACTTAACAGGTCGACTTTAAACTCAATATGAGAACTTCTAACATTATATGCCCACTTTAATTCGACAAGTTTCCCTTAAACTCGACATATCGAGTATTAAAGTCGATATATCGAGTTTTGAAGTAGACATGTCGAATTTAAAGTCAACAGGAGCTTTAAAGTCTATATATCCAGCCTTAAAGTCAATATATCAGCTTAGAAAAGTTACTCATGTCATGTCCATTTTACCTTTTCGGACAATTCAGTCCAGCAATTATTTAGTACTCTTAATAACTTTATATATGACAAAATATTGTACATAATTTGCTTTTTATACAGATAAAATATTCTAATGGTGCATTTTCACAGGTTATTACTGGCGAGATTACACAGGTTATATCCCTAATGATGCAGTTCAAGCAGGAAGAGACGAAAATGGTGAAGTTACCTATATTGGGCAAGCTTTACATCCTGGTGGACATTTAACTCCTGGCTTTATTAAACCAAATAGTAATTACGTTTTTTATGAATTTGGAAATGTAGAGCATACAGCAACGGAGGATGTTAAGGTACGTACCTTTTGCAATGTAACAAATTTTTAAAATACAAGTGTCTTCAAATTTCGGCTTTTTTCTATTTAAATTGTAAAACATTCCGATTATAAAAGTAAATACTTGTCAATGTTTATTTACATTTCAAGCAGATCTAAATTTACACTAACGAGTACAGCTCTCCTATATCTTTTAAGCGCGGCTGTAGAACAAAAAGATCCCTACAACTTATAAACAACGAAGAATAACAATATACAACCCATTTCATTTTAAATTGTTTTCAGATCCTTTGTTCAGGAAAACAAGAAAGACTGACCTGGATTAGAGTGAAGGCTAAAGAATCTACTAATAATCTAAATGGCGTCCATTTAATTATTGGTGGACATGATAATGCTGGTCCCCTCGCCATTGGAAGAAAAGCAAGACAAAATGAAGAAGTTGCAGTAGGAAAAGTTCTTCTCGTTGGCACAGAATTTAGAAATTTGTATACCACCCTGAATAAAGGGGGACATGTTGATAGTTCATATGAAGTGTTGGTCTATAAAACAGCATCTACGAAAGATCAAGGTTGTATTGCGAGAACAGTCATTATAGATCTAATAATATAAATTACAAAACTCACGGATTTTTCAATTATTCTTAATCATTTTCTCAATTCTTAATCAAAATAGAACTTTTAGAGGTAACAAAGGGTTGGAAGGGCAATCTTTTGTAAACAAACCGGAGTATACCCGTAAGGTAAAGACGCTAGGAATTTAAAAAGAAGTTGCTGAAAATGTTCTAAAATGGGCAACCAGATTTTGTTGTTAAAAGTAGCTATAATGATTTTTTGATTGACAAATCTGACAGTTGGTAACTCTGGTTATTGGAACATATTACACCCTTGCCTTATACGTGACACAACCCAAAAAACTTATTGTGGGATTCTAGGAAAGTTGAACAGATCGTTTGCACAACTTCTTTATTTTACTTAAATTTCATTTCATACTTTAGTATTTTTTTAACTGTCTCGCACATCTACCGTTATCATATTCCTCGCGCACCCGACTTACTACCCTCACCCACTCAATGCACTCCGGACCCCCACCTGATCATCGGTCGTGTACTACAATTCACACCTTATTATTGATCGTTAAGTCAAATAATATCGGCAAACGGAGTATAATCTTGTAACTTAGTGAGTTGGGGCTGTTTATAACAATACTTAAATAAATTAAGTTAATTAATTAATGATGGTAGAGGCTTTGACCCTCACTCCGTTACTTGGGGTTTGCTTAGCTGTACAAGAGGGTTTAATTCAAAGTCAAATTCAACTAACAAATCACGTATTTAACATTGGTGCTTTTAGTTTTACAAGACACTATAAACATTTCCAAGTCTCAGTTCATAGTACATTGATGTAAATGATTACAAGTTCTGTTTCAAAGTGAACAAATCTAAATTACTCTATGTTCTGAGTACATTTTAAAGTTATACAAAATTACGTTAAATTCCAATCACATTTAAAACGACTAAGTACCTGAAATGAATTTAAACAGTTTACACAAATATTTTCTAAGTCCACAATTACATTTAAACGACTAAGTTAATTGAATGAGTTTAACTAATTTAACACAAATATTTTACAAGTCCAGAATAGTAATTTAAGTTTACATGTGTTCACATCTTGAAGGTTGTCGATTTACAGTCGGTGCTGCTTCGCAGATGGCTGGGTAGAAAACCATGCTCTGATGCATTTCAGTTACGCTTTTATACAGTACATCGAACCCCCTCTTACAATCTTTAATGTCTTACCTTATACGCGTTGGTATTGTAAAACTGCATTAAAGCACGTACCGAGTATCGGGTGTTATTACATACGTGATTTTCCTAGCATTCTTAAACGCTGGAACTCGATACGTCGCACGTGTACCTCTATTCAGTTAACGACCCTAGTAAATGACGTCACATGGACATTCGTGTAGACATGGCTAAGTCTAAGAAGTACATAATGACTCATCAAAATCTGACCGGCAAGCAGCTGCCAGCTGATGAGCAGTGGCGTAGGCTTATTTTACTGCGCGCGCGTTCGCATTTTACATTCGGGCAGCAGTTAGAATAGGTTTTACTTCCGGTGCCACTGAACATCAACCTACCCTAAAATTTAAACTTGGACTCATCTAGACGAAAACTCGTTTCTGCGCATTATGTACAAGTGAATTTAACAACTTGAATGCAATTGAAGCTTTGGTTAATATTTTAATATTTGTCTTTGTTACAATCTTAACAAACATATTCAAATATAAATTGTATCGTTTTTGTGCCACAATCATAAACAAAAAGCTCAAAAAACTTGTTATTGAGTTTACTGGAATAGGTTACTTGGTTGGCTAAAGTAAGGCATTTTTGACCGACATCGTTTGACAGTGCAAGCGTCGTAATTTTATTTACAAATTCTGACATATCCTGGATATATTGTAAAGACAGACTTGGTGACGCAAAGGATTGAGGGTCTACTTCGAAACCAGCTCACTAAGGTTTCAAGTCTCGTAGATAGCATGACAGTTTTCCATGAACCGTCCAGATATGAACCCTACTAGTTAAATTTAAGTTAAATAGGTCTTGTGAATAACGTAGTCGGTGCCATAATTATAAAAAAAGAAAAGGAAAGTTGTTAATACATTTTTGTTGCAGGTTATTACTGGCGAGAATACACGGGCTACATCCCTAGAGATGCAGTTCCTGCCGGAAGAGACGAAAACGGCGAAACTACTTTTATTGGGCAAGCTTTGCATCCGGGTGGACATTTAACACCTGGCTTCATTAAGCAAAATGATAATCACGTCTTTTATGAATTTGGAAATACAGAGCACGCAGCAACGGAGGATGTTAAGGTATACAAATAGTTTAGTTAGCGATTTTAGGTACA
Organism: Melanotus villosus; assembly: GCA_963082815.1. Lineage (NCBI taxonomy): Eukaryota > Metazoa > Arthropoda > Insecta > Coleoptera > Elateridae > Melanotus > Melanotus villosus. The sequence goes on from OY720425.1 coordinate 59,183,554, forward strand.
TCAATAATTATACCAAAACAAGGTGGTAAAAAAGGCACTTTTTCAATTTTGGACAGAACGGTGGGATTCTAGGAGAACTAAACAGAGCCTTTGCCCAACTTCTTCACTTTAATGAAATTACATTTCCAACTGTCTCGCACATCTATCGTTGTTATCGCGCACCCGACCTACTACCCTTACTCACCTGATGCACGCTGGACCCCATCCGAATATCTGTCGTCTGCTATAATTTCCACACTAAATACCATGAGATCGAAAAAAAGATGATTCTGAGCAGGCCTTGACTAGTACAACACGATTGGCAAGACTAATTTCAAAATGTGGCAGTAGGTTAGAGGTTAATAAATGTCAAATAAATTAAAACACAAAACAGTATTTATTTAGGGAACAAATTGAAAACTAAGATGAATACATGTTAGAGTAGGTGTTCAAAATGTGATCCTTCACTAGTATTACAACGATAAACTTAAATAATTCTGGAAACAAGATTGCAAAACTGACTTACATTTGAAATGTCACTGTCACATAATTCATAGGCATTCTAGAACCAGTGTAGCCAATCGTGTTGTACTAGTCAAGGCCTGCTCAGAATCATTTTTTTTTCGATCTCATGGTATAAAATTTGCTGTGTTAATTTTATACCAAACCCATTTTTTTGAAATTGTTTTTAGATCCTTTGTTCACGCAACCTAGAAAGATTGAGCTGGATTAAAGTGAACGCTAAAGAATCTACTAATAGTCTAGTTGGCGTCGATTTAATTATTGCTGGACATGATACAGCTGGTCCCCTTGCGATTGGAAGAAAAGCAAGACGAAGTATTGAAGTTGCAGTAGGAAAAGTTCTTATCGTTGGCACAGAATTTAGATCGTTATTCACCACCCTCAATAAAGCGGGATATGTTGTCAACTCATATGAAGTGTTGGTCTACAAAGCAGACGTTATGCAAGATCAAGGTTGTATTGCGAGAAGACTAATTATTGACCTAATTATATAAATTAGAAAACTCATTAGTTTATCAATTAGTCTTAATTATTTTCTCAATTGAATTTCAACATAGTACGTATCAAAATCAAAACTTTTGGTAATTACAAAGAGTTTCAAGGAAATTGTTTGAAAACAAACCCCTGTTATAACCGTAAGAAGTTTAAAAAGAAATACCTGAAAATGTCAAGCAATAGTGGGAAACAAAGTATACATAATCTTAACAAACATACGTGCATACAAATTGTGGTGTGTTTGGGCTACAATCCTTAGCAAAATGCTTAAAAATCATGTTTGTGAGTTGTCGCTTTTGAAGGAAAGAAGTCTTAAATTGCTATTGATTTGATCTGCTAGAATAGCTTACTTGAACAGCATTACGTAACAGTGTCATAATCTTTCAGTTTCGACCCTAAATTTATTTACAAAATTACCCCCTTTGTCACCGCCTATTATTCTTAAAAGATTATTGGTTAAATTCTAATAAATCTTGTACGAGTATATACATAGGATAGTAAAGTTATACGCAATTTATTGATAAAAAACATTTATTTGTAATTTTTCAAAGTATTCCCCGCCACAGTCAATGCATTGTTGCATCCGTGAAAACCAATCTTCAAAACGTTTTCTCCAATCTTCCCGCGATAGGTTCTTTATTTCATTTTTAAATGCGTCAACCGTTTTTTCGGCCGATGTAAAACGTAAACCCCGTAACTTATCCTTTACACGTGGAAATAAGAAGAAATCATTAGGTGCCACAAAATGAGCCAATGGCAACTCGTAATTTATCTGTTTTTATTTTTATAACAAAGCAACCCGTAGCAATGACAGCTGATATGACGTTCATTTTTGACTTTTTTTAAATTTCCTTGCTGAATTGCTTTTAATTTATGCGTTTGAAGAAAAAGTAAGAGGTGTTATTCGGAGTAAAAGTGATTTTGTGTGCCTCGCATGAAATTGTCCGACTCGCTAGCGCTCGTCATTCAAACGTCATGCTCGGCACTCAAAATGACACTTTTACTCCTAATAACACAATATACCTACCTACTATTGTTTAACTGCACGATTTCTTGAGAAAAGGATTACTTTAAGCTTATGCATGTATTTTAAAATATTTAAGTATATTTGTCAACCGTCACTGTCATTAAACTTGTAAACAACTAGCTTCCACTGCCAGGGAAGCCAGGTAGCTTAGTTGTAAGAGGACTAGGCTTGCATGTTACAAGTCCCGGGATAGAATTCCTACGTTGGTGAAGATTTTTCTCAGGCCTCTGGGATCCGTACTAGGCCTGGTGAGGCCATTCACAGTTGGGTATAATTAACTTTGCTCTACTCGGAAGACTGGTCTGTGAGATAGAGTAACAAGACCACTGCAAACGTAGTTACACACACATGACACAGCCGTCTGACTTGAAGTAATGCCTAAAGGCGATTGCGAGCAGATTGGCTATACACGCATAAAAGATACACACAAAAAAGAGAGAGAGCTTCCACTGCCAACAAAATTTGTTGCAAATTTTAAGGGCGTGCTAGATAGGCTCAGCGGAGAGGGAACAGCCCTCGTATTTTCAACTAAAGAGGGATTTGTGGCGCAAAGGATTGAAACCAACTAAGTGAGGGTTCAACCTCCGTAGCTCACGAAAAAATTTCATGAGTCTACTAGATATGAGTCTTGCTAGTTTAGATTAAATAGGCCTTGTGATTAATAAAGTCGGTGCTATAACTTAAAAACACCGCGAAGGTTGTAAGTATATTTTTGTTGCAGAGTATTACTGGAAAGATTACACGGGCTACATCCCTAAAGATGCACTTCCAGCAGGAAAAGACCAAAACGGCGAAACTACTTTTATTGGGCAAGCTTTACATCCTGGTGGATTTCTAACTCCTGGTTTTATTAAGATGAATGATAACCATGTGTTTTATGAATTTGGTGGAAGCGAACGTACAGCCATAGATAATGTCAAGGTTATTTTTTTATAAGCGGTCTCAACCTTAGAAATAAGTGCAGGAACATACTGATTCTTTTTTTGGCAGTTTATTATGCTTACAATTATGGCGATCGATAAAGTACAATATTGCAACCATTTTCTCTATAAGCTCTTCTGAGGTTGAGACGGACTGTAGCTATAATTTAATTCTCATGAATTTTTTGAATGTGGGTGGGTTATAAAAGATACATAGAAAATGAAATTAAAAATTTTCAGATACTTTGTTCCCAAAATCCAGAAAAACTTATGTGGATTAAAGTGAACTATGGACAATCCACTAATAATCTACACAACAAACAAATAGTTATTGGTGGAAGTGATGCTGCTGGTCCACTCGCGATTGGGAGAATAGAAAGAGAAAATAATGAAATTGGAGTGGGAAAGATTCTTCTCGTTGGCAGAGAATATGGGTATTTATATACCACCGAGAATAAAATACTGGTCTTAGAAAGCTCATACGAGGTTTTAGTCTACAAAACGCCAGTAATCGAAGAAAACGCAATTTGCCCTAAAAGGATAGTACAAATTACTCTATTTGCATAGATGGGCATTTCAGATACTTACTTAAAAATGTAAAAAAACGAATAAAGTATTACATCAAATAAATTGTGTTTAATTATGTTTTCTTAGGATATAGATGAATGTTTAATGAATAAAATCCAGCGAATATTTTCCCGTAATTACAGAATAGTGCCAATTCTTTTTAATTATTATACGACCCATAAGCATGAGAGGCAATAACTCTCAAACCGTGGTCACATGCTAACCTATCAAAAAAATCAAAACCTGAAGTCAGCTTGTTTAGTCTGTTTAAGGAACGAATTTGAAGAGAATGTTTGCTAACCAAGCATAATTGGTTCTAAAGCCTCAAGCCTCAATTGAATTGGAAGACTTTAGTAGCTACTCGCTTGCGAATTTCTTCTCTGCTACTAAACTCGCTCAATGTAATAACGCTATCTAGTTAATTCGCCGCTCGCACTGCTACCGCGAGTTAAGTTGAAGATGGGGCTATTTTACTCGCTGCTCGCTCTATATTTTACTCTCTGGTTAGTGAACTGGCTTTGGGTAATATACCTGGTGAGGAAAATCGCTACGAATTCTCGTAGCAGACAAGTATAAACACCATTTGCCGGGTGATACTCTCCCTGAAAGAGTAGAAGACGCTCACTCGCATACGATTTTTCTCGCTGGTTAGTACCATGAGATCGAAAAAAAGATGATTCTGAGCAGGCCTTGACTAGTACAACACGATTGGCAAGACTGATTTCAAAATGTGGCAGCAGGTTAGAGGTTAATAAATGTCAAATAAATTAAAACACAAAACAGTATTTATTTAGGGAACAAACTGAAAACTAAGATGAATACATGTTAGAGTAGGTGTTCAAAATGTGATCCTTCACTAGTATTACAACGATAAACTTAAATAATTCTGGAAACAAGATTGCAAAACTGACTTACATTTGAAATGTCACTGTCACATTATAATTCATAGGCATTCTAGAACCAGTGTAGCCAATCGTGTTGTACTAGTCAAGGCCTGCTCAGAATCATTTTTTTTTGACCTCATGGTAGCTAGTACACTCGCCCAATGTAATTGAGGCTTAAGTGATATAAAGAAGGTTGCCTATCTAAGACGCTTTAAGTGACATATTTTATCGTTCTCAGAAATGTATTTACAAATATCTTTTGACATCCTACATCATTCGCTTTTAGATGTATTCTAATTCACGTTTAAGGGTGGGTTTTAGTTAAAATATTTTTCGTTTTTAAGTATTTTGGGTTGCCTGACTTAAAAACAGTCAAGAAAGGATTAGATCTTCTAGTATTGCTTCTACCTAATAAAACTTCAAAATTCAGTATAAGTATTTGCGCATCCGATTCGTAATCTCTTAATCCTATTTGTAAACACTGAAAGTGACGAACAGAGTCGGTAAACGTTGGGTTGCCTATCTTTAATTAGCTTTTAAAACATAAGCAATTTTTTCTAAAGTCAAATAAAGATTGCGCCAAAATTATACAAATTTGCAAAAGGGTCGATACATGCATATGAAGATAATATTGAAACCCACCCCGCGACATGTAAAAATCAATACATTGTTGATGAATGTCTTGTATAAGTTCATTTTTGTTAAGTTTTACATAATAGGCCATAATTTAATTAGTACTATATTGGTCGTTCTGGCCTTGTTGCGGATGAAGGAAAGGTCTGAAAATTTTAATTCATACCCGTCCTTCTTTTCAACTGTCATTATTTAACCGTACCGTTATTTTAAAACTATATAATTTTCAGCGCGTAAGCATGCTACTAAAATTATCCCTTAATGTACCGCATAATAACTAATACAATTGAAAAATAATAATAATAAGAGAGGTAAGCAATGATGTCTGATGTGTTAATGTTGTGCAACCGCAACTATCGCTAGCGGTATACAGAACTGCTTCGTCATTGACTGACGATTTTTGATATTAAATGTCGACTGATAATTCTGCTTAACAAAAATGTTTACAAAAAGGCAATATACTATCAATGTGGAAGAACTAAGGGATCGTATTAATATTCAAAAAAGAAGATACTTCCAAAGCCACAAATTATCGACATATCAGTTTATTATCGTACCTACTTATACAAACTGTGCGTCAACTGTAATTACACAAGAGCTTTTTATTTTTCGGATAAATTTCTGTTTGTCAATGAAACCATGTTACCTAGCAATTTGACAAGAAAAACTGTTTTAATAAAATCACGACACCATAGGTAGAGTGATTTTATTTTGAAACAGTTTTTAGGGTCAAATTGCTGTCAGGTAATAAGGTTGAATTGTCAAACTTAAATTTATCCCGAGGAATTAAAATGCTCAAGTGTAATTCGGCGAGATATACAGGGTGTCTCTAAAAGGTCTGTACAAAACGCTAGCACAAATTCCCGAGGCTAAAATATGAGGATCTAGCCCAATTTACCTTAGTCCAAAAGTTGATAGTTTCCGAAATACAGGGTGCCAAAGTTATTATTTTTTAAAACTTTTTTGTAAATATTTTTCTTAATAATAGCATGATTTGCACGAAATTTGGTACTTAGGGGTTTTTTAGGATGAGAAATCGAGATCTGATCACAGTTTCGATGCACATTGCAGAGGGCGCCACCAGCAGCACTTCGCCTACATCTAAAGCTTCATAACTTTTTTATGCCTCGGTGCATTATATTTCTGGTTAAAAATTCTTATTCCTTGGCATCTTTTGTCCAAAAAGGGAATACCTGGCAGGTGTTGCTTCGAGCAGCCGTTTCTGAGATAATCGAATTTAAATGTTTTATTGCGTACTGAAACTCGTCGTAGCCCCCCTTCACACTTTATCCAGGCTAGATACAGAGATGATGGAAAGGGTGCAGTTCAACTTTCTCCGTATAATTAATCTTTGTGTGCATGAAAACGGAGGTCATTTTGAAAATTTACTTAGACTTTATTCCTATTGTACTTTGCCAGTTCATTCTTACATTCTTATCATTGTTAGCTCGTTGCTATTTAAATTTTTATTGTTGCTGGCCTGTTGGCCCTTAAACACGTTCCAAATTTCTGGGACCAGTCCTAAACCTGGATAAAGTGTAAAGGGGGGCTACGACGAATTTCAGTACGCAATAAAACATTTAAATTCGATTATCTCAGAAACGGCTGCTCGAAACGACACCTGCTAGGTATACCTTTTTTGGACAAAAGATGCCAAGGAATAAGAATTTAATGCACCGAGGCATAAAAAAGTTATGAAGCTTTAGATGTAGGCGAAATGCTGCTGGTGGCGCCCTCTGCAATGTGCATCGAAACTGTGATCAGATCTCGATTTCTCATTCCAAAAAACCCCTAAGTACCAAATTTCGTGCAAATCATGCTATTATTAAGAAAAATATTTACAAAAAAGTTTTAAAATATAGTAACTTTGGCACCCTGTATTTCGGAAACTTGCAAAAAGTTACCTTCTTTTTTACCCGTTATGCCTTATAAAGTATGTTCATTAAAAAAAAAAACTCTAGAGTGCTTTGAAAATTTGTTTTAAGTATGTCTTATTAGGCTGTATGTTACATATGAAAATCATTTCCAGGGATTGCTGCGAGTTTTTTTCAAATGAACATACGTTATAAGGAATTTCTCAGCAAAAGCTCTGGGTGGTTCATGTAATTATCAGAGAATCAGGTCCTTCGTACAAGTGATGTTTCCTACGATTTTTATGTAAGACTATTTTTCTGCATGTATTTAATTTAATGCAATTCAATTCATAGTAAAACTTGCTAATCGTTTGGATCAAACCCTTGTTTTATTTTATTAACTTTGATGTTTGTATGTACTTGTAACTGATCTCTAAAGTTGTCTAAGTGTTTTGTCTGTAACTTTAATTCTAAATAATATTTTGTAAAACTTAATCAAAGTTCAGACAATACCGGGTGTCAACGAAACATGGGGCACGCCCATAAATTGTTTATTTTTTAAGATATCAAAATAAAATTTGGTCATTTCCTGTTTCGCCGGAATTGACATCAACTTTGTTATTTTAAATGGAACACCCTGTATATTTATACATTCTTGGAATCTCCATTCAATGTTACGTATATGGTAGTATCAAGTTCGAAACATTTTGATGACAAAGTAAATTATTGCAGAAATTAATCTAGAGTGCTATGACTTACGCAAAATGGAAGTTAAGGTGCCCTAGCACTCGAAACAAATTGTTTTAGAACTTTAACTATTTTAGTTGCTGTATTAGAATGACCTAAAGTTGTAAAAAAATACTTTTTCGAGAATAACTTAATATGGAAATTTAATTCGGAATAACACTCTCCGTTAAAAAAAAACGTATTTTGGACATTTAAATCTAGACACTGGGTTTCAAAACAAGTAGTAAAACTACAAAACTACTTAAAAATGACATAAGCAGGAAGATAATTGCAAAAATAAGCAAAGTTTTTAAGTGTATAGGGTAACAACCATAGTAACATGAGAGGAAACCTCTTTTACAAAAAAACATAAAGCTTAACAATCAAACAACAGTGGCGATTGATAAGAGGAAAACGATACAATTTGAGCTAAGAGCAGGAAAATTGTAACAACTTGGACTTAGAAAATAATTTGAAAAAGCTTAATTCGGAATAGTTGGGGATAAATATAAATGATAAACGACTAAACCAATAAAATTTGCAGACGATATTTTACTAATCTCTGATAGAGGCGAAGATCTACAAAACATGATAAATGAACTCCACTCCGTATTCATCCTACAGGAATAAATTCTGCTAAAACGAAAGTAATGAATAACGTAAATGATCCTACTCAAATAACAGTAAAGAGGAAAAGGGTAACGCCACAAGAGATATGAGTGGATGTCATTAGAAAGACATGGAAAAGAACAACACAAAATATGGAAAAGTGGAAATAATTGGAAGTACTACATTCAGAACTACAAACCTGAATGAACGAAAAGAAGAGCGCTGAAAGTCAGCTGCACGGAAAGGAAAACCAATGATGAAGTACTAGCACTAATAGGAAAGAGAAGAAAGAGGTGGATATAGATACTCAAAAGAAAAAGACAGCTGATAGGACACGTAATGAGAAGAAGACTCATCAAGACGATAATTTAAGAAAGAATTGAAGTAAAAAGGTAAAAACCCCAAAGGGCGTCCTCATATCCCAAGGAAAGGATGGAAAAGAAATGTAAAGCTTCGGACCGAGAAGAATAGCGAGCTTCAACCAGTCGAGAGACTGATAACTGAGGAGGAGGATTATACTTATAAATATTAAACTTTTTAATTAGGAGAAATAAGGTCAAAACAAAAAGCTTACCTTTTCAAAAGGAGTAAATCAGCTTCGGTTCCACTGCTAATGTTTATTATAAACCACACAATATTTTAACAAAACGTAAATTTACATATACCGAGCTCCGTCAAAAAACAGGAATAAAAAGTGCGCATTTCGGAAACCACAGATATTAAAATTTAAAGAGGCAACAATTATTACGTGGTTGATACCAATCACATTATATCAAACTATTTATTGTCACAACACATTATTAAACACACGTTAAAATATTACATATGCTACGTCATATACTTGTAAGACACTTATTTGGGTTTCATCTTCTGATTTTTAAGTGATACCAAGACCCTTTTTATTCCGGTGTAGTACTTTGTCTTCTCACTTGGGCCTTCCAACAACTTCGAGTATTTATTTTCTGAATTTTCTTGTATGCGCAGCATTTTCATTGACATTATCTTGTAGAACATTCTGCAACAATATGATGGCTATAAAATATTGTTATAAACTATTTATTACTCCTATTAAATAACGCGCGAATAAGTGATACTGTTTCAGCCGACAATTGAAATGGGGATAATCGTAATTAAGGTTAATTTATAATTTAGAATTACATACAAGTAACTAAATATTAATTTTCAAATCATATTAAAAATGAAGCTTTAAATAGTTATTTGTACAACTAGTAATGAAAGCAATACTTTTTTTCATGAGTTTGAAGTTTGATGCACGACGGCGAAGCCGGAGTGCATCAATCAAACGAGTGAAAAAAAGATGCTTTCATACGAGTTGTACACAATATTTTTTTGCATTTTTACATTTTAAATCCCTCAAAACAGGATAAAAAGGATTTGAGAATTGACAGTTGTCAAACTGACAATTTACAATATTTTATTTAAAGCATACTTACTTAATGCAAAATGTAAATAAAAAAAGTGTTGCTTTCTTTATGATTTTTTGATAAAAAAAGTCCACTTTTTTTGTCATAATGCAAAAAACGAATATTCTGAACCTTTTTTCATTAATACACACACAACCAAACGTATCCAGCTTTCACTTGGCTTTGGGCTTTAGGCTTTGTTCTCTATAGTAGGTACCTATATCTATTTTTAATGTTAATAATTAGAGTACCATCAATGTGACCAATTTTACTGGATGTTAATATTACCACTTTAAATATCAATCTATTGTTTTTAATGTCAATAATCAATTGATTCAAAAATAAACGAAAAAGGACAAGCATTGGAAATTCCGCGCCAATAAACAGTACCTATTTTTATGGTAATTCTATTTTTAGAATGGCCGATCATATCTGGTTCATACAACTTATCCCAGCACCACCGCAGTAAGTTTTAATTTTATTATGTTAATAGAATTAACAGTATGAAGTGCTTTTATGTGTTCATCTTCTTTACAACATTAATTTTCTTTGCAAAAAGTGTTGAAAGTGCATTTGCAGGAAGCAGTCATGTAGATGGTATGATTTTATATTATTATTTACTAAAGTTACTAAAGATTTTGCGCATTTTAGTTTAAGACAAGGTGGATGTTTGTTTTATGAATTGCTTCGTTTAATTAAGTTGCTATTATTAAAACATATGGTACTCAGAGTTGATGTATATTGTTATGATTGCCTATTTTTAATTAACAACCATTCATTTTCGGACGATTATTAATATGACTTATTTTTATTGATTATTGGGATGCTCTTTAGTCTCTGGGTCGTTCGCAGAGTTCGCTAATTTTTTATTAAAAAAAAATTGAATTTCAAAAGATGCCAGCGCTAAATTTTCATATTAATCGAAATCGTTTATAGAAGCACTTGATTTTAAATTCGGAATTCAAAAAGACAAATTACAATTACTCACAAAATTTACAAAATAATACAATTTTTTATTACAAACAAAATGTTCCTATCTTTCCCTGTCTTATTCTATCGTAAAATTATTTTAATTTTAAAACAACACTCACACCTTTTCTCAAATTTCCAATTATGTACAATCTTCGTCAAATCCGGTTTTCCTTCCAACCACATCAAATTCAATTCTTGTTATTATCAAACTTCAATTCCAAACCCATTTTTTTACTGCACTTCCAGTTTAATATTTTGTTATTAATTCTTCTTCTGATTTATTGTTTTATTTAATAGTATTATAGATAAATGATTTTGATATTTTTAAATTAAATATCAATTTAATTTGACGAGCAATTATTTTTACCTCATTCCATTTTTTTGAATTCAAAACCATCTCATTATTTATCAATTTGTTTTTTTCTTCTCGCACGTTTCCCTGGTGTTTTCTTATTCCAATTTTTTAAAAATAAACAGTCATATATTCACCACATTCATGCAGTACCATAACAATAACATTACTAGCTAAATATAATCCAATAATATACAACGATTAATAATTTTCTGCAACTAATACATACTTAAAATCTAATCTAGCTATTATAACCAATTTTTTTATTTTTTTAAAGTTGCATCTTTTTAATTTTAGTAATCTTTATTTATCTTGATTTATTATTGTTCAAAGTTAATATCATTCCAATATATTCCAATATATTCAATATATTCCATTTCTATATTAATCTTATGGAAGCGTATAAGGGTCCTAGTAGAGAAAGGAATATATGCAGTAGATTATTATTGAAATATGCGCATATATATACACACACTATTTTTTAAATATAATATGCAATAAATATTCTGAATATGCACATGCATATGCAACAGAATATGTTCAAAATCGACTTTAAAAAACGATTTATGGTCAATTTTAAGAAGTCAAAAATATATATGCGCATTAAAATTCACCAATAAAATATTAGCAAAACATTTTTAATGTGTTTTATATACGAAACCGCGTAACTGGGAGTTCATGCAAGTCGGGACAACATAAGTCGGAGTATTACTTTAATTTTAAATTAGGCATTTTCCGTAATCCCTTGTTGAAAGAGTAGGCGTGCCATTTAAAGTACCTATTCATCACAAGGGCTATTATAGGATATATTGCACTAATAATGCTTAATTGGTTTGATTTTTTAAATGATTTACTATACAATGATCCATAATAAACAAGGGCTTAGTGCAGAACCTGGTGTGGCTATAAAGGCTATGTGTACCCGGCCTTCTGAGAAAATCAATTACTTTTAGAGTAAGCTATCTGTGACCTTACCCATACCAAATACAATACAAGGTATGATGTTGTGAAAAACCACTATTACATAAAATTGGAAAGCAATTAAAAAAATGAAAAGTGTGAACATTATGCATGCATATGCACGTTTAAATATGCAGAAGTTTTCTAAAAATTCAAAATATACATTAATTAATTGGTGTCAGTTAACTCTAATATATGCTAAACTTACATTATATGCAGATTGCATAACATCCTTCCTCTAGTCGTAAACAATGATTTGTTGATTTCACAACCTTCACATTTCGACTTTAAACTACGACATGTTGACCTTAAGTTGCTTTTAAGATTGTTGTTTTTTACACAGTTTTAAAATCCTTAAATATTCAACAATTTTACAATGTTTTCTAATCCAATTTAGTACCTATATGAAAACAATATTGACTGTTTAAAGTGGATAATACGTTATTATACAGTGCCCAACTTGCTTATTTTTCAAAATTTAAAAATAATAATTAATTAATGGTACTACATTAATTACTCACAACTAATTATATAGAATTAAAGACAACCTAGCATTCGTACAACGATTTTCCTTAAACTTTTTTATCAAAAAATTCTAATTAATCAAGATAAGAAAGATACGCAACATATATTTTTTTTTTTAAATTGTGGCGAGCTAAAGAGATTACAGGATTCCTAATATCTTTGCACAGATAAGAATTACCTTTAAATGAATACAACGGGGGTTTTTCAAATACTCTAAACTTGTTTTTCAACTTAAATTTTGATCGTGGTTCACTTTTACGATAATACTGCAACTTTTAGATATTTGATTTTTATAATTTTTTTTTGTAAAATACGAAATTTAAAGAAATAATTTTAGTATTAAAGTTCGTATATTCCCTATAAGTCTTTGTAGATGGGTGAATGTTATACTCTCTTCTGTCTTGGACTTCCTCCATCTTACTTATAATAAAACACTTAATAAATGATCAAGGTTTTTAATTACAAAAGCTATCGATTACGAAACAAGCTTGTTTTGATAATTGTCAAATTTAATAATTAACAACTGATGACGATCATGCATGGAGAGGAGGAGTGAGAAGTCCCTTGAATCTTAAATTAAAGTTATATAAATCAGAAAACGTATAGTACCTATTATATGAATACTTAAACAGGAGTTTTGGTTAAAATAATTTTATGAATAAATCGAGCTGAATGTAAATATCTTCATGTTGACATATTTCACCACTTTGACTCCACTAGTTTATGGGAAATACACTGATATTTACGAATGTCATGAATCAGCCTTAAACAAAAGTTCTGTACTTGTTGTATTCGGAAAAGATGTACCTTAAGTAGACGGAAACAACGAGAAAATGCATTTAGGAACACGGAACGTGAAAACGACGTATCAAGCAGACGCACTAAAATCAATAATTAAAGAAATAAGTAAATATCGCATGGACATTGCAGCGATACCAGAAATAAGATGGACAGGAAATGGAAGGATTGATAAGTTGAGTTACCAAGTATACCACAGCAGAACAGAGGACACTCATGAATTAGGCACATGATTCGTGATAGAACCACGCATGAAAGACAAAACACTAGAGTTTGCACCAATCAATGAGAGATTAGCTTATATCTGAGTAAAAACGAAATTCAGCAATATATCCATGTTCTCAGTCCACACATCAACGGAAGAAAAGGAATACGAGGTCAAAGATCTATTTTACACCTCTCTAGAAAGAGAAATGAATAAAACACCCGGTAATGACGGTAGTATGATAGAGAAGAATTACATCGTCCATCCATAGGGAAACACAGTCTACACGAGGATCTAATAAGAACAGAGTGAGACTGATAGAATTGTCAACGGTCAAGGGAATGACGATGAAAAGTACTACCTTCCCACGCAAACATATCCATAAAAGAGTATGGATCTCTCTGGACGGTAAGACTGTGAGTCAAATAGACCACGTCCTAATATCAAACAGGAAACAATCCAGTATAATACACATAAGAACCATGAGAGGAGCTGCAAGCGAATCAGACCACATGTTAGTTAAAGTGATGTTCAGGGGCAAAATAGACAATAATAATGTAGTCATTTATTGGACAAAAATGTTGAAAACCTATATAAATGGAAATTTGTGGGATATATGCTGATTCTTCCTAATTCCAAAAATTAATCGAAGACAAGAGTTTTGCATACGCTGAATTCTCTTAACATCAGAATTATCCAGACAAAAACCATAAACGCAATCACAGTAATTGAATCTGGACAGTATCAGAGACTCACAAAGCATAGCTTTCATTTTGTGATGTAAAATGCATCTATAATTAAAAATTAATTTAAACACAGCATACGATTTTTGCAAACCAAAGATACATGTTTTTTAAATCGCGGTATTGAATCAAACCATAAGCCAAGGTTCTTGGCATGATCCACAAAGTTGACTGTTATACTATCAATTTTTAATAACATAAGTAAGTAGTTTGCAAATTTGAATCTCTCAACTTGGGCCTGCCAAATAACATAACTGAACATTTGTTGGCATTTGTTGCCAGCCCATGTTCATTGGAAAATTTGAGGAGACTGCTAATGTCAGCATTAATTTTATCGTTAGCTTTAGCACAATCATCAGCATCAAAGGCATACAACAGTTGTAAATCAGCATAAAAGTGAATTCACAATATTTTAAAGACTTACTAAGCCGAAATGTATAAATTATATATAATAAGAGGCGTAAGATGGATCCCTGACGTACATCAGTTGTCAAAGGCAATGGTGAAGCTTTAGTTCCTTTACGATTACACTTTCATAACGATTTTTTAAATAATTACCAATAAATTCAATTGGCTTGTTTTCAAAACAAATGTAATGTAGTATAGACAGTACTAAGTATTCCATGATTCATTGTATCAAACGCTCTTGAGTGATGCCTGAACAACGGTTAAGTACGTTGTTCAGCCATCATTAATCAAACAAAAAAATTCCATGCCACTTAAGTAAATGGTTTTGTTAGCTAACGTTTCAAACGATTTTTAATTGTTTTGATTGTTCATCGCACACTTGATATTTGAGATAAGGAATTTTTTAATGGTAACATGTAACTTGTTTACCTCTATAGGATTTACACTGTAAGCCAACCTATGTACAGGTGACTCTGTTTACCTATAGAATTTACCTTGTAATTTTGTGGTTTAATAAATACTAAAAATTGAGGGATACCAATTAAGGTTATTAAATTAACCGAAATGACTATGGAAAAATCCAAAGCCGGTAAAATTACAAAACAAACTGTCTCCAACATTTGTAATAACCAAAGGGGCGAGACAAGTAGATGGATTAGCCCCGATCCACGTCAACATTGTATTAGAGATAGTGATCAGAGAATCCACAAACAACATCAACGGTACAATTGTAAACAAATTACATTAAATAATAGGTTATGAGGACGACCTCAACTTGGTAGCTAGATCAGAAAGAGAAATTAAAGAGGTATACAAGAAAATCGAGACTCAAGCTAAATAGATGGGACTACAAATCAATGATCAGAAAACAAAACTACTAGCAGTGAAACCGTCGAAAAGAATACGTCAAAACTTCACAATGGAGGATAAAAACTTTGAGGTAGTTTAACAGTTTAAATACCTAGGTGTACAAACAAGAATAGTGAGAATAAAATCCAATAAGAACTTCATGCAAGTATCGCAGCTGGAAATAGCACATATTTCGTATTACTACCGATCTTTATAGCATCAGATACAACAAGAAAAACCAAACTCATATACGAAATGATGTTAGTAAGGCCAGTAGTAACATACTTTGCCAGACATAGACAATGATCAAAGAAGCCGAAGAAACACTACTACGTTTTGAAAGACGAACTCTAAAAAGATTCTTCGGACCAATACAAAAAGATAGTCACTGGAGAATACAATATAACTTCGAATTGAAACTACTGTACAAGGGAGGAGATAAATATACTAAAAGTTGTTAGAGGGCACGTAGAACGAATGGATACCAATAGAATACCAAAGAAAATATACCAAGGGAAAATAGAAGGAAGGAGAATAAGAGGGTGACTAAGACAAAGATGGGTGGATAACATATAGAATACGACGCGCAAAAAATACTAAAAGTCCAGAATGTTGGAAGGTCAGAGTGCAGCAAAGAGATGAATGGATGCAAAAGTTGTTTAAGCTTTTTTTTTCAAAAGTTTTGTAGTTCAGTTTTTTATGTATTGTCTCTTTAAACAAAAAATAATAGAGTTATTACGCTGCTATTAATAACTAATTAGTGTCATTACTGGATGCAAATAAAAACGAACGGTTAAAAATATATAACACAAAATGACGTGCAGTATATTCGGTAATTCGATATTTTAATGTTTCTGTTGTCGTAAAGAAAAATTTGCAAGTGCACAAATCAAAAATAATTCCACACCTGCCTCCAATCACCGAATATGGAATTACGATTCGTCACCGGACTCATTTGGATTCAAAACTTTGTCGATATAATTGATTACTTACAACCGAAGAGTACGGACCCACTTGGAGTGACTCAGAAATAAAAATCGGAATGGCTCCGACCGGATCCGAGGCCGGAGTCATTCCGAAGGAACGACTCCGAGCGGATCTACCCACCTCTAGTACCTAGGCCCTTATTAAAAATCCAAGTTTTCTAATTCGGCGCGCATGTGCGCGCGTCAGTACGGCCTCTTTTTTGTCACTTTTGTGTCACTTTTTTCGGTTTTTGCTCGATAACTCTTTACTAGTGCGTCCTACAGAAAAAAATACTTATCTTTTTTTGTAGAGCACAAAATTTGCTACAATCGCATAGGTTTATAGCAACAGTGTCGTCAAGGAAACTGTGGATAAAATGTTTGTAGCAACACTTTATCCACCCTTCACGTTAAAATATTGCTTTGATAACTAGATTTGACCGTCGAAACAAAAAAGTATTTGCGAAATTAGAGGGTAAGAAAATTTTACAAGAAACTCATAGTCGTATTACAAATAGATAGGTACCTACAAACTAATTTAATATGTATTTTATTTTGTTTATTTAGTTAAATAGCTATTTATGGTACAAATAAATAAAGAGAAATTTTATCCATGAAAAGAAAAGTTTGGCTCACGAGGCGTAACCGAGTGAGCTAATGATTTCCATTCTAAAATTCACGTCGTCAAGGAAAGTGTGGATATAATGTTTATAGCAACAGTATCGTCAAAGAAACTGTGGTTACAATGTTTATAGCAACACTTTATCCACCTTTCAAGTTAAAATGTTGCTTTGATAGCTACATTTGACCGTCGAAACAAAAAAGTATTTAAGAAATTAGAGTGTAAGAAAATTTTACAAGAAGCTCATAGTCGTATTACAAACAGATACAAACTGATTAAAT
The DNA here is from genome assembly GCA_963082815.1 of Melanotus villosus. NCBI lineage: Eukaryota > Metazoa > Arthropoda > Insecta > Coleoptera > Elateridae > Melanotus > Melanotus villosus. The sequence goes on from OY720425.1 coordinate 59,200,873, forward strand.
ATGTATTTTCTTTTGTTTATTTGGTTTAATAGCTATTTGTGGTACAAGTGAATAAAGAGAAATTTTATCCATGAAAGGAAAATTTCCTTGAGTGAATAAAGACAACTGTTATCCAGGAAAGGAAAAGGTTAGCTCACGAGGCGCAGCCGATTGAGCTAATTTCCTTGAGTGGATAAAATGTCTTTATTAAACAATACCTAGCAACCTAAATTTAAAGGCACCATGATTTTCATTCTAAAATTCACGTCGTCGAGGAAAGTGTGGATAAAATGTTTATAGCAACAGTGTCGTCAAGGAAAGTGTGAATACAATGTTTATAGTAACACTTTATCCATCCTTCACGTTAAAATGTTGCTTTGATAATTAGATTTGACACATTAAAATGCCACTTGTGTGTGAGAATTGGAAAAAAATACTCTCAGAGGTGTGATATTTCCACAATTTCGAAGTCGTAAGTGAGGTCAGTTTATATGCTTTATATATTATATATGGCATTATCATTTCCAATGTATACGATGGTTGCAAGGATTGTGAAATCTGTGAATTTTTTTATTAGTTTATATGATGCCCTGACATGTTGTCTTGATACGTCGACTTTACATTCGCCAAGTTGCCTTTAAATTCGATATAAAGGCTATAACTGTCGACTTTGAAACCTAACATGTCGACTTTAAACTCGGTAGGATAGACTTCAAACATTATATGCCCACTTTAATTCGACCAGCTTCCTTTAAACTCGACCTTTCGAGTATAAAAGTCGATATATCAAGTTTTGAAATGGAAAAAGTCAACATATCCTGTTAAAATGCACATACCTAATTTAAAATCTATGTGTCGAGTATTGAAGTGGACATGTCGAGTTTAAAGTCGACATACGGAGTCGATATATCCAGTCTTAAAATCAACATGTCAACTTAGAAAAGTTACTCATGACCCTTTTACGTTTCCGGACAATTCAGTCCAACAACTATTTAGTATTTTTTATAACTTTATGTATAACAAAGCATTGGACATAATTTGATTTCTAAGTTATAAAGATAAAATATTCTAACGGTACATTTTTACAGGTTATTACTGGCGCGATTATACAGGTCACATCCCTAACGATGCAGTTCAAGCAGGAAGAGACGAAAATGGTGAAGTCACCTATATTGGACAAGCTTTACATCCTGGTGGACATTTAACTCCTGGCTTTATTAAACAAAATAATAATTTCGTTTTTTATGAATATGGAAATGTAGAGAATGCAGGAACGGAGGATGTTAAGGTACCTTTTAGCACTGCAACAAATTTTTAAAATACAAGTGACTTCAAATTTCAACTTTTTTCTATTCAAATTGTAAAAAATACCGATTATAAAAATCAACACTTCTAAATGTTTATTTATATTTCAAACAAATCCAAATTTACACTAACAAGTAAAGTTCTCCTATATATTTATGCGCGGCCAGGGCCGCATTTAGCTTCATGCCGCCCCTAGGCTGACCTAAAATCTGCCCCCCCCCCACCACTGACGCCCCCCCCCTACCGATGAGGTACCGAAGTAGGTACCTACGTAAACAAAACTAATACTAAATAAACCTCAAGCGTATGGGCAAATATTCTTTTTTCTTTATAATTACCTACGTTAATGTCTTGAGACTTGTAACCGATTTTTTTATTGATTCTTATTCCCTAATTCCCAAGTCGCAAAACGTATTTACCATTAATGACGTACAAATAAACTGATATAAAAATATGCCATCCCCAAAAATTTGCCGCCCCCAAAATTTGCCGCTCTAGGCTGCAGCCTACTCAGCCTAATTAGAAATACGGCCCTGTGCGCGGCTGCTGAACAAAAAGATCCCTACAACTTATAAACAACGAATAATGAAAATATACAACCCATTTCATTTTAAATTGTTTTCAGATCCTTTGTTCGCGAAACCAAGAAAGACTGACCTGGATTAGAGTGAACTCTAAAGAATCTACTAATAATCTAAATGGCGCCCATTTAATTATTGCTGGTCATGATAATGCTGGTCCCCTCGCCATTGGAAGAAAAGCAAAACAAAATGATGAAGTTGCAGTAGGAAAAGTTCTTATCGTTGGCACAGAATTCAGAAATTTGTATACCACCCGGAATAAACAGGGACATACTGATAGTACATATGAAGTGTTGGTCTATAAAACAGTATCTACGAAAGATCAAGGTTGTATTACGAAAAGACTAATTATTATATATCTAATAACATAAATTACAAAACTCATGGATTTTGCAATTATTCTTCATCATTTTCTCAATCAAAATCATACTTTTAGGTGTAACAAAGAGTTTCAAGGGCGTATTTTGTAAACAAACTCCGGATTATACCCGTCAGGTAAAGATGCTAGGAACAAAAGAAGTTACTGAAAATGAGCAACCAGATCTTGATGTTAAAATTAGTTATAATGATTTTTTGATTAACAAATCCGACAGTTGGTAACTCTGGTTGAAACATATTACACCCTTGCCTTATACGTGACACAACCCAAAAAATTTAGTGTGGGGTTCTAGGAAAGCTGAACAGAGCCTTTGCACAGCTCCTTTATTTTAACTTACATCTCATACTTTAGTATTTTTCCAAATGTCTCGCATGTCTACCGTCGTTATGGTACTCTGACTGAATATAATCTTAACCAACATATTCAAATATAAATTGTATTGTTTTTTGTATCACAATCGCTAACAAAAAGCTGAAAAAACATGTTTTTGCGGTGTGTGACCTTTGATGTAAGGGTGTAGTATCTTAAACTGTAGTGGGTTTGGTTTACTCGAATAGGTTAATTGGTTGCCTAAAATAAGGCATTTTGACCGACATCGTTATCTTTAACAGTCCAAGCATCATAACCCGAAATTGGTTTACAAGGATTGCTTCCTTTGACATCGTCTACCACCCTTAAAAGTATGCCCATCAAATTCTGACATATCCTGTATATAGTTTAAAGTAAAGAGGGACTTGGTGACGCAAAGGGTTAAGGATCTACTTCGAAACCAGCTCACCAAGGGTTCAAATCTTGTAGATAGCATGATAGTTTTCCATGAACCGTCCGGATATGAACCCTGCTAGTTAAGTTTAGGTTAAGTAGGCTTTGTGAATATCATGGTCGGTGCCATAATTACAAAAAAGGAAATGGAAAGTTGTTAATACATTTTTGTTGCAGGTTATTACTGGCGAGAATATACAGGCTACATCCCTAGAGATGCAGTTCCAGCCGGAAGAGATGAAAACGGCGAAACAACGTTTATTGGGCAAGCTTTGCATCCGGGTGGACATTTAACTCCTGGCTTTATTAAGCAAAAGAATAATCGCGTGTTTTATGAATTCGGAAATGTAGAGCGTGAAGCAACGGAGGATGTCAAGGTATACAAATAGTTTAGTTAGCGATTTTAGGTACACCAATAATTAAATTATACCAAAACAGGGTTGTCAAAAAGGCACTTCTTCAATTTTGGAAAGTACGGTGGTTGAAATTTATTTTAACAGTTTAAAAATAGTCAAAATTGGCCAAAACTGATGAAACAACAAATAAAACAGTTTTGCAACTTAAATCCTTATTTTTACTTTTATTTCAATAAACATTCAAAGTATTTTAATACTAATGTTGGATTCTAGGAAAGTTGAAAATAGTCTTTGCTCGACTTCTTTATTTTAATGAAATTACATTTTCAACTGTCTCGCACGTCTATTGTTGTTCTCGCGCAGCCGACTTACCACCCTTACTCACCCGATGCACGTTGGCCCCACCCGATCATCGGTCGTCTGCTATAATTCCCACACTAATTATAAAATTTGCTGTGTTAATTTTATACCAAACCCATTTTTTAAATTGTTCTTAGATCCTTTGTTCACGCAACCGAGAAAGATTGAGCTGGATTAAAGTGAACGCTAAAGAATCTACTAATAGTCTAGTTGGCGTCGATTTAATTATTGGTGGACATGATACAGCTGGTCCCCTTGCCATTGGAAGAATAGCAAGACAAAGTACTGAAGTTGCAGTAGGAAAAGTTCTTATCGTTGACGCAGAATTTAGATCGTTATACATCACCCAAAATAAAGTGGGACATGTTGTCAACTCCTATGAAGTGTTGGTCTGCAAAGCAGACGTCGTGGAAGATCAAGGTTGTATTGCGAGAAGAGTATTTATTGACCTAATTATATAAATTAGAAAACTCAAATGAATTTATCAATTATTATTCTTTTTATCTATTTTTTTATTTAGTTTTAACATAGTGCACATCAAAATTAAAACCTTAAGCAGTACAAAGGGTTGCAAGGGATTTTTTTTTTTGGAAACAAACTCCGGTTATAACCGTAAGATAAAGACGCCAGGAGTTTAAAAAGAAATCTCTGAAAATGTTCTAAAATGCCAAATACTAGTGGCAAACAGGGTATAATCAGAACAAACATAATATATTTAAAAATTGCAGTGTTTTTGGGCAACAATCGTTAACAACTTACAACAGGCTTAAAAATCATGTTTTTGAGTTGTGCCGCTTTTGAAGGAAAGAAATTTTAAATTGCTGTTAGCTTGGCCCGCTAGAATAGTTTACTTGAACAGCATTCATTGACAGTCTAAGCGTCATAATCTCTTAGTTTCGACCTTAAATTTATTTACAAAAATTACCTCATTGGCACCGCCTATCATTCTTAAAAGTTTGTCCGTCAAGTTCTGATATACCTTGTATATATTTTAAAGTAAAGAGAGACTTAGTGGCGCAAAGGATTGGGGGTCTAGTTTGAAACAAGCTAAGCCAGGGTTCAAACCTTGTAGCTGATGAAACATGTTCATGGGTTTTCTAGATATGAATCTTGCTAGTTTAGATTAAGTAGGCCTTGTGATTAATGTAGTCGGTGCTATAATTTAAAAACGCTGCGAAGGTTGTAAGTATGTTTTTGTTGCAGAGTATTACTGGAAAGATTACACGGGTCACATCCCTAAAGATGCAATTCCAGCAGGAAGAGACCAAAACGGTGAAACAACTTTTATTGGGCAAGCTGTACATCCTGATGGATTTTTAACTCCGGGTTTTATTAAGATGAATGATAACCATGTATATTGTGAATTTGGTGGAATCGAACGTCCAGCAATAGAGCATGCCAAGGTTATTTTTTTACAGGCGGTCTCAACCTTAGAAATAAGTGCAGGAGCATACTGATTCTTTTTTTGGCAGTTTATTATGCTTACAATAATTATGGCGAACGATAAAGTGCAATATTGCAACCATTTTCTCCATAAGCTCTTCTGAGGTTGAGACGGACTGTAGCTATAAGTTTAATTCTCATGTTTTTTTTTAATGTGGGTGGGTTACAAAAGATACATAGAAAGTGAAATTAAACATTTTCAGATACTTTGTTCCCAAAATCTAGAAAAACTTATGTGGATTAAAGTGAACTATGGACAATCCACTAATAATCTACACAACAAACAAATAGTTATTGGTGGACGTGAAGCTACTGGTCCACTCGCCATTGGGAGAATAAAAAGAGAAAATAATGAAATCGGAGTGGGGAAGATTCTTCTTGTTGGCACAGAATGTGGGTATTTATATACCACCGAGAATAAAACAATGGTCAGAGATAGTTTATACGAGATGTTAGTCTATAAAACACCAGTAGTTGAAGAAAATGCAATTTCTCCTAATAGTACAGTGCTATTTACATAGCTGGGCATTTTAGATACTTGCTTAAAAATGTAAAAAAATCAATAAGGTATTACATTAATTCCCGTACTTATAGTCAATACTTCGCTTGATCTCAGACTTCAGCATTATTCAAGGTTGGTCACACCCTACCTTGAGACGTTCTCGAGGCGTACTTCGCCGTTTTACCGTTTGACGTTTACGTATTCTCGGCAATTCTCGGCTGAGCAGTTCTCGAGTCCGAGATTGAGTTTCGTCTATAAGTACAGGCATAAAGAAATCCTGTGTATGTTTTCTTAGGATATAGATGAGCATTTAGTGAATAAAATTATAAAGTAAAAGCAATCCAGCGAATCTTTTTTTCCGTAATTACAGAACAGTGCCAATATCTTTTAAATATTATTATACAGACCATGAGCATGAGAGGCAATAACCCTGCAACCGTGGTCGCATGCTAACCTATCAAAAAAATCAAAACCTGAAGTTAGAAGTTAATTTTATTATAAATTCGCTTGATCATGCATTTAAAAACTAATAATATGTATGCCTCAATTTTACTTATTAAGTGTATTTATTTATAAATTCATGCATGTGTATGATCATTGATTTCTTTTAGTACCAAAGGCTTCTTCTGCATAGAGTTTCAGATTTTGTGTGCGAGTTGGTTGTATTCAGTCACCCACACCCTATGGGTTAAGAATGCGACCCTGAATTTACTAAGTGTACCTAATAATAAAATAAAATTTTAAATGCGCATCTTTCTTTGTGCATCTTTCATCTTTCTTATACATCATTAAAAATAATGAACAACAGCTCCAAGACTTTGATTTCAGCAACGTTAAGAAGGGCAAATAACAAGAACTTCAATGTGTTTCGTTTCATGATTGTTTCATAATTTTAAACCATGGAGATTATACCTCTAAGTAAAATCAACACCAAACAATTAAGTTAAGTTCTCGAAAAATGAATGAACTATAGTTTAATAAATAATGACGTCTTTTACTAGTTTCCTAATATAACTGTTATCTTCCTTAGATTATTTCAATTTAAACTAACACCTGGTAGTAAAATCCCAAATATTTTTATTTTTCAGTTTTAGTTGTATATAAGTCATCAGATGTTTTATTAGTCATGATAAGAACGCTTTGTTTCCATCTAGCTCATAAAATATCTTTTGTCTTTATCTTTATTTGAATATTTTAATTTTTTGATAAATCAAAATTGTTAATCCGTATTTTGTACCTGAATCCTATTATGTTGCTGATAAAGCATAAGTTATGTGAAACAATCTTTCAAGGGATCTGTAAAAAATATTATTACTTCGCCCACTTAGAATTCGATTGAATTTATTTTTGGAAAGGATTTCGAAATTAGGAGAGTTTAAAAGATAAATCTGTTCGAAAATAATTTTAAAAAATGGAAAATGATTTTAAAGTAATAAAATAAAAATGATGGAAAAGATCTTTTAAAAGAAAACTAAATTCATTTTTGGAAAGTATATCAAAATTTATAAAAGTTTCAAGAAAAACCGTTTGAGAAAATAATTTAAAATTTAGAAGAAAACGTCAATTTTAGAAAAGGAAATAATTTCAAAGTTTTTTTAAAGGAAAACTAAATTTAATTTTTTACAAAATACGAAACTTCGAAGAACATTTACAAGGCACGCTTTCAAAATTGTTTACTTCAGCAATTTTGTTTTGTAGTTTACTGTTGTTTTAAAATTCTTAAACTCAGAAGACAATCACAATAGGTATATTAAACACTTTCTGAAATAATCAACACATTTGCTAATTACTTTAAAGGGAGGATTATTATTTGCTTATTTGGTATTCTGGTAAGCAGTCAAGTATAAACACCATTTGCCGGGTGATACTCTCCCTGAACGAGTAGAAGACGCTCACTCGCATACGATTTTACTCGCTGGTTAGTAGCTGGTACACTCGCCCAATGTAATTGAGGCATAAGTGATGTAAAGAAGGTTGCCTATCTAAGACGTTTTAAGTTCCATCTTTTATGGTTCTCAGAAATGTATTTACAAATACTTTTTGACATCCTACATGACTCACTTTTCTAATTTACGTTTAAGGGTGGGTTTTAGTTAAAATATTTTTCGTTTTTAAGTATTTTGGGTTACCTGACTTAAAAACGGCCAAGAAAAGATCTTCTAGTATTGCTTCTACCTAACAAAACTTCAAAATCCAGTATAAGTATTTGCGAATACAGAGTCGGTAAATGTTGGGTTGCCTATCTTTAATCAGTTTTTAAAACATTATAAACAATTTTTTCTAAAGTCAAATAAAGATTACGCCAAAATTATACAGATTTGGAAAAGGGTCGATACATGCATAGGAAGATAATATTGAAAGTTGAAATGCACCCCGCGACAAGAAAAAATCAATACATTGTTGATGAATGTCTTGTGTAATTCCTTTTTTGTAAGTTTTACATAATAGGCCATAATTTAATTAGTACTATATTAAAATTGGTCGTTCTGGCCTTGTTGCGTATGAAGGAAAGGTTTAAAAATTTTAATTCATACTCGTCCTTCTTTTCAACTGCCATTATTTAACCGTACCGTTATTTTAAAATTATATAATTTTCAGCGCGTAAACATGTTACTAAAATTACCTCTTATTATACCGCATAATGATTATAGTATATTGTTTCGTTAGTACAAAAAAATGCATGATTTCAGGACAAGTAAGACATATCGCCGGACGACGCGCAGCGTCTAATTTAACGTTGTTCAACAAATTATTTTATTTAAAGAACAATTATTGAAGGTACAATTATTAAACACCAAATGACGAATGTTTACTCAATTGCTTAGAGAAAGGTGCACTTGCAAAAAGTTACCTTCTTTTTTACTTGTCAAATTGACAATAGCTATTTATGCAATGAGAGAGAAAAAGTGCATTTTTTCTATTCTAGACGTGAAAACACGTCGTGAATGGAAAAAACACTTTTCCGAAGGAATTGTACACAAAATTTTGTAAAATTCGGTAAAGAATTCCTTATCATTTTAACTGCATATTTCATTTTTTATGTCAAATACTATATAATCAGGTTCGTTTTGATGTAGTGAAATGTTTCATTGCCATGGAAAACAAAAGTAAACAAAGTAAAATTTTTCAATTTGTGAAGTGTTTTGGTCTGATTTCCTCTTTTGTTTTATTTTTCCATCTAGATAGGAAAAATTGCACTTTTCCTAACTCAAATGAGTATTAAAAGGTCCAAGAATTCCTTACCGAATTTTACAAAAATGTTTTTGTTATGCCTTACTTATTGTGCAGTTAAATTATCAGAGTAATAAATAACAGACTTCTCCTCAAATTCGAATTTTAACAGACACCAGAACAAGCTGGATTTAGAGAAGGTTTTGGAACAGCAGATCACCTACAGACCCTGCGTACCTTATTAGAAAATACAACAGAATATAATATTGTAATGAAGCGACATACAGGAAATGCATCGGCGCGCACTTTGAAATGACGTGTTATCTAGAGTCACTATATTGATAAGAACAAAGGCGTCCAAGTACGTGGATAACCGCCGCGAACCTGTAATATGACTCAAGTCAGCTGTGTGGGGCATTCTGTAAGATGCATGGCTCAGCATGTCCATGGCCAAGGTGAATGCACGTAGTATCAGTACGGCGTGGGAGCTGACGTCTTATATAACGAATTTCTCAACAAGAGCTCTGGATGGTTCATGTAATCATCGGAGAATCATGTCTTTAAGTAGTCAGGTCCTTCGTACAAATGATGTTTCATACGATTTTTATGTAAGACTATTTTTCTGTATCTATATTATTTAACGTTATTCAGTTCATAGTAAGACTTGCTAATAGTTTGGATCAAACCCTTGTTTTATTTTATTCACTTTGATGTTTGTATGTACCTACTTGTAAATAATCTCTAAAATTGTCTAAGTGTTTTGTTTTTAACTTTAATTCTAAATAATATTTTGTAAAACTTAATCAAAGTTCAGACAATATATTGACATGATATTTGCTTTTGGATGCTTTGATTAGAGATTCTGTTATTTGTAATGTGTTAACAAAAGTTATTTTTCCAAAGATTATTAATGCAGATTTTAATATAAAAATTGTAACATACATTTTAAGTAGCTAGATTAAATTTAAGTTGTTAATGTAAATAAGTTATTGTTATAATCATTGTTAGAGTATAATTAGCTAAATTCAGCAGTCATAGAAATTTAAAATTTCTTATCATAGAAACTTTGTAAATATAGGTAGTTGTCATAGTGAAAAACATTGTATGTAAAAATGTCTTGGATACGAAGAAAACAAATTGATAAATAGGAGATTATAATTTGCCCGTTCCAAATTAATAAATCTCAACAAAATATTTAACTTGAAATAGTGTTAACGATAATTAGAATCAATTATTGATTCGAAAGAAAGAGAATTTGAAGCAGAGGCAATTTGATACTGAATTTGAAGCAGAGGCAATTTCATACTGAATTCGAAGCAGAGACAATTGGAAACTGGATTCGAAGTAGAGGCAAATTGGATTTGGCGGTGTGATAATACTTATTGGAAAAGAAGAGGACTTGAAACAAATTTTGGAACCGTTGTAGATAGTGAATGTGAAAACTATAATTTTAAGATAGAGTTAAGCAGGGATGATAGGGCGAAAAATTAAATAAAAAAAATCTGCATTAAAAATTGGAGTGAAATTTATTCTAAATACAACAACAACAACGAACCTTCGTAACGACCCGTGAGGTGAGATCTTAGGAATTCTATTTAATTAAAGGGGAAAGTATTTTTAAATTGTCAACGCAACGTGAGGCGTTATAACAAAAGTTGCTGCCAAAGCGAGGATCTGTACAATATGTTATGTTAGTTGAACCAGAATTTTAATATAAAACCTCTCGCAGCAAAGTTCCACGTGGCGTAGTTGGTTAAACATATCACAACGTTGGCACTTAAGAATTATCAGGAATTCTACTAACTTTAATTAACTTATTTTTACTAACTTTTAACATTACTTTTGGTGATAACCACTACGTTACAATATTCCTTTGAATCTGGGGTGTGTTGACTACAATAAGGCCTTCGATTATATTGAAAAATGGACAGCTTTAAAAGGCTAGAATTGATTCAAGATAGTCAGCCATTATTGAGGACAACTACGATAGAGCGACTATACAAGTCCGCAGCAACGAGGACATGTTAACCAACAAGGTGAAAATCCAGAAGGGTGTGTGTCAAGAAGATCCAATATTCCGGCAACATGGAGGGTTAAGATTTCTTAAGTTTTATCTGCGCATACCTAACGCGAATTTTGCTTCAGGATTAAATAAACATCTGTTGGCCCTCTTAATTTTTCATAACAAGTACCTGACTTAATAAAAAATTAAAGCACGGTCCATACTTGCCTGTCACGTCATATTTTCATTAAAACGGCAAATTTTTAATTCTCATAATAATAACAAATTCATCAAACTAAGAGAAAGGAAAGACGTATTAGTTAAAGCTAGAGTACCAGCCAAGAAAGAGAGAATAAAAATGGTTGTTACTCAGGTACATTTCAAAAGTATTGTCACTAATTTTAAGGGTAGGTAGAGCATATCAAATAGAACAACTTTTCTCAATAAATCATGTGTCGCAAGTAAACGGTAACCTCTGAAAAAATTAATTTAGATCAATACAAAAATTGGTTGGGAGTCCCTGGACTGAAATAGGTCAGTTCTGTTTACATTTCAAATCTAAAATTATTAAACACCTTTCTTGTTCTTGCTCAACTGATAAGCCATTCAGGTATGCATACGTGAAGTGAAACCTGTAAATTACATAATTGTGTAATGTTTCATTTATCTTTGCAGGGTCAAATTTCTATCGCAGACTTTTTAAATGCATATTAGCCAGCGGTTATCAAAAATGTGCAACAAAATTTAAAATACACAAAAATCGCGATAAGCTTTACATTTTTGCTATAATGTACTTCCATTAAAGTCAGCATATGCACATTTAATTTAATGATAATACTATTGAATCACCCTGGACACCCTGTATTAAAAACAAAAGGCTAGCAAGACAAGATTACACTATATTACCAGATTTATTTAACTTGGCCTTAGGAAATATTTTGAAACAACTTAATTTGGAATAGTTGGGGATAAATATAAATGATAAACGACTAAACCAATAAAAATTTACAGGCGATATTTTACTAATCTCCGATAGAGACGAAGATCTACAAAAAATGAAACATGAATTCCACTCCATATTAATTTTCAAATCATATTAAAAATGAAGCTTTAAAACGAATATTTGGAACCTTTTTTCATTAATACACAAACAACCAAATGTATCCAGCTTTCACTAACAAATACTCCATGATAAAAAACAAATGAATTGGACAAAGTTGCGCAACCATTCGAGGTACTGCCGGAATATTCGAACGCGTTCGTTCATCAATGTTAAAAGACGTGCGGATGCTTGTGTTAGAGTTAACGGAGGCAATTTTGAGCAACTATTATGATTGTTAGTTATTATTTAAGTATTAAAGTATAAAATTTAAAATAAAATAAAAATTGTTAAATTATTTCAACTAATAAAGCATTTTGAAACTGTCTTTGTCGATAACTTTCTTATGGAGCATTTTTCTTATTTTGGGCTGCAGAATATACCCCTAAAAGGATGACATTACTTCATGTTACACCCTGTATATTAATCTTATGGAAGCGTTGAAGCGTATTTTAGTCCTAAGCAACGACTTGTTGAGTTCAAAAACTTCACATTTCGACTTTAAAATACGACATGTTGACCTTAAACTCAACAAGTAGCTTTTAAGGTTGTTGTTCTTCACACAGTTTGAAAATCCTTAAATATTTAACAATTTTACAATGTTTTCTAATCCAATTTAGTAGGTATATGAAAACAATTTTGACTGTTTAAAGTGGGTAATATGTTATTCTGCAGTGCAAGACAAGATAAGAAAGATACGCAACACATTTTTCTTTAAAAATTTGTAGCGAGCTAAAGAGATTACAGGATTCCTAATATTTTCGCACAGATAAGAATTGCCTTTAAAAGAAATACAATGTGGGTTTTCCAAATACTTTAAACTTGTTTTTCAACTTAAATTTTGATCGTGGTTCACTTTTACGATAATACTGCAACTTTTAGATATTTGATTTTTATATATTTTTTTTATTAATTTGTAAAATACGAAACTTAAAGAAATAATTTTAGTATTAAAGTTCGAATCATTTACTTGTTTATACAACTTTTGCCAGAATCACCGCAGTAAGGTTTAATTTTATTTTGTTAATAGAATTAACAGTATGAAGTACTTTTATTTGTTCATCTTCTTTACAACATTAATTTTCTATGTAAAAAGTGATGAAAGTGCATTTGCAGGAGCCAGTCAAGTAGAGGGTATGATTTTATATTATTTTTACTAAAGTTATTAACAACTTTGCGCATTTTAGTTTAAGACAAGGTGGACTTTTGTTTTATGATTGCTTCGTTTAAGTTGGTATTATTAAAGAATATAGTACTCAGAATTGATGTATATATTCCATTTCTTAATTTCTATATTAATCTTATGAAGGGTTCTAAGCAACGATTTGTTGACTTCAAAAACTTCACATTTCGACTTTAAAACACGACATCTTGACCTTAAACTCAACAAGTCGCTTTTAAGGTTGTTGTTCTTTACACAGTTTGAAAATCCTTAAATATTCAACAATTTTATTTCTATTCTATTTTCTAATCCAATTTAGTACATATATGAAAACAATATTGAATATTTAAAGTGGATAATACGTTATTCTAGAGTGCCCAACGTGGTTATTTTTCAAAATTTAAAATTTACGGTATTTCATTAATTACTCGCAACTAATTATATAAAATTAAAAACAACCTAGCATTCGTACAAGGATTTTCCTTAAACTTTTTCTATAAAAAAAATTCTAATTAAACAAGATATATTAATTAATAAGAAAGATACGCAATACATTTTTCTTTAGAAATTTGTAGCGAGCTAAAGAGATTATGGGATTCCTAATTCCAGGTGATCAACGGTATTCATAATTAGAGGAGGCTGTGATTGGTGCCTATTTTATGCTGTGTGGTTGGACACCGTCTCAATTCTGATAAAATTTTTGAATTTTAAGCTGCAAGCCTGTGTTGCCAACTTTATGGTAAATATCACAGCCTGCTCTAATTATAAATTCCGTTGATCACTTGGTATCTTCGCACAGATGAGAATTCCCTTTAAATGAATACTAAACTTGTTTTTCAACTTAAATGTTTATCGTGGTTCACTTTTACGATAATACTGCAACTTTTAGATATTTGATTTTTATACTTAATCTTTTTTTATTTGTAAAATACGAAACTTAAAGGAATAATTTTAGTATTAAAGTTCCTATCATTTACTAAAAAAAAAATCATTATTATATGACACAAACATACAAAATGTTGACTAAAGCCTGAAATATAAAAATAATAATAATAATAACAATAAGGCCTTTATTGTGTCCGGTAGCAAAATTAATATAACGTAATAATAATAATCATATACAAATTAACAGAAAAAAGGGGATACTGTTCGTCTACTGAACCCAGTACCTACGCTAATAAATAAAATAAAATGAAAATAAGCGGGCAGATTAATAATTGAATTAATAATAATTGCAACTAATGTTAAAAGTTATGAGTTAAGGGCATTTCTTTCAAAACAACTTTTAAAGTGTACATAAGACATCCGTTTTAAGTCGGTCCGAAGATTATTAGATTTTGGTGACATAATACGAAAAAGTACATTTATGCAAACCAAACCGCAAGCGAAACATGCATGGAGAGGAGGAGTGAGAAGTCCCATCAGAAAACGTACCTATAGTATTATATAAATATGTACTTAAACAGGAATTGTGGTATAAAATAATTTTATGAATTAGGTACTAATCAAGCTGAATATAAATATCTTCATGTTGACATATTTCACCACTTTAACTCCACTAGTTTATGGGAAATATGCAGATATTTACGAATGTCACAGATCAGCCTTAAACAAGACTTCTGTACTTGTTATATTCGGGAAGGATGTACCTTAAGTAGGTGGAAATGACGAGAAAATGCATTTAGGAACATTGAACGTGAAAACGACGCATCAAGCACTCAAGCAGACGCCCTAGAATCGATAATCGAAGAAATAAGTAAATATCGCATGGGTATTGCAGCGATACAAGAAATAAGATGGACAGGAAATGGAAGGATTGATAAGTTAAGTTACCAAGTATACCACAGCAGAACGGAGGACACTCATGAATTGCGCAGAATTCGTGATACGACCACGCATGAAAGACAAAACGCTGGAGAGACTAGCTTATATCCGAGTAAAAACTAAATTCAGCAATATATCCATATTCTCAGTACACACATCAACGGAAGAAAAAGAAGACGAATTCAAGGATCTATTTTACACCTCTCTAGAAAGAGAAATGAAAAAAAACACCCGGTAATGACGGTAGTAATAGAGAAGAATTACATCGTCCACCCATAGGAAAACACAGTCTACACGAGGATCTAATAAGAACAGAGTGAGACTGATAGAATTTGCAACGGTCAAGGGAATGCCGATTAAAAGTACTACCTTCCCACATAAACATATCCATAAAAGAAATATACCTATAAATAAAATAGACCACATCCTAATACCAAACAGGAAACAATCCAGTATAATACACATAAGAACCATGAAAGGAGCTGCAAGTGAATCAGACCACATGTTAGTTAAAGTGGTGTTCAGGGGCAAAATAGACAATAACATGATAGTCGTTTATTGGACAAAAACGTTGAAAACATATATAAATGGAAATATAAAATCTAAGTTTTATATTTACCCAACAGGGCGAAGTTCAAATTACCAAAATACCACCTGCTCTACCACTTAACCCTATAAATGAAGTAAATAGATAGCAATGCCTACGAATTACACAAACTTAAATATATGTATAAAGAATAATAACGTATTAACACAACCTATTAATTTTTTTTGAGCAAGATGTTGTGCAGTTGTATTTTAAAAGTATTGTATGATAGATGTTTAATATGACTTGGCAAAGAATTATAAAAATGAGCTACGTTATATGAAAAATTTCGTTTGAAAAAGCTAGTCTTGTGATGAGGTAGTGTAATATCATATTTTGATCGTACGTTAACTTGGTGCAAATCTTTTCTAAATTGAATTTTGTTGTATAAGTAGGAAGGTGTTTTCGCCGTTATAATCTTATGATACAAACATCCCAAATTCAAAAATCTACGATTAAGCATATTTAACCAATTTATTAATTTGTTTTAATTTGTGGGATATATGTTGATTCTTTCTAATTCCAAAAATGAATCGAAGACAAGAGTTTTGCATACTCTGGATTCTCTTAACATCAGAATTATCCAGACAAGAACTATAAACGCAATCACAGTAATTGAATCTGGGCAGTATCAGAGACTCACATAGCATAACTTCCATTTTGCGATTTAAAATGTATCTATAATTAAAAATTAATTTGAACACAGCATACGATTTTTGCAATACCAAAGATACAGGTTTCTTAAATCGCAGTATTGAATCAAATCATAAGCCAAGGTTCTTGGCATGATCCACAACGTTGTCTGTTGTACTTATCAATTTTTAACTATAAATTTTGCAAGTTTGAATCTCTCAACTTAGGCCTGCCAAATGACATATCGGAACCTTTGTTGTCATTTATTGCCAGCCCATGTTCATTGGAAAATTTGAAAAGATTGCCAATGTCAGCATTAACTTTATCACTAGCTTCAGCACATTCATCAGCATCAAAGGCATACAACAGTTGTAAATCATCAGCATAAAAATGAATTCATAATATTTTAAAGACTTACTAAGCTGATATGTATAAATTATTATATACCTAATAACGGCCGTAAGATGGATCCCTGAGGTACACTAGTTGTCAAAATGTCAAAGGCAATGGTGCAGCTTTAGTTCCTTTACGATTACAGTTTGTTCGCTGGACAGAAATTAATTTGTTACATGAGTAATGTAAGGAACTATAAACGAATAGCATAATTTCCACATCTTGATAGGTACCAATGTTATCTGAACCAATAGCGTTGAATTTAATATTAAAAAGAGCTTTTGAGACCTCAACATCCGTAACCTTACTTTAATTCAGCAGCAAAATTTTCAGTATTAAAATTAGTACCTATAATTTTTATATGTAAATGAAAATTGTTTTCTTTGTATTACACACTTACACAGTCCAGAGGATAATTGCAAAATATCAAATGGTGGTCCGTTACAGTATCGATATTAGGTAATAATACCAGATTCCATAATCTGCTTACTTAGTGGGACTAAGATAACATCAATTAAGAAAGAACTTGACCTAATTACACGAGTAGGTTTACTTATGAATTGCTTATTAAGTACGTTGTTCAGCCATCACTAATCAAACAAAAAAAATTCCATGCCACTTAAGTAAATTGTTTTGTGAGCCGACGTTTCAAACGATTTTTAATTGTTTTGATTGTTCATCGCGCACTTGATATTTGAGATAAGGAATTTTTTAATGGTATCAAGTAACCTGTTTACCACTATAGAATTTACCCTGTAAGCCAACCTATGTTTAACCTGTTTACCTATAGGGTTTACCTTTTAATTTTCTGGTTTAATAAATACTAAAAATTGAGGGATACCAATTAAGGTTATTAAATTAACCGAAATGACTATGGAAAAATCCAAAGCCGGTAAAATTACAAAACAAACTGTCTCCAACATTTTTAATAACCAAAGAGGTAAGACAAGGAGATGGATTAGCTCCGATCCTCTTCAACATTGTATTAGAAGTAGTGATCAGAGAATGAACATCAAATCAATGAACAGAAAACAAAACTACTAGCAGTGAAACCGTCAAAAAGAATACGTCAAAACTTCACAGTGTAGAATAAAAACTTTGAAATAGTTTAATAGTTTAAATACCTAGGTGCAAAAGTAAGTAAATAGTGAGAATAAAATCCAACAAGAACTTCATGCACAAACTCATATACGAGATGATGTTAATAAGGCCAGTAGTAACATACGGGTGCCAGACATAGACAATGATCAAAGAAGCCGAAAAAATATTACTACGTTTTGAAAGACGAACTCTAAAAAGAATTTTCGGACCAATACAAGAAGATGGCCACTGGAGATATGGAGAATACAATATAACTTCGAATTGAAACAACTGTATAAGGGGGGAGATAAATGTAGTAGAAGTTGCGAAATTAGTAACACTAAAGTGAGCAGGCACGTAGAACGAATGGATACCAATAGAATACCAAAGAAAATATACCAAGGGCAAATGGAAGGAAGGAGAACAAAAGGGTGGCCAGGACAAAGATGGGTGGATAACATAAAAAACAATGCGCAAAAAATACTAAAGGTCTAGAATGTTGGAGGGTCAGAGCGCAGCAAAAAGATGAATGGATGCAAAAGTTGATGGAGGCCCTTTTAACAACAGGAAGAAGGGCGCG
The DNA here is from genome assembly GCA_963082815.1 of Melanotus villosus. Taxonomy (NCBI): domain Eukaryota; kingdom Metazoa; phylum Arthropoda; class Insecta; order Coleoptera; family Elateridae; genus Melanotus; species Melanotus villosus. Next base: position 59,219,070 of record OY720425.1, read on the forward strand.
GTAACTGAATTTGTAAACCAAGCCAGAGGCGAAACACTTCTGAAGAAAAACAGAAGAAAGCAGCGAACATCTCAAAAATCAACACTCTAATATCAAGTTCACTATGAAAATACAATCAAACGGTTCTCTCCCTTTCCTTTATGCTCTGTCGATGTAACCCGTAAGCCGAGTGGTCGTCTTGTGCACTCAGTTTATCGTAAACCTATAAACACGGATAAGATCTTCATGCCAATTCACGTTATCACCTGGCGCAAAAACTCTCTGTAATCAATTCTCTCGTTCGTCGTCCTCCCACTCTGGACGTTCTCAGGGAACTTGTATGCCCCAGGGTACTGCTTTCTTGCTCTACATTTTCCAACTTAATTGGCTTGGTTTATAAGTTGAGTTACCGTGTCCTTTTCCTCTTGCTAAAGGAGTTTCACCGCTGGCATGGTGCACACGTTGAATTACCGTAATCTTTTAATACCTAATTTTTCCTACTTGCGAAGCCTTATAAGAAGGTGGGCGAAACGTTGAGTTCTTCTTTCTCAACAATGACACAGTTCTAACCCGGAAGACGTTCTGTCAATACTCACACATTGACCGTGGAAGTCTTCGAAATCATTTCAGTATTACTAAATACTAATTTCAAAAGGTTTGGAACAAGCAAATCGCTAACTATTAAGTCGGGGTAAGTTTTTCAGGAAATTTCAAATAAGGTTAGAATTGCTTGTACTATCATTAGAAATGCGTTTACGCCCATAATCATACACACGGTGTTAGGTAATGCTTCTGCCAAACATTGGGAATAGCTTTATAATGACAAATGGAGCAAAAAAGTATTATACAATTTAAGCATGCTTTCATTTTACTTTTTATTCTCGGCAAAAACAAAACCAAGGGTTAAAGATACAGGAACAAAATTTTTACGGATGAATAAGAGTCTAATACATCAAGTAACAATAAAACTTTAATAACAACCACAAAATAATTAAAGGAGAAAAAAAAACAAAAACAAAAAAAAATGGTATAAGAATTTTTTATTCCTTTTATCGTTACAAACCCACCCCTAAAGTTTGGCAGAAGCATTACCTAACACCCCGTATAAAGAAAAAGTGTTGTACTTTTTTGTTTTTTTGATGGTCAGTTGCTGAAAATTATAGCTTAAATAATTACTTAACTAACGTTTCGGAGACAAATCTCTTTTTCTTTTTAAACGAAATTAAAATATTTTATACAGTGTGTCCCCGGATGGAGTTGACAATAGGTATGATGGACCAAAAATTTTCGAATTGGATTTTCATATTTTGGGATTAATCCCTGCTCGGTCTGAAACTTATTTTTAGTTCACTTTCGATTTTTTTAAATCAAGTAGGCCTTTACAGTTGAGCAAAAACTCTTTTCGTTTCAGGTAAAGTACCTTTTCCATTCACAGTACGCCAATATGTTACTAAGAAAAGTTGTTCAAAATGAAAAGTTATGGCGTTATGCAAATTTTCAGAACGATCGGCCTATTTTGATAAAGTTCATTATTAGTCAATTTCGTTTCAGGTAAAGTACTGTTTCCGTTCACAGTACGCCAATGTGTTACTAACAAAAGTTGTTCAGAATGAAAAGTTATGGTGTTATGCAAATTTTCAGAATTTTTAATAAAGAATGACTTATCGTCGTAAAATTAATAATATTCTTCTCCTATTGTCAATTTCTATTATCAAAGTAGGCCGATCGTTCTGAAAATTTGCATAACGCAATAACTTTTCATTCTGAACAACTTTTCTTAGCAACACATTGGCGTACTGTGAACGGGAACAGTACTTTACCTGAAACGAAATTGACAAACAATGAATTTTATCAAAGTAGTCCGATCGTTCTAAAAATTTGCATAACGCCATAACTTTTCATTGTGAACAACTTTTCTTAGTAACACATTGGCGTACTGTGAACGGAAAAGGTACTTTACCTGAAACGAAAAGAGTTTTTGCTCAACTGTAAAGGCCTACTTGATTTAAAAAAATCGAAAGTGAACTAAAAATAAGTTTCAGACCGAGCAGGGATTAATCCCAAAATATGAAAATCCAATTCGAACATTTTTGGTAAATCATACCTATTGTCAACTCCATCCGGGGACACACTGTATTTGTATTAGTTTTCTGACTAATTATATAGATATTAAACAAAACTACCAATATTTTTAGCAATTTTGGTGGCGAAATCCCCATGAACAAGAGAAGAAATGTCATAAAACTCGTCACAACAAACAACAAACATTCAGAAAGTCTTGTATTTGTTTCTGAAAATTCCTATTATCAGCATAATTACATAAAAAGACCACTGTAAATTTCAGATTTTGAGGTGCAGCTCCTTTAAGTACAATAGTATAGTCGGTTCCTGGTACACAAACATGGAATTTTAAACTGAATACAGAGTAATCTTAATTGAGATGTCGTCTTGTAAAGGCAATACGTCGACTTTGTAATTCGACATGGTCGACTTTAAACCCGAAAGATCGACATGTCAAGTTTTAACATTGGAAATGTTTATGAGCTCGTATATTGGACGGAGTTACGAGAATTTTAGTAGATTTGAGCGACACCAAAAGTGTCGGTATTTAGCTCGCGGTTGGGTACATTCGAACGTGACTGTGACCGCGTTAACTCGTGCCGTCGAAGCAAAAAAGTAGGTATTTAAGAAATTAGTAATTTCCGTAGCGCGTTCTTTTGTCTATTTTTTCAAATAATAGGTAGTAGGTAGGTGTTGGATAAACTTAACTTTTGAGACAAGTACGAGTATTAGTATTTTAGGTCATAACAGTGTAATATTTGTTTGTATAGAAAATTAAAGCGGCCACACCGCCACTAGTTAAGAATATTTCAAATGAATTCAGGGCGGTGACTTTGTTAGGATGTGAATTAAGATAATATTTAAATGAGAACAAAGTTTAATTCGATCAAATACGTACAACAGCAAAATATGAACATAAGACCAGTTTGAATGTTAAATATTAAATGCCCTCGTTCGGACGTGTCCGCGCTTGGCTTCCAGCTCGATGATCTCATAATACTTCTTGTAAACATTTGAATTATTCGTATAAAAGTGCGTAAGAAGAATAGACAAGGTCTGCTACATTTTGAGTGAATAAAATCTCTTTATTAACCAATACCTAGCAACCTAAAATTAAAGGCACCATGATTTTCATTCTAAAATTCACGTCGTCAAGGAAAGTGTGAATACAATGTTTATAGCAACAGTGTCGTCAAGAAAAGTGTGGATACAATGTGTATAGCAACACTTTATTCAACCATTCACGTTAAAATGTTGCTTTGATGACTAGATTTGACCGTCGAAACAAAAAAGTACTTAAGAAATTAGAGTGTAAGAAAATTTTACAAGAAGTTCATAGTCGTATTATAAACAGATACAAACTGATTAAATATGTATTTTCTTTTGTTTATTTGGTTTAATAGCTGGTTATGGTAAAAGTGAATAAAGGGACATTTTATCCATGAAAGGAAAAGTTTGGCTCACGAGGCGCAGCCGATTGAGCTAATTTCCTTGAGTGGATAAAATGTCTTTATTAAACACTACCTAGTAACCTAAATTTAAAGGCACCATGATTTTCATTCTAAAATTCACGTCGTTAAGGAAAGTGTGGATAAAATGTTTATAGCAACACTTTATTCACCCTTCACGTTAAAATGTTGCTTTGATAATTAGATTTGACACATTAAAATGCCACTTTATGTGTAAGAATTGAAAAAAAAAAATTACTCTCAGAGGTTGATATTTCCACAATTTCGAAGCAGTACGTGCGGTCAGTTTATATGTTTTATTATATTACACATGGCATTATCATTTCCAATGTATTCGATGGTTGTAAGGATTGCAAAATCTGTGAATTTTTTCAACATATGAACTTATTAAAAAGAATTGGCCATAGAAGCGTAGGAACTGTAGGAAGAGTAACGACTGCAACGAGCAACTTTTTTTTAAATTCGTCTCTAAGTTGCCTTGATATGTTGACTTGATACGTCGTCTTTAAATTCGACAGGTTGCCCTTAATCTCGACATAAAAGCTACATATAAATGTCGATTTTAAAACCTAATTTAACATGTCGACTTCAAACTCGGTATGTAGACTTCAAACATTATACGCCCACTTTAGTTCGACCAGTTTCCTTTAAACTCGACAGTTCGAGTATTAAAGTCGATATATCGAGATTTGAAGTGGAAAAAGTCGACATATCGCGTTAAAATACACATTACGTAATTTAAAATCGATATGTCGAGTTTAAAGTCGACATACAGAGTCTTAAAATCAACATGTCAACTTACGTTTCCGGACAATTCAGTCCAACAACTATTTAGTACTTTTTATAACTTTATGTACTCGTATAACAAAGAATTGGACATAATAAGTTATAAAGATAAAATATTCTAACGGTACATTTTCACAGGTTATTACTGGCGAGATTATGCAGGTCAGATTCCTAACGATGCAGTTCAAGCAGGAAGAGACGAAAATGGTGAAGTTACCTATATTGGACAAGCTTTACATCCTGGTGGACATTTAACTCCTGGCTTTATTAAACAAAATAATAATTACGTTTTTTATGTATTTGAAAATGTAGAGAATGCAGCAACGGAGGATGTTAAGGTACCTTTTGCCACTGCAACAAATTTCTAAAATACAAGTGACTTCAAATTTCAACTTTTTTCTATTCAAATTGTAAAAAATACCGATTATAAAAATAAACACTTCTAAATGTTTATTTGTATTTCAAACAAATCCAAATTGACACTAACAAGTAAAGTTCTCCTATATATTTATGCGCGGCTGCTGAACAAAAAGATCCCTACAACTTATCAACAACGAAAAACGAAAATATACAACCCCTTTCATTTTAAATTGTTTTCAGATCCTTTGTTCACGAAACCAAGGAATGCTGACCTGGATTATAGTCAACGCTACAGAATCTACTAATAATTTAAATGGCGTTAATTTAATTTTTGCTGGTCATGATAATGCTGGTCCCCTCGCCATTGGAAGAAAAGCAAAACAAAATGATGAAGTTGCAGTAGGAAAAGTTCTTATCGTTGGCACAGAATTTAGAAATTTGTATACAACCCCGAATGAAATGGCACATATTGATAGTACATATGAAGTGTTGGTCTATAAAACAACATTTACGAAAGATCAAGGTTGTATTATGAAAAGACTAATTATTATATATCTAATAACGCAAATTACAAAACTCATGGATTTTTCAAGTATTCTTAATCATTTTCTCAATCAAAATAAAACCTTTAGAGGTAACAAGGGGTTTCAAGGGCATATTATGTAAACAAACTCCGGATTATACCCGTAAGGTAAAGATGGCAGGAATAAAAGAAGTTGCTGAAAATGTTCTAAAATGAGCAACCAGATCTTGATGTTAAAAGTAGCTATAATGATTTTTTAATTCGCAAATCCGACAGTTGGTAACTCTGGTTGTTGGAACGTATTACACCCTTGCCTTATACGTGACACAACCCAAAAAACTTAGCGTGAGGTTCTAGAAAAGCTGAACATAGCCTTTGCACAACTTCTTTATTTTACTTAAATTACATTTCATACTTTAGTATTTTTCCAACTGTCTCGCATGTCTACCGTCGTTATCGTACTTTAACTGAGTATAATCTTAACCAACATATTCAAATATAAATTGTATCGTTTTTTATGCCACAATCGCCAACAAAAAGCTCATAAAAACATGTGTTAAGAACTTATGAATTTATCTAGTGACATTTTTTCATTTCCGTTGCCTGGAAATCATTGTTTTGTTTGTTTTAAAAATCACCTAGACAAAAAAACATTCTGTAAAAAAATAACGTAAGTCAAGTTCAGAATTTTTCATATTATCAATTTTCTATAATTTTCTTGATTCAATTCCATAAATAATTGTATAAAGTTAATATACTTTGCAAAATAGCAATTACCTTGCATTTATTATTGTGTTGTCGACGCCGGTCTTGCAGAGAATTATTACCAAGAATCAGCAATTACATTTTCAATACCTTTACAAAACATTTTGGTCCTTCGGAGCACGGATATTTCAAGAGATGAATTTATCAGAAGAATGAAAATTCAAGATTACAATTGCACGTGATGAACGTGTTTTCATTGGCGACCAGACGACGACGTTTCCCTGTTTGGTAGTGGTCAGGTCTATTTCACAACGTAAGGTCAGGTTTACTTCAAATATCTATTTTCCTTTTAACCCCCTTTACGTTAAATTTCATATTGCCTCCACTATTAAAGATTCCGACTTACTTACAATTTCGTTTACAAGTTACATACATTAACATTTGTATATTACGTTATGATTGCGTTTTGATTGACGTATATCGCCTTTCACGCCTACTACATATATTTCCGTATTATTCCAAATTCAGACTACTATTTACAATTTCTTTGTTGCGCAATCTTTGCCATAAAGTCCGAATTTGAATATTACTTACACGCGTTAAAAAGGCTTTCAATTGCATTTACTTAAGTTACCTATTTACATTTGCATATTTACCTTTGTTGGTAGTTAGCAATTTCTATAAAACGTCAAAATGGCTAAAGGCAAAGAAGAAAAGCTTTTACTTGCTACTGGCAAAAGCATGATTAATAAATTAAATAATTTTGAAACATTCCTAGAATCCATACCTGTTACTGTAACAGATCAAGAGGTTCTTGCGAAAATTCGTTTGCGTTGCGATGCAATTAAGGATTTGCCTGAAAAATATAATGACACAATGATCCATCTTAGCGTTTTGTCCGTTGTGGATGCTGAGATGTTAGAACCCGACAGTTTCTTTGACAAATATATTGATCTTAGCGCACGGGCATCCTTTTTATTAGATTCAAATTTATCTAAATCAACTGCAAGCAATTCTAATGAAAATTTCCATTGCAAGACAAACGGTTCAAATGCCACACAAGCTGCTTTTACAATGAATACGAAGTTGCCACGTATTTCACTACCATCATTTGATGGGAACTATATTGAATTCACTTCATTTTATGAAACATTCATTTCCTTAATTCATGATAATGCAATTTTATCAGATATAGAAAAGTTTATGTACTTAAAAACTTGCCTTCGCGGAGCCGCAGCTCAAACCATTGCTAACATTCAGCCATCTGCTGAGAACTACAAAATTGCTTTTGACATGGTAATTGATCGGTACAACAACCCTAAACAAATTATTTTAAATCATATTAAAGGCATTTTCGATCTAAAAACTATGAACAAACGTAGCGCATTTGATCTCAGAAAATTATCTGACGAATTTGTAAAACACATCAGGGCTTTACAAAATTTATCAGTGCCGATAGAACAATGCACTTGTTTTTTATATCATATATTAATGTCCAAACTCGATATTAGCACTAAAAGTAAATTTACCGAATTTAATACCCGTTCAATTCCAAGCTTAGAAGAAATAAATGAATTTCTAAAAGGTCACTGCGAGCTCTTAGAAGAAATAGATTCCAATAATAAAGGTTATAATTCTAATAAGCTTTCTGATGCTAAAAATAGTTACAAACAAAGATTTAATAGTAATCAACAATCATTATTGGTAACACCTAATAATATATCTTGCTATAATTGCAAAAGCAATCATTATATAACGGAATGCCCAAAGTTTCTATCTTTATCTACCAAACAAAGGTTCGATAAAACGAACGAATTAAAAATCTGCAAAAATTGTTTGCGGCACTCAAGTTACAATTCTTGCAATTCCAAATATAATTGTCGCATTTGCAATAAAAGACATCATTCTTTGTTACATTTTGAAATTCCAAAGAACAATTCTGAAGACCAAGTTGCTACTACTGCTACTAAAGAATCTTCAAAAACCGTTGTTCAAAATGATTCCCGAATTTCACTTTCTTCTTTCGATACATCTCCTAATGAGAATTTACTTTCAACTGCCATGGTAAAGATAAGAGCGAGGAATCATAATTGGTACACTTGTAGGGCGATACTGGATAGTGGTAGTCACGTAAATTTTATAACCGAAAACTTAGCCAAGAAGTTGCAGTTGGAACAAAATAAGTCCAAAACAAAAATCTTAGGTCTCAATTCTTGTGCCACAGAATCAAGTTCTATTGTACACATTCAACTATCCTCTTTGCATAATGGTTTTCAAACAAATCTGCAATGTCTTACAGTTCCAAAAATCTCGGAAAATCTACCTTGTAATTCATTTGACAAATCGCAGCTGGGGCTTCCCAGAAATATAAGATTAGCAGATAACGATTTTAACAAATCTTTGCCCGTTGATTTACTTATTGGCGCGGGTAAGTTTTACCACCTTATGTGCATCGGACAAATTTCCTTAGGCGAAAATAAACCCGTTCTGCAAAAGACTTTGTTAGGTTGGGTAGTTTCAGGTCCGTGCAGTTATGGTAAAAGTTTTCAAAATAATATATGTTTACATGTATCAACTGACGAAAATGATCGCAGTGATTCATTACAGAATTCCGTTCAAGCGTTTTGGCAGATGGAAAATGTATCTTTAAAGAATGAATTATCTCTGTTATCTCGCGAAGAGCGATATTGCGAAGATTATTTTACGCGAACTGTGTCGCGAAAATCTGATGGTCGTCTAATAGTTTCAATTCCCTTCAATTCTAATATTATAAAATTAGGCGATTCTGAAGTACAAGCTACTATGCGATTTTTTCATTTAGAGAAAAAATTATTAAGAAATCCAACCTTGAGGTCAGAATACTTAAAATTTATCCACGAATATCGTGACCTTGGTCACATGATTAGAATTACAAATTATGACAGGCCAAAAGTTGCAAATAATGAGCCTACTTTCGAAGTCTTAGATTCTTCAGTTTCACTTACTAGTATTCCTGCATTTTATTTGCCGCATCATGCGATAATCAAATCGAGCTCTCTAACAACAAAGCTTCGTGTAGTATTTGATGGAAGTGCAAAATCTGATTCCAATGTTTCCATCAACGATACTCAAATAGTAGGACCTGTAATCCAGGATGACCTGATTTCTATCCTATTACGTTTTCGACAACATAAGATTGCTTTGACGGGCGACATTGAGAAAATGTATCGCCAGATTTTGATAAATCCTTTACAAAGAAAGTTTCAGCGTATCCTTTGGCGTGATGGTCCTGAGTTACAGTTAGATACTTACGAATTGCAAACTGTGACTTACGGTACTGCAAGTGCTAGCTATTTAGCTACAAAATGTCTGCAATATTTGGCACAATTAAATTTTCAAACATTTCCTAAAACATCATCTATTTTGAGATCTGATTTTTATATGGACGATCTTATCACAGGAGCCGATACTGTAGACGAAGTGTTGCAAATAAAAGAAGAAATAACTATAATTTTGAGTGAAGCAGGTTTTCCTATTAGAAAATTCTTATCAAACAATTCAAATATTTTGTCAGATAGCGATCCTAGTGCGCAATTTCATACAATCCCTTTAGGTGAACGCGAGAATGCCAAGGCTTTAGGCATTACTTGGAACTCTCTTGCAGACACAATTCAATACAGTATTCCAATTACTTCGAATTTACAACAAGTATCAAAACGGATAATTCTTTCAACCATAGCACAATTATTTGATCCACTAGGTTTGGTGTCTCCAATTATTGTCACAGGCAAATTAATAATCCAAAGACTCTGGCAACTACAGTTAACTTGGGATGAACGTATCCCAGAATTTCTGAATTCAGAATGGAACATATTTAAGACTGAACTTCCATTATTAAGTAGCTTAAAGATTCCTAGGTGTGTTATTTCTAAAAACACTTCTACCATCGAATTACATGGTTTTAGTGATAGCAGTTGTAGAGCTTTTGGCTGTTGCATTTATGTCAGATGTATACATCCTGATAATACTGTTTCCATACAGTTGTTGTGCTCTAAATCACGAGTGGCCCCTATACGCACCACAACCATACCTCGACTAGAGCTCTGCGCGGCTTTACTATTGACACAACTTCTTCTAAAAGTTAAAAATACCCTCACTCTCAGTTTCAGTAGAACATATTTTTGGACAGATTCAACGATAGTTTTAAAGTGGATTAATTCTCCGCCTAACAAATATAAAGTTTTTGTTGCCAATCGAATCGCGGGCATTCAGGAAACTTCAGAGCCTTGTGATTGGTATTACGTTCCGTCAAAACAAAATCCCGCAGATTTAATTTCCCGGGGTACTTCCAGTGTTGATTTGTTAAGCAACTCTTTATGGTGGCATGGCCCATCTTTTTTAAATTTAACTCCCGATCAATGGCCTACACTTCCAACTATCAAAGCTGAAGAACCTTCTTCCGAAGTAAAAGCTCAATCCGATCTTATCTTTAATTTTCTAACGGTTCCAGCTTTAAACATGTTTCAGAAATTTTCATCCCTTTCCAAACTTAAACGAGTATTCGCTTGGATGCTCCGTTTCATAAAAAATGTGCAACTTTCCGTAGCCCAGCGAAGCAAAGGTAACTTACAAACTATTGAATTAGAAAGAGCCATGAACATTTTAATAACCATATGTCAGGCAGAAACGTTTTCAATTGAAATCAAACAATTAAAAAATAAGCAAAATTTAGAAAATAATTCTAGCATTCTGCCGCTAAGTCCTTTTCTTGACAAAATTGGTATTCTAAGAGTAGGTGGTAGGATACGAAATTCCTCTTACTCCTTTGACAAAAAATTTCCCGCGTTGCTTCCAAAGGAGCACGCTTTCACTAAACTCATTTTTAAGTACTTCGATGAAAATTTACTACATTGCGGAGCTCAACATTTGTTGGCTGCCATACGCGAGTACTATTGGCCCATTTCAGGGCGAAATATCGCCAAAAAGACAGTGCATGACTGTATTAAATGTTTTCGTGTTAATCCTCGATCTTACCATCCTATTATGGGCGATTTACCTGCAAAACGTCTACAGGTTGGAACTCCTGTATTTTCTAACGTCGGTGTTGATTACGCTGGTCCAATTTTAATAAAGGACAGAAAGCTTCGGGGTTCCAAACTTATCAAGTCCTACATTTGTTTGTTCATATGTTTAGTAACAAGAGCTATACACTTAGAATTAACAACCTCCTTATCTACGGAATCCTTTATAGCAGTCTTCAGGCGGTTTATTAGCCGTAGAGGAAAGCCAATTACGATTTCTTCAGATAATGCAACTAACTTCAAAGGTGCTGCAAATGAGTTAAAAGAACTTCAAAGTTTTTTAAATTTAGAAACTACGAATAATTGTTTTTCTGATTTTATGGCAAATGAGCAGATAAAGTGGGAGTTTATTATACCCAAAACACCTCATCAAGGTGGAATGTGGGAAAGCGGTATCAAATCCGTCAAAACGCATTTAAAACGTGTCTTAGGAAATACTTCCTTAAATTATGAGGATTTTCATACTTTATTAACCCAAATAGAGGCAATATTGAATTCGCGGCCCCTGTCCCCATTATCCTCAGATCCTTCAGATTTAATTCCTTTAACACCTGCACATTTTTTAATTTCCAAATCATTTCATTCACTACCTGAAGTAAACTTGGATCAGATTAGTGAAAATAGACTGACGTTGTACCAAGGAATTCAACGCCTAGTACAATCCTTCTGGCGTCGCTGGAGTCTGGAAGTAGTCCCCGAATTGCAGCGAAAAACAAAATGGTTTCAACAGCTTCCTAATCTGATAATAAAGGATTCTTTAGCCTTGATTAAAGAAGACAATTTGCCACCTTTACAATGGGCTTTGGGACGTGTAACAGAAGTTCACATGGGCAATGACGGTGTTGTGCGGTCTGTTACATTAAGAATTTCAAATGGTCATACCATTAAACGATCTGTCCACAAACTATGTGTACTCCCAAATTCATAAACTCATTTATGTGGCAGAAAAGTGAACATTTACAAACAATTTATTTTCAGTTTATCGTCTTTTTCTATTTGTTATTGTTATTATATTCACTACTTGTATAACTTGTATTTCTAGATTTAAGTTCATTTTTACCGTATTTTTCTTTTTGTTATTATTGTAATTAATTACTTTGTTCCTTGAAATCATTGTGATTTCAACGCGGCCGGCATGTTAAGAACTTATGAATTTATCTAGTGACATTTTTTCATTTCCGTTGCCTGGAAATCATTGTTTTGTTTGTTTTAAAAATCACCTAGACAAAAAAACATTCTGTAAAAAAATAACGTAAGTCAAGTTCAGAATTTTTCATATTATCAATTTTCTATAATTTTCTTGATTCAATTCCATAAATAATAATTGTATAAAGTTAATATACTTTGCAAAATAGCAATTACCTTGCATTTATTATTGTGTTGTCGACGCCGGTCTTGCAGAGAATTATTACCAAGAATCAGCGAATACAATTTCATTACCTTTACAAAACAACATGTTTTTGCGTTGTGTGGTCTTTGATGTAAGGGTGCAATATCTTAAGCTGGAGTGGGTTTGGTTTGCTCGAATAGGTTACCTGGTTGTCTAAAATAAAGCATCTTTTACCGACATCGTTTAACAGTCCAAGCGTCGTAACTCGAAATCCTGTATATATTTTTTAAAGTAAAGAGGGACTTGGTGACGCAAAGGGTTAAGGGTCTACTTCGAAACCAGCTCACCAAGAGTTCAAATCTCGTAGATAGCATGACAGTTTTCCATGAACCGTCCAGATATAAACCCTGCTAGTTAAGTTTAGGTTAAGTAGGTTTTGTGAATATCATAGTCAGTGCCATAATTACAAAAAAGGAAATGGAAAGTTTAATACATTTTTGTTGCAGGTTATTACTGGCGAGAATATATAGGCTACATCCCTAAAGATGCAGTTTCAGCCGGAAGAGATGGAAACGGCGAAACTACTTTTATCGGGCAAGCTTTGCATCCGGGTGGACATTTAACTCCTGGCTTGATTAAGCAAAAGAATAATCGCGTGTTTTATGAATATGATAATGCAGAACACGCAGCAACGGAGGATGTTAAGGTATACAAATAGTTTAGCTAGCGATTTTAGGTACCTACACCAATAATTAAGTTATACCAAAACAGGGTTGTAAAAAGGCACTTTTTCAATTTTGGAAAGGACGGTAGTTGAAATGTATTTTAACAGTTTAAAAATGGTCAAAATTGGCCAAAACTGATGAAACAACAAATAAAACGGTTTTGCTACTTAAATCCTTATTTTTACTTTTATTTCAATAAACATTAGAAGTATTTTAACACGGGTACAAATTATATGCTCAGTTTTTATAGTTTTTGCTAAATTTCCGTGCAGGCTATTCCAAGTTGTTTTACGAAAGTGCTAGGTATTGTAAAAAACGCTAGGTATTGTAAGAGACCTCTAATATTTTTAATTAATTAAGTTTTTAAATGAATGCTAAGTTTGTTTAGAAAATGTATGTTTTCTATTGCTTCGCTAAATAGTTAAACTAAATGCAAAGATTCTAATTATTTTTACTTGGTAGAGAATTATTTTGCTCAGTATTTTAATTTTGCTTGTACGCCGCTGCGGCAAATTCGACACGTGTTGGGCCCGCTTGCGGCTAGTATTTTTGTTGATGCATATCTGGCGGGTGTTATTTTAGTCTAACCTCAAAAGCTAAAAATGTCTGATAATAGAAATCATACAGTAGTTCCAAATTATTGTTCAAGCGAAGCAGAAGCAGTGGCAAATCAATTAACCGAAGAACAGCAACGACGTTCATATCACATTTGTGAATGGAAAATGGAAGAAACCTTTGAAAATCTAGCCAAAGCGAAAGAAGCATTGAAATTGGAAGGCAACTGGGGATTCTACTTCACAAACACTGTCTACAGAACATTGTTTTGGCTCAAAACCTTGATTGGAGTTCATTTAATGAATTCAAACACAACGCTTTTAAAGTATGGACGATAAAACTACCGAAAGACAACTCAAAATGGCAGTTAGCAATATGTAATTGTCCAGCCTTTTTCAAAGAGTTTATTTGCAAGCACGTAGTTGGTCTTGCAATACGATTAAGCTACTGCAAACCACCCCCTGAAGCAAAAAAAGTACGTTTGGGAAAAAAGAGACGCCGGGGCAGACCCTCGAAGACCAAGAAAGCTCTAATTGTTCAGTAGTATTACGAGTAGTACTTACCTACTACTATTATCAGTATATAGTAAAAGTTTTATTTCAAAAGTATTAAATAACCTCTGTATATTTAATGCTTAGATAATTTCAGTTTTAAACTGAGCGTTTTTCAAGTTAAAACTTTAGCATTTTATATTTTTAAACTTGGCTCTTTTAAAATAAAACTTAGCAAATCATCAACTGGGCATTAAAAAAAAATAACTTAGCAAAACCTAAAAACAACTTAGCGCTAAAATAACACCCTTTTAACACTAATGTGGGATTCCAGGAAAGTTAAACATAGTCTTTGCACTTCTTTATTTTAATGAAATTACATTTTCAACAGCCTCGCACGTCTATAGTTGATCTCGCGCACCCGACTTACTACCTTTACTCACCCGATGCACGCTGGACCCCACCCGAACATTGGTCGTCTGCTATAATGCCCACACTAATTATAAAATTTGCTGTGTTAATTTTATACCAAACCCATTTTTTTAAAATTGTTTTTAGATCCTTTGTTCAGGCAACCTAGAAAGATTGAGATGGATTAAAGTGAACGCTGACGAATCTATTAATAGTCTAGTGGGCGTTGATTTAATTACTGCTGGACATGATAAAGCTGATTCCCTTGCCATTGGAAGAATAGCAAGACAAAGTACTGAAGTTGCAGTAGGAAAAGTTATGATCGTTGGAGCAGAATTTAAATCGTTATACACCACCCAAAATGGAGTGGCACATTACGACTCATATGAAGTGTTGGCGAAAGATCAAGGTTATATTGCGAGAAGAGTGGCTATTGACCTAATTATATATAAAAAAAAAGAATTTATCAATTATTACTCTTTTTATTTATTTTATGTATTTAGTTTTAACATAGTGCGCATCAAAATTAAAACCTTTAGCAGTAACAAACTGTTTCAAGGGAAATTTTTGGAAACAAACCCCGGTTATAACCGTAAGGAGTTTAAAAAGAAATCCCTGAAAATGTTCTAAAATGCCAAATAATAGTGACAAACAGGGTATAATCTCAACAAACATAATTTATTTAAAAATTGCAGAGTTTTTGGGCTGCAATCGTTGACAATTTACAACAGGCTTAAAAATCATGTTTTTGAGTTGTATCGCTTTTGCAGGAGAGAAGTTTTAAATTGCTGTTGATCTGGCCAGCTAGAATAGCTTACTTGAACAGCATTAATTGACGGTCTAAGCGTCATAATCTTTCAGTTTCGACCCTAAATGTATTTACAAAAATTACCTCCTATCATCCTTAAAAGTTTGTCGGTCAAGTTCTGATATACCTTGTATATATTTTAAAGTAAAGAGAGACTGTGGCGCAGAGGATTGACGGTCTAGTTTGAAACCAGCTAAGCCAAGGTTTAAACCTTGTAGCTTATGAAAAATTTTCATGGGTCTTCTAGATATGAATCTTGCTAGTTTAGATTAAGTAGGCCTTGTGATTAATGTAGTCGGTGCTATAATTTAAAAACACCGCGAAGGTTCTAAGTATGTTTATGTTGCAGAGTATTACTGGAAAGATTACACGGGCTACATCCCTAATGATGCAATTCCAGCAGGAACAGACCAAAACGGTGAAACGACTTTTATTGGGCAAGCTTTACATCCTGGTGGATTTCTAACTCCTGGTTTTATTAAGATGAATGATAACCATGTGTTTTATGAATTTGGTGGAATCGAACGTCCCGCAATAGATAATGTCAAGGTTATTTTTTATAGGCGGTATCAACCTTAGAAATAAGTGCAGGAGCATACTGATCCTTTTTTTGGCAGTTTATTATGCTTACAATTATGGCGATCGATAAAGTGCAATATTGCAACCATTTTCTCCATAAGCTCTTCTGAGGTTGAGACGGACTGTAGCTATAAGTTTAATTCTCATGAATTGTTTGAATGTGGGTGGGTTACAAAAGATACATAGAAAGTGAAATTAAAAATTTTCAGATACTTTGTTCCCAAAATCCAGAAAAACTTATGTGGATTAAAGTGAACTATGGACAATCCGTTAATAATCTACACAACAAACAAATAGTTATTGGTGGACATGAAGCTACTGGTCCACTCGCCATTGGGAGAATAGAACGAGAAAATAATGAAACCGGTGTGGGGAAGATTCCTCTTGTTGGCACAGAATATGGGCATTTATATACCACCGAGAATGAAATAATGGTCATAGATAGTTCATACGAGATTTTAGTCTACAAAACACCAATAATAAATTGAAGAGAATTGCAATTTGTCCTAATAAGATAGTACAAATTACTCTATTTACATAGCTGGACATTTTAGATACTTACTTAAAAATGTAAAAAAAAATCAATAAAGTACTAAATTAATGCCCGTACTTATAGTCGATACTTCGCCCGATCTCAGACTTGAGCATTACTCAAGGTTGGTCCCACCCTACCTTAAGACGTGCTCAAGGCGTACTTCGCCGTTTGACCTTTACGTATTCTCGGCAATTCTCGGCTGAGTATTTCTCAAGTCCGAGTTTCGTCTATAAGTACGGACATAAAGAAATCCTGTTAAGTTTTCCTAGGTTATAGATGAGGGTTTAGTGAATAAAATTATAAAGTAAAAGCAATCCAGCGAATTTTTTTCCTGTAATTACAGAATAGTGCCAATACCTTTTAATTATTATACAACCCACCATGGGCCGGCCCGAGGCAACAACACCGAGAATACACAAGGGGGGTGCGAACGGTGCGACCGCACAAAGCCCCGCGTTTCTGAAAGGCCCGCGCCGCTGACTGATTTTGCAAAATCAAAATGGTTTCATTACCACAATTTTCTCTAGCTTTGAAATACCTTTATGAACATAGCAGTGACATGAAAACGAAATCCGAAATCCAATCAATCGAAAATAAACTTACTTCACTTTAGTAAGTTTAGTCATTTGGTATGACATACTGAATGAAGTAAATATACTGAGCAAGATATTTCAAAATTACAATATAGATATCAGTACTGCAAATTCACATTTAAAAGGCCTTTTAAAATGTTTTGAAAAGTATCGTGAATCGGGATTCAAATCCTCTTTAATAACTGCAAAGGAAATATCTGAAAAATTGAAAGTGACACCTGAATTTAAGAATCAAAGAACATCTTTTATCGTTCTCAGGAATGTATTTACAAATGCCTTTTGACACCCTATATCACTCGCTTTTTAAATGTATTCTAATTCACGTTTAATATACCACGGAATGAGTAATATAATTGAAAAACAATATGAAACTTAAGGATAGATGAACAGAAGTCATATTGCACTAACAAAGAATCTGTAAATAAGAGAGGTAAGCAATTTAAATTATACACTTACCCAAGTTTTGGTGAGACCCATCACAACAACATAGAAAGCAAATTATATTCAGTTAAATTAGGCTGACGTGTAAATGTCGTGCAAACGCAACTATTACTAGTAGGGTAGGGTAGTGCTTTATCATTGGCTGGCGATTTTTGATACTAAATGTCCAGGAGAGGACAGAATCATGCCTGATATGTTGAAGATCGCTGATAACATTATTATAGATATACCTACTGATAATTCCGTTTAGCAAATGTCTACAAGAAGGGGAAAATGTGGAAGAACGCAGAAATCGTATTAATATTGTAACGAGACTCTCGGATGATTTCAGTCGTATGCGTCATCTAACAGAAGCTCGCAATATTATATACACGTCATCGTTTCTGGTGCGTTCTGGAAAGACGTCGAACATACTGGAATCAAACGCTGCAATTGGTATATAAGGCGCGTTTCTGGAGCAATCGAACACGTGAATATAAATAAATCTGGACGGAATAATTCAAGTGTGTAGAAATAAATAAACGGTTTATATAAATTAATCTAGTGTTTCGAGTTGGTGTTTAAGTTGTCGTTTCGTGTAAATTATTACGTTGTTTAGATTTATTAATAAATAGTTCACACCACGGACCGAAGTTTTAAATAAACATTTTAAAAACGTTACAATATTCCAAAAAGGAGACACTTCAAAAGCCATAAATTCGATATATCAGTTTATTGTTCCACTTACTTATCCAAACTATTTATCAGAGTAATAAATAACAAACTTTTCCTCCAGTTTGATTTTTACCAGGCAGTAGAACAAGCTGAATTTAGAGAAGGTTTTGGAACAACAGATCACCTGCTTACTTTAATACAAAACGACAACAGAGTATAATATTCCTTTGAATCTGGTGTTTGTTAACTACAATAATGCCTTCGATTATATTGAAAAATGGCCAGCTTTAAATGGCTAGAATTGATTCAAGATAGTCAGCCATTATTAAGGACATCTATGATAGAGCGACTATACAAGTCCGCAGCAACGAGGACATGTTAACTAACAAGGTGAAAATCCAGAAGGGTGTGTGTCAAGGAGATCCAATATTCTGGCAACATGGAGGGTTAAGATTTCCTAAGCTTTATCTGCGCATACCTAACGCGAATTTTACTTCAGCATTAAGTAAACATCTGTTGGCCATCTAAATTTTTGATAACAAGTACCTAGCTTGCCTGCGTCACGTCATATCTTCATTAAAACGGAAAATTTCCAATTTTCATAATAATAACAAATTCATAAAACTAAGAGAACGGAAAAACGTATCAGTTAAGGCTAGAGTGCCATCCAAAAAAGAAAGAATAAAGATGGTTGCTACTTAGGTAGATTTCAAAAGTATTGTAATTAATTTTAAGGTTAGGTAGAGCAAATCAAATAAAACAACTTTTCTCGATAAATCATGTGTGGCAAGTAAACGGTAACCTCTGAAAAAATGAATTTAGATCAATACAAAAATTGGTTGGGGGTCCCTGGACTGGAATAGGTCAGTTCTGTTTACATTCCAAATCTAAAATTATCAAACACCTTTCTTGTTCTTGCTCAACTGATAAGCCATTCAGGTATGCATACGTGAAGTGAAACCTGTAAATTACATAATTGTGTAATGTTTCATTTATCTTTGCAGAGTCAAATTTCTATCGCAGACTTTTTAAATGCATATTAGCCAGCGGTTCTCAAACCGGTGTAACAAAATTTAAAATACACAAAAATCGGGATAAGCTTTACATTTTTGCTATAATGTACTTCCATTAAAGTCAGCATATACCCATTTACTTTTGAATCACCCTGTATTAAGAACAAAAGGGTAGTAAGACAAGATTACAATATATTAACAAATCCATTTAACTTGGCCTTAGAAAATATTTTGATAAAGCTTAATTCGGAATAGTTGGGGATAAATATAAATGATAAGCGACTAAACCAATAAAAATTTGCAGACGATATTTTACTAATCTCCGATAGAGACGAAGATCTACAAAAAAAATGATAAATGAACTCCACTCCGTATTCATCCCACAGGAATAAACTTTGCTAAAACCACAGAGCAGGTATTAATACCTGCTCTGTGCTAAAACGAAAGTAATGAATAACGTAAATGATCCTAGTCAAATAACAGTAAAGAGAAAAGGGGTAACGCCACAAGCGAGATGAGTGGGTGGCATTAGAAAGACATGGAAAAGAACAGCACAAAATAAGGAAAAGTGGAAATAATTGGAAGTACTACATTCAGAACTACAAACCTGAATGAACGAATAGACAATGAGATGTGCTCTGAAAGTCAGCTGCGCAGAAAGGAAAACCAATGATGAAGTACTAGCACTAATAGGAAAGAGAAGAAAGAGGTGGATATAGATACTCAAAAGAAAAAGACAGCTGATAGGACACGTAATGAGAAGAAGACTCACCAAGACGATAATTTAAAAAAGAATTGAAGTAAAAACCCCAAAGGGCGGCCTCATATCCCAAGGAAAGGATGGAAATGAAATGAAAAGCTTCAGACCGAGAAGAATAGCGAGCTTCAACTAGTCGAGAGACGAAGAACTGAGGAGGAGGATTATACTTTATAAATTCAAAACTTTTTAATTAGGGGAAATAAGGTCAAAACAAAAAGCTTACCTCTCCAAAAGGAGTAAATCAGCTTCGGTTCCACTGCTAGTGTTTATTATAAATCACACAATATTTTAACAAAACGTAAATTTACATATACCGAGCTTTTTAGTTTAAGGCAAGGTGGATGTTTGTTTTATGAATTGCTTCGTTTAAGGGTTTAAGTTGCTATTATTAAAAAATATAGTACCTACACAGAAATGATGTATATATTCCATTTCTATTGTTATGTACGGAATGCTCTTGTTGATGTTTAATATAAAATTTGAAAACTTGTTGTAGAAGAGATGATTATTGTCCAGTTAAATAAATTTTCTTTTTTACATCAAATTTATTTATTTAAAATTGCAGACGTTTCGGGAGATATTCCTCCCTTCTTCAGTGCGTTGTTAATACATTTTAAAACTGAATGCTTCCTATCTTCCCTAACTTAAAATTAAACTTATTTACACTCACAGTTTTTTTTTAAATACCTCTTTCTTATAGTTCTCACTTGTTACAATGTAATCTCCACTAATTTCCAATCCAATTACCATTAATAAATTCAAATTCAAAATGTTCCAAATCCTAAATATTCTTGTATCCAAATTTATGTGACGCACAAATATCCAATTTAATTTTATAAAATCCTATTTTCTACTTTGTTCCATCACAAATGAAAAATGTAATCGCTCGTTGCAAAATCAAATTATTGTGTAATATTTTATTTTACAAATTTCGAGGAATTTTCTCTTCTTTCACTGTTTGTTTGTATTTTAACTAATTTCTGATTTCAATTAATATGAACAATCAGACTTATACGTATTTATTCGATCTGGAAGGTTGAATACTTCCAACTCATGAAAATTATCTTTCACCACTTCTTTATTATTTTTGAATTGTTTTTGTTGTCCCGGTTTTCTCAAGATTCTCAAATTATTATTTCATATTCCTAACAACCTTATTTATAACCCCCTTATCTAGTAATCTAGCTAATAAGTTTTTTACATTAAAAATAATATTTACAATTTTGTTATATTATAAATTAACAATCTCATCTAGCTACTTTATTTATTTTGTATTGCACATTTCTTCAAATAACTAAATCCACATTATTAAATAAATTAAATTTATCTCAGTAACAAATAACTATAATTACTAATTAATAATCATTTTTCAACTTTTGTTGGTTTCAAAAACTTCACATTTCGACTTTAAAATTCGACATGTTGACCTTAAACTCAACAAGTCGCTTTTAAGGTTGTTGTTCTTTACACAGTTTGAAAATCCTTAAATATTCAACAATTTCACAATGTTTTCTGATCCAATTTAGTAGGTATATGAAAACAATATTGACTGTTTAAAGTGGATAATACGTTATTCTGCAGTGCAAGACAAGATAAGAAAGATACGCAACACATTTTTCTTTAAAAATTTGTAGCGAGCCAAAGAGATTACAGGATTCCCAATATCTTCGCACAGATAAGAATTGCCTTTAAATGAATACAATGTGGGTTTTCAAAATACTTTAAACTTGTTTTTCAACTTAAATTTTGATTGTGGTTCACTTTTACGATAATACTGCAACTTTTAGATGTTTGATTTTTATAATATTTTTTAATTTGTAAAATACGAAACTTAAAGAAATAATTTTAGTATTAAAGTTGGTATCATTTACTTGTTTATACAACTTTTGCCAGAATCACGGCAGTAAGGTTTAATTTTGTTTTGTTAATAGAATTAACAGTATGAAGTACTTTTATTTGTTCATCTTCGTTACAACATTAATTTTCTATGTAAAAAGTGATGAAAGTGCATTTGCAGGAGCCAGTCAAGTAGAAGGTATGATTTTATATTATTATTTACTAAAGTTATTAACGATTTTGCGCATTTTACTTTAAGACAAGGTGGACTTTTGTTTTATGATTGCTTCATTTAAGTTGGTATTAATAAAGAATATACTACTCAGAATTGATGTATATATTCCATTTCTATATTAATCTTATGGAAGCGTATAAGGGTCCTAAGCAACGATTTGTTGACTTAAAAAATTTCACATTTCGACTTTAAAACACGACATGTTGACCGTAAACTCAACAAGTCGCTTTTAAGGTTGTTGTTCTTTACACAGTTTGAAAATCCTTAAATATTCAACAATTTTATTATGTTTTCTAATCCAATTTAGTGTATGAAAACGATATTGAATATTTAAAGTGGATAATACGTTATTCTCGAGTGCCCAACTTGGTTATTTTTCAAAATTTAAAATTCACGGTATTTCATTAATTACTCGCAACTAATTATATAAAATTAAAAACAACCTAGCATTTGTACAACGATTTTTTGGTGACATAATACTAAAAAGTACATTTATGCAAACGAAACATGCATGGAGAGGAGGAGTGAGAAGTACCATCAGAAAACGTACCTATAGTATTATATAAATACTTAAACAGTAGTAGGTTAAAATAATTTTATGAATTACTAATCAAACTGAATGTAAATATCTTCATGTTGACATATTTCACCACTTTGACTCCACTAGTTTATGGAAAATATGCTGATATTTACGAATGTCATAGATCAGCCTTAAACGAGAGTTCTGTACTTGTTATATTCGGGAAGGATGTACCTTAAGTAGGCGGAAACGACGAGAAAATGCATTTAGAAACATGGAACATGAAAACGACGCATCAAGCACTCAAACAGACGCCCTAGAATCGAAAATTGAAGAAACAAATAAATATCGCATTGACATTGCAGCGATACAAGAAATAAGATGGACAAGAAATGGAAGGATCGATAAGTTAAGTTACCAAGTACCTATACCACAACAGAACCAAGGACACTCGTGAATTAGGCGCAGGATTCGTGATATGACCACGCATGAAAGACAAAACACTGGTGTTTGCATCAATCAAGGAGAGATTAGCTTATATTCAAGTAAAAACGAAATTCAGCAATATCCATGTTTTCAGTACATACGTCAACGGAAGAAAAGGGAGACGAAGTCAAAGATCTATTTTACACCTCCCTAGAAAGAGAAATGAATAAAACACCCGGTAATGATGGTAGTGTGATAGAGAAGAATTACATCGTCCACCCATAGGGAACCACAGTCTACACGAAGATCTAATAAGAACAGAGTGAGATTGATAGAATTTGCAACGGTCAAAGGAATGACGATTAAAAGTATTACCTTCCCATGCAAACATATCCATAAAAGAGTATGGATCTCTCCGGACGGTAAGACTGCGAATCAAATATACCACGTCCTCATATCAAACGGGAAACAATCCAGTATAATACACATAAGAACCATGAGAGGAGCTGCAAGCGAATCAGACCACATGTTAGTTAAAGTGATGTTCAGGGGCAAAATAGACAATAATAATGTAGTCTTTTATTGGACAAAATGTTGAAAACATATATTGCTATGAGATATTCCTTTTGATTATTATTATTTAATTATAGTTTATAATCTTTGAAAATACCGCATACAATTTTTAATTTCCAGCTAGCTCAATCTTTTTTTTTAATTAATATCAATTTTTAGAAATCCCTTAATCCAAGGTCGTTAATGGGGATCGCGTTTATGAATTTGTAATTTTAAAATTCATAAAGTAAATTTTTAAAAATCAACACCCTCAAAATTTTGTAAACCTTTAACAATAAATAATAACAAATTCTAATAACTAAATAAACACTTTTCATAAAACAAAATAAATTTAGCAACTGCCTTTCACAATCGACTTGAACAACACACTTCCTATTTCGATTCCAAAATTCACTAGCTTCTCACATATTTTTCCATCCAGTAATACCTTGTTGCAATTCAATTAATTCTAATTTTATTAAGCACGCCACTCAACTTCTTCTTTAAATATCCAAATTTATAAGTCCTTTTCCAAGTAAGATTTTATTTCTATTTCTATTTATTTATTTTCATTTCTCCTTGGTTATATTATTTTATTCAACTAACACTCTATATTGTTTTATCCACGACTACTTAATAATCTGTCAATTATTCATGTGTTTGGTCACTCATAATGCTATCCATTATACACTGACAGCAGTGTATAATGAGTATTCAAGGTGTCATGGTAACATCATTGTCTATGGTGTATAATGAAGGAAATAGGTTATGTTGTCATTGAAATAGGTTATGTTTCTAATCATAATTGACAGATTATTGACAAGTCGTCGATAAATTTTAATTAAAAATTCTTAGTATTTTGTAGTCGTGGACAAAGTATAGTATACGACTCGCTATAATGGCTATTATTACCTCGGATAATTGCAAAACTCGCTCGCAAGCTCGCTCGTGTTGCAAACATTATCCTCGGTAATAATAGCCTACATTATAGCGTCGTGTATAATATACTATTATTATAACAAAATTATTTTTTAAAATTAATTATCAAGATATCCTATTCTATTTATATACAATATTATTTAAAATTAACAACTACTAACATTTTTACATTAAGTTTACATTATTTTAAAGGTGTTTATTTACATTATTCCAAAATAAAATCATAACTCACCGTCTTAACAGATTGTCTAAAGATATCATATCAATATAAATGGAAACATAAAATGTAAGGTTTATATTTACCCAACAGGTCGAAGTTCAGATTCTGCTCTACCCACTCTACCACTTAACCGTATAAATGAAGTAAATGAATAGCAATGCCTACGAATTACACAATCTTAAATATATAAAGAATAATAACGTATTAACACAACCTATTAATTTTTTTTTGAGCAAGATGTTGTGCAGGTGTATTTTAAAGGTATTGTATGATAGATGTTTAATAGGAGTATGACTTAGCAAAGAATTAGAAAAATGAGCTACGTTATATGAAAAACTTCGTTTGAAAAAGCTAGTCTTGTGATGAGGTAGTGTAATCCCATATTTTGATCGTACGTTAACTTGGTGCAAATCTTTTCGAAATTGAATTTTGTTATACAAGTAAAGTAGGAAAGTGTTTTTGTCGTTCTAATCTTATGATACAAACATCCCAAGTGCAAAAGTCTACGATTATGCATATTTAAGCAATTAACTTCGTTTAATTTGCGGGATATATGCTGATTCTTCCTAATTCCAAAAATTAATCGAAGACAGGAGATTTTTGCATACGCTGAATTCTCTTAACATCAGAATTATCCAGACAAGAACTATAAACGCAATCACAGTAATTGAATCTGGACAGTATCAGAGACTCACATAGCATAACTTCCATTTTGCGATTTAAAATGTATCTATAATTAAAAATTAATTTGAACACAGCATACGATTTTTGCAATACCAAAGATACAGGTTTCTTAAATCGCAGTATTGAATCAAATCATAAGCCAAGGTTCTTGGCATGATCCACAACGTTGTCTGTTGTACTTATCAATTTTTAACTATAAATTTTGCAAGTTTGAATCTCTCAACTTAGGCCTGCCAAATGACATATCGGAACCTTTGTTGTCATTTATTGCCAGCCCATGTTCATTGGAAAATTTGAAAAGATTGCCAATGTCAGCATTAACTTTATCATTAGCTTCAGCACATTCATCAGCATCAAAGGCATACAACAGTTGTAAATCATCAGCATAAAAGTGAATTCACAATATTTTAAAGACTTACTAAGCTGGGATGTATAAATTATTATATACCTAATAACGGGCGTAAGATGGATCCCTACGGTACACCAGTTGTCAAAGGCAATGGTACAGCTTTAGTTCCTTTACGATTACACTCTGACAACGATTTTTTAAATAATTACCAATAAATTCAATTGTTTTGTTTTCAAAACAAATGTAATGTAGTGCAGACAGTAATATGCAGCTTTAGATTCCTTTACGATTACACTCTGATAACGATTTTTTAGATAATTACCAATAAATTCAATTGTTTTGTTTTCAAAACAAATGTAATGTAGTATAGACAGTACTAAGTATTCTATGATTCATTGTATCAAATGCTCTTGAGTAATCTGTAAGAACTAAAAGACAGAGTTTATTGTTGTCAATAGCAATTATAATAAAATCAGATAAATTTAGAAGTGCTGTCGTACAACTGAAATCAGAACTAAAGCCTGACTGTTTCTGATGAAGTGTTTCATACTTATTAAGATGACCGCGAATTTGTTTTGAAATAATTTTTTAAAGTACTGATCGAACGGAGATCTTTAAATTCCGTTAGTTGCTTTACCTTAGGTATAGGGATAACATTGGAATTTGTCCATGCTTCAAGAAATATGCTGTTCGCTAGACAGAAATTAATGTATTACATGAGTAATGTAAAGAACTATAAATAAACAGCATAATTTTCACATCTTGATACCAATGTTATCTGAATCAATAGCGTTGAATTTAATATTAAAAAGAGCTTTTGAGACCTCAACATAACACACTCCAAGCATGTATTATTATTATAAAACTCAATTATTTTAGTTTTAGTTATTCTACCAGAGCTTACAGAATTAATAAGAGCATTATTAATTTCTTCTGGATCAGACAAATGGGACTGAATTTCGCAATTTCCCTGTGCACAGTATACGCACGTACGGTTAAGCTCTCTGCAAACCGATTTAATATCATCATTGTTAGTTCGTAATTTGTACTCTAAATAAGCCTTCTTTTTATTTCTTATGGTTAATGTTATTAAATTACGTAAAGACTTGTAGTAGTTCCAGTGATTTAAATTGTTAGTTCTTTTGAAACGAGTTAAGGCTTTATCCCTTAATGCCATCATGAACTTGAGATTATTAGTAAGCCAAGGAGCAGCAGGTTTTGAAATTCTAACAGTTTTTTTGTATCGCGTGTCTTTCAAATAAACTCCGGATGTTGGTATTTCAAAAATAAATTTTATCATTTATGATGTTCAATGGATAAATGTTACGCCAAGGTATAGACTTTAATTCAGCAGCAAACTTTTCAGTATTAAAATTAGTACCCATAATTTTTATATGTATAAATGAAAATTGTTTTCTTTGTACTACACAGTCCACAGGATAATTGCAAAATATCAAATGGTGGTCCGATACAGTACCCATATTAATAATACCAGATTCCATAATCTGCTTACTTAGTGGGACTGAGATAATATCAATTAAAGAAGAAGGAGTATTAAACAAGACTTCTACGCAAAATCATCAATGTGCAAGAACCAAGAAGGGAAATATATAACACAAGAATAGGAGGTATTAGAAAGATGGGGACAACACTTTGCTGGAACAAGTGGAATGCTTAAAGTACTTGGGAATTTACTTAGATAGTCAAATGAACTTCAATAAACATATTGAATATGTTACACAAAAATGTCTTCAATTAATTTATATGTTGGCAAGATCAGCAAAAATTAAATGGGGATTGAAATCTGAAGCGCTTAAAACTATATATAAAGGTGCAATAGTACCATTGTTATCATATGGGGCGGCAATATGGAAACCGGCTCTTCTTCGTAAATACAATCAAAACAAAATGCGTAGAGTACAAAGAATGATAAATATTAAAATCATTAAAGCATTCAGAACGATATCATACGAAGCAGCATGCATTCTATCAGGAATAACTCCGATAGTATCAAAAATTGAGGAAATATCGACTATTTTTGAAATCACAAGAAAAGGAGAAGATAATAATTATGAATACGATGCTCCACTTAAAGCTGCCAACTGGAACCATCCAGCAGATAACATTAAAATACGAGATGTCGAACAAGAACAATTCGAAGTACAGGTATATACAGATGGAAGCAAACGAGAAGATAAGGTTGGATCAGGAATCGCCATCTACAACAACGACGAATTAATATGTCAATTAAAATTTAAATTGGGAGCTAAATGTTCAAATAATCAGGCGGAACAAATAGCCATATTGAAAGCTTTAGAGGAACTAGAAGAGGTAGATGAAACAACAGAGAAAAGGGTGGCAATATATACAGACAGTAGGATCACTTTAGAGTCATTGAAGAATGTAAATAATCACGGAAATTTAATCGAACAGATAAGAAAACAAATTAAGAGGATGGAACAAAAAAAATGGAAGATCTATTTTGGGTGGGTTAAGGCCCATGAAGGATTACTGGGCAACGAAACGGCCGACAGATTAGCAAAGGAAGCAGCTGAAGAAAATAGTGAGATTTGTTTTCAAAAAATCCCTAAAAGTGTTATTATTCGTGAGTTGAAAGAAAAGAATATAGTGAAGTGGCAAATGGAATGGGCAAATACAACAAAAGGTGCAATAACTAAGGAATTCTTTCCGTCTGTGAAACAGAGACTGCAAATTAAGTTACCAGACTGTGCAAATTTAACGGTTCTATTAAGTGGTCATGGAAGAATAAACAGCTATTTACATAAGTATAAGATAGTAGATAGTCCAATATGTACGTGCATGCAAGGTGACCAAACAGTACATCATTTGATTTACGATTGTGACATGTTAATTCAACAAAGACATTCTCTTATGACTAACGTAGGAAACTGGCCAGTTAGAAAAGACGAATTGGTACAAAACAATTTGAATTCATTCATAAAATTTGCCAAAGATATTAACTTTGATAATTTAAGAAATTGACTTTGTTCCTGCGAGTCATAACTGTATTCAAATCACTCGCATAAAGATGTAATATAGTATAGTTTATAATAGATAATAGGCAATATAGTATAAAAAACAGTTCATGCAATAATATAATATAAGATGTAGTAATAAGTAAATCACAAACTGTAGGAATGTATATAAAGCATGTAGTATTACTTTGTAATGGAACGTGCTGAATAAATATGATTTTTTTTGTATTAAAAAAAAATAAAAAAATATATATGGTGTGTTTCACTTTCCATGAAGACACCTAAATAACTATTTTATTAATAACGCAATCAGTATAAAACTTTTACCACTGATAGAGGCCATTAAGATGAATCTTTTTATAGGAATGAAATTTTTTTATAGAGTCCAAATCTAACCAACTATGAAGACAATAAAAACTAGCGTTTCAAGTAAAGTCATAGTAACGATTAAGATAGAGCAAAAAAGTATTTAAAAAAGTTGTTGCTAATCACAAAAATACTCCAAATATATAGTTTCGCTGAAAAATTTTCACTTTTTAATTAGTCTACATTTTTATGTGAACTCATTAAAAAATTTCTTATCTCGAATATCAAGTGTGCGATGAATAATCAAAACAATTAAAAATCGTTTGAAACGTCAGCTCACAAAACAAGTTACTTACGTGGTATGGAATTTTTTTTGTTTGATTAGGGATGGCTGAACAACGGTTAAGTACGTTGTTCAGCCATCACTAATCAAGCAACAAAAATTCCATGCCACTTAAGTAAATTGTTTTGTGAGCTGACGTTTCAAACGATTTTTAATTGTTTTGATTGTGCATCGCACACAAAAGATATTTGAGATAAGGAATTTTTTAATGGTAACAGGTAACTTGTTTACCTCTATAGGATTTGCACTGTAAGCCAACCTATGTAGATGTACAACCTGTTTACCTATAGGGTTTACCTTGTAATTTTCTGGTTTAATAAATACTAAAAATTGAGGGATACCAATTAAGGTTATTAAATTAACCGAAATGACTATGGAAAAATTCAAAGCCGATAAAATTACAAAACAAACTGTCTCCAACATTTGTAATAACCAAAGAGGTGAGATAAGGAGATGGATTAGCCCCGATTCCCTTCAACCTTGTATTAGAAGTAGTGATCAGAGAATAAACATCAAATAATAGGTTATGAGGACGACCTCAACCTGGTAGCTAGATCAGAAAGAGAAATTAAAGAGGTATACAAGAAAATAGAGACTCAAGGTAAATAGATGCGACTACAATTCAATGAACAGAAAACAAAACTACTAGCAGTGAAACCGTCAAAAAGAATACGTCAAAACGTCACAGTGTAGTATAAAAACTTTGAAATAGTTTAACAGTTTAAATACCTAGGTGCACAAGTAAGTAAATAGTGAGAATAAAATTCAACAAGAATTTCATGCACGTATCGCAGGTAGAAATAGGGCATATTTCGCATTACTACCGATTTTTAGAGCATCAGATACAACAAGAAAAACCAAACTCATATACGAGATGATGTTAATAAGTCCAGTAGTAACATAGGGGTGCCAGACATAGACAATGATCAAAGAAGTCGAAAAAATACTACTACGTTTTGAAAGACGAACTCTAAAAAGAATTTTCGGACCAATACCAGAAGATGGCCACTGGAGAATTGAAACAACTGTATAAGGGGGGAGATAAATATAGTAAAAGTTGCGAAAGTAGTAACACTAAAGTGAGTAGCGCACGTAGAACGAATGGATACCAATAGAATACCAAAGAAAATATACCAAGGGCAAATAGAAGGAAGGAGAATAAGAGGGTGGCCAGGACAAAGATGGGTGGATAACATAGAAAACGATGCGCGAAAAATACTAAAGGTCCAGAATGTTGGAGGGTCAGAGCGCAGCAAAGAGATGAATGGAAGAAGGGCACGGTAACCGAATTTGCAAACCAAGCCAGAGGCGAAACACTTCTGAAGAAAAACAGAAGAAAGCAGCGAACATCTCAGAAATCAACACCCTAATATCAAGTTCACTATGAAAATACAATCAAACGTTTCTCTCCCTTTCCTTTCTGCTCTGTCGATGTAACCCGTAAGCCTAGTGGTCGTCTTGTGCATTCAGTTTATTGTAAACCTACACACACGGATAAGTATCTTCATGCCAATTCATGTTATTCCTTTTGTCGTTACAAACCCACCCCTAAGGTTTGGCAGAAGTATTACCTAACACCCTGGATAAAGAAAAAGTTTTGTACTTTTTTGTTTTGTTGAGCTTTTATAGCTTAAATAATTACTTAACTAACGTTTCGGAGAAAAATCTCTTTTTCTTTTGAAACGAAATTAAAATATTTTAAATTTGTATTAGTTTTCTTACTAATTATGTAAATATTAAACAAAACAACAAAACTACCAATATTTTTAGCAATTTTGGTGGCGAAATCCCCATGAACAAGAGAAGAAATGTCATATAACTCGTCACAACAAACAACAAACATTCAGAAAGTCTTGTATTTGTTTCTGAAAATTCCTATTATCAGCATATATAATTACATAAAAAGGCCACTGTAAGTCTCAGATTTTGAAGTATAGCTCCTTTAACTACGATAGTATATTGAGTTCCTGGTACACAAACATGTAATTTTAAACTGAGTACAGAGTAAGCTTAATTGAGATGTCGACTTTTTAACGCAATACGTCGACTTTGTAATTCGACATGTCGACTTTATACCCGAAAGATCGTCACGTCAAGTTTTTTTAACATATGGACTTATTAAAAAGAATTGGCCGTAGAAGCGTAGGAAGAGTAGCGACTGCAACGTGCAACTTTTTTTTAATTCGTCTATATGTTCCCTTGATATGTTGACCGGATACGTCGACTTTAAATTCGACAGGTTGCCCTTAAGCTCGACATAAAAGCTATAAATGTCGACTTTAAAACCCAACATGTCGACTTTAAACTCGGTATGTAGACTTCAAACATTATATGCCCACTTTAGTTCGACCAGCTTCCTTTAAACTCGACATTTCGAGTATTAAAGTCGATATATCCAGTTTTGAAGTGGACATGTCGAGTTTAAAGTCGACATACAGAGTCTTAAAATCAACATGTTAATTTAGAAAAGTTACTCATGGCCCTTTTACGTTTCCGGACAATTCAGTCCAATAACTATTTAGTACTTTTTATAACTTTATGTACTCGTATAACAAAGTATTGGACATTTGATTTCTAACTTATAAAGATAAAATATTCTAACAGTACATTTTCACAGGTTATTACTGGCGAGATTATACAGGTCAGATCCCTAACGATGCAGTTCAAGCAGGAAGAGACGAAAATGGTGAAGTTACCTATATTGGACAAGCTTTACATCCTGGTGGACATTTAACTCCTGGCTTTATTAAACGAAATAATAATTACGTTTTTTATGAATTTGGAAATGTAGAAAATACAGCAACGGAGGATGTTAAGGTACCTTTTGCCACTGCAACAAATTTCTAAAATACAAGTAACTTCAAATGTCAACCTTTTTCTATTCAAATTGTAAAAAATATCGATTATAAAAATAAACACTTCTAAATGTTTATTTATATTTCAAACAAATCTAAATTTATACTAACAAGTAAAGCTCTCCTATATACAGGGGGATTTGTGAGGAACCCCCCATATTTGGATAATGTGTTCAGGGAACTAAAATAAACAAAAAAAGTATAATAAATATATGGTCAAATTTCAACCGTTACTGAGATGTTGTGAAAGTAGTTTTTAATCAGGTGAATTTATTGTAATGCACTAAGAATGAAAAGTGTTTATTTCGTAACATAAAATACAAACTAATTAATTGAATTCTTAAAAATACCACCGTTCACCTCGTTGTATGCATCAGCTCGTTTGTGAATGCACGGGTAGCTCGTTGAAGCGCACGGTAATTATCTCTTATGAGTGCTGCGCAGTTAGTTAGGTATTCTATCGAGTAGTGCCTTTCTTGTGTTCACTTTTGTTTTATAAACTAATAATTTCAGCCATCCACAAAGGCAATAATCTAGAGGCGCGAGGTCTGGTGACCTTGGTGGCCAATTCAGAAAACCACCTGATTAAAAAATATTTTTCTATTTGGGTGCTAAAATAACTCCATTCTAGCACCCAAATGACGTCATTTGAGTGTTAAAATAAGTCGTTGGAGTGCTAAAATATACTAGTAAAATTTACTGTATTGATGTTGGTAGCGTTGAACTGTCAACTGACATACGTCAAAAATTCTTTTTCATACTGGGATCTGGACTTGTCCGGCAATAAATTTTCTAACCTAAAATTACGCCAACATAAACGTCACCAACCACCGCAAAATTCCCTAGATTTAAAATTTTTATTTTTTAATTTATAAAATGGTATAAAGCGGCAAAATAGAAAAAATAGTATAAAATACTCGTTGCAGAAGGTCTTTCAAGCA
The DNA here is from genome assembly GCA_963082815.1 of Melanotus villosus. NCBI lineage: Eukaryota > Metazoa > Arthropoda > Insecta > Coleoptera > Elateridae > Melanotus > Melanotus villosus. Next base: position 59,252,110 of record OY720425.1, read on the forward strand.
CTCATTTGTTCCTCAACTCACCGCTATGCGGCTCGTTTCGGAATTTCAAATTCGTGCTTGAACACATGCCTTCTGCAACTTGTATTTTAATATACTATTTCACAATATCTCAGTAACGGTTGAAATTTGACCATGTGTTTAATATACTTTTTTTGTTTCTGTTAGTTCCCTGAACACATTATTCAAATATGGAGGGTTCCTCACAAATCACCCTGTATTTATGCGCGGCTGCTGAACAAAAAGATCCCTACAACTTATAAACAACGAAAAATGAAAATATACAACCCATTTCATTTTAAATTGTTTTCAGATACTTTGTTCACGAAACCAAGAAAGACTGACCTGGATTAGAGTGAACTCTAGAGAATCTACTAATAATCTAAATGGCGCTAATTTAATTTTTGCTGGTCATGATAATTCTGGCCCCCTCGCCATTGGAAGAAAAGCAAAACAAAATGATGAAGTTGCAGTAGGAAAAGTTCTTATCGTTGGCACAGAATTTAGAGATTTATATAGCACCCTGAACAAAGTGGCACATATTGATAGCACATATGAAGTGTTGGTCTATAAAACAACATTTACGAAAGATCAAGGTTGTATTACGAAAAGACTAATTATTATATATCTAATAACGTAAATTACAAAACTCATGGATTTTTCAATTATTCTTAATCATTTTCTCAATCAAAATAAAACTTTTAGAGGTAACATAGGGTTTCAAGGGCATATTTTGTAAACAAACTACGGATTATACCCGTAAGGTAAAGATGGTAGGAACAAAAAATGTTGCTGAAAGTGTTCTAAAATGGGCAACCAGATCTTGATGTTAAAAGTAGCTATAATGATTTTTTGATTCGCAAATCCGACAGGTGGTAACTCTGGTTGTTGGAACATATTACACCCTTGCCTTATACGTGACACAACCCAAAAATCTTAGTGTGAGGTTCGAGGAAAGCTGAACAGAGCCTTTGCACAACTTCTTTATTTTACTTAAATTACATTTCATACTTTAGTATTTTTCCAACTGTCTACCGTCGTTATCGTACTCTAACTGAGTATAATCTTAACCAACATATTCAAATATAAATTGTATCGATTTTTGTGCCACAATCGCTAACAAAAAGCTCAAAAAACATGTTTTTGCGTTGTGTGACCTTTGATGTAAGGGTGTAATATCTTAAGCTGGAGTGGGTTTGGTTGACTCGAATAGGTTACGTGGTTGTCTAAAATAAAGCATCTTTGACCGACATCGTTTAACAGTCCAAGCGTCGTAACCCGAAATTTATTTACAAAGATTACTTCCTATGATACCGTCTACTATCCTTAAAAGTATACCCGTCAAATTCTGACATATCCTGTATATATTTTAAAGTAAAGGGGGAGTTGGTGACGCAAAGGGTTAAGGGTCTACTTCAAAACCAGCTCACCAAGGGTTCAAATCTCGTAGATAGCATGACAGTTTTCCATGAACCGTGCAGATATGAACCCTGCTAGTTAATAGGCTTTGTGAATATCATAGTCGGTGCCATAAGTACAAAAAAGGAAATGGAAACTTGTTAATATATTTTTGTTGCAGGTTATTACTGGCGAGAATATATAGGCTACATCCCTAAAGATGCAGTTTCAGCCGGAAGAGATGGAAACGGCGAAACTACTTTTATCGGGCAAGCTTTGCATCCGGGTGGACATTTAACTCCTGGCTTGATTAAGCAAAAGAGTAATAAGGTGTTTTATGAATATGATAATTCAGAACACGCAGCAACGGAGGATGTTAAGGTATACAAATAGTTTAGTTAGCGATTTTAGGTACACCAATAATTAAGTTATACCAAAACAGGGTTGTAAAAAGGAACTTTTTCAATTTTGGAAAGGACGGTAGTTGAAATTTATTTTAACAGTTTAAAAATGGTCAAAATTGGCCAAAACTGATGAAACAACAAATTAAACGGTTTTGCAACTTAAATCCTTATTTTTACTCTTATTTCAATAACTAACCATTAGAAGTATTTTAACACTAATGTGGGATTCCAGGAAAGTTAAACATAGTCTTTGCATTTCTTTATTTTAATGAAATTACATTTTCAACTGCCTCGCACATCTATCGTTGTTCTCGCGCACCCGACTTACTACCCTTACTCACCCGATGCACGCTGGACCCCACCCGAACATCGGGCGTCTGCTATAATTCCCACACTAATTATAAAATTTGCTGTGTTAATTTTATACCAAACCCATTTTTTTAAATTGTTTTTAGATTCTTTGTTCACGCAACCTAGAAAGATTGAGATGGATTAAAGTGAACGCTAAGGAATCTATTAATAGTCTAGTTGGTGCCGATTTAATTATTGCTGGACATGATAAAGCTGATTCCCTTGCCATTGGAAGAATAGCAAGAGGAAGTATTGAAGTTGTAGTAGGAAAAGTTATGATCGTTGACGCAGAATTTAGAACGTTATACACCACCCAAAATAGAGTGGCACGTTACGACTCATATGAAGTGTTGGTGGAAGATCAAGGTTGTATTGCGGAAAGAGTGGTTATTGACCTAATTATATAAATTAGAAGACCCAAATGAATTTATCAATTATTATTCTTTTTATTTATTTAGTTTTAACATAGTGCGCATCAAAATTAAAACCTTTAGCAGTAAAAAAGGATTTCAAGTGAAATTTTTTGGAAACAAACCCCGGTTATAACCGTAAGATGTTCTAAAATGCCAAATAATAGTGGCAAACAGGGTATAATTTGAACAAACATAATATATTTAAAACTTGCAGAGTTTTTGGGCTACAATCGTTAACAACTTATAATAGGCTTAAGAATCATGTTTTTGAGTTGTGTCGCTTTTGAAGGAAAGAAGTTTTAAATTGCTGTTTTAGAATAGCTTACTTGAACACCATTAATTGACAGTCAAAGCGGCATAATCTCCCAGTTTTGACCCTAAATTTATTTTACAAAAATTACCTCATATCGTCCTTAAAAGTTTGTCGGTCAAGTTTTGATATACCTTGTATATATATTCATATCTTGATAGTTTAGATTAAGTAGGCCTTGTGATTAATGTAGTCGATGCTATAATTTAAAAACGCCGCGAAGGTTGTAAGTATGTTTTTGTTGCAGAGTATTACTGGAAAGATTACACGGGCTACATCCCTAAAGATGCAATTCCAGCAGGAACAGACCAAAACGGTGAAACGACTTTTATTGGGCAAGCTTTACATCCTGGTGGATTTCTAACTCCTGGTTTTATTAAGATGAATGATAACCATGTGTTTTATGAATTTGGTGGAATCGAACGTTCGGCAATAGATAATGTCAAGGTTATTTTTTTATAGGCGGTCTCAACCTTAGAAATAAGTGCAGGAGCATACTGATCCTTTTTGACAGTTTATTATATTTACAATTATTTTTATTATGCTTACAATTATGGCGATCGATAAAGTGCAATATTGCAACCATTTTCTCCATAAGCTCTTCTGAGGTTCAGACGGCCCAGCTATAAGTTTAATTCTCATGAATTGTTTGAATGTGGGTGGGTTACAAAAGATACATAGAAAGTGAAATTAAAAATTTTCAGATACTTTGTTCCCAAAATCCAGAAAAACTTATGTGGATTAAAGTGAACTATGGACAAACCGTTAATAATCTACACAACAAACAAATAGTTATTGGTGGACGTGAAGCTACTGGTCCACTCGCCATTGGGAGAATAGAACGAGAAAATAATGAAACCGGTGTGGGGAAGATTCCTCTTGTTGGGACCGAATATGGGCATTTATATACCACCGAGAATAAAATAATGGTCATAGAGAGTTCATACGAGATTTTGGTCTACAAAACACCAATAATTGAAGAGAATTGCAATTTGTCCTAATAACAAATTACTCTATTTACATAGCTGGGCATTTTAGTTACTTCCTTAAAAATGTAAAAAAAAAAAAACAATAAAGTAATAAATTAATGCCTGTACTTATAGTCGATACTTCGCTCGATCTCAGACTTTAGCATTACTCAAGGTTGGTCACACCATACCTTGAGACGTGCTCAAGGCGTACTACTACTACTTGCCGTTTACGTATTCTCCGCAATTCTCGGCTGAGCAGTTCTCAAGTCCGAGATTGAGTTTCGTCTATAAGTACGGGCATAAAGAAATCCTGTTAAGTTTTCTTAGGATATAGATGAGGGTTTAGTGAATAAAATTATAAAGTAAAAGCAATCCAACGAATCTTTTTCCCGTAATTACAGGATAGTGCCAATACCTTTTAATTATTATACAGCCTATAATGGGCCGGCCCGAGGCAACAACACCGAGAATACACGAGGGGGATGCGAGCGGTGCGACCGCACAGGGCCCCGCGTTTCTGAAGGCCCACCGCCGCTGACTGATTTTGCAAAATCAAAATGGTTTCATTACCACAATTTTCTCTAGCTTTGAAATACCTTTATGAACATACCAGTGACATGAAAACGAAATCCGAAATCCAATCAATCGAAAATAAACTTAACTTTATTTGAATTTTTAGTAAGTTTGGTTATTTGGTATGACATACTGAATGAAGTAAATATTCTGAGCAAGATATTTCAAAATTCCAATATAGATATCGGTACTGCAAATTCACATTTAAAAGGCCTTTTAAAATGTTTTGAAAAGTATCGTGAATCGGAATTCAAATCTTCTTTAATAACTGCAAAGAAAATAGCTGAAGAATTGAAAGTGACACCTGAATTTAAGAATCAAAGAACTGGACGAAAAACAAAACAATTTTGTTACGAAGGAACCGATCAGCCGATTTCATCTGGGGAAGAATATTCCCGAATTCAATATTTTCTAGTCATAATCGATAGTGCGATTATTTCTTTTAAGAAAAGATTCGAAATTTATCACGAACATGAAACATCATATGGTTTTTTATATAATTCGGATAATATTCAAAAACTGCTTCATAAATGTTGCAAAGACTTAAATGCGACCTTGCAAGACGATATTGATTTGCATTGATTTATTTAATGAAATCAAAATTTGTCGTCGAGTTTTGCCTTCCAGGATCACAATATTACAAATATTACAATATTTATTCAAAAATAATTTAGTTGAATTGTATCTAAATTTTGTTACTGTTCTGAAAATTATATTAACTCTACCAATTACCGGAACGATTACCTCCATAGCCATTTTATCTATGGAATCCGAATTAGCCAAAAAAACTAAATTATGATGATATTATCAACAAATTTGCTATAAAACATGTAAGAAAATGAAACAAAAATCACATATTGCAATCTTATTCTAATTTAGTAAGTCGCATACCAAATTGTATTTTATAATAAGAAATTATGAAGCAATTATTTTTGTTATTTGATTTATTAACGATATTTTGTGTGATTGAAATGTTAATTTTATTATAATAATTTAATTATTTATCATTTTCATGTACTCCTTACTATACCAATTTGTGCAATGTAATAAATAGCAAAACGCAATAAATTATTATTTTGTTGTACAAAATTTGTTTGTGAGCATTAGAGGTAATAACCCTGAAACCGTGGTCGCATGCTACACTATCAAAAAAATCAAAACCTGAAGCCAACTTGTATAGTCTGTTTAAGGGACGAATTTGAAGAGAATGTTTGCTAACCAAGCATAATTGGTGTCTTAGTGATGTAAAGAAGGTTGCCTATCTAAGACGTTTTAAGTGGCATCTTTTATCGTTCTCAGAAACGTATTTAAAGATACCTTTCGACACCCTATATCACTCGCTTTTTAAATGTACCTATTCTAATTCACGTTTAATACACCACAGAACTAGTAATATAATTGAAAAATAATACGAAACTTAAGGATAGAATAACATAAGTCATATTGCACTAATAACAACAAAGAAAGTAAATTATATTGAGTTAAATGAGGTTGACGTGTTAATGTTGTACAACCGCAACTATCACTAGCGGGGTAGAGTAGTGCTTCATCATTGACTGACGATTTTTGATACTAAATGTCCAGAAGAGGACAGAATCATTTCTGAAATGTTAAAGATCGCTGATAACATTATTATAGATATACTGATAATTCCTTTTTGTCCGTTCCATTCCATGCTTGATTTTTTACTTATCTGATACTTATCTAAAGTCTATTTGATAAATTACTGACATAAATTCGTCGATCATTTCGGACCAGCTTATCAATTTCCTGAATATTCAATTCAGTGAGTGAGGTTCCAGGTCGCCTAGCGTGGAATAAATTTTCAACCTGAGTTCGACCTTCTCTAAATTTATGGCAGCAGTGAAACACTTGAGCCTTTGACAGAGTGTCTACCCCAAATTATCTACGAAGTCGGTCAAAAACTTCAGCAGGTTTTATGTTTTCATTAATAAGAAATTTAATGACTATGTCCAGGAGTGGACTTTAAGAAGCTGAGAAAGGAGGAGAAGAAAAAGTGCGTCACTACAGTTAGAATATAAATAATGGAGCGAGAGCCAAAAGGAAAAGATCAGCCCTAAACTGGAAAACTCATGTAAATAATATAATGACAGAAAAGGACTTGAGGGAAGAAGATTGGGGGAATAGGGAATCATGGAAACATAAAACGGCAAACCCAAGAGGGTAACAACCGAAGAAAAAGAAGAAGAACTGTATACAATGTGGTATTCTTACAACTTAATGTAGGGTTGTTTATAACGAATATAAAAGTTGCTGTAATGCAAAAATAAAAAAGTAGGGAACGTCGCACCCTTCCGTATACTTTTATCTTTCTTTTTTATAAACCTCTGTTTTTTAAGTCTCGAATATTCCCCTAAACCATAAACAAACTACTTCAGTAGAAGCTTACAGGAAACTGAAAAACCAAAAGCTTTCTAAAAGTACCTACCCCAAGTTTTAATAATTAAATATTTAACCAAGGAACCTCGATTTAATAATCAAAATAAATAAAATTACTATTAATAGACTTTCTCTAAATAGAAACACAATATTTTTGACGAACTTAGATCTTTACCGAAATTTCTAGCAATGCCATAAAAAGTAGACCTTGAACCTCCATATAAAGAGAGAAAACTTTCACTTATACATTTAAATTTGCAAATGTTTAGTGGTAGTCATCGGTGGAATCAAGCACTTTCCATTTCTTCTTGTACGAGATTGTTGGTACATCGACTTATCAGATATTCCAGTGCAACCAACGTTCTACTTACAGTTTAAACGATAATAATTAAGATCGTAACTTTTATAAGATGAGAAAATAATACTCTGTTATTAAGGTGAAATTGATGTATTATTTACAGCACAGTTATCGATTTGTTCAGTTCTACAAATTGAGTTAATGAATATACCTACAAGCGAGAAGTGCATCAAGCACAATTTAAAAAGAAAGCTAATTTAAACACTGAAATTATTACGATTAAAATTTCTACATTAATTTAATAACAGACCCTTGAACTTCGAAGTTTCCAGTTGTAATCTTAAAGTTAGAATCTTCTAATTTTAGAAATTTCCGTTTCCAGTAATCTAAATTACTTTCATAAAGAATTTTCTCGTATCGTTGTAATTCCGACTTTGACCTATAAATCTGAAGGAAAACGAAAGTAAACCTCTGTTGAATGCTAACTTTTAATAAAGGTTTAATAAAAACTCAGATTTAATCTTTCGAATACATGCGGAAACAAGCCTGAAAGAAAATTAGGGGATTTAAGGTTGTATTAAATTGGTAATTCAAGTTTCACCAATTTCTAATACAATACTAAAATGACCTGCTTTATATCTAAATATTTCTGATAAGCTTTGGGTTTACGTTTTACAATGCCAAATATTTTTTGTTTCCTATAATTTGAGTATTTGATTAGGTGTTCCCCGTTGGCATGGGGTGGGCCTGGCGTAATCCAGGATTGATCCACGAGGATCTGCTCCATGTCGATTGATGATGATGATGATGATGATGATAATTTGAGTATTTGATTAAATCTTTGATGCAACGTTATTGGTTTTTGTGCGATTGAAAGCTACATTTGCTACACATTTTTTTGTTGAAAGTTTTCGACAATTACCCTACTACACCTGTAATTCCTTCAGAAGGTCAATAATTGATTACAATACACGACCTCTCCTTAGTTGTATAATTAGAGATTTTTATTTCTTTGATCGCTTTTACTTATTTAATAAATCAACAATTTCTCCTCCATCCCAAAGAGAAGCGTCCATGAAATTCACAATAACACGATTCGGTATTTACGGAATACATAATAACCGATATGAACATATGTTGAAGAAAGTAAATGTAAATTAGAAACAGATAAATTCATAATTCTTATAACAATACTTAATGAAGTAAATGACTGTAACGTTCCATCAAACAGATGACGCTTATTTTTATTTAAAGTTTGTATTAAGTTTTCCCCACTGTGAAGTAGAAAATCTTATATATACCAAGGTTAATCACATTTGGCTTTGATTGTGTGTTTCAGTTATTTATTGTATGTTAGAACATGAAAACCATACAAGTAAGTGCAAGTGAACATCTGCCGGTTATAAATAAATTATACAAAAAAAGCTAGTGGTTTGTGTTAACTGTTGTTAAAATGGTCATAATTGTTTTAGGTCCTTTACATTCTGCTTTTTGTTGTTGGAATGATACTGTGTCATCCATTTCCAGGAAAATCACATAATGATAGGTGAGTGTAATAATCATTTATGTAAATACGTTGGAAGCATCTTAAAGCTTTTTTCGATATTTTTGAACTTTTTGTATGTATGAGGCATTACACCACAAAGACGAAGACGTGTAATGAATCAATGGTTATTTAATTTGAGTTATTAAATACCCCGGAAACATTTAAAGCCTACACAAAATTATATAAAAAAGGGTTTTCAGCAATTGTTTAAGGTACTTTTATTTAACATTGCTGATTCTTTTTTAATTATAACTAGGCTCGCTTAAAACAAGTGGTGAAGACACTGTGATAGCTAAAAACGGACTTAAAAATTTGCAGAATATTCAAAAGTTTAATTTTATTTCTTTGGGTGCTGAACAATAAGTCAGTTCTTAATTAATATATTTTCAAACATTTTATTAAATATAATACAAAAGTCAAAAGTTGCATCGTTTAACTTTAATTAAGTAAATCGCTACATTAGTTATTTAGGTTGCCCAATTTCTATCTTAACCCCTTAGTCATTCCGAATAGGCTACTACCCATACTGCTTCCATTAAGTTTACCTGTGAGGTGTAATGTGGATTGCCTATTCAGAGCCAGTAAGGGGATAAAGAAAAATAGGCACACTGTGTATGCAATAATCTTTCTTCTTTGATAGAAGACTAGTACGTTAACATTGATATAAAAATTAAAGGTTAATTAAAAGGGAATTTTGAAGCATTTATAACACACAAAAAATAAATTAAGGGCATCATCGTAAGATATTGCTTAAAAACAAAGTGTAGTTTTGATTTACTATTACTACTAATTAAATATTTAATATCCTAAAAATGCCTAAATATATTCAATTGTATCCTAAGAAATAACAACATTCATTTCAAACAGTTCTCATTTTGGAAGCGGGGGGGGGGGTCTATTTCAATAAATTGACCATCAATCGAATCCCAAGTTGAATATTAGAATCTTTCCGACTAGATTCAAATTTTTGAGATATGATTCCAACACCGAATGATCGATCATATTTCAAACCGTTTATGGGTAAGCACTGTGCGGTTTAGTGTGTCCGGTCCCCTGGCCACTGTAAAGGTATAAGAGGATAAAAGAGAAAGAAAGAAATATAATTCGAAAGCTAAATGTTCTATCCTGCTTCGAACCCGTATTTCAGCTTCGAACTGCAAATACAAAGTCCAAATTCCAGTTCAAAATCTAAGTGTATTACATTTCGAAATCTGGCCCAATACATGATGTTCTACTATCGCATTTGAAACACTAACACGCAACTGATATAATTCGAATTTAAGTCAGTTTAAAAATTGAGTGTGAAAACACAATCCAAAGTATACAATTGAATCTGAAATTTGAATTTCGTATTCATAAGGTTACAACCTTTATCGGATACACTTTTTTAATTTGGAAAATGTTGACTCAAATATATTGGCCATCCTCTGAATGCAAAGAAGATTCGAATCGTTACTAGATTCCAATTTTTGAAATTTGATTCGAAAGCTGAATGTTCGATCTTGTGGCGAACCCTCTTTCAACTGCAACCTACAAATTCAAAGTCCAAATTCCAGTTTAAAATTATGACCTTTTTGGATAGATCAGCTATTTTTTGGCAATTTATTTATGACGGATATTCGTATATGTAGGTAAAGGTTTGAACAGCAAACCCGAAAGGATCTTACCCTTTCGGCAGTTCGAATTGGGGTTGGAGATCCACAAATTGTGTACGAAATATAGAAGTTTCAAAACCGAGCCTCAATATTCAAATCAATTTTTTAAAAATGGGTTTTCGAATCCAAAGCTGAGAATCTCAAATCCAAGAACGTTTAGTACCTACTTCAAATATCTTACAACAGAGTGATTTCATGTGCAATAAAATGGGAAATTCTAATTCAAATGATCGAAAAATGTCCTTTTCGTGGGGAGATCCTAAAATAATATTTGAAGTATGAAGTTTGTAATTGTATTTTTTAATTAATTTAGAATCTGAATCTTAGATCCAGATTCGAATCGTATAAATGTTTAGATTCGGATACTTGTGGATTTAAAACGTTCCAGATTCTAGAAATTCTGTCAATTTTGACAGATTTTGTATGAGAAATTTGTAGAAACTGTTTAATAAAAGTACATATAATCTGCTGCAAAAACGCAACTATAAAAGATTATCAAGATTCGAATCTCAAATCGTAGAAAAATTAAATCCTTAACATCCGAATTTATAATTTCGAACACAAGATTCCAATAAAGATGACAGATTCAATTGTTGAATCTTCAGTTTGGATTTCAATTGTACATTTATGTATACGACAGTTTATTATTTATTACAATTTATTACAAGTAATTTCAAATGAATTGATTAGGTTAGATTCAACAAAATCTTTTAGCATTACGTACAGAAAAGGTTAAATATGTAAAGTATCTCTATTGTCTAAATGCTGATATTAATATTGATATTATTCATTGATCTTAAATTACTATGCACGACTGAGATGAAAGCAATTAATTTCATGATTGGAAAGCGATCAATGACTCAAAGATGCGAATATAATTCAATCTTTCGAAAATAATAAATTATTCTTGACCGAATTATTGACTAATGTTTATTTATTTAACTCATTTATAGTTTTACCGAATTATGAAAATCCTGTGCAGGGGAAAATATCACCTCCGCAGGGATTTGTTCCACTGACCTACTGCTTTACCGCAAAGCCGAATTTTCATAATTAGTTAAAATTATACGAAAATAGTTTATCAAAGGATTGACCGTAACGATTTTAACTAAGAGAAATACTGCTAAAAATTAACAAGTCGTTTCTTATTGCAGGGTGCGAATTCATATTCCAACCAAAATCACAACTGTGTACAAAACCAAATTCATAAAAGTGCCCGAGCATCATCACTATTTCCATGAGAAAATAAAAGAAATTCCTCATTACATTCCAATACCGAAGAGTAAGCACGAACTTTTGGATGACGATGGATATTAGAGGTATCGCTGCTTTTTCAGTCAGTTTGTGGGAAAATGATTTTGATAGTACAACACCAAAAACAAAGGAATTTGTTTTAGTTAATAGGTCTAAAAAAATTTACCAAAGGTTTTACGTTGTTTGTTATTTTCTGTGGTTTTCTTATGTTAATTTACAGGTTGTTTAATAAAATGCCTTTTTTATAAGTTTTTGTTTTATTTTATTACAATTGATTAATTACCTCATGGTAATTTTATATATTGTTGGAAAGGATCCACCTCAGAAGAAGTAAAATTTATAAATAAAACCATTAAATTTTGAATAAACTTTCACAAGGAATATATTTCTATTATATTTTCGGAAACAAACTGTTTAAAGGCATCACTCCTTTGGAAATACTTTTATTACATTGACTGCCTGGTAATATCTAGCTTGATTATGCAGTATGCTTATTTTATGTCAAGTTCCCCATTTCCGAGAATAGGGAATACGCGTTACAACCCATAGCTGTCTTCGGCATTGAAACAATTTTGTTTTTGATTTCTATTTCTTTTTATACCACACAGTGCATAAATTATAGGAACTTTAGCAAGCTGCTTGCGAGATTAATTGATAAAATGTATTTGGTACAGCAAACTGTGCTTCCTTATAATTGAAAAGTTGCCCTAGCAAAGATTGTGTGTTGCCTATTCTGGAAAACTTGAATATTCATAAATAGGCAACACACCCCACATGGAAACGACTTTCTTTGATACAATTGGGAAAAGTGTTTCATTTTCTTATAATTAACTCTCACGGAGCGCAGATGATGAAAAATGTTAAAGAGGTCAAACAACACATAATTTAAATGTAATCATTAGGGTGGCCTTTAATTATGGTTGAAAAATACTTTGACCGGGTCACCCCCCAAATCGGTTCTAAAAAAATAAAAAGTAATTTTAAGATTTACCAGCCCTCTTAATTCCAACGTTAAGGGGTGCCCCAAGGAGCCTACATTTTCCCATTTAAATAACATAGGTTTTCAGCACACTTCTGGTTTTTATTGTTTTACAAAAGTATGTGTGCCTGAAAAAATCCGGCGAGTGCTGCGATTCATTTCTCACTGATGCCCCTTTTACGGAAAACATCTTGGGGGCCAGGTGCTTAATCAATTTAAAATTGATTATTCTCAATTTCAACGTGTTTAATCGATTTCAGCTTATTTCGTCTGAATCTGAATTTGTTTATTCTCAATTTGAAAATGATTAGTCTCAATTTTAAGTTGAAAAGGTGTAGTAGCTTTGGAAACATTTATATTGTGTTGCATTTAAAGATTTAAGGGGCGCATCTTATGTGAGTCAACCAGTATATTATGGGAATTGGTAGCGACAAAGAATACCTAATAATTTATACTATTTGGTAGCACTAACTTTCATCAGTTTTTATGAATATGATATGATTTTTCGAGTCTTGCTTGTTGTAGGATAACAACCAATCTAAATGAACGTCCTGTAACTGCACTCTCTCTTTTCTTAATTACTTAAATATCAAAACAAAGGTATCGATTGCAGAAAATAAGTTAATAATATACTTCGTCTTTCTCCTCCTCTTATGGCCGAAGCCTAGGCCAATGGCCTGTTATTAACTCATAACAGTCATAACCATGAGTTCTGTGAGCCCTTTTAGCCCGTATGCTGGGCAGGGGGCTAACCTTATCCATCGAAAGGCGAAGAAGATCTCCCCGCAGTATTGCGAGTTTAACGGTTATCAAAGGTGTTAGTATGAATAACCTTACGACCTTCTATAAATTCCGGCGTAGATACTGCTGGTCTCAGGCCTTTTACACGGGGCTATTCGCTCCTCTAATAATATGTGAATTATGAAATTAATTAAATGCAATTTACTGCACTGTAATGGCGAAAACATACATTTCTAAAACTTTAGTTATCGTTAGGAAACACCTGTTTATTCATTTTCAGGTGGAAAGAGATAAAATTGGTATCCTTTAGTCGGTGGTAGCTTAAAAAATGAAAAAAAGCACACTATAGTACACACTTTGTAAAACAAAGTTGCCTTCCGATAACTCTTGCTCCGAATTTCGACAATGTTTCGGTAGGTGGTTTCTGTATTCTTTAAGTTTTATTAATTTTCAACTAGATGGATAATAATTATAAATATTATATAAATGCCAGGGTGGCGCAGTGGTAGAGCGTCAGGCTAACGTTACGTTAGTCCTTGGCTCGAATGCCCCGATCGGCAGCATTTTCCTAAGGTCGGTATTGAGTCGTTGTGCACCAAATTAACGACGCTCTCCTCCGAATACAGGCCTAATAGGCAGAGTAACAGGGTCATATAGTACGCACACTTACACTATACACACAGTGCAGTGTGTTGGTATTAAACGGCATTTTGGTTATGCAACATGCTTAAACTCAGTTTAAATCCAAACATTCAAAAATTGAATAATTAAATAATCGAAAGAGGACGGATGACCAAGTGTACCATTTCTTAAAATGTAAAGAAATTAAATAAATAGTTCCTCAATACGGTGTGCCCATTTAAAATCGTGACCCCTTACTGGCTCTGAATATGCAACCCATATTACATTACATGTATAGTAGTCTATATCTGTAATATAATATGGGTTGCATATTCAAAGCTAGTAAGGGGTCAGGATTTAAAATGGGCACACTATAGTTTCTGCTTGGTATGTGTAAAACTGTAAACTGGAATGCAATGATGTATACTGAAAGATGAAACATAGAAACTCTTTATAATAATTGTACTAAAAGGGAATTTCACCAAAAGCTCTTTCTTTAAGCACTATAATACACATATTTACGTATTTCGAGGAAGTAGTGCAATTGGCATATATGAAGCATATGTAGTGCATATTTATACATTGCAATACATATTTCCTTTCTCATTTCTATTTTTACACGTACTAATTCTATTTGTGAAGAATGCCACATATTTCTCATTTTAAAATTTAGATCAAAATTAGTCACACCTTTTTAACAAAACGATGTTGAAATTTAGATTAATGGAGGTATTTATTAGCTTTCCTAGAACTTCTAAAATAAATCCAAGAATTAAATTCACTCCTTGAGTATTTAATTAATTTAATCTGTAAATTACACATAAATACTAATCAACGAGGTAAGATTTTTTTATTTGTTTAAATACATTTTTTTTTATTTTGTGTGTACATAAGGTTAGGTCTGGCAGGAATTAAAAAGCTGTGCTTAATTTGAAATTCGATTAGAAAAATATGTGACATATACATAAAATATGAACTTAACTTTCCATTCATTTGATTGATTCATTCATTCCAATTATTAAAACTTCAAAAATGTGAAATTTAGAACTTTGGTTCAAATAAAAGTTCGGATTCGAAACGTAGGCGTTAATTTAAGAGTTTCAGATTGAATATTCAAACATAAGTTCTCATCTGCGCTTCAAAATAATAATCTGCATAAAAATTAATTTCATTATCCCAAATCTAATATTGAAAATTTAAGTTCTGGCTTGAGATTAAAAACTGCAGCCTTAAAGGTTTGAATCTGAAATTTGGCTTCGATTTAAAATTCCATGCCTAAGTATATTCAAGTATACCTCAATTCTCAGTTTTAAAAATTAACGTTAAATTTGATTTAAATCGACTGATGGGCATAAAGTAATATAACAAATTCACTTAAGGGGCACTTACATTTCTTATCCGACTGTTTAAAACAACTATTGCCAGAGAAACAAACACGTCAGTAATTCATAGAAACAAAGCAACATAATTAAATGAGATTAATTACTAATGTTAAAATTGTTAGAAATTAAATGTAAATTATCTGCCAAGTATTCGTATTAATGATAAATAAATGCATATAAACTGCATTTATGTATACATGTTGTTTTTATTGTATATAGGAACTCGTAATTAAAGTAACGAGTAGAAAGGTATTTAATATATCAACCCAAATTTTTAAAAATTCATGAAACCAAGGAATCAACAAAATTATAGATTAATTTCGCAAATATATTCGGAACTCATAAATGGCACATATGTCGTCACGTTCAAAATTTAAAGCAACGTTTAGAATTTAAAATGACATATACAGAAAGATTAATCGACAACTTTCTCATACTATTAGTATTATCAAACTGTCGTTAAATTTCAGAAACGTGTATTGGCTTCATAACATTAAATTTCCTACACCGTAGTCAATCAACGAACATATCGAAATTCTAAGCGTGAAACTGCAAACAAGATAAATCTCTTTTACAACATTTATGCGTGAAAGTAAAACGCAAATGTTACGTATTCTTAAAAAAAGTTTTAAGCCTACCTATTATGATACATATATCCGGTATGCAAGAATTTATCTTTATAAACTGGTTTATTATGCAGACGAAAGACGTGCGTATGCCTGTTTTGCTGAACTTCCGAGATTCAATAGGTGTGCCGATTAGTTATCTACAGTATACGGCACTCTTGTTCTACTTGCTTTATAGTTTTTTCATTGTTAATTACAGTCAGTAGGAAATGGTATATCAACTGCGACTTTCTTGTTACACTAATTATTTTTGTACTGGAAAAGAGGAAACGTTCTTCCAACAACAGTAAAAGGAACTTCAGGAAAGTCTATCCGGGTCCTTCATAATTTTGTCCATAATTTTCAACATCGTTCATGAAAGTTAGTGACACTATGATGAATTCTTGATGCAATTTGTCTGTTGGAGTAACGTTCTTCTTTTAGACCCTTAACTCTGCCTATTTCGTCTAGACTTCTTCCAATACTCATTGTAACTAGAAATTGAGGCTCTTTGAGAAAAGTAACTGTTATAAATAACCAGTCTTCTCGATCAGCAACCAAAAAAATAATTACTGAGGCTAATCAAGTGATACGCTTTTATATGCAAAAAATGAAAATTTTGCTGAGTTGCATCCTTTTCCCGAAACTGACGAACAAAAAAATATTCTCTTTCAGAAATAAACAGTCAGCATATAACGATTAAAATTATTACTGTGTAAAGAAGAGAAACATTTTATAGGAAATGTAATTAGATTCAAACGTATCGAGGGGGTGCACGCTGCGCAGAAGCTTGGAAGTTTATCAACAACATCAAAGGAGACAATAAAAAAGATAATATAATACTAATAACAGAAAAAACACGGGAAGAATATTACAGGAAAGCCGCATACAAAACCAAGACACCAGAGGTTCAAATAATATAGAAGTTCTAGTAGAACAGATAGAAATTGTAACAGATAATGTAGACGTTGCCATTAGAAAGTTAAAAATAATAGAGCTGGCGGATCAGGAAGTATAACCTCGAAACTTATAAAATATGGCTCTGAAAAATGAAAGAAAATGATAAGAGACGTATTTAATAAAAACACCAGACGAATGGAAAACTGGATACTCAATATATATTCATAAAAAAGGAAAAACTTGCGAAAATTATAGAAAAATTATTGTAATAGTAACCTTCAGTAGACTATATGTCAAAGTACTACAAGGTTTAATCGAAAATGAGTACAATTCTCATGAAGCAGAAGAACAGTACGGATTTCGAGCTGGCCATTTATGAGTTGATCATCCATTCACCATGAAACAAATAATGGAAAAGAAGGTAAACAGGGGTACAAGCTCACACCTATCAATCTTACCAAAGCATACGATGCAATGCAAAAATAAAAAATTGGAAATAAAGTAACAAAAGGGTTCTGTATAACTAAAGGCCTTACACGAGAATGCTCTCTTTCGCCCATGTAGTTTAAAATTTATGTAGAACAAGTAGTGACACATTGGAAAGAGAAATGTTCAGGACTGGGTATATCACTAGACAACCAATTTTAACGTAAGATAATGATAACCTGGAATACATGACAAGAAAAATAAAAGAATGAGTATGGTAAAGCTGGATTAACAATATTTCTTACAAAAACGAAATATACCGGGTGGCTAGAAAAAAACGACTCCTGTTTAAGTCCTCTCATCTCCGGAACACTTTGAGATAGCGATTTCGGTTTTTGCTTTCTAAGAAACAATGGATTGAAAATTATTCCTGCCAAATTACAAACAATTATTTTTAAGTAACCTGCAAAAAGTTCGCAACATATGGGAAAAATTTTGTTATTAAAGTATCGAAATAGTATATTGTGTAGCAAGTACGTGAAGCTGACCTTTTTACACGAGTGTAAAAAAAGGCTTCACGTATGTGTTGCACACTATACTTTTTCTACGACCTCAATACAAACTTAAAAAATCAGTTAAATTAGTAAACGTTCACTTCACTTGACAGTTCTCACAAATTCATCGCTCAAACAAAAAACAAGCACAGCAATCTATTCAAATGTTCACCCGTGCCGAAAAGTGTATAGGCTCTTATGGCAGAAATGCGTAAAATAAACTCCATAAGAAATGCATTGCACTTCACGCATCGATATAAAAAAGATGACTTTACGTACTGCGATCAGTATGTGAAACTACTACTTTATACATCGGAGTAGAAAAATAGTTATTTATGTATCAAGAGCGTAAAGAAGGCGATTTTGGCCTGCGGCGTGAATATTATAACCCGAGGCTTTAGCCGAGGGTTATAACACGCCAAAGGCCAAAAGGCAAAAGGTCAAATTGACGCATTTACGGCAAGAGTGATTTTATAAAAATGTATTGTAACTAAGGTATTTTTGTGATATTTCAAATTAATTTGTCGCGAGCGTAAAGTGCACCCGAGGTCTGCAATAATGAACTTTACGCCCTTCTTTGCGGGCGAAAAGTAGTCACTTTACGCCCGGGAGTGCAAAAATACTTTTTTCTTATCAGTAATATTATAATTAATATCTGATTTTAGGTTATTTCCTAAAAGCTCTCCGTGTTTTTCTTCAAAATTAACATTAGCCTAATTAAATAACCTACTTTCAAATGAATATACAAAGCGTTTGTTATTACATATGTTTAAATTTTCTTACAAACATCGTTTTGCCTAAATTTCTAACCAAACCCTGGTTTTTCTGTCCACTGCTTTAAATTCCATCTGTACATACTAAAGACCGCGATTTATTCTAACCTTTATCCTGTATTTTTCCCAGATTTCATATTGTAACTATAAAATGCTCGTCCTACGTAATGCCTTCTTAGCTGCAACGGAGTTATTCTTCAATTTAATTTGGATAATATTAGGAATGAACTTTAATTTTTATTGCTGTAATTAGTGGTTACATGAGTCACTGAGGATGACTTTAAATTGTTTCGCTTAATACATTTAGGACAACAGAAAAACAAAAACTAAATGCTAAAACGAGGAGTATTAATAATAAGAAGACTAATATATTTATAAATATGTTAAAATAAATAAACAAGAAACCTTTGAAATGCAGGAGATTTTCCAGAAGTATTTTTTCTGCTATAAATTTCTAAATAAAAAGTTTTGTGTAAAAGATCTATAATAATAACAGTCTATTCGTAAGCTATGAAGTATAAAGATGGAGAACTTTTTTAAATTGCACCTTTTAAGTTAGTGTAAAGCATTTTATTAATTCCCAAAATGTAATTTATGCCGTTTTTTCCTTATCAACAAACACAAACGTTACAAATACCTGATCTCTGCTAAAAGGTAGGAGACCGTGCGATTTTCAATATATTATTTAGATAAAAATGCTGAATATTATTTGTAAGGAAAGTCTTAAATTTATTACTCTTTTTGAACCCATAAAATATACCAAGTTTATTGTGACTGTGTTGTTATGAAAAGTGCCGTACGTAATGAATAAAAAGTCATTCTGTAACATTTTAGCAGACAACATAAAGATTGCAATTGAAAAAATATCCCGTATTTATGCCGTAATAACAGATCTCTTATTTCTCATTCCAAGTAGGTAAAAGTACAACAAAGATCATCATATTTCATTGGCTTAATGATCAAATTTCTAATTTTGTTTTAAGCACAAAAGCATTCCCTTACTCAATTCATAACGAATTACTTTACATACCTACATGTTATATAATATGCTATTAGGCAACTGTCAATGTATTGTTATTTAGATATTCTAAAACCGAAAGCCAAAATATCAAAAATTAGCACGAAAAGAAAAATTTAAAACCCTATTAACCTAAATTAAAGATCCGTGTAATAGCAAACAAAAGTCGTAGTAGTTTATATAATATTTAAGTGGTATATTTTCAGTGTATCTGAGATTATCTAAAGAATGTCATATTATGTAATTTCAATTTGCAAAATTTTAAAAGCCTTATGAAATACATATGTCGAACGGTCCTAACCAGATATGCAACAAAACATGAGCTAACTTTTGATAATGGTTACCAGCTTAGATGGTAAAAAGTTCTACGGTTATCTACGTGAAAACATCGTTATCTTTATATGAATTTTTAAACTTTTGAACTGTATAAGTACTTATTGCTGTGAAAAAATTGGCTTATATCGTATCATTATCTTTACAACTTGGTCACCTTTTCACTTTATGCATATTTATTTGTTGATAACATTTAAGTATCTCAAAGTAAGATAAGGTGATTAATGTCTGCGTCTGTTTCCGAAAATAATTTTTCAAGTCTCCGCTGAAAGGAAAACTTAAAGGACGTTAACTGTACGACAAACATAATGGAAAACTTCGTTTTGTACTGACTTTAAATCTACTTTGAGATAATTCACAAAATACATTATTTACTATCTCTTTTTCGTTGGGGTGAACAGGATAATTCTTAGAATAAATCTTTTTAAAGTAAAGGATGCTGCATTAAATTAATTTGGAAATTAAATAATCTCTTATTTTCTCAGATGTTGAATGCTAAGTTGTGTACAGCGTGTTCTGTTGCTAAATGTGACTTGTTAGTATGACTTTAAAATTAAGAACAATATACGAGTATAATATAATAAAACGAATAACAAAAAACACGTTTAAACGTATGCATTTTAAGATTATTCAATTGAACTTGTCAGTTGAACTATGTTTACTTTCCTTAAGATTGAAATGCATATTTTTAAACTTGTTTTTAGTTAATCTTCTAAATAAAATAGATGTACTTATTCTGGGATTCGACGAAAGCTGAACAGACCCTTTACATAATTTCTTTATTTTAATTAAATTACATTTCATACTTTGGTATTTTTCCAACTGTCTCGCACATCTGTCCGAATCTGTCGTCGTTGCCGTACTTTTTTGTGCACCACACTTGCTACTCTCACTCACCCTATGCACGCCGAACCCACCTGAACATCAATCGTCTGCTATAATTCCCACATTAGTATTCTTATTAATAAATTTAGAATAATGCAAGCAGCCATATTTAGAAGCAGGGCACCCTTTGCCCAACCCAACATTCAATAATTGAGGAAACAAGGGGCTGCTTAGTCTACAAATAAAGCTAATACCAGAATAATAAATTAAAATCATGGCCTACCAGGCACGCCAATGGAAAGGCTTTAGTGGTGGTTTTAATAAAGTCAAAAGCGAGACTTTAATAGACTGCGTACTGAAATTTGAAACATGAAAAGAAAAGAAAGTATCGATGCCTGGAACTTATTATGAAACATGTAAAATTTCAAGATTAACAGCCATTTTATTTTTTACGAATGAAAATATTGCTCGGTAAAAAAATTTAAAAACTTAGAAGTTAAACTTTAGCCAGCTTTCTTTTTAAGTTATTGCTTATGCGGAGTGTCTCTAAAATGGCAGAAAATAAGCATTCTACGTTATTCTTCTTACAATTATTCTGAGTAGAAAAGTAAAACCATTTTGCTCTATGTTTGGTAACTTCCAAGTTGTTTTAAATCAAAGATTTTTATTCACTTTCTTTATTTCGGCGAAAACTTGATAACTATTATCAGTTTCGCATTGCTGACGAGTCAAGGACAAGATAATATGTAGGTGCCGTTTCTGTGGGAACACCCAAGTGCATATCCCAATAATAAAATGTTTAAGGGGACAGCGTCCCTATAAAGCTGGATATCGAAATAGTAATGTAACACAAATAAGATGGCTGCTAAAGTTACGTAACTGTTTTTCTTGACTAACGATATTTTGTGTATATTTAATCTAGGAAAAAAGAAAACTGAGGAGAGGTAGAGCAGTAGGCAGCGACAGCATCAATCCCGAAATGATTAAATATGGGGAAACAAAACTAGCGAGTTATATAACAAAACTATGCAATATGCCATGGAACACCACAACAATACCGAATGAGTGGGATAGGAACCTTATAATAGTCCAAATACAAAAAAAGGAGTACAACAAAATGCAAAAATTACGGATTAGTATGTTTATCACAAATAACAAAGGAGATCTAGACGAGAATAATAGAAGGCAAACTCAGAGAAGAAATAGAACAACATCTTCAAGAGGAACAAGCAGAATTGTTTAATATCCTAATTTACCCTATCCGGAGTTGATTCTCAGGCATTTTCCTGGATTTACTATGTTAAATTTTGTACTGCTTCGTCTAGTTCGTATTCGCTCTTCAGTGGAGGGTTTTGATGGAGTTTAAATTTTACTAATTCTCTGAGTTCCAGTTTGTTTGCTTATTGTGCATTGTAAGTGGTTCAACTTTATTACTTGCGTTGACATTCACTGTAATTATGGTAGGAAGAGAGGTATAGACAGGATTTGGCTATCATAACATGTTGGAGAAGCCTTTGACTTTATAGAAATCTATTGGGTCAGGTGTTTTTTGTCTATCTGAAGGCCAGTCGAAAAGTGTAAGAGTACCCTTGAGATGATTTAACGAGAACACCAGTTTAATAATTTACTTTATGCCAAAATACTCGTAATCATGCTGTATTGATATTGTAGTCATTTTAGAGACAAACTATAT
Organism: Melanotus villosus; assembly: GCA_963082815.1. Classification (NCBI taxonomy): domain Eukaryota; kingdom Metazoa; phylum Arthropoda; class Insecta; order Coleoptera; family Elateridae; genus Melanotus; species Melanotus villosus. The sequence continues at coordinate 59,274,530 of OY720425.1, forward strand.
GCTTTTAACTAATTCTGCCCAAAATCATATATCTTGATTTTTTAATTTTTCTTGTTTTGTAGATTCAAAGTATTGTATTTTTCGGTAATCATAGCTTTTGAAATATTTCTTTTTATCTGGAATAATTTAATAAATTATTGAACAAAAATCCCGAAAAAGGGAAAGTACTTATACTCATATTTTCATCGTTCAGTTCCTGATTCGTAAATACGTATGCTTTTATTACTACAACCTCTTCTGACTCAGGGTTCAACAATTATTTATTCATAATTCTGCAAGTTACAAGACACCAAGAAGATAAATTATTAAGGAGTAGTTCTATTCTAATTCTAAACCGAATCTCCTAATAGTTATTGTACATAGAATAATTTGATAAGAATAAACACTAATAGTTTATTCAGCAACCGTGTCGGTCAGCACTACTTACATATAAATTTTATATATTTAACACGTAGTCCTCCACGGCGTCATTCTGTGATTTTATAACGCTTTTCTTTTCCACTTTCTCTGAAATTATAATCAGAACTAAATCGGGATTCTCGATGTATTTAAAATCAGCCGAGTAGGAAATTTCTTTACATAAATATTTGGATATTATTCCGTTAAGGAAGTAATAAACACCAAATTTTTATTGACCTATTCAAACTGTTTTGTCTGAATTTTTATTGCTTTGCATTTTATTACTTGTGCGTTTTGTAAAATACCATCTTTATTTATTTTTAAACCAATTTGAATTAATTTAAAATGTATTCGTGTAAACCAAGCTCAGGTTTGTTAAATTAATTTAAATAGTTTTGAAGTTACAAATTGGGGAAACCTGCAATGTTACAAAACGCAGAAAGTGCATCTGAGTCACATAAAATCTGAGGGTGAAATTTAATGTAAATTGCATTGAACTTAGTGTCAAGGCAATGTCATCCGTATGCTAAACCCAAAAAAAGTGTGAAAGGATTATTCATGGAGTCGTTAAAACAATTACTTTAGAGAAAAATAGGAAGTCTTCCGTGAATCTATCATCAAATATTTATGGTTCCACTCTAAGGTGGCTTACTAGGATGCTTTATTGTTTCCGTTTTTATTGGTTTTATATCCGGATAGTCCGTTTTATTACTTTCCATAATATTGTTATACAAACTGTGGGACGTTCTGTAACGGTTAAAGAATACAAATTTTATTGTTCCCAGTTTCGAATTAATAAATGTGAAAATTTTACGGCTACGCAAATGTGGAAAGTGTGTTTGTGGTATGCTATAATTCTAAAAATTTGAATTAAACGTGCAAATTAAGTTTTTTGTAAAGTAATTGACCAGTTTATTAGAGGTACAAAGACCAATATGGCCTGGAAGACAATTAAGCAATTAAAATAAGAAAAGAGAAATAAAATAAATGTAGAAATGATAAAAATGAACAAGTGGGTAAAATATTATTCAGAAATGATCATGTAAGACAGAGAAGGTTACAAAAATATACAAACAGAAACAATGGCGAGAGACAGGATATGTGAGACAACAGTAAAAGAAGTAAAAAATCACTCAGAAAAATAAAAAATGGTAAATCCCCAGGCCAGGCCAATATACTTGTTGAATAATACACTGGAAATCGTGCTTGAAATGTTGGCTGATATATTTAAGAAATGCCTGATAAATGGAGAAGACCCACCAAAAGAGAGGCTGCTAGCATATTTAACATCCATCCATATACAGGATGAGTTTTTTTTTTTCATTTTAAGCATTGGGATCTCGGAAACCATAAGACATAGAGATTCGGTTAAATGAGGAAAGAGTTGTCGTTTTAAGAGCTTATGCAAGATATGCACCAAATAAAGGCTTGAAAGGAGCCTATCACCAAGCAGTGGCGGCTCGTGGGTCAATAACACGGGGGGTCATTTTGGAATTTTGGCAATGGTATTAAAAATCAACTATCCTACATTGACCAAAATTAATAATGTTTCGGTTTCGCCTCGGTCTCGTTGAGAAACTCGTATTCATCAAAATTATAAAACCAATAAATTATCTTTTCCAAAACCATTCAGGTATTTTGGGTTTATTTTATGGGAGCCTTTTGGAAAAGATAATTTCAAAGCACTAAAAATTAATATTGATATTTAATGTGAGACCTTACCTTTACAGTGCTCATTTTGAAGAAAATATATTTTTTCAATTTTCTCAACTACAAACATACAAAACACTTCCTGTTCCTGCTAAAGAATTAGAAAACTAAACCATTTTTGATCCCCATTCCCCTCGTATAGTTAATCCTGCTTGTAGTGCATTTTTCTCCGTACCAATATAATCAGCGATTGCTGATTAAAAAAACATAAATAAGAAACTGGAGAAACTGTGATTCATGCGGTCTGGCCGTCGACACTATTGCCGACATAGAAGCGAGAGGAGACTCTCGCTCTTACTCAATAAAATCGCTATATCTGTCACTGTTTCTCTTAACATGCATTTCTCCATATGCCATAAGAGTTGTACATGGTCAATTTGAAATACGGCCGGCTTCCTATAAATATCTCGTGCGCTCGGGCGAATGCAGAGATTTAAAATCAAAGTAGACGTAAAATTTATAAAAGAATTATCGTTACGCAATTTAAAATATTATTTACAATTATTATATTATTTTTTAGATATTTTTAGAGGGTCATTGACCAATTGACCCTTAGGAGAAGCCGCCACTGTCACCAAGCCTTTTTAAGACGAGATTCAGAGTGGCACAGCTAATGTGGTGGTATGGGCATAGACATAGACGGAAGCTTGCTGCAGACGAGATTCTCATAGCAGAAGACGAATATGATGCAGACTGTATAATGAGAAAACTTACAGAAGTATACAACAAGGCCGGAGTGAAAGTGAACTTAACTAAAACGAAATATATGGTAATTAATGGCGACGCAAGAAATAAAATAGTCTGCAGAGAATATAAATATTTAGGGGTGACAATTGGTAAAGAAGGAGCAAGCAAACGAGAAATAACAAATAGAGTAAACCAAGCAAAACAAGCTACTTATAGAAAATACAGAATATATAAGATCATTATTCAGACCATACTGCTGTACGGGGTAAAGACTTGAAAAATAACACAACGAGATAGACAGAGACTGGAGGCTGTCGAAATGGACTTTCTAAGAAGGAGCTGGAGAGTTTCAAGGTTGTAAAGGATAACAAACGAAGAGATAAGACGAAGAATACGGGTAGAGAGAAAAGTTACAGAAGAAGTGGAGGTAAGGGGATTGGTATGGCCATGTTAAAAGAATGGATGACCACCGATGGCCCATGAAATTATTAAAATGGCAACCACCCTCAAGGAGAAAAAGAGGAAGACCAGATTGGTTTAAACAAGTTTATAAAGACATGGTAAGAAGGGAGTTGGGAAATGAATAATGGAAAGATAGAAAGGTTTGGAGAAGAGGATGCGAGATATGACCATGAACTATATAAACTCGCTATCCTACGATAAATAAAAACTATAATCAAATCTTATTATTTTTTCTTAGTATAAACATTATGTTGATAAATATTTATCTTTCGTTATTTCCAAATAAGTATTTCCTATTTACAATGTTAATCATTACCGTAAACCGATTTTTTATGAATTTTAACTGGTATTTTCTGGTAAGGAACTCTTAACCAATATCCCAAAGACCTAAATTTAATCAAGTATGACCCCTTTCTTAAACTTATTATTATATAGCTATACATCGTACCCATAATACAAATACATAATTTTCTACTCAAACGCAATCTTTCGAACGATTGCTTTACATTTCCTATCCTATATTTGTTATTAAATACTTTAACTGGTACGTAGGTTTTCGTGATTACTTCCGACTGCTTCTGCAGTCTTTAATTAAAAAATAAAAATTAGACGATGTACATGCTCCCAATTTTATTATATAACAGCAATAAAATTATAACAGCGAATTTAATAATCACCGTGTTAAACCTTTGGTTGCTTTATATTTAATAAGAAAGACAATGATGTCAAGCTTTCTGATTTTTTTTATGTAAGAAGGTAAATTAAATGGCAATTAAAATTTTAATAATTTGTGTTAACTTTGAATCAGTAGTGTGAATAATTTCTTTTTTCTACTCCCACCATGGAAAGTGGGATTTTCAGACTTCGTCTCCATAGATACGAGTATTGAAAATGAGTGTTTGCCGAACAAGTGAAATTAGCGTGCGGAAAATTTACTTTCCGCACGCACATGCATGATTTTCGGTGCGGCAAAGTATAATTTTGCCGCACCGAAATCAAAATGTCATAATGACATTTGATGAATGTCAGATTTGATTTTGCAGAAATATTTAAATTTTTTTATGGAAATGTGGTTGTAGAAAAAATAGTGTGTAATACATGTGTTGAAAGCTTGTATTTGCCACTCTCATGTGACTGCAGCACTCACTATCGTTCGTGCTGCAAACTTCACATTCGTGTGGCAAACGCAAGCTTTCAACACTTGTATTACAAATTACTATTGTATAAAAAACATGCTCTTAGCCTACTGTCAAAAATATTTTCGTAAACAATTAGGCGTTACGTAACAGTTAACTAAACGTTAATCTCTGAAGACCTAAAACATTTGGCTCCATACAATTGTTTCAAAACGTACTAGTATTAAAGGAGTTTGTTAAACAATATCTAGATAACATGTAATTAAATTATTAGTACGCTTTAAATTGCCATTTGGCTAACGAGGCTTTTAAAATTATACGCGGTTATTAATTATTTTTGAAAACGTTTCATTTAATGGAATGTTGCACGCGATAGATTTTTATAAAATTTGGAAGATTAGAAGAAATTCAGTACATAACAGCACTGAAATCATGGTTAAAATATCTTAGAACAAATATGGAGAAAGACAGAAGTAAATACGTTGAAAAAAAGCAAATAAATATGGACTTACAATAACCTACAGGTTGGTCCTAAAATAGTCGGTCAAAATCAGAGATTGGGTTGGGCTCGCCCTAAGGATGAAAGGAGTTCCTGTAAACGTTGGTTAAAACAAACGCAACCCTCTACTTACTCCTGTATATGAAGGTTAACAGACATAATAACGCAAATATCAGAAAAAGGTTATGCATTAGATATAAATTTTCCCTGCTTGTTTATCGATCTTCAGAACGCTTTCGATACTATTACAACGATTGCAATACTAAAAGGAGTAGAGAGATCAAAAACTGGAATAGTAAATGTAACAATGAACGAGTTCAAAGCCATGGCTAAACTACACAACAAATATGCAGAAAAGCTCCCAATACAAGAAGGGATGAGGCTTCAATGTTTAGTCATACCTTAAATACAACAATTGAAAGAACAACTCTATAGTATGAGCAAAAAGAAAATTGGCAAAGTTGGCAATGGGATTAATTATTATAACACCAGAAAATATAACTGTTACTGCCAAATTGTAATACATAACTTGAAGATTCCATGGTCAACCCTTATGAATTTTCTTTTGGCTCATATTGTAAATGGCATAGTAATAAATAATGTTTAAAGATTATGGTTTAAGCAAATAATGTAATAATTAGCGGAACTGAGAACAACTAAAATGTTCTGTAACCATTAACGTAAGATCCGTGAAATGTGTAAATTATTATTATTATTATTATCATGTAAATATTTCAAACCCTAATTTATTAAGTAGAATATACTTAAACAGAAAAGTTTTCATTATAACCTTATGATTGCAGTTGTCACCAAACTGGTGATTGAAGCAAAGTTAAAACAGTATCGCCTTATGTAAGTTTAATGCACAGAAAAGAAATGCAAGATGCTGCCATGTGGTTAAACAATTTAAAATTTAATCAAGTTTTACAAAAATGAGTTATTTCATTGGTTGCGATCGAAGATAATTACTTGCGAAGAAAATGACTTATTAATGTTTGGTCAAAAATTTGGAAAAAGTAAACTTAACTTACTTTAACTATCTGGAATAAAATTTATTTAAAGTAGATCACTATAATTAAGTTTAATTGTATTTTAATGTTACGGTCGAGTATCAACCTTATACTTCCTGCAATAAGCCAGACTAACCTAACCGGAAATTTTTGTTTATATTACATTTCCTATACAAAATCAGGCCAATTCGAAAAGATCTAGTTCAAGTATCTCAATCGATTACATAACACAATACCGAATTACATTAAGTAATATAAACGCACAATTTGGATGAGCAAAACGTTCAATTAGGCACGTAAACTCGGTTACTAAATTGCGTAAAGTAAAATCGTTTCAGATTCGCATATAGCTTCCTATGATGACATGTAACGAACCATTTAAATTATTATTGAATACACATACTCTCTCCAAAGGAGCGTTTTATTTTTATTTAGATGGGGATGTTATTTCCTCTTATTTCCGTTTATGTAACAGCCCGCACGTGGTTTTGGTGGAAGTTGGAATGGGGGGGCTTTTACTCTAGATCTATAAAAGCTTGTTTGTTATTCGAAAGATATCATTCACATCTTTTGGTGTTTTTAGTGACTTTGTTTTTGTGGATTATCACCAGTCCTTAAGCATGGCTTCCATTAGGTGTCTTGTAAGTAAAAATAAATAAATTAAATATTTTTATATTACATATTTTTTACAAAAAATTAGAGAACCCCTTTCGTTTTCTTTTTAATATTTAAATATTTCTAAATTTCAGAATCTGAAATAAAAAAATAAATAGAAAATATAAGATACAAATTTCAGAATTTTATAAAAAATTATTTTAAACTTGTGTTATTATATTTTAATTTTTCTGGTCTTTCATTTCGCTTTTAATTAGAGAAAATGCACACTTTTAACCCTTTAAATTTCTAAATTGAAATTTTTATATTTAATTGAGAACCAAATTAATGTAATAATGCTAAAAAAGCAGGTTAGTTTCCCCCAATAAATATTTAAAAACGCTTAAACGTTTAACAACAAAACACAAAATTACCAAAAATGTTAATTTTGCAAATTGGAGTTGAATTAATTTACCACATTTTGGGAACAATAAAATATTTTTTTAGAAATGTTTAAATGTTTTTTCGAAAACCCTTTGACTAAAAAAATTACAAATTTAAAGATTTAGTAAACCAATAATGCGTATTAATTTTTCGTTTTGTTTTGCAGCTGATCCTCGTAGTTGCACTTATTTCAATTGTTAGTTGTGTTCCAATTCCTGGAGGACATGGAGGACACCAGTAAGTATATTTTTTTTGTAAAATTTTGAATTCAAAGCTAATTTCTAATTAACTAAAGTAATTTATTTTAAAAAGTACCATTGGGTTATTAACAAAACAACAAAGCTAAACGATTTAATTTCATTATGTAAATCGTTTGGGTTAACGAGCACTCTTAACTTTCTGCTCCTTAAAAACTTTAATCATATAACAAAGCATTTTCTAACCTAAATGATAACATAAAACCTATCCAAATCCATAACCTGCTTAAATTTAAATTCCTTTTAAATAAACAAAAACAAAACAAATCAGCATAACAACTTTTTAAGTTTTAACCCAGTTTAGATTATGTAACACCAATTTAAAATTAGTAGTTTATCTGTAGATCACCCATGTGTACGAACTATTCCGGTTCCGGTCTGGTTGTTATAAATTCTACTTTTACCTTTCTTTTTGATCGCCTCTGAATTTTACGTAATTGTTAATAAGTCGACTTTCAAAGACTACGAACGTATGCTGGTCTCGACTCTGTGGGTATTAATGGATTTACAGTTTAACGAAAGCGAATAGCAGGAAAACCCGGTTTGTTATTGCACTTCCGTAATATACAAAATTACAGACATTTAAAATTACTCGTCTGTTTACTTCCACTGGTTTATGGTAAGTAAAAGTCTTGGGAATTTTAAAAATGTGGGTCAGTATTTATTGCTTGGTTCATAGATTGTCTTCGATTATTTTTAGTTGATTTTGAGATTCATCGGAATTTTTAACAATTATCAAATTTTTTTAAATTTATTTCTTTAAAGATTTATTTTTTAATTGTTATGTTTGAATATTAAATTTTGGCAAGGTTTTTGTACTTTTAACCCCTTCAAAATTAATATTTTGTAAAAGGACTTGAAAATTAGAACATTTTCGATGGATTCTAAAGACTTCTTGTTAATCCTAACCTCAGAATTCATGGCACATTTGAATTTGGATCTATCACACTTAGTTTAATTCTAATTTAATTAAGAGAAGTTATACGAATTACTCACGAAAAATTAGGATGAAATTCAGTATTTGCTTCATTTTTCAGTTTGTTTCAGAAATATTAATATTTTCGTTTGTAAATTATAAAGAAAATTCAGTTGTCCTAAAATTTGTTGAATTATTTTAGCAGATTCTTTTATTCCCGAAGAACTAGATAAAAACCTAATTTCGAAGAAACAAACAAAATTGTAAAATTTTCCTTAAAACTGTTTGTTTACAGCGATCTCAATATTTTCAGTTCCCTTAAAAATTTGTTGAATTCTTTTATAAAACTATTTTATTCCTAAATATAAAACCCAGTTTCAAATAAAACCAAACAAACTCGTAAAATTTTCCTTAAAACAAGCACTTTTTGGTTACAGCAACCTCAATATTTCCTTAAGCAAAGGCTTCTTTATGCAAAACTATAAAAAAGTTTTCAAAAAAGATGCTTTCTTTTTAAACTCAGATTAACAAAATTATCTTGTTAGTAAATTTGAGTACAAAGGTTTATCAGTAATATTAAACAGTCTAATAATTAACATCCCAAAAAAAACTGTTCTAGGAAGCTCACCCAACTAACTTTCTCTGCTAGAATAAAATGCACTGCCCACTGCTTTTCCCTTATAGGTTTCATAAACTGGACAAGATTTACCTTCCGTATGAATGAAATGATTTGCAGTAATTATTTGAACGTGTTTCATATTTTTTATGGAATTACCGATTTGTTACATTCTTTTTTATTACTTGAAGTAGCGGATGCTGTTTGGTTGTTGGAAAAGTACATCTTTTGACGATCTGCGTGTTCAGCTTAAGAAATTTTCCAAAAATTATTATTACAAAGTGGCATAAAATTTTAATAACATATTTTTCCAAAAATTTACGTAAAAAGCTTCTTCTCTATAAAACTGACTAAATACAAACTATTGTGTTTTTAAGACCAAATTTTTAAGCATTCGCACACTTGGGGATATATTTTAATGAATATAAATTAATTTTGAAAAATCTGCATAAAGAAAACTTTTTTCAAGAAATTCTTTAGGTATTGGCTTATTAACAGGCAACAATATAACATTCTTATCTATGAAATTCATTGCATTACCATGCTTCTGCCTTTATGAAAAGTAGTTTGGGCGTAAGATATTCTTAATTTCTAACGAACAGTGGATATATTCCATCATTTACAACTACAGTAACTACGGTGGTTTCGCTATTAACTGCTAAATAAACACTTCGTCTATGTTGAATAATTCAAGTTTAAATAAGTAAGAGTGCCTAACAAACTTCGTAAATTACTATGAATCTCCTTTGTTTTTGAAAATGCTTGCATGTTCGTCTGTTTCGCATGAGCAAACAATAACCTCACAGTACACCGAGCTGAAACACGGCAAGAGCTCGTTTGAAAGGACAAACTTGTTGACTCTGCATCGATTTTGATCGTGATGCTGCCATCTCTGCGTTGTTTGCCTTACTTTTCAAATTGTTTATAACTATCACTAGCATGAATGACAATTATTATTGTTGAACTGGCAAATAAATAAGTATAAAAAAAAGTTCAAACGTAACTGCATGATTAATTCCCGTTTTTAATATTACTAAATACCCAGTTTTTGCCGTTTGTGATTCGTAACCATCGATAAGAAAATTTATTAAAGACTCTTTGGAAATATTTTCTTATCAAAAGTGTTAGAATCGAACGTTTTAGTTGTAGGTATTTCAACTGGCGACTTCAAATTTGTTTCAGCGAGAAGGGACTTATTTTTTTATACCTACATTTTTATTTTGTATTATTTTAGTTACGAACAAATAAGTTACTTTCAGTTTAAGTATTTTAATAGGGTTACTTCAATCATCGAGTTTTTAATTTTTAAACATTTCTAATCAGGTGACTTGCTCGAACTGGGTTTTTGTTTTAATTGTTCACGTTGAAAGTTAAAGCCCTTTCAATTCTTTAAGCTTCTTTTTAAGGACGAAGTTGAAGGCATTCAACAAAATATTTAAATATTAATTAGAAATCCTTTAGTGTTTATAATAATAACATTTATTTCTAATCAGGTGACTTGCTCGCTTAGGTTTAGTGTTTAATTTATCATATTGAAAGTCAAAACCCTTTCTATTCTTTAAGCTTCATTCTAAGTAGGAGTTTTAAGGCATTTAACAATTAATATTTAAATATTAACTTGAAACCTTTTAGTACTGATTCTATTATCAACATAAACGCTAAGAAATTTGATCGAATTTTATGGGAAGAGCGGGTGAAGCCGATGGTCAGGGGTTCGAATCCGCACGGCGTTACATAGTTTTTATAAACAGAATTTTTTTAAATTCGTGGAATTTCCTTAAAAATAAAGTCAGAATTGGTTCAATCGCGGGCTGATTATTATAAGAAAATTTTGTAGGTTTATCGTAAATTATGGACAGATGAAGTCGAAGGTCAAGGGTTCGAATCCGCACGGCGTTATATATTTTTTTATAAACAGGATTATTTTAAATTCGTGGAAATTCATTAGCAATAAAGTTATTAAAATTGCTTCAATCGGGGGAGGATTATTAAAAGAAAATTAATTTAAAAATATTTATATGCCGGCGTATCATAATGACAACTTTATGTCATTGTATTTGAGTGACGTAAGGCAGTTCATTATAGTCCAAGGACCATAATGAATCCATTATGGTACTCAATTTAAAAACTACTAAATTCAAAAAGTACTCTTACACGACATTTTCTGCAATTTTCTTCAAATTCGAAGGTGAACTTTCATTAGAATCACTCATTTTCTTAAATTTTACTACAAATTCAATTTGCAAATTGTGAAATTGCAAATTAATTTTAACAGCGCTTTCTACTTGACAGCAGTGTTTGACAGTAAATAAAGCGCGGCTTGCTTACTATTTTTTATAATAATAACTGAATGCACCTGTCGTTTCAAAAATACTATTTTGAATCTTTAAAAATATACATACTGATGCCAGCATATAAAATTTTGTATGTAATTCGGATCATAAACGATCATTATGGTACACGCCGTGTTATCGGGCTCGGCTAACGCCTCGCCCGATAATATTCACGGCTAGTACCATAATGATCGTCATTATGATCCTTATTACATAAATAACTATTATATATCTTTCGGTTTTCAAGTTATACAAAATTTAATTTTTACCTTTGATCAGCAAACACAATCGCGAAGAAGAAGAAATACAAGAGAACCTTATGCTAAATTAACACAATTGTTAAAAAATTATAGAAGTAAATGTATCATTAAAGCAAAATTATTAGAGATTTGAATAGCAAAGGCTGATATCTAATTTGATTAAGAATGCAGCAAACCACAATTCCTAGAAATATACATTCTTCTTATTGTCTTTATAGCTATCAACAAAACACTTTAGAATATTTGGCCCATTTGTGGAAACTTACTTATTGTTGGTACGGGTTAAATAAGGAATTTAAGTAATTAAGAACGCCAAATTGCATCCGACTAACTGTCCCAGTTTCTTAATTAGAAACCTAAGTAATAATAAAACTAGTTCACGCATTAGAAATTAGATATAGCAAAAGTGAATTTGCATACGTGTCATCAATTGTTAATTCTAACTTTCATTCATTACAGTGATCATTTCATCATCCACGTGCCGCACCATATTCATACAGTGCATCACACACACGTGAAGAAAATTCACGTACCTGTGCCTGTTGTTAAGACGGTGCTTCTTAAAGAACCACCAATTAACCATGGTTGGGCGCATGGAGGATGGTACGGAAGTCACCTTAAATTCGGAGGAGGACACGGACACGGCTGGTGGTAAAGATTCTTAAGACCAAAGTACCTGTAAAAAAGTCATTAATTAATTGGTGAGTTGCTTTTGATGTATACGCAGAATAAGTCTATTGATTTGTTGTATTTTTATTACAGTTATCGTTTGTATTTGTCCCGTGGACAGACATCAAACTCCAAACACCATTAAGATATTAAGTTAAGTAGGTAGTACAACCTATGTTAAGTTTAGTTAATATATTGTTGAAGTGCTATACGTTTTTGTTAATTTTCATATTTTCAACTGCATATGTAAATATACATTTCTTTACATCTTGATTTATTGTTTTCTTCGTCTCTACGTAAACCACAACCTAGGTAAATTTTCCGTTCATTTACTGCCAATAACTAATAACTATACGAATTATAAGAAAGCGATTTAACTAAGTAAAAACTGCAATCAATAAGATCAGGGTAGAGAAAACGGCAGGGTATGATAACATTTCACCAGAAAAGACAAAACATGGGAGAATCAGGGATTAATTACCAGTTAAAAATTATAAACTTAGTACGGACAACAAAATCAATACTGACCGACCGGGAAAAATCACTGATGATCCCCATACTCAAGAAAGGAGACCTAAGAGAACCCAAAAATTACAGGGGCATATCGCTTCTCAGTGTAGTGGGAAAAACATATTGTTCACAAATTCTGGACCGTAGATTACGGTAACAAATGGCACGCCAACTTGAAGAACCAGGGGCGTATTTAACGTCGGTGCAACCGGTGCATCGCACCGACGGGCCTTTTGTACACGGGCCCCTAAAGGCCTAAACCGCTTATAAAAAAATTCTGATTTTAAAATATTACAGATTATGCTATATGTAGTTCTTTTTATTTGAGTGCTAATAATCGCTTTTTCCGTTATTGATTGATATAGATTTAGACAGTATTGTACAAAAATTCTTATCCATTAAAGTTAGAAGAGGCATTCCCTTATAATCTTTCGTGTTGAGTTCTGAGTTGTATTTGATGTAGTCAGATATGTACTATGTATTTAATATTCAATCTTGCTTGTAGAGATTTACCAAAGAATTAATCAAAAGCTGAACTTTAAAAAATATTCTAGTTTAATTATTTATGTGATTTTTATTTTCGATATGAATGTATGTATCTATGTGTGTGTGTGTGTGTGGTGCCGGGCCAGGGATGATATAATTACGTCCGGGCCCTTTGCGGGTACTTGCATCGAAGGCTATCAGATCTTAAAAACGCCGCTGTGAAGAACCACAATGGGGTTGTAGGTCTAACAGAGGCACTACAGATTTAATTTTTACGTTGCGACAATCGAAAAATTGTGGAATACAACAAAGAAGCCCACCTGCGCTTCTTTGACATAAAGCAGGCATTTGACGGAATACCTTGGTAATAAATATTTAACATACTAGCAAAAAGTAATATAACACGTGGACTGACAAACACATATAAATATCATTCGAACAGCTAAGCTAACGAAGAATCAGAAGTTTTTATAACCAATTCAGGGGTTAAACGACGGGACACTCGGTCAATATTTTTCTTTGTCATTTATAATGGATGATATAATTAAATCCTGCAAACCTAAATCACATGCGATCTTCATCGATAACTGCAAACTTAAACAGATTGAAAAATGTAAGTGCCTTGGGTCAACGATCACACAGGATGGACGAATAAAAGGCGCAGTAGCTACAGCGGGAAAGCTTTTCAGAGCTACCAACAGACCCCATATATCCAAACCAGAAATAAGCACAAGAACTAAATTAATAGTTTACAAAAGTACCTTCATTCCCAAGTCTAACATATGCCTCAGACACATGGTTGTCTTACAATCAAACTTAAGTCTCAATTGCAAGCCATGCAAATGAGATATCTAAAAAAAAATCTCCAGTAAATCTAGACCGGATAGGATAAGTAACGAAAATATCAGAAAAACTCTAAGTGTTAAACATCTTCACACCATTTCGGAAGGACAGCTCAGATAGACTGTACATATTTTACGCGCGAATCCCAAAATTGGTCTGGGAAAACAAGACCTGAAGGACCTACACACCGAGGGAGATCCCGGTTGAAATGGGAAGATAATGTATGAGACGCGATCGAGAAACGAAGAATCAGCTGGCAGGAGGCATAGAAGTTAACAAACGACAGAAAACTGTAGAAAATTCAATACCTCTACACCGTATCAGATAGAAGAAGACAATTAAGTAAGTATTGGCAGTGTGTAACAAATCAAGCAAGAAGTGGATTAATACGAGAAGAACTCAAAGTTTAAGCAATGGTAAAGTTTGCAACAGCGAGATGCCAAAATTGCATGGACCATGTTGGTAAAATAAGGGAACATCGCTGGGCAAAGTGGGCAAAAGATTAAAGACCAAACACAATGCCTAATTGATCGCCCATACGACAGCACGAAAATTAGTTTTCATATTTTCATTAGCAAAACAGAAAAACGAAACATAGTCTTAATCTAAGAGGAAAGAAGAACAGAAAGAAAAAGAAGACAAACATTGCCATTGCCTGTCCTAAGCCAGACAAAATGAAAAATAAGGATCACGTTCGGATTGAGAACACAGTAATATTTAATTTAATTATAATAATAATAATGTGTTTTTAATAAATAAATGAATGATGTTGGTATTAAAACTGCAAAACTAGTTTCAAAGGAAAAACAATAAACGCAATTTCCCTTCATTTTCCATAACATTTGTGTCTATATTTAAGGGATTAAATGAGAAGGGCATTAACAGACGAGCAACCCAATGTGCAAGATGAGGTAATGTTTTATCTAGAGTTGTAGGTTAAAGAATATCTCTCTGGCTTTGGTTGGCAATCGAAATAGGAGAGGAAATTCCAAATAAGGAAGAGCTTCGTCTTCAAGATTGTGGATTGAAATTGGCCAACACTGAAATACATTTTTTTTACTTTTAAAACTTCTTGATTGTGAGGCTCCAACGAAAACTAAGAAAACAATGAAGGCAAAGTTATTATTGAGTTCTTAAAAAATGTATACCATTTAAAGAATAATTGCATGTGGTATTGTATTTAAAATGTTCTAAATAAAGCACACTTCAAACCAAGTAGTAGTAGATGACTTGATAAAATCTTTTCGAAAAACGTCGGCTACTGTTAGTGGCATATCAAAATCTCAGACTTACGCTTTTCTGATTTTCCTTAAATTTAAACTGCTTTAGATGCCCCAATTTTTATTTCACGAAACAAGGTATTTGTCATGCAAATGGTTAAAATATAGGTATCTTAAAATAACACAAAATTTTAAATATTTATTAAACGTCACAAGGCAATCTCAAAGTCGCTCACAACATTTTATCTCGCATAGCAATTGCGAATTTGTTCAACCAGTAAAACATAAATATGTAGTTCAAAATTTGCAAAAGTATGATTTTTGGGCCAATTAAATAATTTTCCTGAACAAGGATATGATATAACAAAAATTAAGAATAATATTTTGAATATCAGGTACATATCTGCAGAACCAAAATTTTTAAATTCTGGCCACACCTGAGCCTTTCTTATATATACGTTTAGATTTAAATAAACATTAACAACAAATTAATGAAGGAACTTACCACTTATTTGCTTTTAACACCGGATTTTTCGATATAAGCAATATTTTATGAACAAGCACGGACAATATTCTACAAACGCGTCAACTCGGGTACTAACAAAATTTTACATTCAGGTATAAATTTGAACCAAAGGACGAAATGCCTGCGCTGATAATCCTGTTGCAGCTGGCCACAGATAACCAAACTAATTTGGTTATGTGTGCAGCTGTCTTGAAGCAATAAGCAGGTCTTTTGTTATTTGCATGACAAATCACACCTGTGCTAAAACAACAGCAATGCTGGTGTTTATCAGATTGTTGGTTTACCTAAATTCAGTTAAAGAAATTTATTTAGTGGTAGGTTTGCTGAATTGTTTAATGTATCTACGTCCCCAAACTACTTCAACATGCTTTCTTAAACTTATTTGTTTTTGTTTTTAATAATAATTATGGAATGGAAGCAGATTTAAGGCGCATTTACCATTTTTATGTTAAAAAAATCAATTCTAAAATATAAACTGCAACAGTTTTCCTAAACGAAGAAAATTCGAATTTCAACAGTACTTAGAAATTTCGACGCCACCATCGGGATCAGAACTTATGTGGGATGATTGCAAAGCAGGGCGTCAACCCATTGTATCGTCGAACCTCTACATATTTCAAAATTTTGTAATTACCTGGATATTTTTTAACTCTAAAATTTAAACACTTAATACTCGTACATAAAAATAAACATTGCATCGTCATATAGGTTTTAAAGTTTATAAATTTCGAATTTACGACTACAAGAGGTGCAACAATTAATAAAATTTGTAAATTCCAGTCCAAAAGTCCAAAAAACATATGTACAGTCTAAAATTAATAGTATCCCAAGGGCAAGTCATATAGGCAATGATCTGATCAAGCTGCTCATTAAAAGGTTTTTTGAATTAAGAATACATTTTAAAATTTGTTGAATTGAATTCGAAGACTTTCACGGTCAATGTCACAATAAAAACTAAGTCTTCTGGGTTGGAAGTGTTGGAACCGTGTCATTATTGTTTTAAGTACTTAAATGGTGTTGGTAATACAGCTAGAAAATTACTTCAAAAATAGATTTCAAAGAAAAAATAAACCTTCCTGTTTATTTTTCCTTTGCATGATTTTGCAGAGCACTTTTCTCTATGCTTAAGGGATTAAATGAGAGGGAGCGGCATTGTCAGAAGAGCAACTTAAGGTACAAAATGTGGTAAGGTTTGCAAGGGCGAGACGTTGAAACTAGATGTACCTACCTCCTACCATGTTGTCAAAATCAGGGAATTTCGCTGTGCAAAATGAGCAATGGAAGTATGGAAATTAGCCTCCAAAGCAGCTTACCACCCGAAAGGTGGTGGGAAGCAGAACAAAAAAAATATAGTTTTAATCTAAAAAAATGTAGAATGTTGACGTAGCCTGTCCAGACAAGTTGAAAAATACGGATCAAGATGTTCGTAATCAAAATTGAGCTAACCTTTTCAGAATACCTTACCTAGGATTGTAGGTCAAAGAATGGCTTTAGTTGGTAATCTAAGTAAAGATCCCCTGGTTTACCACCTAAAAGATGATACGAATATTGGGCCCCCATATTTCAAGGAGCTTAATAAAACAGAAAAAAAGAAACAAGACAGACCACGCTTAAACACTAGCCCCACTTGAACATGGCACTGTTGAAAATAGACATCTGTTCTAGGAACAGCTTTATGAATATCATTTTTAGGGACACAATATGGAAAATGACGGCGACTGCACCGAAATGGATTTATGAACACTGGCCGTCGCAGTCACCCGGTTTTATCTCGGTTGAATACTTGTGGGGAATTTGGAAGCAGAAAGAACGTTGATACAGAATCACGTCAAAGAAAATCATTAAAATCGGTTTGCGGCAACAATGGAAAGAGATACGAAGCGAAGAGGGTTGAAAGTATGAAAAAACAATCGTCACAGAATTTATGTCAAAGGGTGGATCCAGAAAATACTAAATAAAAAATGAATGAATCTG
The DNA here is from genome assembly GCA_963082815.1 of Melanotus villosus. Taxonomy (NCBI): domain Eukaryota; kingdom Metazoa; phylum Arthropoda; class Insecta; order Coleoptera; family Elateridae; genus Melanotus; species Melanotus villosus. Next base: position 59,292,081 of record OY720425.1, read on the forward strand.
AATATTTTCGACGATTGCTTGTTTGACGTTTCCGAAACTATTTTCAACGGTCAGTGGGAGTATAATCCATTCAGAAAACTCCTGTGACATAAAAGTCACCATGTGATGGTTAATATGAAAATCCCTATTAGGCTATTGAAAACTTTTAGATTTGAGATTGGTGCACCTTTAAATTTAAATTTAATGGTTTTGTTTTTTTTGTTTTCACTTTGACACTTAAATTATTTATTATTCAAGTTACGTTTTATAATTCATAATCTTTAGAGAAATGGATGAACAGAAGCACCAACGAAGTTTATTATCAAACTTGTATTATTAATAAAGCCAATTTTATCTTGTTCTACTTAATTTTACGAAAATGACAAATGATTTATCATAACCTTACATTTCAGTTTGACGTTAAGTACATTCACTAAAAAAGTTGATAGGTTCTGTACATAAAGTACACTCCCAAATTTTCATTTGACGGCGTAAACGTCACGGGAGTTTTCTGAATGGATTATACATGTGATTTCGGTCGTGTGTGTCATCTGCCGACAGAAGCGTCTAGATAAATAATTAGTGTAGTGTTTTGGGTTAGTATTAGTTATGCGTTTTTAGTGTTTAAATTGTTGCTTCTTGTTAATTATTACGTTGTTTAAATTTGTTAATAAATAATTCACACCACGGGCCGACGTTTTAAATAAACGTTTTAAAAACGTTGCACTATCAACACTTTCTAAACAGTAGACCTTTGGTAGACTGCTGTCAGCTCATAAAACGTGTCCTAATACACCAGCTGTGTTCTTCCAGAATCCACCAATTTGGAATATTCGAAGCCTCGAGATGACGTAAACGAACAGTCTGGGACACTCGCGCTTCTATCGTTAGATGACGCATACGAGCGAAATTATTCACGCTCCCGCCAATATATTATGACGCCTCTCGTTACATCATAAACTCCTTCAAAATAAGTGGATTATTATAGGGTTCCTAATACTTTTGGCCAGGAGTTTGTATGGCGCTATCAAATTGTAATAACAAAGGAAATGCAGTAGACCCACAATGAAATGAACGATCAAAATCTATAGGCAATGGATCGAATATCTAATATCTAACAGCATAAGGAATACATAAAACAAAGAAAGAAGAACGCCAAACATTAGTAAAGAGCTGATCATTACAGTCCAATTCTTAAGACTTTATTATACAAAATATTCTTAACAACTAAAAAATCTAAAATATTTACTTTAGTTTCATTACTTTTTTACTGGAAATTTCCACAGTTTCTTATTAATACTGCTTTTTCCTTAGCGCAGTTTAATGTTCTTCACGTCTTTAGATTTAGCATTCTCTTTGCTTTTATTCTTCGATCTCTTACGTTTAGTGTCCGTACGTGAAGCAATGCAACATTGATAACCTCCCCTACAGGTACCTAACGGCGCCACTACGATATCACATCGCCTTTTACAAACACTAAAAGGGACGTAAACACCCATTATTTGACATGCTCTACTCTCTTCATGATGATGATGATGATGATCTATAAGAGAAAAATAGAATATTTTGTTGAGTTTGTAAACCAAAAGTCTAGAGTTCGATTTCGGCTGTTAAATGAACTTTTTAATGCGGAAGAAACAGAAACTGTGCCTTTTTTGGAATTCATAAATTCTGAAACATCAACTCTCAGTCAAATGGCCAATATTAATTCTTGCCAAAATATAGTTAGTAACCTGGTATTAAAACGCCACATTAGACAAATTATCTTACCATCGCAATGGTGATGGCAACGATTTCCTTGATTTCTGACTGGATCCCCATTTTTGTCTGGATCACCATTTTCGTTTGAATTGAAAGGCTCCCAGCTCTCTTCTGAAAGATCTGGTTCTAGATTTTACAGTATTTATAAAAATTATCAACTATATGTTCACTATGGCAAGTTTACCTAATTCGAAGTCAGAGCAAAATACAAAAACTATCGGAAGTATAAGAGTTGATAAAAGTTTCATAGTCAAATGTATAGCCAAGTTAAAAACAGAAACAAAAGTAATTATATTATCTCTTCTACGGCACTTTTAGTATTGCTATAAAGGTTAATTTTCTATTGTTTTATTTATACTAAATTTAGCAAAAACTATTAACCATTTAATAAATAATAAATTAGTAAGTTGCAGTGTTGAAATTTTAAATTTATGAACCAATTTATTTTTTATTACAGTCAATCATTGTATGCAACATAGCTCTAAGTCAGGCAATAAATACGATGAAAGCTGAATAACGTATTTGTTTTATTTCTGAACAAAGTTTGGACATAAAATTGGCTGTATAAATAATACAGCAACACAAATATTTCTGCCTTAAGCAAAAAATCGAACTTTTCAAGATGCTTCTTAAGAAAAATAAACACAAATTGTACAAAATAAAAATAAGTGTTAGCATCATAATTACATGAACAAAAGTGTCAAGCTGATGCACTTTTATGGCCACCGTGACCTGAAAACAATATGTGAGAGCTGAGTTCTCATTACAAAACGGGTCCAGCTAGCAAGGGATTATTTATGGTATAGTTATCGAAACAAAATTTGTAAGTCATCTTAGCATGCATACTGTGGAAATGGCCAATCTTACCTAACGAAAGAAGAAAAGAGGATCGACCCATAGTGTTGCGAGGTTAACGGTTTTCGAAGATGTTAGTATGACAATCGGAACCATTGGCTTAACGTGTCCTCCTATGATTTTATACAAGAACAATTTTTTTATTCATGATAAACATAGAATACCGTAGAACACCATAGACACTGTTAAGAAGAGAACATTACAGTACTTCGGACACATCATGAAGCATGAGAGATATTACCTCTTGCAATTAATAACGCAAGGAAAGATCGAAGGCAAGAGGAGCGCAGGTAGAAGGCGAACATCTTGGCTAGAGAACCTGCGAGAATGGTATAGAAGAAGCACCTCGTCACTATGCAGTATGGCTATATCAGAAGTACAAATCGTCAATGATAGCTGACCCCCAATAGGAGAAGCACAAAAATTCAGTTAAATGCATTTAATTTGCAGTAGGTTTGCTGATTTGTTTAATGTACGTCCCCAAAATACTTCAACATGCTTTTTTAAACTCATTTGTTTTTGTTTATAATATAATTATGGAATGGAAACAGATTTAAGGCGCATTTACAATTTTTATCCTAAAAAAGTCAATTCTAAGATATGAACTGCAAAGGCCATGCCGTTTTCCTAGAAGAAGCAATTTCAAACCTCAACAGGCCTTAGAAATTTTGAAACCACCATCAGGATCAGAGCTTGGAGATGGTTGCAAAGCAGGGCCTCAACCCACTGTACCACCGTGCCTCCACATATTTCAAAATTTTGTAATTTCCTGGATATTTTGTAACTCTAAAATTTTAAAATTCAAACACTTGAAATATATAAAAGTAAACATTACTTCGTCATATATTTAACTTCAAAAATAGATTTCAAAGGAAAAACAAACCTTTTCATTTACTTTTCTTTTGCATGATTTTGAATAGCACTTTCCTCTAAACTGAAGGGATTAAATGAGCGGGAGCGGCATTGTCAGAAGAGCAACTTAAAGTACAAGATGTGGTAAGGTTCGCAAGGGCGAGCCATAGAAACTAGATGAATCATTTTGTTAGAATAATGGAATATCGCTGGGCAAAATGGACAAAAGACCAAAGATCAAACATGTAGTAGCTGATTACCCAAACGATTACATGAATATTAACCTTCAGTGCCCCCGCTCAGCTTACCACCCGAACCGTTGTGGGAAGCAGAACAAAACAAAACATAGTCTTAATCTTCATACAAGCAAACATATTTTGAAGAATTCTGTGAATTGAGATTATGAAAATTAGTATTTTTTTTGTACTTTTAAATGATAAACGATACTAAAGTGTTGCCGTTATTATTTAATCTATGCATAAAGTAACAGAATTTTGCAAAAACGGCTTCCTTTTCGCGTTACCAATTTTGAACTTTGAAGGCTTCGCACGAGTTGAGGAAGCATCTGGTGGTTTTTCGCTATAAGAATTTCGCCTTATTATTGTCCAAGGAATAAAGTTACTAAGAGCTAATACACGAGTTTTTACACACCCTGTATAGATTTGTACAGGCGAATATTAATATTCACTAACAAAACTGTATAGCCTTAGCTAACTGTGTATTAGTATGCGGTGATAATTCCGTGGGCAAGACATTACAGTCCATCTTATTCTTAACACTTTATTATGCAAAATATACTTAACACCCACAAAATCGAAAATATTTACTTGAGTTTCATTACATTTTTCCTGGAAATTTTCACAGTTTCTTATTAATAATACTGTTATTCCTTAAAATAGTTTAATGTTCTTCACGCCTTTAGATTTTTACTTTTGCTTTCATTCTTCAGTCTCTTACATTTAGTGTCCATACATAAAGCAATGCAACATTGATAACCTTCCCTGCAGGTACCTAACGGCGCCACCACGATATCACATCGTTTTTTACAAACACTGAAAGGGACGTAAACACCCATTATTTGACATGCTCTACTTTCTTCATGATGATGATGATCTATAAGAGAAAAAATATGGAACATTTTTATGAGTTTGTAAACCACAAGTTCGGGCTTCGATTTCGACTGATGCTAAATGAAATTTTTAATACGAATGAAACAGAAACTTAGCCTTTTTTGGAATTCGTAAGTTATGGAATATCAACTCTCAGCCAAATGGCCAATATTAATTATTGCGAGCATATAGTAACCTGGCACTAAAACTCCAAATTAAGCAAATTATCTTACCCTCGCAATGATGGCAATTATTTTTTCGATTTTTTTCTGGATCACCATTTTCGTTCGAATTGAAAGGTTCCCAGGTCTCATCTGAGAGGTCTGGTTCTAGATTTTACAGTATTTATAAAAATTATCAACTTATGTTAACTATTGCAAGTTTACCTGATTGAAAGTCAGCACAAAATACAAAAACTATCGGAAGAATAAGGGCTGATACAAGTTTCATAGTCAAATATATACCGAAGTTAGAAACAGAAGCAAAAGTAATTGCATTCTCTCTTCTGCAGCACTTTTACTATTAGGTACTGTAAAGGTTAATTTTATATTGTTTTATTTATACTAAATTTAACAAGATCCATTGACCATTTAATAAATAATAAATTAATTAGTAAACTGCAGTATTGAAATTTTAATTGTATGAACCAATTTATTTTTTATTACAGTCAATCATTAATAGTTATATATGAAACACTAGAACTAAGTACAGAGCCTACAAAGGACAATGATGCCATATTCCGCTCAATAATATTTGGTATAAATGGTTGGTGTAATCAAAAAAACTCCCAAATCGAACGAAAACAGGCATACTTCATAAAGCCCTGCGCTTGTTGTAGAGATTTGGATGGACTATAGATAACCATATTGTAAGATTTCAGAGGGATTGATAGTTTTGTAATTTTTATTAATATTAGGTATATTCACTAATACTAATACTCACTAATAAGTGAGTACATAGTTAGATTTGAAACGTGTAAATAATAAGAGAAAAGAGGGACGCATTTTCTCTATATAGGGATTTGTACAGGCTAATAGCAATATTCACTAGCAAAACTCTATAGTCTTAGCTAAAAGTATATTAGTACTCGGTGGTAATTGCTTAGGAAAGACGTTACAGTCCAATTCTTAAGACTTTATTTGTTTATTATGAAAAATATACTTAACACCCACAAAATTTTAAATTTTTACTTGAGCTTCATTACACTTTCACTGGATTTTTTTTCCTTAGCATCGTTTATTGTTCTTCCTCCTTTAGGGTTAGCATTCCTGCGATCTCTTGCGTCTAGTGTCCGTACGTGAAGCAACGCAACATTGATAACCGTTCTTGCAGCTACCTAGCGGTGCCACTGCGAAATCACATCGTCTTTTGCAAACACTGAAAGGAACGAAGACACCCATTATACGACATGCTCTACTTTCTTGAGATTGACGATCATCATCTATAAGAGAAATATAAAACGTTTCTTTGAGTTTGTAAACCAAAAGTCTGGGTTGCGATTTCGGCTAATGTTAAATGAAATTTTTAATGGAAATATCAACCCTCAGTCAAATGGCCAATATCCCAATATTAATTATTGCCAGCATATACATATAAAGGTTTGGCCTTTTGTAGGAACCTGGCAATAAAACGTCAAATTAGACAGATTGTCTTACCTTCGCGACGATTACGAAATCGAAATTTGAATGGATCGCCATTTTTGTTTGAATTGAAAGGTTCCAAGGTCTTATCTGGAAGGTCTGGTTCTAGATTTTACAGTATTTATAAAAATTATTAACTACATGTTAACTATTACAAGTTTACCTAATTTGGAGTCAGCGCAAAATACAAAAACTATCGGAAGAATAAGGATTGATAAAAATTTCATAGTTAAATATATACCCAAGTTAGAAACAGAAACAAAAGTAATTGCATTCTATCTTCTAGGGCACTTTTACTATTGCTGTAAAGATTAATTTTCTATTGTTTTATTTATACTAAATTAAGAAAAACTATTGACCATTTAATAAATAATAAATTAGTAAGTTGCAGTATTGAAATTTTAAATGTATGAACCAATTTAATTTTTATTACAGTCAATCATTAGGAGTTATACAATGTGATTTTTTAAAAACTCAATTGCAGCAGGCCGTATTCTGACTTAATACAGACAGTTCTAAGGTTATTAAGACAGAATACGGCCTGCTGCAATTGAGATTTAAAAAAATCACATTGTATGTGAAACATAGCTCTAAGTCAGGCAATCAATACGATGAAAGCTGAATAACGTATTTGTTAATAATAATACCGGAACACAAATATTTCTGCCTTAAGCAAAAACTCAAACTTTTCAAGATGCTTCTTAAGAAAGATAAACACAAATTGTGTAAAATAAAATAAGTGTTAGCATCATAATTATAAGAACACCATGGCCACCGTGACTTGAAAACAAATGCCATATTTATGGCAAGACATCGAATTACTGCTTGGTTTTTAAAACTTCACGATATGACAAAAGTACACAGTGCGGCAAAAGTAATGCCATTATTGTTGGAAAATGTGCGAGAGCTGAATTCTTATTACAAAACGGGTCCAGCTAGCAAGGAATTATCTTAGCATGCATACTGTAGAAGGGTACAATCTTACCTAACAAAAGAACAAAAGAAGATCGATCCATAGTGTTGCGAGGATGTTAGTATGACAATCGGAATCATTGGCTCAACGTGTCCTCCTATGATTTTATAGAAGACCATTGACCTTGCTGTTTAGTTTAATAATTTATATAATATGTACTTTAACATTTATAAAGGGTAATCGGTAGATATAACAAAAACACTTCGTATGGTTACATTTATTAAAACTGTTATGTAAAAACATATTGATACATTTAACATCTAAAACTCTTCTTCTGCAGATGCCATGATTCTGCGATTGATTATATTTCCATTTTTGCTTTTACTCTACTTCCGATTACGTTTTTGTTTCTCAATGTAATTCTCTTTCTGTACCACTTTTCTTTTTTTGCGTGTTGTTCTTTTTGTTACTTTTGCATTTGTGTATAACTCCTATTGATCGTGAAAAAATACACCACCTATAACCCCTTCTACATGTCTAAAGGGGCTACTACTACATCGCATTGCTTTTTACATACCGTATAAGGAACGGATAAGCCCAATATTGCACAGTTACGGATATTACAATTTACAAAAAAATTTACCGTTGCCTTGTAAGCCTTTTTAAGGGCCACAAATTAAAAATGTAAAGTGTAATTAATTCCCTATTTTTATATTTTGCCACTTGCCGGCTTGCGTGGCTTTTCGCTATTTCTTTACTTTCAGGAGATGCCTTCCGCGCCTTCGCTTCTTCTGAGTTATCAAATTTAGTTGTCTCTTCTAATTCGTCTAATTCACATGGCTTATCCTTTTTGTCTCCCTTATTTGGTCTGTCAGGTTTCTTATTCATCTATTTCAACAGGTTAATTTGGTTTATCAGATTTATTTGATATACCTGGTATACCAGGTATCTGAGGTATCTCCAATTTCTTTTAGGTATTATATTTTAAATAACATTTTTAAGCTTTTGTTTATTCTTACCTTTTGGCTCTTCCTCCTCAGATACCACTAAAGCTATACAAACAGCCCTAGCATGGATAGAAAATCTTGATATACGCATATAACGCAACATAACAAATAACAAACTATTACTTTGTAATATGCAATATGTCATTGTGTGTGCCATACGCTAAATAAATACAAATAATAATCGTGGTAGATACCTACAAGAAATTTCGTATTGCTAATTCTGTTAAAGCTAAATAAAAGTAATTGCATTTGTTTCCACGTAATGTACTGATTAGTATACGAGTATAATTCTAGTTTCTATTGTTTGCGATTTTAAAGAACCCAATTAAAATATTATGTACTTAATGGTTCTATATTTATACATATATAACCGATTTTCGAAGCAAATTATGGCAAATATTCGTTTGTACTATCTTATATTTTTATAAAGAGATTAACTACACTTTTAAAAACTAAAGAATAATTAACATGTTTTCGGTCCGAAAAAGATTGAAGAATTACAATGGATTTAATAAAAGAAGGTACAAATTTATTTACATTCAAATTGTGTTATGTTTATGATTTCATAATAAACCAGATACTATTGTACTCGAGAAGCTAAATCATTTATTTTTAAGTTCCGGTTTTGCAACACACTAAAGGTGGAATGCATGAGTTATACATAGGGACGTGGCGATAAGGTCCGAGCGTACAGCTTAATAAGCATTTTGAAAATGGTATAGGAACTCCATCTTGTTCACAAGGTTCGCCTTTGCCACCTTCACCTAAAATTTACACCCCCTTTTAACATTGTGGTGGTTAAAAGAAAATTACTTAGTTTCGCTTTAGAATATAACATTCCATTCTGATTTTTTTAAATTGCACTCCAATAATCTAATTAGTATATTAATAAGCATGACAGCTCAAATAAAACCACTTATTTAGACGAGAGTTATAAAGTAATACATTTTCTCTACTTAGAGAAAGAGAATAAAAACTGATGAAAGTTACCTGATACAACGACAATAACAGAAATGGAAATAATAATTCCCAACAGCAACTTCATCTTTCTTCGAAGAAGTAATTCGTTTGCACTGTAGGGTATTATTAGTCGATGACTATTTTCGTAACTTTTACACAACCTTTGTGTTATAAAAAGTTTAAGTTTAAATTGCATTATTATTATTAGACACAATTAATGCTAATTAATAGTTTTTTCTGTAACAATTAAATTAAAAATAAAATTCATTCAATCTTGGAAATTTCCATCTTGTCTTTTCATTTTACATGTTACTTTATTTTTCACAACACGGAGTTGGATAAACTGCCTATCTGCTACATCTAAATTTGCGACAAAATTACCACAAGCGCAATAATAACAAAATATTCGCTTTAAATCTACCCATAAATATTAAATTTGATAAAAATATTTCTGTCCTTAGTTAGTTAATATCTTGTTCTTTTCAAGTTCTACTTCAGTTTGAGGCACGCATTGAACAGACTTGCGAGGTACGCCAGGTATTTATGAGGTAGATTTTTGAGCATTGTGTTTGTAATTTGATCCGGACCAGGGGATTTTTTGGTTGGGAGGGTTTTAATTATTTGTGATAGTTCAGTGGGGCTGGTAGGTATAATATCATTATTTGGAATTGGAATGTGGGTTTCTGTAAAATTAATTATATGGTTTGAAAATGTGGGAGGTGAGTAATTTAAAGGAGAGAATGTCGTTTGAAGATGGTTGGCGAATGCTTCACATTTTTCTTGATCTGTTACAAGTATCTCAGTGCTTGTGTTGATTATTACTTATACATATACATTTTTTTCGTCAAGCTGGCAGTAGAAGATACGGATGTTCTTATTGCTCACACAGCCATCGACATGACGTCGTCGTTTACGTTGTTTTTTCGTTGTCGGAAAAGATATAGACTTGTTGGTTCTTTGTTCTTTTAACTGCAAGTGCGAGAAATCATGCAAATATTTTTTTGCTGAAACCAGCGAGGGGAAAAGTTGCGCTTTATTCGACGCGGAGCCGGAAACATAAGGAAACTGTTGAAAAGAACATTTTGTTCTTACATGCAATCAGTGGTTGTGGCACCACCTCTGCTCTCTTAAACCAAGGAAAATTGAAGTACCTCAGTCTCCTGGATAAAAACGACGCGTTGCTTGACACTATAGCAATCTTCCAGGACTTCGAAGCAGATACGGATGCTCTCGCTACAGCTGGTAAAGCGTTCTTATTGGCACTGTACAACGGATCGTCTGCAAAGGACACATTGGATTCCCTTCGCAACAAAAAATTTGTGAAGTGTGTATGCAAGAATAAATTTAATTTCGCGTCCCTGCCACCCACAAGAGATGCTGCAAGGCAGCATTGTCTGCGAGCGTACCACCAAGTCGCGATGTGGTGTGAGGGGCTAGATGCTGTTCGCGCTACGCCAGAAGCAGCCCCGGACACCATTTTAAAATCCATATCCTGTAAATGTAAAAAAGAGCTTGTGGATGTCGGAAAACGGGCTTAAAGTACTCGATGCTGTGTCTCTATTGAGTCTATTGTAATGGGACAGCATGCGAAAACACTAACAATTTAATAGCGGATTCCGCCCCTCTAACTCGGAAAGTATTAGTCTGATGAAAAAATTAATAAAAGTAATTTTGTAGAAAATTGTATCCTGTCCAAATTTCAATAAAAAACATTTTCTCTAAAACTTACAAGAATGGAGTTATATGCTAAAATCTGCCTTTGGCCGCCATTTCTCAAGATAGGGGCGCGAGCGACGGTCCCTAGAGGTCGCAAACTTAGCGTCATACTTAGGGCCTCCAAGTCTACACTCCTGCCAAATTTCGAAACTCCTCAACCTTTTGCACCAAAAAAGTACCTAATGACTGGACTAATTTCCTAATAAACTAGCCAGTAACTGCGGGACGAATAAAGTCTTTATGGGCTACTTTTATATGACAGATATGTTGCAAGCGTCTTTCCGCATAATTATAATATATAATAGAAACTTAAGACAATAATTTAAAAAAGCACATTCACTGTCAGCTTTTAAAATTTAATATAAAGTTTGTAACGAACTGATTAAGTCCATCTTAAAACTGGGTTTATGAATCATAAATTACCATAAATTAAAAACTGTTTTTTATGGTAAAGTTTGTATTTCACTCTTCGATGTCATATTAGTATCTTTAGCAAGAGTTTGGTCCAAATGCCGCATATTAATAGTAATCTGTTTCGAACAATCTTCGGGGTTTACTACATCAGGATTGTAATTCGGTGGAAATGGAGAATAGACTAAAACTTCATAATATCGTTCAGGCCATGCGTTTCCATTTCTGATTAGGAGAATTGGTCCTAATATAGCTCTACTAACAGGAACTCTTCCTATTAGTACTTCCCTTTCGGATATCTGTCTACGACCAATGGCTAACACGTCTTGTTCGTCATGTCCGCCAACAACTACATTTCTATTACTTAACGTTTCCATCGGTTGTCCCCTTTCTGCTCTAACCCATGTAAGCTGGTTTGGATTTCTAGCACAAAGTACCTAGAAAATACGGAATGAAGGGCGCTATGTATAATCATATATACGTATTAAGCCAGGCAAAAATAAGGAAGAATAGCAAACAGACTCTCAAGGCAGGTAAGGAGTATAAGAACAAAAAGGGGGTACAGAATTAAATTTATAGTCAACGAAAGCGCTCCCGAAAAGTGGTAACAATCTCAAGAAGTAGCAGTAATAAGAAAAGACAGAACGAAAGTTCGTTTACTTAACGTAAGGTACGTGTACCTTAATATCCCTTTGCTGAGAGTATTCTCTACCACCTCGGGAATAATAAACAAAGTTATAACTTTTTTTTATTGTCCCGGGTGTTAAAGAAGCACAAGGATGTAAAGCTTGGCCGATAAATGTCACATGTCCTCTTTCATCTCTACCACCTGGTACGGCGTCATAAGGTATGGAACCCGTATAATCCCTCCAGTAATAATCTAGAAATATTTAGACATCGAAAGCTTGCTTGATTGGAAGAAATTGTTTCTGTATCTCCGTATCAAAGTACGACTTATATGTATTATCGACGTGGATCTACATACCTTGTGCGGAAGCCAATTGTTTCATAAGTAATAAAAGAACAGAAATAAATGGAAAACAATTCATATTCTTCAGTTTTATAAAAACATGTGTTACTACAACGTTACGTTAAAAAATAAAAACAGCACAGGTTATATAAATATAATGCTTTAAGTGGCAGGTAACACTATTTATAATTAGCAAAAGTTATTTTAATTGTTTCAAAATGTTATTAAATGGAAATAATATAACAGCGTTACTTAATCATATAATTTATTATTAAGTCTCCAATTTATAGTATTAACCTTTATTTTATGTAAGGTGTATTTGTATTTGACCTACAACATTTTGCGGGTAACAAAAATGCCAAAGAGGGCTACTTTTGTAAATAAACTCAGGTCGGAAATCTAATACGAATACACCCGAAGCAACAGAAGAGTTCCATGAAAATGCCTTCTTACTCCGCATCAATACACAAACGGTGTAAAACGGCGTCCCGCTTCCAAGGTACTGAATTGGAAATTCCTTGGTATAGGGTACAAATTTACAGGAGCAAGAAATATTAAGCAATGTTCTTAAGGTGGTGCTTAACAATGCTGGAAAAGACGACGAAAGGAAGATTCGAGACGCGAGACAAGTGATTCATATTATTATGCACGAAGCGTTTCAGGCACGTAGCGTTTCGGTTCGGACAACCGCACGATGGATTCACATTATCTGAGTCAGGTACACCACGTTTCAAGCACGTTCAGTAGAAAGTAGATTTGCCAACAGGACTCACATTGTACCACCAGTGATTGGGTTTTTAAATAATGTTACAACATTTTAACAATGAAGAGTTACGTGCAACTGCATTATGGCTTGATGAAGATGAAGATATGTTGTATCGCAAAAGAACAAAACGATTTGGCGTTCACAAAGTGTAAAACAAAAACAGAAGGAAAATTTTAAAAGGGGGTTGATGGATGTACATGTATATATTGGATGGTCCATAAGTAATGGGACACAGACCAACAGTAGATTCGTGAGGCCATAATATTACGATCTACCTACGATTACCTTAGTCCAAAAGTTAATATTTAGAGAGATACAGGGTGTCAAAATTGAAATTTTAATTTCAATTTTCTTCTGTAATTTCAAAAGTTTTCGAAATATTGATATGAAAATTGGGGAAACTACCTTTTTTGGGACGGGAAACAATAATTCGTCCTCAATTTTAATGTAGCTCTAATTGGTCCCATTACTTGGACCACCCTGTATAATGTAATCAACTATTCTTCACCAACAAAATAACCAATGTTCACAACTAATAGATTCGAACGATACTGAACGAAACCGAACTGATGGTAATTCACATTATACGGTCGGGCATGTTCCAAAACGTCGTGTTGCGTATCGGCAAAATATTCTTAGCAAGAATACCGGCCGTAAACGTAACCTTCCCGACCCAATACATATATAATATGAATACATTAATTGAAAACCATTTAACAATATTTTCCGAGCTGAAACGCTACGTATTTGAAACGTTCCGTGCATGACAATATGAATCAAAAATACCGGCAGTAAACATAACGTGTCCGACTCGATACATGCCGTATAATTCTTTTTTTAAATTGAACTGCTTATTTTAATCTACTCCTAAGTACAGGGTAATAAGTAAATTATATGCAAGAGTATAACATGAGTAGAGTAATCGTCCATTGACCATTCTCTAAAAATACCACTATTAGGTTATAGGTTTAACTAATTCACATCATGCATCGCTTGTCTTAGGTCCGTAGGCCATAGTCTTCTAAGTCTCCTCTCTACCCCTGGGGGATTGATTATTTTTGATACCAGATCATTTTCATGTTCTTCTATTCGTTCGAAATAGAGTGTTGAAAATCTTTTGATTTTACCATTGACAAATTGAATGTCTAAGTCATTGTGTAGGGTAAAGTTCGACACGTACCATGGTGTATTGGTGATAGAACGTAATATTTTAGATTGTATCCTTTGAATTATTTTTTGGTTTAAAGGTTTTGTACAACCCCATAATGGGCTTAATGACACATTTGTATAACAATAGTTTATTATTTATTGATAGGTAATTTGGATCTTCTTCTCATTAACCATGACATCTCTTTAAGTTTTAAGTTAATTTGCTGGCGTTTCGTACCTACTTTACTTCATTTTTTACGGTAGGTATTTGAATATTGTTTAGGAAAACTGGTGGACATACTATGCGTTTTGTAGTGAAGGTAACTTGAACTGATTTTATCTCGCTTATCTTTATTTTCCATTTACCAATCCAGTTCTGTAAAGCATCCAGGTGTTGCTGTAAGTTCTGTGATGCGAGCACTTTGTTAATGTCTACTGATAGCAAGGCAGTATCATCCGCAAATGTTGCTACAGTAGTGTTGTTTGTTGTTGCTAAATCTTAGGTATAAATCAAGAAGAGCAACGGCCCAGCACGATCCCTTGAGGCACTGCTGATTTTACTTGATGGTAGCTGGAGTAACTGGAGTTGTATTTTATTTGAAAGTATCGTTCTGACAAATACGATCTCAGTAGATTGTTTTTAAATTTATGTACAAAAAAGTGTCTTTTGATTTACATTGATTGTGTTGAAACCTTACTGAACTTTCCATTTGAATTTAATACGATAGATAATTTTATCTACGCCTGCTAGGATAAGAACCTATTATATCATTCATTTGAGTTGGATAATGAATTTTATTATCCCACTGAGTGGGATAGTGAAATCATTATCAAACTCAGTTGGATAAACAATTTGTATGTCAAAAATGTTGTAGTTTTTAATATTGTTTAGTTGCTATGACGAAAATAAATTATGCAGATACAATGTTACTCTGATTTTAAATAAAATACCATGCTACTCTGATTTTAAATAAAAAAGATGGTCTGTCAAAATTATGTAATTTTTTTCAAATTTGATAATTATGTAATTTTTTTAAATTTTGAGCAGTCATAGATAAAAAGTTGTATTATATACGTGTGATAAAGGCTATTAACATACTCATGCTCTTACTCCGACTCGGGCTAACGCCCCCGTCGAGCAACTCAACGCATTCGTATGTTAATGATGCCTTTATCCCGTTGATATAATAAATAACTATTAAAATTCGCGCCGCTATTATTACAGAATCTACACGAAACTTCGAAGGACGCCGCTAGGGGGGCTTGTGAGCAGCTTCATCAGCACAATATTATTGATCGTCAGCATATTTCAGAGATATGTCAAACAGATTTATGTTAGAGGTCGCTAGTTGTACCACTCCCAAGCGATATTAAAACATGAGGTCGATAAGACTATCGAGAAGACATGGCTACAGTATCGCTTCTCGGCCTATGGCTAAGATCAAAGTGTAGTATCTGTTCTTATCAGCTTAATATCTGATACGACCCGCATGCGGGTCCAGTATATTAAACTGATTTTTGGAAATTGACGGAGGTTAGGGGCTTGCTCCACCTCCGTCGCGGGTTGGCCCGGTATTGCAGTACCGCCGGGATCGGCCCACCTAATCTAAACACACAAGTAATTTTAAGGCAAATAGAGATAACTTTGGGAAATATTCGGTTTGAAAAACTCGACCCAATCAATATTCGAAGAAATTTGAATTGAGTAGGTATAGGATTTCTATGCATTTGCATGCTTTTTCTACTCTTAGCAAACATATGCAGAGTTATATTTCTACATGTTTAAGCCACATATGAATCACATATTTATGTCAATTTGAAAATGCATATTTAGGTGTTTTTTATAAATGCATGCATATTTTACCACTTTTTGAGCGTTTTGCATGCTTTAATTATGAATTATTTATAATATTTTTTAAATAATTTTGGTATTTTAGGCAACCAACCAAGGGCGGTTAGTTGAGTCTAGGAGAAATCCATCATCTAAGCCTATTGTTAAATACTAGGCTTTAAAATATTTTACTGCTTTAACCATCTGTGTACTTGTTAATATTTTCTAAAAAAGAAAAAGTTTCAACTAAAATTTAAATACTTATATCCTGCGGTATTATGATAAATAGGTATTAGGAAATTCCAAAGACCCTTTGATAACTTACAGTTCATAGAAAAATTTACCTGTACTTTTGTTTACTAATCTTTCAAATAAGACAGTTCAGAAAGGTCCAGATAACGTGTTGTATTGTACAGTGTGCGACGATAAAGTAAATGCAACAAAACGCTTTCAAGTTACACAACATTTTAACACGGTTCGACATCAAAAGTATGTAAGTAGATTTATTAAAAATTTCTAATAAACTCATATTTCATAATTTTTAAGTGCATATTTCACGTTTTTATAGTGCATAAGTGCATGCATATTTCAGCGTTTTTAGTGCATATAAATCCTATACCTACATAGTAATGAGTATGAGTTTTCTGTGGGCGTTCTCTTTTCGGTCCATGGTCTCCACTTATGAATAATGTTGTTCCACCTGTTATCTGTGTATCTTTTATTATATTACAACCACGGTACACCTACACGTTATAACCCTGATTTGGACTTGCCACTGACCCCACCGATAAAAAAAGATCGCTGCCTACCCAAAACGCAAAGTTGAATTACCATTTGACTGGACCAATATGTGTTGTAAATTGTAAATGTGTGTATGTATAGGCCTTGTTATTACTCTGCCTCTTAAGGCCCGCCTTCGGTGGAGAGCGCCATTAATGTGGTGCCTAACGACGGATTGTCACCAGGGCTCAATACCAACCTCCAGACTGTAGGAAAATCCTGCCCATCGGGAGATTCGAACCAAGGACTAACGTTACGCCAGTCTGACACTCTGCCAATGCGCCACCCGCTCTCTTAGAGATTTAATATACCAAATTTAAAATAGAGGTCTTCCTTATATTTGAACTGAATTACAATAGATCAAACTCCTAAACCAAAGGGCGAAAGATTTTGTCTTTCTTGTAAAACTGCATAGAATTAGGTAACGAAAAACAATTCGTAAAATAGAATTTTTGAGTATTAGAAGCAAAGCCCAATTAGAATTACAACAAGAGTCTATTATCACAGTAATTATCAATGGCAGGTCTATTTCTGATGTATAGGTACTTATTCAATGATTAATGGTGCCTGAAGGATTGGAGAATTGGCAATTTGTCATTTAATTATCTTTAACTAATTGTTGTCGAATATGTGCTAATTACCTGTAATTCAAGGTTAAATATTTAATTAATTCTACTGGTATAGATAGATAAGGTCATTAAAGAACACTAATTATTAGGTGATATTTATATATATATAGAACATGTTGAGTGGCCTTTATACAGGGTGGTCCATAAGTAATGGTTCACAGATCAACAGTAGATTCCTGAGGCCAAAATATTACGATTTACCTAAAATTACCTTAGTCCAAAAGTTAATATTTAAGGAGATACAGGGTGTCAAAGTCGAAATTTTTATTTTAATTTTCTTGTGTAATTTCTAAAGTTTTCGTAATATTCAGATGAAAATTGGTGAAACTACCTTTTTTGAGACGGGAAATAATAATCCAAGCTCAATTTTAATGCAGCTCTTAAAATAACGTTATTTTTGCTACACCTGATACCTTAAAAATACTTCAACTTTATTGTACTTAAAGTTAGAGCAGATCTAATAGAAAAAAACAATTGCCTCGCCTTTTGTATACAAAAAAGGTATACTATTTCAATGTCTCTAAAGTTAACCGTTTCCAAGATATTATAGACAAAACATATACAATATTGTTACAAATTCAAGAAATGCATTTGACTCGATTCATTGTTTTCTGGTTATATCATATTAGTGACATCAGATAGAGGGGTAAGGTTTGAATACTTAGTATTAGAAGACGACGAAGAATTAATGGAATAAGCTGAGGCAGGAGAAACGGGTGAACAAATATTGGAATACTGTGTTTGCGTGAATGGTCCAGACGTAGATGGATTTGATAAAGTTTGCGACATTTCTTGTAGTAATATTTCCTGAAATTTGGTTCTAATTCGAAGTTGTTGCAAAGGGTCCATTTAAAAAAAGGCACTAATACAGCAATTTTTTTAGCTTCAATGTCCAATAGCTTTTGTTCTAAGTTAATATTTTCTTGGTGTGGTCTCTTCCTTTTTGACCGAGATGGCGTTGCCTTGAAAAAGGATGGTGGTGTTCCTATTGACTGCGTAATAGCAGTCGGTCGTTGTGTCTCATTCACACTTACTTGTGAAACTAAAATGTCAACGTTGGTATTTGACCCCATAGTGCCAACTTTTTCCCGGTCTTTATCTTCGTGGTCACTCTCATTTCTGGCGTTTTGTGTATCTTCAAATACTTCTATAACCGACATATTTCCCTCAGTATCTCTTGAAGCTACTGTATCTTTTAAAAAAAGTAGACTGGTAAAATACTGCCACTTTCCAGAATATATTGCACCGCTATCTTAGGAATCGCCGGATTTGCCTTTAGGAATTCTTTTAAATTCTTTTATAAACTTATCGCGTAAATTTCACCATTTCTTTTTAGGATCTTCATCTGAAAACAAAACTATGATATTAAATGATGCTTCTTTTATTTCAGTTATCTATCAACAGGAATTGCATTTAGATAAATTGCTAATACATTTCGAATATCAGAATCATCTGTTGCATATAGAGGCGGTATAGATGGAAAACACATAAGACTTAAGTGCCGCTCTAAATCAGGCAGCATGTTTTTTAATTATAAACAATTCTTCTCAATAGTATTCTTAGCAATTGTTGATGCAAAAGTTAAGCAGCTACCTAACTTTGAAGAAAATGCACCTTTTGTGTTTATAGGAGATGAAGCATTTCCCTTAAGAACATATTTAATGAGACCCTATCCTAGAAGACGGATTCAAAATAATTCTACTGAGTCATATTTTAATTATCACGTTCTTGAATGGCTGTAGAATGTGCTTTCGGTATAAGTTCCGCAAAATTTAGAATTGTATGGAAAGCTATTGAAACTACTGTTGAAAATGCAGTTCATATTGTAAAAGCAATTTGTATTTTACATAATACTATAATTGACATGGAAGAAGATACTTTTAACTTTTCAGCTGATGGTATTATAGAGGCGTTTCATAGTAATTTAAGAGTTTCGAAAGCGAATAATCATTCATCTAGAGTCTAGAGAAGCAGACAATGTGCGCAACACTTTTTGTCAGTACTTTTCATTAAATAAAATTTAAAGGTTATGTAAATTTAGAAAACAATAAAAAAAAAGCTTAATTTAGAATCGATTGTATATACTTACTTGGAAATCCTGTTTTTTTCAGATACTGAATCCCATTCCTTATCAACAATTAATCGATCTTTGAATCGAGGATTTTTCTTATTCCATAATACGTTACGTTTTTGTACTTCGGAAATTAACTCTTCCATTGTTACAACCGGACAACAACTGCGGTGAAAAATCAAACTGTTTGAATTTTCAAACCAGTTGGAACTATTAGCTAGCCAGATCCCTCTCTTAAGCTATAAAACCACATTTGTTGTCCAGCGTCATCATCATGTTAAACTTATTGCAATTGGTGTACCTAAGCTCCTTGCAGAATTTGCCCCAAAAGCATATCATGGACATCATACGATGCTATGGTCGTTAGCCACCTAACGTAACTAAGAAATCGATTATTTTTATCCAAAACAGAAAATTCCTCTTTCCCTTTTTAGACCAATAAAGTAAATTTACATTTTGTTGAGTTACAGGTCCGAAAGTAAACGGTTAAAAACATTTTGTAGTTGAAGGTTAGTTAAGTGCTCTTTAAACAGTAAAACAATTAAAAGTACTTATAAAATATAAAGTACGTCACCTTGTGTCACTGATATTGCGATGACACTACAGATCAAATAAACGATTAGTAAAATTTTCATTTATCAAAGCTTGGTACCTTTTTCTCTAAGACAAAATTTGATGTTTGTGCAGTACACGCTTATCATTAGCTAACTTAAACTTACAATCGTAATAAAAGCTATAAATTGTCACATTGGTTATTAATTCGAATACATTAATATCGAGTAGAATAAAATTGCTGCATTATTTTTTTTAATCTCAGACTTTATTGTATTGGTTAAAGGGTCATCTTTGACATCCTGCAATAATCTTAATATAAATAAAAAAGACCATACTGTAAGCAACATTTATACGTAGTATGTCAGCAAGCTTATGTTAATTGATTAGCCCATTTATAAAACATATTTATAAACAATATTGTATAAAAAAATTGCTACATTTTAACAAATATTTTATTTAACGACTACAAATTTACAATTTCATCAAACTGCGTTATACATTTATACATTCTTTTTTTATTTTATTATTTGTTCAGTATAATATACTGACTGAAGGGAAAAGCTAAGTTGATTTTGTTTAAGTATACTACATTGCATAAAGAATATTTTATAATAATAGTAAGAGCGATTTATTGTCCATCTCTGGCCAACATACAGCACATTAACCCTACTTTGCATGATCCAATAGGAGCAATGGCAATATCACATTCTTTTTTGCAAACTGTAAGCGCAATATTGATGCCATCAATTTGACAAGGCGTATTCTCAGCTGCGAAAAACAAAAAGTATATTTAAAATAATCGCTTATAAATATTAATCCACCTCTTTCAATAAATAAAGAAACATTAGAAACTGTTCGCAGCAGGTTGTAACAAATGCTCATAAGCATAAGCATATGAGAAGAATATGCCCAATTTAATTTTTTAAATGATACAAATAATGACAAAGTTTTCAAGAAAGCTTAAATAAAACAATTTTTTTAGTCCTCGTTGTGTTTCCTTCAAGGCGAGTTTAAATACAAATAAGCAATGAAATGACCAAGTTAATCAATTAATTTTAAAACTGTAAAATAACTGTCTGAAATCTTAAAGTACAAGTGGATTTTTAAACAATTTAAATTGTAAAAAGCAGGGTGAAAGACGGGGAATTTAAATAAAAATAAATAAGGCACTTAATTAACATTAAGACTATAATAACAAAAACTGCATTAAAATTTCAATAAAGAAGCTAAACAATTTAGTGTTGCAGTTCAGATTCAACAAAATTTGGAAATATAACTTATGATAAAGAAAAATAGAAGTTAAGAATATAAAAACAATCATGTTGCAGCTAGTAAAATGTAAGGATTTACTCACCACCTTGAGCCATTGATAAGGCCACAAAAGCACAAAGAATAAGGCAAGCAATGAGTACAGTTTTCATTTTGCTTAGGTTAAGTTGATATTCTCGTAAAGAAAAGAGTAAACTGATACCGCATCGTAAATCGATGTTTAATTTATATCCTCTTGTATTTTTAATCTTTACTAAATTATCACAATTTTTTTCGTGTTTTACACAAGAAACCCTTTAATGACGAATTTATGCCTTGCATAGGTAGGGCATTACATCATCTTATTGTTTTAGTTTGAAGTACACTTATAACATAATAAAAAATAGTTTAAAGTATTTGTGCGACGTAAATATATATCAATTTACCGTCGATTTTCTAATAATATGAATGAGATTACTATTAAGTAAACAGTTTGAAGTGATTAGTAGTATCTTTTTAATAACTTTTGTTAGAATTTCACCAAATAAGGGTGATACAAGTACAGTTTTTTTTTAGATGGCGTATTTTGGCTTTTGCATAATAAGGACCTAGGAGCACGCGTGTAAAAATTAAAATGAGCAGTAACAAGTGCAATAATCCAATTCTAGTACCATATAATATAGTTAAATAAAATAAGTGCTTTCAAGTGAATTAAACGCCAATAAATAAGGCCGCCATATATTATATGGCATGCCAGGCTACTGTTCTCAATGCCCAGCCAATCAACAAATTGTTGCTGAGCAAACAACGGTATGTACCAACAACCATTCAACCAGCCATTGCAATATCAAAAAATGCCATCGCAATTCCAACCGATGTCGCCACAGCACCAGCAAATGCCTCTCGAAATACAATCCCAATATATTTCGACATTTCCAAACTATCTGGAAACCGGTATACCAATGGAGACAACTACGGATTCGGAATTCTAAACCCCAAACACAAGGAAACAGAAACGAGGTTTTCCGGAACAACGACGTAATTTAAAACAAAAAGGCCAGAAGGTTTCTGGCTAGGTACCCCAAAAGCACCCAACAGATTCCGGCAACTTACAGAAGAAAAGCCATCTTAAGAAGCCGAATCAGAGATAATTAAACCTCTGCCAATATTGGTTCATGGGGTAAATAATTTCAAGCCATCAACTGATATGTTAGAAGAGCAAGCGAAGGATAACTACGTGATAAAATTAATAGGAAATATTCAGGTTAAGATGGATGTGTAAAGTTCTTGGATATAGAGCTGTCTGTTCATCTTGAAATTTTACCTGGAAGAGTTCATTGTGCAAGTACGAGCTTAAGATTTTAAGAATTAGGGTATTTTTTTAAATTTTGAACAGCAAACCAGTGTGCCAAATTTATGTCTACAGTATTTTTCACCTAGGATTTGGGTTGTGTCGTCAGTTGGATTGTGAATTTATCAACAGTGCGTTGATAAATTCACAATCCAACTATACTCTATACTTCATCTCTTTCTAAACTAGGTTTTCATTACCTACTGCGCACGAATGCGTGTCTAAACAGACAGTTTTTGGACGGGGCAAGTTGACGTCAACCCAAATGCTAGATGAAAAATACTGTACATAAATTGCAGAGCACTATCTTTGGAGCTGCAAATCGTGGTTAATTTTTGTGACTACTCGATGAACCTGTTCCGTTGTAGCATGTCTCGTAACAAAATGATCGATCTGTATGATGCTAATTCTGCGGAATTATATCATGATTTGCGCAATATTCCATTGCTTAAAGAAGATTTGTAATCTTAAAAGAAGGTTGAATATGTAGTTTATTAGTCTTAGTTTTGTTTCTTTTCTGACAGCTCCTTTAGTATTTTGGGAGTACCTAATTATTCCTTTTTCGACTTCTACCACTTTGATTAGCTTAATATATATTCGATTCTGTCGGAATTCATATATTGGTCTTTCTTCTTCTTCCATATTTGAGGGAATGGTTCAAATGCTTCTGCTTTTGATTGGGCTTTTTCGCCCATTGTTTGTTTGCTAGTCTTATAGGAGGGATTGTCGTTTGTGATCTTTCCATTCTCTTAATGGGTTTCCATAATGAATAGTTAATATCTTTGGTTTTTGATAAGTATAGTAATTGTTCTTTCATCCCTTCATTTTTGTTTTTGTTCAGAAGTCCTTATAATTCTCTAGTAGCTGTTTTAAGATTTGCTTTGTCCCTGGGATGTTTGGTATTCTGCTAGATTGTTCTAAGTCTCCTTTTTTCAGCTATTTTTGGTTTGATGCATGTAAAAATAGCTTCTATAACTTCGTATTTTGAGTTTTCTGAAGTAGCATGTCAGGTTATTTGTTTAATAAATGTGCTGAGGTGTTCAACTGCAACGAATAGATTTTCTTCGGTTTTCAATGGAATGCTTAACTAAATACGACTGTCAATAATTCCCCTGAAGTAGTTAGCTTTCTTGTTATGGAGCACCTCAGATTTTGGGTTTGTCAAAATGTAAGTACAGTAGGTAACAATCACACAATCACAGGTGTATGATCTGATGAGAGATCTAGACAGGATTTTACTCGCAATTCCTTTTACAACGCAGATGTCTAACATATCTGGTAACTTGTTTGGACATGACGGCCAGTATGTTGGTTCATCAGTGGACAAATAGTCGAGATGGTCTTCTCTTCTATTTTTTAGGACTTTCAAGTGCAACAGTTACTCTAGAGGACCATTGCTGTTTCTTTATGAAATACTTGTGGCTTAGATATGTTCGTGCTGAAACTTTTCAATTTCATGAAATTATTCCAGACAACATATGTCCCTGGTATAAGATGAACCAGTCGCAAGACAAACTGACAGAGAGGGCGAGATGTCTAATAGTGTTTTTCATTCCTGCGTGTGCTTTACCATCGGGATGATTAGTTGAGTAGATGGAATAGGTAGCAATTTTCATAAAGGTTTTATCTGTGAAATGAGTTTATGATGTTAACAAGATATCAATTTTGTTATATGCAATAAATGCTTTGATTATGCAGGGTCAGGCCGTTGGCATTCCAGAGTGTAATCTTCGGGTGTTGCGCTATTATGAGAATTTAGATATCATGGTGGTGAGTAGGTTAAGCATGGTGACCATTCTCTCCATAAGTTTGGCCATCATGACCTTGAAGTTGCTCTTCTGAGCGTTGTCATTTTGATTTTGTGGTTGAGTGTTGGATGCAGACATATGTTGACTGTTAGGTGTTGCCTTTCCTGTTTAAGGAACTAATTATAAGTTTTGTTGTGGCCTTAAAGGTAGATATTTTCTTCCCTTAGCTACTATACATCCTCTATAGTTGGCTGGGTGCCTTAACAATTTACACATTTGACATCTCTGCTTCGGACGCGGCGCGTATACTATTTTTTCGCATTTTATATTCTCGCATAAAAAGTTATCTAAATTTATTGAGATACATTCTGAATAAAATTAATAAAAACACTGAAAAAAGTAGGCGGATTCTCGATCTGACAGGAACTGTTTTTGACATGACAGAGTTCAATTCAAACAAATAAATACATTTATTTTTGGAAATCTAATTCCGAAATGGACTTGAGTGACGAAAATAACTTGTAAAACCATTCAGAAGATATTTTAAATGCTGCCCGAGAAGCTATCAAATTGCGTTTTAATGACACCTGACGTTGCTATGCTGTAATGGTTGCTATGCTGTAAAGTGGCCCATTACATCACGATTTTGAGTCTCGTAAAGCAATACATTAAAGTACGAAATGCGAAAAAAGACCTTACTGTAAGCACCATTTATACGTAGTATGTATGTCAGCAAGCTTATGTCAATTGATTAGCCCATTTATAAAACATATTTATAAACAATATTGTATAAAAAAAATTGCTACATTTTAACAAATATTTTATTTAACGACTACAAATTTACAATTTCATCAAACTGCGTTGTACATTTATACATTCTTTTTTTATTTTATTATTTGTTCAGTATATACTGACTGAAGGGAAAAGCTAAGTTGATTTTGTTTAAGTATACTACATTGCATAAAGAATATTTTATAATAATAGTAAGAGCGATTTATTGTCCATCTCTGGAGAACGAACAGCACATTAACCCTGTTTGGCATGATCCAAAAGGAGAAATGGCAATATCACATTCTTTTTTGCAAACTGTAAGCGCAATATTGATGCCAGCAACTTGACAAGGCTTATTCTCAGCTGCGAAAAACAAAAAGTATATTTAAAATAATCGCTTATAAATATTAAACCCAATCTTATACACCTCTTTCAATGAATAAAGAAACATTAGAAACTGTTTACAGCAGGTTGTAACAAATGCTCATAAGCATAACGCATAAGCATATGAGAAGAATATGCCTAATTTAATTTTTTAAATGATACAAATAATGACAAAGTTTTCAAGAAAGCTTAAATAAAACAATTTTTTTAGTCTTCGCTGTGTTTCCTTCAAGGCGAGTTTAAATACAAATAAGCAATGAAATGACCAAGTTAATCAATTAATTTTAAAACTGTAAAATAACTGTCTGAAATCTTAAAGTACAAGTGGATTTTTAAACAATTTAAATTGTAAAAATCAGGGTGAAAGACGGGGAATTTAAATTTAAAAAAATAAGGCACTTAATTAACATTAAGACTACAGTAATGGAAATTCGATTAGCACACGATACTAAATTGCACTGAATCTCTAAATATTTTAAAAATAAAACATAGCTTGAATTTCCTATTTTGTTTTTAAATTAAGTCAGCCTTGCTTAAACAAAGATTACAAGTTATCTTTAATATTTTATCTAATTCCGTTTTGAAAAGTTGAATTTTACCTAACCTTTTGACGTTATGAAACGTCACTTTTTACCTAATCGAGTGTTGTAAAGATTTTTACGTAACTGAGTTACGTAATAGTATATTACATTACAAGTCATGAAAGTGAAACTTTGCAGAAGAGGAGGCTTATTGAAGAGTACGAGGACGCGTAGCGTCCGAGTATCTCTTTAAAGCCTCCGAGTCAAGCAGAGACACTTTCATGACCAGTGATGTATTATATTTTTTCTGAAATCGTTTTTCTAAAAACTAAAAATAGATTTAAACTGAAAAAATATATCAACATCAGAGTCGTATGAGAAGTTGATATCCATGACAATGAATTGTCAACAAATTTTTTAAGCGTCACAATTTGTGTTGTAAACAGTTGTAAAGTGCTTTATAATATGGAAAACACTCTTCCCACTGGAATAATTTGTTGTATTTCATTGTTAGTGTTTTTAATTATATTAAATAAACGTTTCATAAGATAAGTGACGATTTCTAATTCAATTGCAGTCTAAAAATGACAGATGAGTCTTGTAAAGTGACAGATGAGTCTTGTAAAAATCATGAAAGTGACTAGTCTTGTAAAGTGACACTTTCATGACCAACTTGAGTTCTGTCATGACAAGCTTTCTTGACGATTTCAGAAAAAGAATATTACACAA
Organism: Melanotus villosus; assembly: GCA_963082815.1. Taxonomy (NCBI): domain Eukaryota; kingdom Metazoa; phylum Arthropoda; class Insecta; order Coleoptera; family Elateridae; genus Melanotus; species Melanotus villosus. The sequence goes on from OY720425.1 coordinate 59,318,787, forward strand.
CCCAATTTAAACCAAATGCCGCTCAGATGCCTACTATAATAATAAATAAAATAATTTATTGCTTGTCAAATATTGACAACGAATTATTATTTAGAACGTGAAAGAGTGAAATTACGAAATTAGATAAAATTTTGTACGTAATACGTTATGAAAAGCGATATTGTTTGACTCACGTAATTTGCAAAACTCGCTATCGCTCGTTTTGGCAAACTTACGACTCGTCAAACAATATCGCTCTTTTCATAACTGATTACGTAAATAACTATTAAACATATTTTGTGCATAATTTTATTTTAGTAATACGATGGGTCGCGGCAAAGACTTAACGGTCATTGAAATTGAAAAAATAAAAGTTTTACGAAACGTCGGTCTGTCATTTTCCCAAATTTCAAATGAAATAGGCAGGTCACGAAAAGTTATAAGTAATTTCTTGAAATTAGGTGAGAATTATAGCAAAAATCGAAAATTTGACAACAATAAGAAATTGACAGTACATCAGAAAAGGCAGGTTGTGCGAGAAATTCGAAGAAAATCGTCCACCCCGTCCTCAAAAATTAAAGCTTGTTTGAATCTACCTGTCACTACACGAAGGATAAGACAAATTCTACAAAGCGATCCCAATTTAAAGTACGAAAAAAGACTTTAAAAACCGCCACTAACGGAACAACACAAACAGGCTCGACTTGATTTTGCCAAAAAATATATAAATTGGGTAAAAGAATGGGATCATGTCATCTTCAGTGATGAAAAGAAATTTAATTTAGATGGACCGGATGGTTTTCAATATTACTGGCACGACTTAAGGCATGATAAGGAAGTTAGGATGAGTAGAAATTTCGGAGGTGGAAGCATAATGATTTGGGGGGCATTTTGTTCGCTTGGTAAAACCAAAATTGCTTGGATAATAACAAATATGAACTCTGTAAAGTATATTGAACTGCTGGAAGATGCTCTTATTGAGTTTACAGAAGATGTTTTGCCAGAAAACTTTGTCTTTCAGCAAGACAATGCTGCTATTCATACAGCAAAGTCTGTTAAAACATGGTTTTCTGAAAAAAATATTAATGTACTGCAATGGCCAGCACGAAGCCCAGATATGAACCCCATAGAAAATCTATGGGGTATCATATCTAGACGGGTTTATGCTGTGGGCATCAATTTACAAACATTTTCGAGTTAAAAAATAAAATCCGAGATGTTTGGAACTCCATCAGCAATGAGGAGCTCAGGAAGCTCTCTCAATCGATGCCAAATCAGTTGTTTGAGCTTGCGAAAAATAGAGGATCGATCACAAAGTACTAATGTATCTAATATGTCTTTGATTAATTTAAGAAAATTTGTTAAATTTAATATGGGCTAATCGAATTTCCCTTTGTTTTTACTGAGTTTTTGTTTAAAAACAAATCAAGATTGAATAAATTTATTTTTTCGATTTAAGTACTGTTAATTTGTTCTGTTGTTTTATTTGAAGTAAACTAAAATTTAGTTAACCATCGTTTTCATTGTGCTTTAATAAAACTTGTTAGTGGGCTAATCGAATTTCCACTACTTTATAATAACAAAAACTGCATTAAAATTTCAATAAAGAAGCTAAACAATTTTATGCACGATCGCATTGTAATGTGTCAATTATGTCTGAATTTGTTTGACATAAACGTCTATTTATAGCCCGTGGGTGTCTTTATAGGCCGCCGGTCTATAATGAAACGTCAAAAATTGATAAACAGTTTAACAGTCTTATAAAGAATTTTTTTAAATTAAAATCGAATGTATGCTCTTTATTAGAACTCTAGTTAGGGTAATTTGTATTAACAACACAGTTAACACAATTATTTATGTGAATATTCCTAGGCATAAATGCTTCAACCAATTGACAGTTGTCAGTAAAAAATTAAAATAATTGAGCAACTAACTACTCGATGTGGGTAAAAAATTAATTTATTCCTTTTATTTCAGTTTTAAAATCTTCGATCGTGCATAAAATTATGTATGCACCACTGGCGTAACCTGCTTTTATGGCCTTCGACGTGTCTTTAGCCCCGACTAGCGTCTCGGGCTCAAAATCACGTCTCAAGCCATAAAAGCATCTTTACGCCCTTGGTACATAAATAACTATAGTGTTGCAGTTCAGATTCAACAAAATTTGGAAATATAACTTATGATAAAGAAAAATAGAGGTTAAGAATATAAAGACAATCATGTTGCAGCTAGTAAAATGTAAGGATTTACTCACCACCTTGAGCCATTGATAAGGCCACAAAAGCACAAAGAATAAGGCAAGCAATTAGTACAGTTTTCATTTTGGTTAGGTTAAGTTTATATTCTCGTAAAGAAAAGAGTAAACTGATACCGCATCGTAAATCGATGTTTAATTTATATACTCTTGCATTTTTAATCTTTACTAACTTATCACAATTTTTTCCGTGTATTACACAAGAAACCTTTTAATGACGAATTTATGACTTGCATAGGTAGGTGGTAGGGCATAACATTATCTTTTTGTTTGTTTAGTTTGAAGTACACTTATAACATAATAAAAAAGGGTTTAAAGTATTTGTTCGGCGTAAATATATATCAATTTCCTGTCGATTTTTTAATAATATGAATGAGATTACTATAAAGTAAACAGTTTGAATTGATTTGTAGAATGTTTTTAATAACTTTCTTTAGTCATGACCTTGAAGTTGCTCTTCTGAGCGTTGTCATTTTGATTTTGTGGTTGAGTGTTGGATGCAGACATATGTTGACTGTTATGTGTTGCCTTTCCTGTTTAAGGAACTAATTATAAGTTTTGTTGTGGCCTTAAAGGTAGATATTTTCTTCCCTTAACTACTATACATCCTCTATAGTGGGCTGGGTGATTGCCTTAACAATTTACACATTTGACATCTCTGCTTCTTATTTTTCTTTCGCAGTTTTTTGTTAGATAATTTCTGGCGCATTTGATACATCTAGATGGTACTAGCGCAGAAATGTTTGCCATCTTTGGCAATTGAAGCATTGAAACACTTCACGCTTTACATGAGGTGGTTCAAATTTAAGTTTAGATTTCATAAGGAATTCGATAGAGTTTACATCTTTGTTGTTTTCTTTGTGTTCAAGTTCCATAAAAACAATGCTAATGGGGTTTCGACACTTTATGATTTATGTTATGTACGCTAAGGATTGTGACCATGAAGGTTTATTTCTTTAATAAGTTCTTTTTGATCGAAGGATGACTGTATATCAAGTGTCCAGTGCCCTTCACCTTGATCTTAACCTGAATATTTCCTATTAATTTGATCACGTACTTATCCTTAACGTGCTCTTCTAACATATCTTTTAATGGATTGAAATTATTTATCCCATGAACCAATATTGGCAGAGGTTTAATTATCTCTGATTCGGCTTCTTCAGATGGCTTTTGTTCTGTAAGTTGCTGGAATCTGTTGGATGCTTTTGGGATACCTCGCTAAAAACCTTCTGGTCTTTTTGTTTTAAATTATGCCGTTGTTGCCGAAAACCTCTTTTCTGTTTCTTTGTGTTTGTGGTTTAGAATTCTGAATCCGTAGTTGTCTCCATTGCTATACCGGTTTCCAGATAGTTTGGAAATGCCGAAATATACTGGGATTGTATTTGAAGAGGCATTTGCTGGTGGTGTGGCGACATCGGTTGGAATTGCGATGGCATTTTTTGATATTGCAATGGCTGGTTGAATGGTTGTTGGTACATACCGTTGTTTGCTCAGCAACAATTTGTTGATTGGCTGGGCATTGAGAACAGTAACCTGGCATGCCATATATATGGCGGCCTTATTTATTGGCGTTTAATTCACTTGAAAGCACTTAGGTACTTTATTTAGCTATATTATATGATACTAAAATTGGATTATTGCACTACTTGTCACTGCTCATTTTAACTTTTACACGCGTGCTAGTAGGTCCTTATTGTGCGAAAGCCAAAATACGCCATCTAAAAGAAAACTGTACTGGCATCACCCTTTGGTGAAATTCTAAAAAAGTTATTAAAAAAATACTACAAATCACTTCAAACTGTTTATTTTATTGTAATCTCATGCATAATATTAAAAAGTCGACAAATACTTTAAACTCTTTTTTATTATGTTATAAGTGCACTTCAAAATAAAACAAAACAAAAAGAACTCGCCATTAAAAGGTTTCTTGCGTAATACACGACAAAAATTGTGATAATTTCTATTGCATCAATTTAGTAAAGATTAAAAATGCAAGAGTATATAAATTAAACATCGATTTACGATGTGGTATTAGTTTACTCTTTTCTTTACGAGAATATCAACCTAACCAAAATGAAAGCTGTATTAATTGCTTGCCTTATTCTTTGTGCTTTTGTGGCCTTATCAATGGCTCAAGGTGGTGAGTAAATCCTTACATTTTGTAGTAATTAATTTATATTAGGTGTAGAAGTGTAATTGTATTATGATTTATTAACCTCTATTTTTTTTTTAATAATCACAACTGGTTATATTTCTCAATTTTGTTAAATCTGAACACAAAATTGTTCGCCTACTTTATTGAAATTTAAATGCAGCTTTTGTTATTATAGCCTTAATGTTAATTAAGTGCCTTCTTTATTTTTGTTTAAATTCCCCGCCTTTTATCCTGGTTTTTACATTGCTTAAAATTGTTCAAAAATTGACTTTTACTTTAGAATTTTAGACAGTAATTTTACAGTTCTAAAATTAATTGATTAACTTGGCCATTTGATTGCTTATTTGTATTTAAATTCCTCTTGCCTTTCACCGTGTTTAAAAGTTTTTAATGAAAATGTCAGAAGAAAACACAGCGGAGCCTAATAAAAAATTGTTTTATTTAAGCTTTGACGTAAACTTCGTCATCATTCGGATCATTTAAAAAATTAAATTGTGCTTATTCTTCTTATATGCTTATGAGCATTTCTTACAACCTGCTGTAAACAGTTTCTAATGTTTCTTTATTCAATGAAAGATGCGTACAAGATTGGGTTTAATATTTATAAGTGATTATTTTAAATATAATTTTTGTTTTTTGCAGCTGAGAATAAGCCTTGTCAAGTTGCCGGCATCAATATTGCGCTTACAATTTGCAAACCACAATGTGATATTGCCATTTCTCCTCTTGGATCATGCCAAGAAGGATTGCAGTGCTGTTCGTTCTCCAGAGATGGACAATAAATCACTCTTACAATTATTATGAAATATTCTATATGCAATATAGAATACTTAAACATGTAGATGAACAAAACGAACTTAGCTTTTCCCTTCGGTCATGATAATGAACAAATAATAAAATTAAAAAAAATGTATAAATGTATAACACAATTTGATCAAATTATAAATTTGTAGTCGTTAAATAAAATATTTGTTAAAAGTTAACAATTTTGTATACAATATTGTTTATATATTTTTAAATGTTTTTATAAATGGGCTAATCAATTGACATACGTATAAATGGTGCTTACAGCACAGTCTTTAACTGTTAAAGTGTTAACAGTATTAAACAAAACGTTTTATTAATATTAAAATTATTGCAGGATGTCAAAGATGACCCTTTAACCAATAGCATGAAGTCTGAGATTTAAAAAAAATAATACAGCAATTTTATTCCTGTCAATATTAATGTATTCGAATTAATAACCAATTTGACCATTTATAGCTTTTATTACGGTTGTACGTTTCACTTTTAGCTAATGATAAGCGTGTACTACTGTACAAACATTAAATTTTCTAATCTCAACTGCCATAGGTTTTTCAAAAATTCTGAATCTAGATACCAAAATACCAAATGCGTTTTCAATTCGGCGTGCTCTAGATAGTTAAATATTTTCTGCTTCAGTGATAAATTAGTATCCCTCCCAAAAGGTTTTAAAATGTATATTCATAATGAAAATGCGTCGTCCGCAACAAATAAGCAATCTTTAAGCTAAGTATAGCCTATTTTGGACGAGAGGTTGGTTCAAAGATGAGTTGGTAAAGACGGCGGCATCATTTGCTCGACCATTTGTCCCCACATCAATATACCGGAAACAATAATTAGCGTCTATAACAGCAAAAAAAATTACGCTAAATGTACCCTTATAATTGAAATATTCTGACCCGTTATGGGGAACATTTCGTATAGTAACGTGCTTTCCGTCAAGCGCTCCATAGCAGTTTGGAAAGTTTCATCGTTGATAAAATTCTTGTTGTATTGCCTTCCATTCATTTTCACTAAATGGCACCTACAACAGATGTTTTGTTTCATACTAGTACTAGTTCATGTAACGTAAAAAATACTGAAGAAATAGGAGAAAATGAAAATAATTCTCTGGAATTTGTAACTGATGATAAGAGATGAGATACCAATTACCAATGCTAGTCACCAGAAACAAATTCATCCTCCAGAAGTGTTGCCTGCAATTAATACTACATCAAATTCAGTCAATGAAACTTCTAGTAAAAAATGGAAAATCGCCAAAAATAATGCCATATCAGCCCTATCAGATGCAATTAGTAAGTTGGATGAAGTTGTAACGAAGAACAAAAATGATGATGATGAATTTGAAATATTTGGGAAATTCATTGCTTTACAACTACGCCAAATTCAAGCAAGATCAAGCACCATCTACAGTAATTCCTTCGACATCTCATTCCAATACCAGTGCCCTAATTTCTCCGACAGATTATGGTATCTACTCATCACCTGTCGACACAATTGCAGGATGGTCACCTGGACTACACTCAAATGGAAATCATCAGAACTTACAGGAGCATAGAATCAGTCACAAAGATATGACATTTTGGATCTTTAAAGTTTAAATTAAAGTGTGCCTTAATACATATGCAATAATATGTTACACTACTGCGTTGTGCATTTACAAAATTAAACCTTTTAGGTATTGGCTGATGGATTCTCATTAATTGCCTTGTAATTATAAGTTGATGTTATACTTACTTTTATAAAGTCTTGCAGTGCTATGTAGATTTCATGGCAGACTGAAGCTATAAAATTAGATATTGAATTCTTGGGAATTTTGTACATAAAGGCTAAGGATGAATAAGAATCTCCTGTTGCCAAATATCTTAAATGTTATGTGTACTTTTACTTTGACCGACAATGCTTCTCACATAATTGTTTTTAAGAGTAGTTCATTAAATTTGTCTTCATTCATGCTTAAATGATTTCTGAGTCCATCGGAATCTTCTGCTGCTAATTCTCGCAGCAGTGTTTGTGAAGCTTGTAAATGATTCCCCCTTAAAATCAAATTTCTTATCCAGAAACGGCGCTTTTTACGTTTTTTGGTGGTATCAGTCAAGACTTGTAGAAATTCATTCATTTAGAATTGCACTGTTGTTTCAATTTTTAAGTTAAAACGTGGGAACGAGCTGCGGTGGACAACAAGGCTTCAACGATAGTTGAATCGTGAGAACACCCCTTAAGGTCGTTAAGTAGGTATAATTGTAGAAAAGTAGTAAACCTGTTATTAGTAAAAAACAATTTGAAATTAATTTTAGAGCAGTGACCCTTATAAACCAAAGGTCTCGGGTTTAATTCGTAGTTCAGGTCGGTTGACTTTTATTCGTTATTTGCGTGTAGTGCTAAATGGCCAAAGTAAGCAAAGTGGCTTGAGATCTTTAACAGACACAAGTCTAGAGTTGGCCCAAAAATAACCAACATTTTACGATTATAGTTCATAAGACTTGACAGAACCAGCACTATCCATTTTATTCGACTATTCAAACATGCCATATTTCGCAATATTTTTGGCTGGAAATTAAGTAAGTTTGGTGGAAGTGGCCCTTTATACTCTAGTAAAACCTCAATTAGATGTCCAAATTCATATGAAATGCCAACAATTACTCACATTTTCCGAAATTGTTAATAGTTTTACAAGTTTTATTATAGAAATGATTATAACTTCATTATTTATCTTCAAATATAAATTACCTCAAATTAGAACATAATAATTTCCGAAATATTTCCTATTCCTGGAAAACTACTAACCATATAAACTGAAAAATCAAACACGAAAACAGAAAAAAAACGGTTAAATCTAATTAATTAATGTTTATTAACGAGGCGAATTTTTAATTACATTTTGCCTTAATGTTAGAAAGTAGTAACATTTACATCGACAGAATTTAATTAATTCCCAATAGCAGGAACCTCTGCTTCCTGTTTTCTTGAAAATGAACAGCACTGAAGACCTTGCTTGCATGTTCCAAGAGGAGAAATAGCAATATCACACTGAGGTTTGCAACTGTATAACATTGATACCAAAGAGTTGACATGGATGACCTTCCTCTGAAAAACGATTATAAACCTCTACTTTATAATTGATTGTTATTTGTCTTTTCTTATTTTAATCGAATGTTATTGGTTTTTAAAATGGAAGAAAGAGAAATGTATGTCATTAAGAATTAATGATTCAATAATTCGGTAGATGAAATGGTTTATATAACGGGTGTTTATAAACTGTCAACATCCCAGTAGGTTATGATTTCAGAAACATATTTCGTAATTAGATTCAGAACACAAAACCAAATGTCAAGATTTGCAAAATGTCACTGTCTATGATTTAATATAAGACTTGTAATTTGTTTTTCAAAGCAACTGAGATGTCGACAGTCGACAGTTTATAGACACACGTTATATAAAAAGAGGAAAATGACTACTTACTTCTACTAAGAATTAAAAATCATTGAGAATTTAGGTAAATAAGAGTTACTTACCACCACCCTGAGCTATTGACATAGCCACAAAAGCGGAAAGAAGAGCAAAAACGAAAATAGCCTTCATATTTTTGAATTGACCAGAACTTGCTGTTAATCGGTATATAATGTTGTCGTAATTGCGTCAGTACCTTTATGTACCTACTTGTTGAAGTACTTCTCAACACTTAGTAGTAATTTTTGCTTTTGTAAATAGTTATTGGTTTTCAATATAAGAAAAAATTACATCACAAGTGGTGCAGAATTCTTATGAACATTTTTACACTGGATAAACAATGATTGATTGTTGAAACACTTGGAGATTACATTGTTCTTTTATAAGGTGAAACACAGGTTTAAAAAGTTTAAAATAAAAGTTGTTTTAAAAAATTGAAAGTATAATAGGTATTTTGTGCAATACTTTATACATTTCAAATTCATCCAAGAAATTTCATTTCTTAGTTATTTGTACTTATTTAACTACATATCTCATTATTATTTTTGCATAAGGTAACGAGAAACCATTGCAGAGAACACATTTTCCTAGTATAAGGGAGATATAACAAAGTTCTCAACGCCAAGTCATTTAAAAATGTGGCTTTGATCCCCCTCCCCAACGTCCTGGAAAGGAAACGGCACTAGGATTATTACTTTCAAATTTCATTATTAGACTTTCTGTTAATATAAGGTACGCTGTTTAGATTTCCATTAAATTATTTAAAATTTAAAACGCAAAAAGGAATTTACCAAGGAAAATGGTTTCATTCATATCAAGCCATTGAGGCAACACCAGCACTCACAGATAACAAAATTTTTCCCACTAAAAGTACCTACCTACTTTAAAGTTATAAAAATTAATATTATCGCATCCTTCTAAATATAACATCGTATGACATTTATTTTTATTAAATCAAAAACCTGTTGCAATACCTATATTTTTTCTACTGAAATTTCAGGACTGCGCAGAAAATCATAATTTTTAAGTGGCTATCATGACGTAAGAATTTTATCTATGAATGAGAAATTTTATCAGAATAAGGACAAAATGCTGCACATTGACCAAGAAAAAGCAAAGGCTGTCATGCAGGTAATAGGTACTAATAAATAATCCTTAAATTACGACGTTAACTCAGTAATAGGCGCACCAAAGTATTAAAACCTAAATTTTTGTCAATGCAATTCGCAATACAAGCGTAGTGTTTGTTGTGCTACCAATTACTTTAGCGCCTATTGCTTCTACAGCCCTATAAATACGGTAATACGATGCGTCTATAACACGTACCATGGAACTTTAGCGCACTTGAGACCGTGCAGTATTTACGAAAAATTTGAGAACGTTAGGGGGTGTTTACTGAAAAAGAGGCTGTAGAAATCTTTAGTAACCCGTCGGACTGCTATTGGAATATGACTAGACTGGGCGACACCAAGCAATTAAGCATATCCGCCCCCCTGACATCTGAAGGACGTCAGGGACGTCTTTAGGGGAATGAAGCGAATGAGCGAAATAGTAGGACCTCTATTGGAATGTGACTAGACTAGGCGAACCAAGCAGTTAAGCATATCCGCCCCCTGACATCTGAAGGATGTCAGGGACGTCTTTAGGGGAATGAAGCGAGGGACGTACCTTCTTACCTTACTTACTCCTACCTTCTAACCTTACTTACTCCTCCTGCCGGCGCTGCTCCTCCCGGTTCTTCAGAACTCTCTCGGCGAACTCCCTGAGGCGGTCGTATATGTCTTCTGCCACTAGGTCCTGTGGGCGTGGTGGCCATCTGACTCCACGTTGTTCCACGAAGACCTGTAACAGACCCCTCTCCCTTTCTACCTCTTGTGTCGCGCAGTCTGTTAGGAGGTGCGCGCTCGTGTCCTCCGCTCCGCACTCGCATTCGCCCCTGCCCATCAAGTTGAAGGATCGCAGCTTCGTCCTGAAGTCGCCGTGCCCCGTCAGGAGCTGGGTGATCCAGAACGAGGGCTCGACCCATGACATCTGTAGCCTCTCTGCCACGCTGGGGAAGAATCCGTGCGTGATCCTTCCATCTCCCGACCTGTTCCACGAGGTTTCCCACTTCCTCAGGATATGTTCTCGGAGTTCGACGAGAGCCTGTTCGATCGTCTGCTCCCTGCCATCAAATTCAAACTCACCTATATTCACCGGGATCCTTCTTCGTATCTTCCTCCGGTACCATCTTTCTTCTGCCCTAAGTGCCAACGGCATCCGTTTCGCCAGAACTCCCAGCGCATCCGTGGACGCCGTTCTGTACGCCTTCGTTGATGCTAGAAGCATCGGGCGTTGGGTGGTGCCTAGCCCGTCCCTAAGCCTACTGTTCAGCTTGTCGAACCAGACCTCCGCTCCGTAAAGAGCGACGGGTTCGAGAACTCTCGTGTGGAGGATCTCTACGGTCTTGTGGTTTAGTCCCCATCTGGCTTTTACGACTCGCTTGAGGCTCATCCCTAGCCTCCGTCCCCTTTCTTTCAGTTCCCTCATATGAGGGATGATCGTCATTCCTTCCCCCCAGTATATCCCTAGGTGTCTTACCTCGTCCACCATACGAAGTCAGTGGTTAACCCGTCGGACTGTATTAAAAGAAGCCAATCAGGTGATAAAGATAAACCCCAAACTGTCAGAAATCGCTAGTCGGTGTGATAGTTTCGGTAATTGACGCTGAACCAACTGAGCCATGACACCCATACTGCGAACTTCAAACACGCAACGAAATCCGACGGAGCGCTGTACAAAAATAAATCATATTTTTTATAACAATAACTCTATGCAAGTAATTCTTTCACTAAAGACTTTTTCATTCTTTTCTGCACATTTCATTCGATATAAGTGCGCATCTATGTGCATTATTCGCCTCCCTTTTTTGGGACGTCAATTTTGGGAAGCCCTAAGCGTTCCGAAAAAAAGTCTTTCCCCCCTAAATCGATCACGCTCGTTCCGAACCCGTCGAGATCTTGACGCTTGGTCGCGCGGAAAATGCGCCATCGGGACCTTCGGCGAAAGACCGAAAAGGGTGGGTGGGGGGAGGATTTTCGGATGTCGATTTTCGAGTTCCTCGGGGTCTAAGACGTATATGCCTTGCGATTTTCGGCCGGTATCGCCTTATAAAGCCGAAAAATAGACAAAGAAATGGGGAAAAGAGGGGAAATTACGAAAAACAACGTCCGAATAGGTATACGTGAGCGGTAATTACAGTACAAAACGACCTTTTCCCCCTGAATCCCCCTCTTTCCGAACCCATCGAGATCCGTACCCCAGCTCGCACGTATAAGACGGCGACGTTCGGTGGAGCCCACGTACGTAGCTCGAAGGAGGGGGGCGGTCTCCGAATTTTCGAGCACCCGTGAGCGGAAAACCCATGGTGAACCTTGTTTCTAGGCGATCGCGAAGTACGCCGCGCGTACACGTTCGAAAGCGAGTTCTGAATCGCTAAAAGTTCGGACCCATCTTCGACCGCCGTTTTCGGCCAAACGGCGTGGGAAAATTTCCTCTCCCGACGTTGGCCCGCGCCGTTAAAAAAACACTGATTTCGCATACTTACTACAAAAATAACTATTTTGTGCGTTTTTGCAATCGCGGACAGATTGGCACCCTCCACATTTAGATCCGAAAGGTCATTCCGGACACGGTACCTATTTTTTAAAGCTATATCTACGAGTGCACCCCCTATGATCGAATATACGGTCCCTGATTCCTGACATAGAGGGCTACGAGCGCCAGTTTGGGCCGCTCCCGGTGCCAATTTAAATCTGACGCTAAACCATAATCTTCCCGATTTGCGTACGTTGTTTGGCGAAATTCCGCCCGAAAGCTTTGAATTTATGTAGGTATTATGATGTGTGCGGTCTTTTCGGAAGCGATTTAATTAATGTCCAAGTTGAAAATACAATGTAATGCTGTTTTAATGAATACATAAACGAAATTTAAATAAAAAGTAATTTCGGATATTACTTTTTATTTTTGATTGCTGCTCATAACCTTTGCAAAATTTAGGTCAGAGCGACAGCCCGGTAGTCCTTATATACCAGCCGCTACTTCTTAAATTCCTCGGAAAGGCTATGCTTTCCCCAGCTGAAGTAGGACGAATGGCCCCCACAAAAATTATGAACTGCGTTACAAGTTTAAACATCTTATTGGGAACATAAATTGTAGCGTTCATTCATAAAAGATCTTTTTAGGTCGAAGTGCTGTGAGGCTGCTAATAGCTAAACGACCCCGTCATAATCTACAATGTGCATGTGTGTGGTCATAGCCATAGCCTTAAAGCTGCTTGTTAGGAAAAAGTATTCTCTGCAGTGATTTCCCATTGCCTTCTGCACAGCTTGTGAACTTGTATTAAGTGTATAGTGTGTGTGTCTTGTTACTACCTATCTGAAGGCGACCACTCCGCAGACAGAATCGTTAATTGTAACCAAACTATTAAAAGGCTTCACTTCGCTCAAAGACTGACCTCAAACAGTAGGGAATTCTTTGTAAAAATCCTTACAATGTGGCAAAAGAGTAATAAATCGTCAGACTACAATTTTCCCACAAGACTCGTTCTGAACTACCAACGGTAGTAATTTTATTCTATATTTACATTTGAATTTTCAACTAACCAAGGATTCAAATGTTGGTGCAACCAATCGACTTCTACAATAAGCAAAGGTAAAAGTATGGGCACTTACACTCATGAGGGACTATGGCCGGCAGCATTGAGGGTTAAGGCCTACGTGCTAATGCTATAAATAAATAAAACTTGTGCTTGATTTCATTTATTGAAATTTTCTGTATACAGCATTAAATAAGAAATATAAAAATTATTCGACGCACTAAAATCTTTAGGAATATATCGATTCATATCATATAAATGTTCCAAGAGTTTGACCATCATAGGTTTTGATATATCAACTGTACTAACATTAATGTCCCTAATCCACTGACTAACCAAATCGGTTTGATTCTCCTCATATTTAAACAGTACTTTACACACATCGTCATTAATTTTATAATCACCATCAAAACTAACTCGTAACTTCTTTTCAAGAATCCAAAGCAAAATGGAACCAATCTGAGCTGATGAACTCTGACAAGTTAAAACGATTCTTACTGAACTTAACAAGGAAGTGTTTAAAATTTGTCCAATTGTTTTAAAAGAGTCATTTAAGGGTGCCGAATTAAAATCGTTGTTTTTATCATTAAAAGTTACTGTATTTAACCAGACTTTATGTAATTTTGATTTCAATATTACACCAATCCATGCTAAACAGCGCCTACAAATTAAAGTACAACGTTCCTCTAAAAACCCTGCTAGTACGTTCTCATCTAAGTGTACAAAACAATGTGAAAAAAAAAGTTCATTAGTTTTAGGAACAAGTGTTTGAGCTTCATTGCAATTATCATGAGCGTGGCAGAACCATTCACTCGAATCTGAACTGTCTGGCAATGGTAAAACGCGTTCAAACACAACTTCTTTACAAAAAGGTTGAGTGCAGTTATAACACCTTATACTATATGAAATAGCTGGCTTAATAGAAATTTCTAAGTTAGAAACGGAACTTGTCTGTTTGTTAATTTCCACAATTTCAAAGCGTGACGTTCCTAACTGTTGCTGAACATTTTCAGTAGCAAACCGGAATGTAACGTAATTTTCTTTATTAGAAAAACAACTCAAACTATCAGGAACAATATAAAAACTATCGCATTGTACTTGGTGCTTGGCAGATCCTATAATTAATTCAAAATTATCTAAATTTAAATTTATACCAACAGTGCTGGGTTCTACAAGAGTTACGTAAACATTTACAGACTGCAGCCGTGGTCGAATCTCCATAACCAACGATTTATACAGTTTGTATGATTCCATTCTTGCTACTTAATCTTTACGCGCTAATTTTTTAAGAAGTCCTTTACTTTCAAACTTCTTAAAAAGATTATCCGCTTCTCGCACAACAAACGGCAAAGTCACTTTTTGATAATAATCCGGGAGAAGTTCAATATTACTGATTACATTAGACAGAAGATGAGAACGTTCTGCTGTAATACCAGGCGCTTCGTATTTCAAGTATGTAAAATGCACATGAAGGTGGTAAAACGATGGTTGATAATGCAAATAAACACGTAACTGTGATGCGTCTAGACCGTATTTTGAGGTAATGGCGTTCTAAAATAATATTTATAAAGTATAATCATTTGTTATAATAATATAAAATGTCTTACTGTTGCTTTTTCTTTAATATTTTTTAAAAGAGGTAAATGTGCTTCAGTAAGGTCTCTCAATGATTTGATATCGTGAACCCGAGCTATTGCAAGTAAATATAAGGTTTCCAGAGTGGTTCCGTCCCATTTTAAATCGGGAACTAATATAAAACCGTTAACTTCATCAGTATCTTCGAATACTATTCGGTCTGCTTCTGATTTATGTTCCAATATGTTGTAAACCCACTACAATATTTTAAGTAGAATGTTTCAAATCCATACCATTTAAGCATTACCTGTAAATTAAACTGCTCCTCTGTAATGTGCGGTAAAGTAATTTCCTTATAAATGCAAGGGGTTTCGTCTACAATATAACTATTTTGCACTGAAAACTTTTGTACATGTTTTTCAGTGGCTGGATGTATTATTGTCGCTTTGATTGCTACAAAATAAAACCAATAAATAGCCAAGTCATCGTCGATTAATGTACTTACTATTCAAATCAATCTTCGGGAAATATTCGTAATTTCCATAAATATCGTTATGGAACAACTTTTTAAGGACACTTTTTTCTGTAAAATAGTCACTGTCCTTGTTAAAATTTTCTTCAGCAAATGCGGTTTTCTCTAAAAGCACTAATGCAGTACCATTCGATGATTCGAAAGAGCCTTGCATACAAATATTCTTTCTATTTGTATTATTATGCAAAATCTTTTCGAGTTTAAAGTCGGATAAATTATTTAGACTGGTATGAACACTATTTTCAGTAACTTCTTCATTTAATTTTCGTTTTTTACTTTCAGGGCCCTTGTTAAGGTTAGTTTGAATTTCTGTTGCTGCCATCTTTAATACCAGCAGGTCAATAGCGATGTTGTCAAATCGATATTTTTGGCTTTCAGGTTTAAGGGAAGTAAGTGGCCGTCAATTTTAATTATGAAAATATCCGGCCAAAATCTATTTTTTTAAATAAAGAAATAAAAATAATTTTTCAAGAAATTAGAAATAAATATACAAACATTAATCTGTTTTTTCTTAAATATGGCAACATCGCAGTAAGTGTCACTAGTACTAATTTGCCCTTTTGGGATTTTTGTTTTATGTTGGCAACCTCTGACAGTTAATAATTGTGATAACCTAAAACTAAGCTAGAAGTCCATGAATGCAATAAATAGCAACATTATCCAATTATTTAAAGATAAATACCTAAAGATTGAAACTTAAAAATGTTCGAATCACTCTGGAAGTTCGTAAACTACTGGTATTTCCGGTACCTATTGGTTACAGAGTTGTATATGGTTGACAAATGGGAGCGAGTGATGATTCGTATCCTTTATTCTATTAATTAATTTACATGATAATACTATACTAGAAGTATTTCCTTTACCCTTTAAATAGATATAGTACTTTTAATCTTCGTTACAATATTATCGCTGTTTAATAGTACGGTCGTATTGGGTTTGATTAAATTACTGTACGATTCATTGTACGGACAACATTCGGAGATAATACAGCCAGAAGTCATCTCTAATAATTATTAGCCTTTATGTGATACCTTTTGTAAAGCATTCCTTGTTAGTTTTATATTTAAATGGTGTATATAAAAATATATAATTGTAATTTATTAGTTCTGAACTTCATTTTTGTATAGTGCATGTCTTACATCTTACACAGCTGTATGGGTAACTTAATAAGGTTAGAACAAAACCATTTAAATCATCGCAACAGCTTTTTAAGACTAATTCAGTCGTGGCGATCAAAACGAGCAACATGTTTTACCATTTTAATATCAGGTTTTTTCATAGTGTCTCGAATGCCAATTCTGGCTTTGATAGGTTTGGATATCTATGCAAGTAAAAAGACTTAAACTAAATGGTCGTAGAGGTAGTAAATACCATTTGAAATACAAATTTTTATTACTGCCAATTAAACATTACAGCCAATTATAATGGATAAATTATACTTTACTTAAATATTACAGATCAGTCTTTGACTATACATTACTCAAACAGTAGTACAGATATGTTATTTGAACATGTTTTTAAGTTGTTACTTCGTAAATAGTAGGTAATGGTAACTGCTGTTGTTCTTCCACACGATGTGTTTTACGATGGTTTGAAAGTGCACTATAATGAGCAAAAGTACGTCCACAAAAGGAACACGCATGAGGTCTTTCTCCTGTGTGTGTGGTCATATGTGAACGCAGCACCCTTGCGTCAGCGAATGCTTTACTACATACACTACATACATGATTTTTTTCACCTGAAATACAAACAATGCCTCCAAATACTAACAATTTTTTGTTTTACTAACCTGTATGAGATTTCATATGAGCCGTTAGATGACAAGACATACGGTAACGTTTCGGACATAAATTACAGCCATAAGGTTTTTCACCTGTGTGTGTACGCATATGAATCGCTAAATCTCCCGAGCGAGCAACTCGTTTACCACATACGCTACATACAAATCTGTAAAAGTGATGTTTAATTTACGGTATATTTTTAAAGCGTCTACAAACCGTTTTTCTCCCGTGTGTGTCATCATATGTGCTGATAAAGTCGAACTGGAACTAAAAGCTTTCGAACATTGCGTACATGAATAAGGTCGTTCTCCGGTGTGAGTGCGAGTATGAATTGCTAAGTTATGAGCATAAACAAAGGTTTTTCCACATGCTGAACAAACATATGGTCTTTCTGCTGTATGCGTACGCATGTGAGTTGAAAGGACAAACGAGTGGGCAAAATGTTTTCCACAAATCTTACAACTATATGGTTTAACACCTACAAAAATATAGCCCTTTAGTTGCATTTTTCTCTCAGTCCGTCAATAAACACCGATATTAACCTGTATGAGTTTTCATATGACTATTCAAGCCTCTAGGATCGGAAAATGCCTTGGCACATACACTGCAAACTAACGGTTTTTCGCCCGTATGAATTCGAATATGAATCGTGAGATCATTAGCACCATAAAAAGCTTTTCCACAGGTGGTACATATATGTCGCTTTGCTAATCTGCAATTTTCGTGGGTATTATTAATAGCATAAGGAGTTACAAATTGAGGAACAAACCGATGAACTCGAAGATGTCGTTTAAGTACTTTAATATCTATATATTCCTTTTTACATATGCAACATATATGTTTCCCTGGTTTATGGCATGTTTTAATGTGCGTTTCTTCATCTAAATCTATTAAAGTTTGACCACACTTCGAACAGTGAACCGTAGGACTATTAAATACCGATTCATCACAGTCTTCTGTAAATTATAAAAAAAATAAGTAAGTTTTCTGCAGTTAACATGAACCCATTACCTTTTTCATCTTTAACATTACATTTCTTTATACTTTTTAGTCTTTTGGACTGTCGTGTTTTGGAAACAGATTTTGTATTGCCACCGTTGTACTTCTCTTCAGTTCCATTGTGCCACCTAAAATCCACAGCTACATCTTTTAATTCCTCTGCATTTACTTCAATTTCGCAAGCTACATGATCTGAACTATCATCATCGCTATGATGGACTTCATTTTTCAACATAACATTTCGTAAAGCAACATCGTTTTCTTCGCATAATTTTTTGAAAGAAAATGCGCTGTTAACTTGTTGTATACATTGTGTGCAGATTAATTGAGGTAGACCATCATTTATTTGAACCTTTAACAGATTAAGTAATGAAACTAAGAGTACAAATGTAAATATGTAACAATTTAATATACCTACCTGTACGGAAGCACATGCCATAATCATTTCATTTAAAGCAGATTCAAAGACTGATTTCATATCCGAATTTTTAGATAAGCACGTTCTACACATTTTATCGAAGTCTGATAATTTTATTTCTCGATTGATTTCCATTTTTATTTGTTTGTTTTCTAAACAGAGAGGTTATGTAAACGTTAGTGTCATTTCATCGCCAAACGAAGGCTCTAATTTTCTTCATTTAAGGTCATTCGTTTTCAGAAACAATTTGTATTAAAACATCACACATTTACATTTAATTAATACTTAATTTAATATGAAAATCTTAAAGTTGTTAAATAACCTCAACAACTTATAATGGGACAACAATGTGACCAACCTAATAAAACTGAAAACACCACACTGTTGTAATTATTAATGATAGAATGATGCAATATAGGTGACGTCATTACAAGGTCACTTGATTTCTAAGAAATATAGTAAAATTTAAAGGGACGATAGTAAATTGAGCAATTGCTTGTTGTAGGCTTTAAAGTAGGGGTTGCCAAGGGGGGCTCAGCGCCTCGTGTGCCTTTTAGTGCCCCCCCTGAGCAAAATAAAACATTCTACCTATCTATCGATCTTATCAGAACAAATTATTAAACAATTCTTGTTTTTAAAATTTATGAAATTATTGAAAATTATGAAATGATTTTTCCTAATTACGTATATGTAGGTACCTACTTTTACCGACTGCCTTGGTGTACATTAGAAATTATAGGTTTAATTTTTTAGTAAATTCTTGACAAATTTAACTTTATTAAAGTTTTGAAAAGAACCGAACAATGAAATTAGATTTATAGATATGTTTTTAAGAAAGTTCCATGACAAAAAGCTCAGGAAGTTACAATTATATTAAAAATTGTATTTAATATACAAGGTGTAACAAAAATGGTGGGCTGACTATTAACAGGCGGCTTCTACGACTAAAAATAAGGAAAAAAGATCCTATTAATAAGAGTCCGAAAATACTTCCTTTTAGAGATACAGGGTGTCCAAAAAATAAGTTACTTTTTTAAATATCTCGAAAACGATTTAAGATATTAAATTGAGCTTTCGTATGCACTGTACTGGCACGAAGAGACTCTTTTTCGATCCAACTAATAGTTTTGACCATTCCAGCAGTGGCGTGCGTGACAGCAAAAAAATAAATGATTCTGACGAAAAAAATAGCACGCCACTGCTTTCTTTCAAAATAGGTATTTGTTTCTTAATCGGCAACCAATTCTAAAAATAAAAGGCCTCTAGAGTTTTTCTGGTTGGGATGCCTCGCCGCCTTTCTATTTTTTGTGTCTCTCATGATCTCCCTGATTTCTCTTACCGTTATATTATGTACGTATCTGTCTTCTGCTGTTTCTATGTTTACATCGTGTATTTTATATTCCTGTCTGTCTTCGTTCAGCAATGTTGTATACTTCTTCCATTGGATATTACTTATCGGGTGTATCACTATGGCCACCCATCTTTTAGCTCTTGAATCTTTACTTACACCACTATAATGGGTGATTCATGCAAGACGCGCCTCTTAAAAACTTCATATGCAACCCAACATACATGTTTCCAAAGCTACTAGAAATATCTGCTAATTCAAAAGCAAAATTTGATCAAGTAGATATGTCCACAGATACTTATTGATTGCCTATGCCTTGTTGTCAAAAGTGACAGATTGAAATTTCTAGTAGTAAAAATTAATTTTTCATTAAGGTGAATTTGTATAAAAAATTATTATTTGTTGTATATTCTTACATTAATAATTATTGATATAAATATAGGTTATGAAAGTTTCCAGTTTGGAACATAACCTTGACATAATATTTAATTATTTATTGCCATTCTGAAGCAACCCATCTCTGATTATATAAATTTAATCGATTATTCCACTCATCCAATCAAATCACAGTATTTTGGTGAATTGAACCAATCACAATCGAATTAAATCGAAAATACCACTAGTGAAATTTTCTAGAAAATTTTGCGACTAGCAGCGTTGCTTAGAGACAACGTCTGTCAACATTTTTTGAGTGACAAGTATTTCAGTAGGTAATTTCATTATAATTCGAGGAATTATCATTCCGAATACCATTCGTGACTAGAATTTTACAGGAAATTTTTGCCGTCACAAACACTCTTGCTTGTTGCTTTGGAAAATCGTAACTCGTGCTGTCGCACTCGTTACGATTTTCGTCGCAACAAGCAGTCGTGTTGGTGACGGCAAAAAAATTTCCGGTAAAATTCTAGTCACTTGTGGTATTACTTCTGAGAATTAAAAGAGAATTTAATGGCTCATATTCGGAGAGTTGTGGACAGATTTGATAATACTTAAAATTGAGAGCACTTTCAACATCTATTGTAAATAAGCATAAATAATCATTATTAATTAAGTTTTGGGCTATCTTTGTGTGTATTTTTTAGTAATATGAATACGTTATTAACTATGCATTAACAGTGAGTTCATTAATCAGAGTCTAGTGTAGATATGTTTCGGGTTTGTATCCTTCATTCTTTAAGTGAAAATTATGGTAAGAAAATTTAACTTTTTTACATAAATATTGACTTGTGTCGCAACCAATTTAATACTTGTGTGTAGAACAGTGCATATCCAATATAATTTGAATCATTATTTGTGTGGAGCAGAAACAAGAAATTTCACATTTAGATTTTCGGCCTACTTCCCCTACAATCATTTATAATGAACCGAATGAACCTATATTAAAAGGCATGCCTCGATTTTTTCCAGATTTGTTTTGGCTTACAAAGATTCAATAGTAAATTAAGAGTAGTCAAATCCTATTACATTTTGTATTCTATCTTTGAAGACAAGCGAACTAATTATTTTTGTGTTTAAATCAGTGAAACTTATGGATGTCCAAAGACAGTGAAAATACTTGATTTACATCTTATTTTAACTTTTACTTTTTAAAATCTAACTTCGATAATATTTGAAATAATTATGAAAAAGTTAGGATACTGAGATACGTTCTTACATTTTGATATAATTTAAATTCAAGGCAACATCCTATCTGCCAGAGAATTCCCTCACTTTTCATTAACTTTGAAGAAATTCCTTTTTCCTCCCGATTTTAACTTTCTTAAGGTTTTTCAAACCTACCGATAAGAACTGTGTGTAAATGAAGGAATCCTATTACCCAAAGGTAATACTTTCTAGTGATGTAGAAAAGTGGTTGCCGATAAACATTTTTCGCTGAATATTGCGCTTTTATGATATGAAATAGAATATTACAATATCCAGCGCAAGCAACGCTCCAAAAAGAACAAAATTTAGAAGATGTATTGCTTGGTCAAACAGTAAATACGGGTCGATTTCGAATTTGTATTCCTGGCAAGGGAAAGCAGTATTTCATACAGCGTACGCTAGCATTCCCGACGAATATTTATTTCTGTAAATTGATTTTGTTAAGACCTACAGAAAAAGGTGGTTTAAAGTGAAAGTTTTAGCCGAAAAAAATGACACCCGAAATTTTTCCAAAAGTGATGCAAAAGGATTTAATGTGATGTATGCAGATGAAGTTAACTCCGCTGGCTGCACTGAATAGCCCCGGATGGGATTCAAAAAACACAAATATGCCAGCAATTTATGCTGCTGCCGGTGATGGATTTGAGCCACATTTCAAATGCTAATTCGCATACAGTTTTTGCGTATAAAACCTAAAATTTACAAACGCTACTTTGAACTTATTAATGGTAGCCAATCGGACGAACAGCTGGATATTCGCGCTGCAATAGCATAAATTCGTTACCTTCGTTTGAAGTTTGGACACTCTTTCAAATTAATCCAGTATTACATGAATGCACAGATTTACAGTAAAGAAACTCGATCGTTCAACTACGCGAAATATTTCAAAGTAATTACACACAAACATAGTAGACGTTTTACAATAGCAATCGACCGGGACGAAGTTAGTTCAGAAAGTTGTTTAATCTTGCAGTTTAGTTAGGGATGCAGTTGACTGCCCTACATAAATGGAACCCCTTGCAAGTACGCCCTGATTTGAATTTCAATCGCAAATTTGGCATAACGCGAACTTCCACAATTACACTCTGGACCATTACATCGAATTTCGGTCCGACTTGTATGTATCTCCGGTTATTAAGGAAACCGGAGAGAGTTCTTAGATTCCGGGCGTGATTCGGATGCGCAATCTTGTTCAGGTAAACGTAATATTTTACAGATAAAATAACTCGATCTGAAATAGAGAAACAATGTGTCTCGTTGAGACGTAGAGCACCTCCGACTAGGTATATCTAGTTTTACTTATTTCAACACGGGCTGCGGTTATTTTCCATATGAGAAATTCTGAAAGGCTTTATACGTTGCTTCACGAGCATCTAACATTCTAGTCTCTTGTTGAAGGCATAGCTGCGATTTTGGAAGCTTATAATAGTGAATTTGTATAATAACGATGCCTGAGATTAATTTCTAAATTTATAAACTATAATTATTTAAAAAACGGTGAAAAAATATTATTTCCCAAACGACAAACTAATTTATTTCGGTGATACTCTAATAGCAGTAAGGATAATTTTAAAGCTACAAAAGTTAAGTTAAACATATACCTACATTAGTAGCAAAAATTACTTGGACAGACAAATATCTTCCTTAAATCTGGATAATAACTCACATAATTAAAATGAAAAATAATCAGCGAATGATCTTTGCCTAATTAACTACACATATGAATACAATAATAGAGAATATGTAAGGAAAGCACCGTGAAACACCGAGAAAGGTATAAATCATAGCGTTCTAATAATGTATGTAGAGTTCCTACAACGAATAACTGCACCCCACGCATTTAATATAATAATCGGTTGAGGAAGAAAAGAACAGCTTTTTCGAGTAGGTGTTTTACTCTGTATTTACGTAACAAAAACGAATACTTAAAATTTAAAAAATAAAAGTTCGAAAATAAAGAAGATATGAGCAAGCGTTAGAAAAACTATTTTTAGGAAAATTGAAATCTACACCAATAAACGAATTAAAGCAGAATTTAAAAGAAGAAGGAGTGAATAATGAAGAGTCCGAAGAATATTAAACAATAAAAGTAGAAGGAGTGAAAATATTAAAAACAAACAAAGCAGCAGTGTAACATTGACTTTGACAATACCCAACGCTGGAGATAGTTAACAGTCTGGAAACTATCACCTACATCTTTCAAGTATGCAACATATTTATATATATATAATATATATAATAGGAAGACGTCATACACAAAATACAAGACAATTGTTCCTTCGAGCATTAAGGAGCTTAACAAGTCAAAAACGGAGGTCACCAAGAGGTACAATTATAAAGAAGGGTTTCAAAAAGATTCAAGATTCAAGACAGAATAGCAACAGCCAGGCAAAGGAAAGCACAGAAGACAAAATAACAGAGAAAGGAGTGCCTAAGGCAAAAGAAGAGTGAAGTTGTGGAAGCCGACAGGGCACTAGTTGGCAGAAGCTTCTGTTGAAAATAATCAACACATTGGGAACAAGTACGATATCAAAGGACTGGTAAAAAGCGGTAATCATGCCGATACACATATATGAAAATGGGGTCTACGGAATGACACTTTGGGAGTATCAGCTAAGCTTAAAAAAAGGAAAAAGTACCATGGAAGAACAACTAGGTGAAGCACAACATGTTTTTGGGCCGTGGGAGGAGTACACAAAATTCATATTAAGACAACTGTCTGAAAAAGTGGTTAAACACTATTGCAAACTTCCTCGACCAAGCAAACGCATTTGACACAATAAACATAATATACATACTAAACTTAAAACTATAATTCGAAGTTAGTAAACTACAGAAAGGCATATGACTTGGATAAGATGATGAAGCACAGAAAACCAAGGAGAAAATATGCCAACGCGGTAACCTTGCTGCCTAAAGAGGTACAATAGTTCGAGATTCTTCTTCTTCGAAGTGTCTTGCTTTTTACAGGACGTTGCCGGTCTTATCTCCATATGTCTGCAGTGTGTGTGTCAAGTGGCCTACAGACATAGGGGAGCTACAGCTTTACGTGGGCTCTGAACCACAGAAGTGCTTGCACTTCTACACCAGAGAAATTAGGCAGAAATACCTCCGTGGCTTGCCATTGCCTTCCGAGGAAAGCGGAAGTTCGAGACTAAGTAAATGATATTTACAGGAAAAATGTATACGTGTCGTGTATTCTTTTGTTTAAATGATCGCTGTTTTCCTATTCGAAAAATAAAATGTTATCATGGCACGAATCTTCTTTTTGTCCATCATATTTGAAAATGCTTTCACGTTCGTCTACTTCACGTGACCAAACAATATACCTCACAATGCACCGAGCTGAAACTCGGCAAGGGCTAGTTTGAAAAATCAAACTTATCGGCCGTGCATCGATTTAGATCATGATGCTGCCATTTCTACGTCGTTTACCTTATTTTTCAAACGACCCAGGTAAATAGGTAAATAAATACATAAATAAATGGATCTTACACTTTAATGGTACATCAAGACTGTGATTTTATATATATAGATATTTTAGAATTTTTATCCGCTTTTTACACAAATATTAATTTTTGTTTCCAATATTACCTTCATATTAAATAAAGGTTTTTGAATTTATGTGAAGAATTGAAATCGCGAAACTGAATTTAATAATTTAAAATGAAAGTTATACAATAGAATTAGTATTGTAAAGAGGCTAACGCAGTGACCTAAATAATTGAAATGGAAATAAAGCGTTGCCTTTGTTGAAGGCTGCAATGGAACATTTCTTAGATCCCAAAGGATATGTTGTGTAAGAACGATTTAACCGCTGCCATTATGTGCATGTAGTTATAATAATATACTAGACAGGATTCCGAACAAAACGTACGACTTTGCGCTACACAAGATTGCAATTTAAGTTTATTCGTCTTTATCCCGCGATCCGAGAAAGTTATTGTCACGACTCCGGGGAAATAATTAAGCGGGAACGATGGTCGGTCGAAGGAGCAAGATATTGCTATTCCACTTCAACTTTTTTAATTCCATTCTCGCTGCCCTAATTTAGCAAATTCCAATTAAAAATTTACATTAATTCGTCTGATTTGCAACAATTTGCGGTGAAATAAGGGAGGATAAAAGAAAAGTGGAAGGCGGCATAATTAAAAAAGTTTGCTTTATATTGTGGGAACCGAGTGAAATTACACCTTCCCTTTTGCTGCTTCTTAATAATTATTATTATTATCTATTATTTCGGAGTAATTATGAAATTCTATACTAAACTGGGCCTTTGATTATAAACCTCTTAAACGTAAAGTTAACAAGGCACTCCTCCTGCATCGTTCTAATAATAAACGACTTAGGTAAACACATTAAAGCATTGTGTTACCAATTAACATTTATTTTACGATTTTATATTCAACAAATAAAAACCCTTCTTACGCCATGCAAATACGGTACGTAATCGTTTTGTTTAAGCCTAAAACTTAGTACGAAGGAAAAAAATCAAGAAATTTCAATTTATCTGCCCGTCACTTCATCCCCATTTTTTGGCAATCGTAGTTCGCGAGGTTGACAGCAGCATTGGGGATTTTGAGCCCTTAGCTATTAAGAAACAAAAATGGTGTTTGCGTTGTCTCGGTCGAATATTTTATATAGAGGGACTCTGGGGCTCCAAATTCGAGCATGTTGCTTGCATTAGCGAGAACCGAAGGGAGTTTTGCGTGCTACCTCTGAAAAGCTGGTTAAACACTAAAATAACAGGTTTATTTTATGAAAGGAACGTAAGATAACTAACCGTGTATATCTAAGAGAACACGAAAATACTATAAACTATTTTGCTTAAAGAAACATAAATTCTAAAATAATATAGATATTAATTTTCTACTAGAAAAGGTAGTTGTTTTATACATTACTAAGAAAAATATCCTAAAATGTTACTATTAAAGTTTATTTCACATTTTACCAATTTGGTTAAAGCGAAATCAAGCAGTTCTTCTAAATTAGCTCCTTTTATTAGAGTTGCAGACTTTAATCTTCATCCCATTTATATTTATTTGATAAATGTTGATTAATTGGCATTGTTTAAAATGAAAACTACATTGAACAAAATATTCAAATGGTTTTGGTTTTAAATTGCAAAACCTCTGAATTAAACAGAAATAAATGCGGTTTTACCAACTGAAAATTTTAAATAATCTAACGTTCATCGACTTTTCTCAAGTGTGACAGTTTTGTTTAATTTCTAATTGGGCTAAACAGCAAATAAACTTCAAACTTTTGTAAAAAAGTGTTTAATTAATCAATCTGAGAAAAGTTTCAGTAAGACCGTGTAGCTTCTGTTAATTTTATAAGTTAGTATATCAAAGTTGAAATATTGAAATGCGTTAGGAATATCGGACGCCCAGAATACTCTGGAAATATATGCCGTATTCTAGAATAAGGGCGTTCTTACAAGAGTGGGAAGTCAACGAGTCTACGAGTAGTTTCAAGCAGTGAAGACATCCTTACACCCTATTTAAAAAAACTAGTGATATAAATAAACATTCAGTGTAAATAAGGACTACGACCGAAGATTTACTTCCGAAACGTTACAAATCAATAACCTTCCAAACTATGGAAATAGGCCAATTAACTCATTCAATGTGGATTCACAGTTACTAAACACCTTTAGGAAATATCTTTATTTCAGTATGGCGCCGAAGCTAGACTGGAAAAGTTCATGAACAAGCTCGCACACGAGGAGCACCACCTAACATTCCTCTGCAAAGCCCGTCACCACGATGTAATACCAAGCGAGCTAATCAACAAAGTTCTAATTCAGAGCCGAAGAATAACCAGCATCGAAAAGAGAGCTAGCGAAGCAGTGGTGAGAGAGAAAATAAAACAACTCCGCTTCAAGAAAGTCCAGCTGCAACAGAAATGCAGGAATCCGAGAGGAAATACGACGCACGGTGAGTGAGCAAGATTACAAGCGAATAGATTCGGCTACTCAAAGACCAAGGAAGCATGTAAACAAAACCAAAGGAAGAAACTTGAACGTCTATAGAAAGAACACTGTCCCATCCCCCATCATTTAGCTCACTTCCTCTTGAAGATCGTTAGTCCATTATCGGGTAAGACAACTTCCGGTAAGCTTCGACATTGTAGGCTTGTTCACGAATGTGCCTACTGACGAGGGAATCGCCATCATAAGGGAGAGACGCTCACAGAACGCACGGATCTCTCAACAGACACAATAATGGAACTACTAACCATATGCGTGAGAACTACATATTTTCGGATAGAAAAAAATTCTATCAATAAGAGTTTGAAATGGTCATTGGATCTCCACTATCACCCATAGTTAGTAACATCTGTATGGAGGAGTTTGAAGAACAAGCGACATTTGGGAATCCAGAAAAAACCAATGATATGGTTTAGATGTGTGAATGGGGAAGAGAAACTACGGAGATTCCTCGCACACCGTCCATCAAATTCACGGTGGAAATAGAGTCAGACAACACTGCCATTCCTAGATGTACTCGTACAAAGGAATGAGAATGAGAATTTAAGACCAGTGTATATAGGAAACTTACCCACACGAGTAGATACATACACTTCGATTCCAACCATCACAAGAGAGTGAGCGTAGGTGGAGCCAATTGGCTACACCAACGAGCGGAAACAATGTGCTGCGACGAGGAGGAACCTTAAAAGGAAAAAGAAGTAATGAAAATGGATACCCTGACACAACATCTAACCTGACCATGAGGAGTACCAGCCAGGGGCGCCCATATAACATTTTGTAGGTAGGGGCAAGACAGGCTCAGAGGGGCGGGGGGCGAGGGGGTCCGAATAATGTCTTATGACTTATGACACCTTTAGATAATGTTTTTTAATAATGTTTCTAAAGTTACTACTAAATTTCAGTAGTTACTCTTTTGCATGCAATTTAATATTGAATAAATATTCGAAATATTTTACCTTGTAACACGGATAGTAATGAATGCGAAAAAGTAAATATAGGGTAAACATACGATGAGGTGTTAAAAAATAAGAATGTCGAACACCAAAATACATAAAAAAAAGACAACCACACGACTCTAACGAAACATATGGTAGATACAAGATATAATTTTGTATTTAAAGAAATGTCGATAATAAACCAAGAAAGTAAGTACAAAGAAACTTACAACTAAAGAAATTATACATATTATAAGACAGAAAATTTCTAAAAATTACAAAAAATATTATTACCATATTCGGCATTAGACTTTGTCGGTTCGCGTAACTTACACATGTATTGATTGTTCATTTCAGAAAATACTATTAATTATAAAATATGAAAATACTAATAAATTATTAGTAATAATATTATTAAAATGTACATTTTAGTAATTAAGTATCTCTATCTAATCTTATATTCTAATCCAAATCCGGGAGGCTCTATATCGAGAGCTAAACAACAAAGAAGCGATAACTGGCAGGTGAGATAGATCCAGTGGCGTAGTGACGGGGTGTTCAGGGTGTTCGAAAGACACGGGCCCGCAGGCTCAGAGGGGCCCGGCGGCCAGCCCCCTGTAATATGTTACTTGAATACTGCACCATAATTCTATTTCCTATTTCTTTATAGATCAATAGTGCAAACAAAAGATCGCCGACCGAACGCTAACGAATATACCTACTCTGCTCTGGCGCCGCGCCACTAATTGTTTTGACTAAGTCGCAGCGAATTTAGATAAAAATGCAAAACGATACATTATTTATTATTTTCACACGAGCATAGCTCTGATATTTACTTTTTCGTTTTTGGTACTTTGACTTGACGCAGTTTACTTGCCGAGTTCAGTGTTCAGTGTCAGTAGGAAGTTGGTGCTGCAAGTTGGAACGCGATTGAGATATGCTACGACGACGTCATTATTTCACACCTTGTATGTAAAAATAAAGGTAGTCAAATGGTATTGTTTGTTGATGGTATTATTATTATTAAGGGTTTTATTGTTATTATTTTGACAGCAAAGACAGGGGCTCACGGGTAGTTTGAGACACGGGCCCGCGCAAGCCTCACTACGCCACTGGATAGATCACGCTGTGATTGGCTTGGTAAGTTTACAAGAGTAGGGGATAATCATGGGCTATAAAACATATGAACGATACAGAACAAATGAAGCACAAATCGAGAGTCAAGAGTCGATTCGCATTCAAAATCCCCGAAACATCAGACGACCGGTTAACGAAAAAACCTTAGAATTTATTTTTGTCTCATAACTGGAATATAGAGGGTGTTTGGTTCACCGACGTATATTCGAAGGGAGGTGGTAGGTGAGTTGGTTTAGAACTTATTTAACCATATATAGCATTATACAAAGTGTCGCGGTTTCTAAGATATAGCCAACTTAGTGATTTAGCTAAATTGGACGATTTTTGCTATTATAAATTTTAATTAGACACTAGGTATATTGTAAGTTTTCAATTCCTTATAACTTTTATTTTAATAGTCTTTGACATCTATTCTATCAAATAAAGTCATTTCGTACACTCTACAGTCTTTACATGTGATTAAAAAGAATTGGGACACGATTAAAGTTCGAAAATGTATCGTTCTGATATCAAACTTTGATTTAGAAAGCCACGAATAAAAAAAATTACAGTACAAGATATGTTTTGTTACATTCTTCGCATTACATTCGTTTCTATACATGTTGAAGAGTAACTTCCTTTTTAGAGATTTGAATACCGTAAACTCGTCCGTGTAAAGTATTCGACTAAAATCCCTTTTAAAGAGGAAATGTGATTGTAGGAATGTATTTCAAATGCATAAAAAAACCTGTTTTTTTCTCAAACATTCGGGATATATTTTTTAATACTTAATATTAATTTATTTGTTTGTTGTAAATAATCAATGTAGATTGTCACAGATCAAATATGTGTCGTAGACTAAAATATTCGGGTACAGAGACTGGGTGAAAATTTTGAGCCCCAGAAATAGCTTTTTGGAGAGGATCTCGCGAGGAGCGAAGTAGTTCAAGTTCAACCTACAGCGGTGTGAAAGACATTTCTGGGTTAAATACGTTAAGATGTAGTTTAATACTGAAGAATTATTTGGAAAATATGTAGTTAGTTTAAGCTAGTCAAAAATATTCGTGTTATATGTAATTACATATTTATTTTAATTCTTTAATATAAATTAGTTCTACTAAACATTAGGATAAGTTTAACTGTCTCACTCATAAAACGTTGCAGTAGTTCAGTTTTAAATGTAGTTTTTAACCGATTGTTGACTAAAAAAAAGAATAGCGTGTTTAAGTTCATTCACAATTTTTGCTCAAAGCAGTGAAATCATAATAATTTGGTTTGTACGTAAAAAATCATATAAAAATTCTGGTTAAATCACGCATGATTTATGGTTTACACTTTTTATAATTTCCCCCTTTTTTGGAAGAAATAAATTTAATTAAATTGTTGTGCTAAAGGTATCGGAATTTCACGAGAATTTTTTAAAGAAAAGATGATTTTCAGGATTTACAAGTATGCCATGGAAACAAACACATGAATGTTCGATTTCAAACAATGTGTTTGTTAAAGAAGGACCTAAAGTGACCTAATAATAAGGGTGGATGTATAACAAGCAAACTTTAAAACATTTCTATTTTGGCAAACATATTTCAGGGGTTCTACGTTGATCGAAGCCATTTTTTAAATGGAAGCCTGTTAATCTGTAATTAGAGGCTTTATGTAAATATTTTCCAATATTGTAAAAAAGTTCATAAAATGGCGAGACGATTTAAAGCACCCTTGTAAGATTTCAGACACTTATAATATTTTAAAAACCTTTTTCATAGTATTTAAGGTTGGCACTTTGGTGTAGGTTTAAGCTAAAAAGCTTAGTTAACGGTGTCTTAAACTGCGACTTATTAAACTACCTAGACTTGGTTTAAGTTCCAATTTAAGCCAGCTTAAGTTAAACTTCAACTTATTTCTTAACCAAACGAACATTAAAACGTCTTCTTGTGTATCAATACGGCGCATTGGAGTATGAGCGCATCTTGTTGAAAGCGAAACGGGGTGCCAAGAAGAACTTTTGTAAATTGAGCCCAGGTTGTGAACGATACCAGAGGAATCAAAAGATCTTTTGAAAACGCAAGCTAGTTAATATTTTGTTTAAATTGAGGATAATCCAAAAGAAACGCTCTTATTGTTTAAGTTTACAACTATTACCTTTGTTTATTTAAAAATAACTTTTGTTGGTTGGTGCTTTCACTACATCGATTGACTTGTACTTGAGAATTCAAAAGTCACTTATTTATTTACTTTCTAGTTTGAGGTAGTTTGAAATACTTATTTGAAATTTATGTGTATCAACAACAATAGTTAGTTGCGATGTGTGTTGTCTTTCATGTCCCACTTTCTGCCCTGCCCGGTGGTTTTCTAATTTGATATGCCTTTAAATTTAGCTCATTTCCCTAAGCGTTACGTTATTTAAATTAATTTCAGTAACGAAATGGTATAACGATCTCTAATAACAATCTGTTGAATAGATAGGTTCGAATTTGTAAGTCATAAAGATAATAATAATAAAGGTAATCTGGTCCTAACGATAATAGTGTTCGAAGTAAACAGCAGGTGTCTGTCTCTACGAAACGTTGTGTAAGATGGAATGAAAATTAGGTTCACTCACGTAGTTCCGAATAAACTTAATCAATTACAAAATCCCTCTGACAATAAGCAGAGCGCAAAGGGCTTGGCAGATTCTAAAGCTAATCAGCGAAGTGAACGGAATCATAGCTGTTATACTATAAGCGCACCCCATCTTCCACGGCGAAGGAGCACCAGCTCACTCACAACTCATCTTTCAAAGTTGTTGAAAGCTAGTGTCGGCATCTAGCATCGGAGTTTCAGTCGTGGAAGAGCTTCCTCGGTTTTATCGCGTCCGAGGGAATCAATCATGAAGGCGATAGTTTCGATCGGGTGCTGAGAGAGTATGACTAACCTTTCAGGTTTGGATGAAGCCGTGTCTGTTCCGGACTGATTATGCGGATCAGTGTAGGTGCTGTAAGGGTGAATGAGCGGGTGATTGGGCTGGTAGACGCCGATAACAAGCGAGACGCAGTACAGACGACGGGTTACGTTGGAGACGCCCCAATGGCTACAACTCCTTCATGGCCTTTGTCATTGAAATGTCTATAATAAAGGCGTACCCGGTGCTCTTCACAAAAGAATTACAAATTCGCCATAATTTCACAATGTGTTGGAACAGTAAAGATTGCAGTCGTCCCTTAAAGCTTACAAATAAAAAGTTTAATAACGAAAGATGTTATGGAGATCGCAACCGTAAAGGATCGTTTCCGCTGTTTAAAGTTCACATCAGGAACAAATTTATGAAACAAGACAGAGGAAAGCTTTACGTTCATGAATCCGACGAATCATTAAGTTTTTTTTCTGGTACTTGAAAATAATTCGAAAATATTGTAAAAATTTACAGTTCATGCTTCCAATCATTTTCAAGCATTTGCTCCATTATACGGATTCATACAAGCACATTTTATTTTTATTTGTGTTATCTAAACCAAATTTTACCCCCGTTTTTCATTAAGTGAGATTTGCATAGCTCAATGAGAAACATCGAACAGCAATTCTAATTTTTTCCCTCCAGCTATGTGTTTTTTAACTTAATCCTGATTAAAAAACATACACAAATGCAGGAACTTTTGTTACAATTCGCTCAAAAGAAAATTTAACTTTTACATAACTTTTTTACAAACGTTATAGAGTTTTATTTAAAATTACAAAGTTATGGTTTAAACATTTCAGAATGTGGCCAGACTGACAACATAATATTTTAGATACAGGCATGAATAACATTTTCCTTGTATGAGTCCGTACAGCCTGCCAAATTTGCAGTCTGAGAAAATTATTATAGAAGCACAAACAACCCACAACTATTGACTTTAGATAGTATGTTGCATATTTTTAATTTAGAATTTTATGCTTTATCTACAAATGTAACAAAAATGCTATGTTTCATCTTTGAATACATACTTATATTAATCTAAAAAACCAAAGCTCCTGTTACTTCGTTCAAAAATCCTTTAGGAAATATCGCTATCATGAATGTTATATGATAGCAAAATTAGTAGATTTTGAAATTATTTTTGCAAACCATATATTAATCTTCTTCTTCTTCCATTTCCTTATGCTCTTTTAGAGCGTCGGATTTGTTGTCCATTTCTTATCTCGGTTTCTGGCTAATGTTCTCATTTGTTCAATTGTTTTTCCTCTCTTCTTTCCAATTTCTGTCATCATATCTATCCATGTCTTTCTAGGCCTTCCCTTCTTCCTTTGTTGTCCCTTCTGGCCTCGTTATTCTTTTGGCCAATTTGTCCTCATTCATTCTTGTGATATGTTCCAGCCATTTCAATTGATGATATCCATAATCATTTTCCTTGATGTCCTCGTTTCTAAAGTGTCATTTCTAGATTCCTTGTTAGTACCTAAGATTCATTTGCGTAAATGCGTACATCAATATGGGCATTGTTTTTTAACTTTATTGTTCATTTTTCCTTTTTTCTAGCACCGTTCTGCATAGTTCATAATATGTTTTCTTTGCTTTTTTTACCCTGATTGTAATTTCATTTCAATTCAATTTTTCTGTCCTTTGTTATTACATTTCATAGATACTCGTACTCTGCCACTATTTCCAACTCCCCCAACTTTTATATTTCCTGTTCTTTCTCTACTATTGACTACCATCAACTAGCTTTTATTTATGTTTCGTCTTTGCATCTATTATTAGAATAATGTCATCAGCATGCAGTAAGCTATCTAGCTCTATTGGTACTATAAATAGATTTCTGTACCCTACTATCGTTTGTAGGTTTCGTGCCCCTTTCTTTGTGTTTTGAATCAGTTTGTCCATTATCAACACAAACAGCAGGGGGCTTCAACTGTGTCCTTGCTTTACTCCCCTTCTCAGTACGGACTTCTTTGAACCCTCTTCGTTAGTTGAACTTTACACCTATTACTGTCTTGTAAATACTTCTTATAACTCAGTTTCTCTGGCGTTTTTAGTAGTTTTAAATTTACCCAAATAATTACTACTTCAGAAAAATTTATCACTACAACTGGAATTAAACAAGGTGGAGCGTTAAGCCCTTACCTCTTCATAATTTTAATGGATCAAATAACTTCAGAATGTTTAAAAGATACCAGAAAGGATATCACGTATTAACTTAGCATATGCTGCTGAGTTGGAAATTATAGCAAATAACCAAGAAAACCTACATAACAACACAATCTGAATATTTATAACATAATACTCTGACAAAAAATTAGAAATCAGCAGTTAGAAATCAAAAGTTATGAGAATACCCAGAAAGCAGCACATAATAAAAATTACAACAAATAACCGAGAACTTGAAACAAGGCAGACGCTATAAAATTTAGGTCACGCAATAGAAGAAAGCCGAAAAATCGAGGGAAAAATAAACAATCGAATCTCAAGTACAAGGAAACTGCTCTACAGTTTCATAACTAAACGGGAAATCTCGTGCAAAACCAAAATAAAAGTGTTTAAAACCATATCGGTTCCGACTCTCATTTACGGTATTGAAACTTGGGTTATTATTGAAAAACATAAAAGCAATAGAAATGAGAAACCTCCGGCAAGTGCTTTGTGTCAAAATAACTGATCGTAGTAAAAATGAAGAAATAAGAAGATTATGGACCAAAATAAGATAGCAGCATCAAGCATAAATAATATTAATTCAAATTCAAGTCCGTACACAAGCAAAAAAAATTAAAGAGTGATGAGTGAAATGAGTAAACCAAAAAGTAGAAGGTGATTAAAAGGAAAAAGAAGGAAAGGGAAGGAGAAAAATGCAAAGAAAAAGAACAAAGAAAAGCAAAAACTTATTAGACCAACAAAATGAAGTATACATAACGAAACGATATTGTTTAAATGCATTCAAATATGTTCCGAATTTTCTAAATTACTTTTGCTTCTGTTCTAAATATGTATTCTTTAATATTTCCTTTTGTACGAATTTGCCGTGTATGTAATACATTTAAAGTTCAGCGAAATATTAGATTAACTGTGTTTAAATATCAACTCATAACAACTTTTAAGTTTAGAACAACTTCTGAAATAATACTAATACATTAAATTAAGGGCAGTTTTAATTATTAATTATTCACAAACCTTTGCAGTGGACGCTTTGCAACCTGTGAGTACCAGATAACCAATCCACAACAAAGGCAGTTGTATTTACCTAATAAACAGGCAAAATTACCATTTACAAATAGAATTCACACTGACAAATAATTTACATTTGTAATGTCCCCACACATAACACATGAAAGTAATGAAATGATAATAAAGCAAGAAAGAAAATGGTGAAGTCGTGTAACATCTGTCCTTTATACATTTATTTGAAACCTGTAGCTGACGCGCTTGTACGGCAATCTTATTCGACATTTTCCTAATATCTTTGGGGCTTTAAAACCTAATTGTGTTGTAAAGTGCAGTGCTTAATATGCTGAGAACCAGAATCTATTGTCAGACTTTAATAGATTCTGAAGTATAAAAACTAAAATTTTTGGCATTTTTCAACCTTCTTTTATTTGCCCCCCCACCCCCCGCCAATTTATTTACCCCTATAAAAATTTCAGAAGGAATCATAATGTTCTTTTGTTATTTTAAGAAACGGCCGACCTTTCCTTTTCAATTTTTTCAGACATTTCGCACCTCCCCCCTCACTTAGGAATAAGTAGCATCCCTCAGATACAAATTCACCACCTTACATGAAATATTTAAAATTCGAATACAGCGCAAACGGTCTCGGAATCAAATCCGAGGCGGTTGCTCAGCGGGTGGTCTACCCAGTCACTGAAAATAATTGGGAACCCTCCAGTTGCCGGTCATGCTCCCTTGCGGGGCGTTAGTGCCTATACTTTTACTTCTGAAAAAATGAGCCATTCTTACGAACTAGGCAGAAACTTTGAAAGGTACCTATAGAGAAAAGCAGGGCCAGTTAAAATTCAACATGCGATGGAGTTCGGGAGTTATGATAAAATAAACTCCTGAGAAGAAGTAGTTGGGCAAGTTATTCAGAATTGGTTTAATTTTCAAACCAGTTGTCTGAAACTGGAACTTCAGAGTTGCTTTTCGGCGAGAGATTTTAGCTACTACGTTGTTCTTTTAATTTAAAAATAATCAAAACCAATTTATCGATTTGTATTTGTGACTGTTAGTTGTAAGTTGTGAGTATACTTATAGTCCAGTCAATAAAGGGTTTGTAGAATGCATGGAGGGTGTCACAATTTTTGACTTTAGGGATTTGTTTGGAGTCGTTAGGAGGTAAACATACTAAAAGTCCCCGGACATAGGTGGTGAGCGGGGTGCAGGAGGGGACTCAGAAGGTCTCAGTTTTTGTTTTTTTGCTTATATCTTGAGGACGGTGCATCTTATCAAAAAAGCTATTATATACAAAATCAAAGCTGACAAAATTTTCTACATTTTTGCGTTTTAAAGTTTTTTTTCTATCTCCAACCGTTTATGAGATATATGCTCTCAAAAATCGCTAATTTTCGAAAGAAAATATTTTGTCTGGCGTTTTTCGTTAAACTTTTCTCTCTAGCATCTCATCTAAACGGTTTACAGAAAAATTCCCACAAAAGAAGTTGTAGAGGATTAAATTTTCTTTAAAATGGTATACAGGGTGATTCAAATTCGCGTGTATACATGGGGATCTTGGAAACGGTAAGAGATAGAGAGTCGGTTAAATGGGGACAAAGTTGCGTAATCAAAGGACCAACAATGTCCATTTAAAAAATCATGGCTAACTTATTCAGTTTTTTAAATATTTGAAAAAAACTAAAATGAAATAGTTAGCCTTGATTTTTTAAATGGACATTGTTGGTCCTTTGATTACGCAACTTTGCCCCCATTTAACCGACTCTCTATCTCTTACCGTTTCCAAGATCCCCATGCATACACGCGAATTTGAATCACCCTGTATACAATTTATATATTTTTTTCGAAAATTAACGATCTTTGATAGCGGATATCTCATAAACGGTTGGAGATAGAAAAGAACTTTACGAAGCAAAAATGTGGGAAATTTTGCCGGCTTTGATTTTGTATATAATGACATTTCGCTAAAACGCACCGTCTTCAAGATATAAGCAAAAACCCAAAAAAGGGATCTTCTCGGTGCCCCCCTGCACCCCGCTCACCTCCTATGTCCGGGGACTTTAGTATGTTTACCTCCTAACGACTCCAAACAAAGCCCTGAAGTCAAAAATTGTGACACCCTCCATGCATTCTACACCCCCCTTTTGAGCGTTCGTTGACTGGACTATTATGATATAAAATAAATATTAGTTAATTATAAATTTAGTGTCGAGACAACTGGGTATTAAAGCGACTTAGGAGGCCTTAACCCTCCATGTTACCGGCCATACTGCGCCTGCGGAGTGTAAGGGCCGATACCTTTATCTTACAAATTAAAAACATAAATATAAATAGCTATTTTCTACAAATACAAAAGCATGCTTCTGGCTCTTTAACTTATGGTTTAATTATTAAAAGACTTATCAATCAAAGTTTGGCAAAAAATGGCTCAAAAGTTTTGGTGGATCTTCCAAATGTTTAAGCACATGCAACAGTAGAAATGCGGGCATTACAAATAAAAATTTCTGACGTACTCTTTAAGCAATTCCAAGAGCTTTTCCGGTACACAAATATTTTAGTAATTACCCTACGTAATAGTTGTTCCGGACTAATTAATGTAATGATGAAAACGCCAACTCAGCCATTTACCAGGCCAAAGTTTCAACCCTTTTTCTTTGAATTTTCATCTCCTTAACTTTGTAGCAAGAGAGCGACATCCAAGTCATATATAACTTAGCAAATGCGGGTAGAGAGAAGAGCTGGGATCGTCGCCTGCTCGTCGTGTACTTTCATTAGCGCTGCCGAGGACGACTGATGAGCTATTTCTTACGCTGTTAACGAGCAAACAGATTTTTTAATAAGGCACCTCGGGGCCGAGATTGCCGCTAGAATGTGACTTTAGGATATTTACATAAGATCCCTCTACCATATCTCACTCCCGACTACCCCGAGATTTATTCTGGAGCATCAATTCGCGACTTTCTGCTCTCTAAAAGTGCGAAATTCGACAAAATCTCTACTTATATCAATACCAGGTTTGCCTTATGGTTATTCGCAATAAAGAAAATCGTTCCCGTTTTATGTTCAATCGATGGGATCCGAATTTTGGGACTCAATACGGCCGTGTAAGTACAAGGTGGCCCTTGTTACTTGTATAAATCTAAATGGAATCGATCTGGGTGTGCTGTATTCGGGGATAAATTGGGGGCAAGGGATGTTGTAGGCCCGTGAGAACTGTCCAGCTTCAGCTGGCGAAGTGGAAACCCTTGTCTCTCGGCTAATAGCCTCGATATACCTTCACTTGCTCCTTGCTTATTCCTCCCAAGAAATAGATTGTCTACAAATCCTTCGAAAATAAAAATAAATAGGGCCTGTCAGAAATGATGTCTGAATCGAAGACGATTAAGCAACAGTTTGCTGGAGTTGTTTTATGGAGTCCATCGTCGAGGTTCTTGCGTGAATTAAATTCCGTGGAAGTTTTTCTGAGGTTTGCATTTTAATTCTCGCACCCCGCGTACGTAAACCAGAAGGGTATGACATAAATTTTGCGGTTAACTTTCTCCTTCTAATCTGCCTCCAATAAATAATGGAATACCCTCGTCACTATCGACGTAACAGACCAACAGACATTCCTATCGTGTTTGATTTGGATCAGTTAGCGTAAGGATCTTTTGCTTTGAAACGCTAATTTGGAAAGAGAGAAAAAAAGAGGCGAATCTATGCAAGTAATGTTCGCATGAAGAAACTTTCAGCGCGAACCAAATTAAAATTCCGCCTATTTACATAAGCGAAAAACAGGGGAATTATACAAAGACAAAAACTTCCTCCCTCAAAAATAACCCGTAACTTTGCATTATGCGCAGAAATATCATCTGAAAAGCATTTAGGATTTGAAATTATCATAAACCCTTTATTTGCACGAGGCACCGTCACTTTTCGAGATGGAATTGCTTTATATTTAGAAGATATGTTAATTTTTGCAGCTTAAGACGCTGCAGTGGCGGAAAGAAAATTCACAAGACCGGAAAATTAGTCTTATACTCGTTTGCAACTTGGAGTATTGGAAAAGCAAATTTTTCAAGTAGTGCCGTGCCGTTTACTATGCACCTAATGTTACCAATAATCACAAAAAGAAGACATCCTCATTAACAAAAATATGCGGTATATTTAAAAACACTCGGTTGTTCTCATCGCATTCAGTTGGAAATGAGTTGCTAACTCATTACAGCAATTAAGGCAACCGATGCACAAATATATCTGTTAAAATTTAATCAACTTTTGACTGATATTCAGTGTAGCTAATTAAATTTCCATAGCCTACTATCTTGGCGTGCGCTTCGAGCTCCCAACTTTGAGAAATTGTTAGGCATTTGTTTTAGCTTGAGAAGTGCTCCACTTTGCTCGCTGAATTTGTATACCGTGCTTAATTAATGCTTAAAAACTGTAATTTGTAATTAAATAATTGGATTAAGTAGAATTTGTTGGTGCATTTATATACGTATTATTCAGATTTGCACAGGCGTGTACCGTTCAAAAACTAAAAAAGAATATTTAGTAGCATCGCCGCCGGTTGAAATTTATGTAAAAATTTTAAGGGCCGAAGAGCGGTCGAGTGCTTTTAGTACTTACAAGAATTGGATCTTGTAGTAGTGGTGTTCGATAAATAGTAGGAGGATTCTTTGAGCCGGCGGCTAGCAATATAACAGACAAGGTTAAATGAGATTATTGATGAAGGACTCTCCAAGTCCCGGACAGGCATCTTCTTTGCACGGAACACTGACAACGCCTTTGTTCGATTTGGCGCCAGAGGCACCACTCGCTCACTCATCCTACCCTATAGGTTGTTGGTACCGCCGTCATTCTGAAGATACTATCGGATACAACACCCTCAATCCACGCTCTGCTGCTCGTTGTGTTCTCTGATAATAATAACGTCTCGAAAAATTATTATGGATAACTCTAGAACGGCTGCTGACGATGACAGTTGCGAAAACAACGCGTCAGAAGGTTTCAAGGGCTCGGAAGGGTTGTTTTTCGTTAATAAAAAGTCGACCGCTGCTATATGCCGAAACCTCAAGTAATTAGTTGCGGATGAGAGTTAAAAATCAATTTACTTTTTTTTACTTTACAACCATATTTCATTCAGAACGACGAACGAAAATTAGTAACATAAAGTGTCGGTTGTGGTTAAATTTAAAAGCCTTTTTTGGAAATTTGCATTATAAAGATTGTTCTAGACATCACAGTTGCTGTATATTGCCTTGACAACAGAGTTCAATTGACAATTAATCTAACAAAGCAGTCGAATTACAGCCCATAACCTGTAACTAATAAATGAAAACGAAAGTCTAACTTGATACGTTACTCCTGGCGCCTCCACCATTTTATTATTCATTTTTCTTTGAAAATCTAGCCCTGTGAACTGTAAGTAAGCTAATTTTACGAATTGAAATTACGCAGCCATCAAGTATTTAAAAATTGTAGGCCTTGTAGGGCATAATAAAGCATGAATCTTGCTTGATAAAATCATTTTAAGGATATAATAAAATATCAGTATTATATTCCATATAATAATTACAGCTACAGTGAAAGCTATTTATTCGCTAGTTCATGGCAATTTAATATTATACAAGAGTACGCATTTTGTGTAATAATATCTGATTATGAATTAAACACCGTTGTTGTGAAATTGAAGCACTCTCAGTTTAATACAACAGTGACGTAGATTAAAACCTGAATATATTTAAAATAAGTACAAAAAATGGTAACACTGTATCAAGCCGTTAAAGTTTAGATTAATAAACAATAAACTAAAATATTAAATCTTTCGCGTACATGATTTCTTAGTGCGCTTTGCAGAATTTTAAGCATCTTCGTTTAAGAGAAATTGAAAGAAAAGCAAACGCATTCACCAATTGTCACCAGGCCGTCACTTTCTTCGGGATTCTTAAAATAATGAAATAAATAATTTGAAATATGCAACTAGTTTGTTTATTATTGGGCAAAATCTAGGCTTCTGGATGCCAAGAATTTTAACGCGCGTCAACTGCTATGGTCCTTTGGCAGTGCCCGATTAGAATTTTGCCGAACATAACGGATTTCCACTCCTGGAAGGCATTTTTATCGTCTCAAACATCGTATTGCTACGGAACCTACAACTCTTTCACTTCGAATTTCAGAAATTTTTCCGCATTTTAAAATCAGGCCGATTTGCACTGAGAATCGAACCTGGGATTTCTGGCTTATAAGGTATTTTAGAAAATGATTGTAGGAGTTTTGTTGAATTATAACATTCGAAAATCCTGATCAAATACAGGGTGATTCGAACGTATTGTTATTAATTTAATTAAATAGAACAACTTATTTCAATAAATCATGTGTAGCAAGTAAACAATAATCTCTGAAAACAATTAAAAAGATCAATACAAAAATTGGTTAGGGTCACTGGTATCTAAAATTATCAAGCGCCTTACTGACAAGATAGTCCAGATAATATATTACGTAGGTCAGTATGTCAGTCACTCTTCGAACGTTTTAATGGAAGGTCAGCCTAACCTTTTAGCAAGCGAATTAACTGACGCTACTTTAATTTACGGGGAAGCTCTTCAGAATGCTGCAGCAGCTCTGAAAGGTAGTTTGTGTTTGTGTTGTGTGTGTGTTTGTGTAGAAGTTAATGGGGGCACGTTTGAACCTCTTCTGTAGGTCCTGTTCCTCTTTATTAACAACAATTTTTTCTAATCTCACTTTTTAAACATGCTAATAATTGTTTACTGTCAGTCTCAAGCCTGAAAAATTGTGAGAGAAAAGTGAAACCTGTAGATTACATAATTGTGTAATGTGTCATTTATTTTTGCAGAGTCAAATTTCTATCACAGGCTTTTTAAATGCATATTAGCCAGCGGTTCTCAAAAGCGTGTAACAAAAATCGCGATAAACTTAAAATTTTTGCTGAAATGTACCTACTTCTATTAAGGTCAGCATATACTCATTTAATTTAATGACAATACTTTTGAATCACCCTGTATAGAAAAGGTAAAATGGAATGTTTTGCTTAAATTTCAAATACATGAAGTAGCTGGAAATTTAAATTTTATCTCGATAGTTTTCAGCGATTTAGGATTTGATATTATTAGAGTCACTGTAAATGTCTCTCGGTTTATACTTCAGTAAAAATTCATGTGAAACGTCAGGTTCACTTAAATAGTTTCAAATATAATTGCATACGAGTACGAAGTGGGTTTAAAATAGTTTTCTATTACCCAAAATTCAAACGAAGTGTTCTGATAATACTACGAGTAGAAAATAACGCAAATTTATATTCTTTTTTAATGCGTTTGTTAATCAGGGGTGATAATTCATCAAATATTAAAATCTACTTAGTTGTGAGTGACCTCCGGGGATTAATTCGGTAAATAATGTAAATTTTGATTTGTTTTGGATTAGATTTGTTTGTAGAAGCCCTGTTGATTGTGTTTAAACACGGTTCATAATAAAGAACTATTTTTGTAGAAATTTACCTTCATTCAAGCCCAATTTTATGTTAAAGATTTTTCATATTTCTTTCGTATTTTGCTAGGTAGCCCGTGTCACCAATTACATTTGCGAGCAGGGTATTGAATATTTTATGAAAATAAGGGAAAAAATGTCTTCAACAACAATACTGCATTACAGAACGGTGGTTTCCCAGGGTATATTCTTATTTTGCTATCGTTCAAAAGAAGTAGAGCCTTGATGGCGAGGGTTCGCGGTTGGGGCGCGTATAGTGTGTACTTTCAGCTGCACTTAGGCTTGTAGTGTTGTTTAAGCCCTTGGGGTTGCTACCTCCTCGCACAGGCCATTTCGGCCTAGTTACTTATGCAAATGTATCGTGTGTACCGAAAAGGGTTGGTGACGGTACCGTCGGAACGCGCATATTTTTCTCGTTTACTCTCCCCGAACAGGGGACGATAGCAAGCGCTTATGAGTATGTCCGTCATAATTTCATTACGGCAATTAAACTTACTGCCATGCACCCCTGGCAATCATAACTACCTCTACTGAATTTAAATTTAAATTCGAAGTTCTGATGTTTCCCCCTTTTTTTTCCTTTAACGCAGTGGGATTTGGATCTAAAAAAATTATTAATGTTTTCGAGAACTGCCGACCTTTTTTATTATTACATCTAAAATTAAAAAGTTTGATTTATGTTCGCTATGGAATATTCTGTTTATCTCTGTAAAATTTTTCGAATACCGCGGGGTAAAAAACACAGCTGAGTTTGAAATAAAATATTTTACCTCGCCCTTTCAGACTTACACCCAACTTATTTTCCAGAAAGTGCTCGTTATTTTCATAAATCAAAATTTAGGGAGCGCGTTTTAAGATTTTATATACTACCGAAGCAATTTTCGAGCTGACCACGTTATTTTAAGTGGAATAATTAAATAGTAAAGCTACGAAATCAGGATAACTGAAGCTTACAAAGTTTTCCTTAATTAAACTCATAAAATCGACTCAGCGTTCCATATTCAAGCACCTCACATAACTTCCTCCAAAAAATGAACAGAAAAAACCTTAAATTTGCCACTTTATCTCTTTTATTAAGGTT
Source organism: Melanotus villosus (assembly GCA_963082815.1). Classification (NCBI taxonomy): domain Eukaryota; kingdom Metazoa; phylum Arthropoda; class Insecta; order Coleoptera; family Elateridae; genus Melanotus; species Melanotus villosus. Next base: position 59,363,086 of record OY720425.1, read on the forward strand.
TTAGCTGTTACATAAATAACATTCTGAAATATTTAGCTCTGATGTGCTCTTACGTATGTAAATCGTCGTATTTCTATATTATCAAAATTAATTAAATTTACAGGCAACATTCGAAATAATTCTAAGTAGTTTTCTGAGTGCCTCTTTGCTAATCTCAAAGGTTTGAATTCGGAATCATAATTTTCATTGCGTTGATATTTCGAATTATGATTCCAATTGATTACGAATTTTTGCATAAAATTAGAATTTTAAGTCACGATCACAAAATAATCAGAGTTACATTCGATAAATCCGGAAAAATTTTATACTTCTTAATTAAGTATTTCGCCACCAATAATAATTACTAAAATGGAAATTAAATTAACAAACTTCGCTGGTATTTAAAGCTTTTTGATTTGTTTGAGAACGGAGACTTGTCTCCAAAATGTTACGTTCGGCGAGTTAATAGTTTATTAAACTAATTTCTATTTTAGCAACTACTGGCGGAATGTCCAATTAACAAGTACAGTGTTAAATTCGCTACAACCAACGTTTAAAAAATAGCGAAAACTTGAAGGAAAACATCATTCCCGTTTTAATTTATTTTTTTTGTCGAAGACCATCTATTTACTATCTGCTTGGTATAGCATTAAGTAAATTATTTAACGAAATGGTTCAACAAGGGAAGCAGACATCCAACGGTATCTCTTTTGCGCTATCTAACGTATGTATAAGTATATATTGGGTGATTCACGTAAGACGCGCCCCTTAAACTCTTCAAATGCAACCCAACATACATGTTTCCAAAGCTACTAATACGTGCAAATCTACCCGGAAAAATTGCTATTTTGTAAGTTTTTTTTACTAACAATATTTATTGATATAAATTTATTTTTGTTTTCTTAATTTTTTAGTTATTCTTTCAGTTTGAAGTATAACCTTGTGCCCGGATCATTTTTCTGTGTGTAATGATAATCCTTAAAATCAAACCGCTGCCGCTACACAATCAGACTGATTGGGACCACTTCAGAGAAATTCTTGATATGAACATATGAACATTCCTCTCAAAACAGAAAAGGATATTGAGGAAGGCATGGAAAATTTAACACCCATTCAAGAAGCAGCCTGGAAAGCAACTCCTCAGAAAAAAACATATTGTACAACCTATAATTATCCCACAATAATTATAAATAAAAGTAAAGAGACAAAAACTGGATCTAATAAAACAGCGCCTTAGATTATCTATTTTATTTGCAAAATTATACCGTTATTTTTTTAAATTTTTGACACTCTGTAGCTCGACAACGGCTGCCCTAAGACCCCATGTTTATATAACAAAAAAACCTTATTTTTGGTCTCACAATACGCCCCTGGAATTTTGACGTATGTATAATAAACACCCTGTATATTGATCTATAGTCAGTAATTTTACCTTGCTGCCATTCATAATTTGATTTATTTATTTATTTATTTTTATTTAATCTAAAGTCCATTTGTACCGTTAGGTGTTGGACTGTATAGTTAACATTTACATCTTATTATTTACATTTACAATAAGTATATTTATTTGATAATAGTTGCATATTACATTTCACCCTTACGCATCTTTAATTTTTCTTTTCCATAATTTTCTGTCTTTTGACATTGTTCTTACTTCTCCCTAACTTATTCCTGGGTTTTCATCCACTTGTCTAACTTGTTCTTCCCAACGAATTCTTGGGCGTCCTACTTTGTTTCTTCCTTGAGTTCTCGCTTCATACACTTGTTTGGTTATTCTATCTTCTTTCATTCTATGTAGGTGTAGGTGTCCTAATCAGCTCAGTTGTCTTTCTTCTATTATCTTCTCTATGGGTTTTATCTTCAACTCGTTCACTATTACTGAATTCCTTATCCTATCTTCTCTAGTGATCCCTTGGATTTTTCTTAAAAATCTCATCTCAGATGCCTTGATACGGCTTTTATTTCTTTTTGTTAAGACCCAGGATTCACTTCCATAGGTTAAAGAGGGTCTTACAACCTTTTGGTATACTTGGGCTTTGATTTCCTCTGGAATCTCTTTTTTCCAAAGAATGAATTTCTAAGGTAGTTGTATAGCCTCCCTACTTTTCCTATTCTCTCGGATATTTCTTTTTCTATTTTTCCGTTGTTTTCTATTATTGTTCCCAAATAATTATAACTTGTGACTTGTTCTAGTGTTTGTCCGTTTATTTATATCTCGTGTTTTTTTTCTTTGTTGGCCATTATCATCGTCTTTGTCTTATTTATATTTATTTCCATGTTTATTCGTTTTAGTTCTTTTTGATATTCCTTTAGATTGTGTTGAAGTTTTTCTTCCGATTCTGCTACGATCACCATGTCATCCGCGAATAACATTTCTTGAAGTTGGATAGTTTTTATTTTCCATGTTCCTATTTTCATATTTACACATTTTTCTTTACATTTCCTGATAGCTTTGTCTATTACAATTGAGAATAGTATCCTTGTTCCAATCCTATCCTTGACGTAAAAACTTCCGATTCGTCATTATGTGTTCTTACTTTATTTATATTGTATCTGTATAGTGCCTTAACTATTTCTATCATTTCTTCCTCTATTCCCCTTTCTCTTAGGCATTTCCATACATCACTTTTTCTTATCTTGTCGAAGGCCTTTTTCAGGCCTATGAAGACCATATGTATGTCCTTCCCTTTCCTTACTAGCTTTTCCCCTACTTGTCTTAATATAAATACTAAATCTTGGGTGCTTCTTCCCCTTATAAACCCGTGTTGTGCTTCTCTTCTATTTTTTCTCTTATTCTGTTTTCAATTATTCTCGTAAATACTTTACTTGGTATACTTGATATGGGTATCCCTCTCTATTTTGTACATTCTCTTACATCTCTTTTTTTTGTACAACGGTAGTATTATGCCGATGTTCCATACTTGTGGTATTAGTTTTGTTCGACTGATACTGTTTAGTAGGTCTGTGAATATTGTTCTTGTTTCTGCCCCCATGTATTTTAATATTTCCGCTGTAATATCATCTTGTCCCGCTGCTTTCCCTATTTTTAGTTTGTCTATAGCTTGAGTAATCTCTTGTTCTGTTATCGGTTGTATAACACTTCTTTCAGTATCTCCTACTTGTATTGTTTCTCGTTCTTGTCCTTCAATGTCTGCTTCGGTTAATTCCTCGAAGTATTGTTTCCATCTATCTATACTGTCCTTCTCATCTGTTAATATATATTTTTCTTGTCTTTTAAGTTAACCAGTCTCGGTGATTTTTTTCATCTAATCTGCTTCAGTATGCCATAGAATAACTTCTGATTTTCTGCATAGTGTTCTTTCATTTTCTCACCAAAATCTGTCCAGGATTGTTTTTTTGCTTCCTTCACTGCGTGTTTGACTTCTCTATTACTTGTTTTACATAATTCGTAGTCTTCTTCTTTTTTTGACCTTAGATATTTTTTCCATTTTTGTTTTTTATCTTTTATTTTCCGTTGTATTTCTGGAGTCCGCCATTTACTTCTTTTGGTATGTATGTTAGTTGTTTTGACTGCCCCACAACTCTCTTTGGCGGCTAGAATCATATTTTCTTTATAGTATTTCCATTTATTTTCTACTCCTATTTTCTTTTCAGCTTCTTCCATTTTTAGTCTATTTTGTAGTTTGAAAGTGGTTAAAGATGTAAAAGTTCAAAGACATGCAGAAATTGGAAGTGACCATTACCTAGTAAGGATGGAAATCATAAAGAAAAAAGAAGAAACAAAACAAAACAAACGGAAAATAATAATAAAGGAAAAAATTAAAAGTTACAGACTAAAAGATGAAGAAACCAAAAAGGCATACCAAAACATTCATAATTTGATAAGGGTAATCTTCTTTCATGAGCACTCTCCACTAATCGTAGGAGGGGTATTGTTATTTATAATATGATGTATTATAAAGGGCGGTGGTTTATCAGAGTTCTTTTTATTTTTGCTTAAAGTGTTAGCATTACCAACTTCCTCTATTTGGATTGATATTTGCCAGGTCTCGAATCTTATTATTTGTGGATTTGATCATTTTTGGTCGCTGCAGTTTCGCGTAAATTATTTAAGTCTGGTTTTTCTATAAGATCTCACTTCTTGAAATTCGTGTACGTGCTATTATTAATTGGTACGAATTCTGATTCAGGCCGTTGTTAAAAAGAGTTTACCGTTTGCAGTGCAGATTGCTGATAAGGATGAACCTGCTTTGTAAAACACTGATTGGGAATGAGCCGTGATGGTAGGTATAATAGCATTTGCATTTGTGTTTGACCTACTTGAAATTGCTGTTCACATCCGAGGAAATAGTTTTGAGTATTAATATAATAACTTTGATTGGGATTAGGTTGCATTTGATAAGCACTTACCCCTCCACTGATCGACTGTATTACTTAAGTCTTTTAATTTGTTTTAACCGAAACTCATTCAAGAATGAAACGCTATTTGACGTTCAAGCACTTCTGCACTTTTATCGCTCACTTTAACCCTGTCGAGCGGGACATCACGTATCATTACTCTTCAAAAGTCAAATCAGTACTGCTTAATTTAATTAGTTGGAAATGTTTAAACGAATGTTATCAACTTAAATACTAAGAAATAACTGTTTGAGTTGAATTTCAAGGTGTTAATTTTGAATTTGCATGTCTTGAATTTGTATACAAAAGTGTAAACTAGGTTAATCCAGTAAACCTTCGTTCTGAATCAAAAGATATTTTCGAATGTAGGTAAGGATAACTGATAAAAAGGATTCATATGGTTTTATTTCTAATTAGATTTTAGACTAACCTTCTGGTTTTGTTTATCTAAAAGTATTATACCAAAGCATACACCAACTTAAAAGCAATAATTTCGAAAAGTTTTCTGTTTAAACGTTTTACTCATTCAATGCGTTTTCTAGCATAGCACACCGGCAAAACAAGGAGAATCACTAAAATATTGCATTCCCAAATAAAGATTGGTTTTTTTCATGTATTTTGTTAAATAAATAATTAAAGAGAGTTGACCCACTTTGTTTACGTTAAAGTGTTTGTTTTTTTAATTTTTAATCAATGTGTATACTGTTTGTAAAATGAGTACCACAATACGTTTCAAAATCAGAATTCGGAATATTAGTACACCGCATTTTTGCGTTTTAATTTAATTTTGTTGTTTCGAAAAACAAAAATTCTTGTACCAATGTTCCCTACAGGGGAATTTTTACATTGGATTTTAATTTAAGAATGATTTGCTGCGTATTCACGTGAAGGTTTAATGACGATAATAATAGCTCCTTTGTGGTTTCTGGTTAACCTAAACATTCGTGCAACCCCTTTGTTCTGCGTAACAGATGATAATAGTGAAATTTATGGGTTTTGTAGTGAGGGTAAATTTTCTCGGTATAAAAAACACATTAACAATAATAAATGAACAAGTTCTTTCTAGATAATTTACGCTGGAATATGATTGAAAAAGAGCTTTCTAAAGTGCCTGATCCTTTTAGAAGTTCTCGTCTGGGATATAAATCGTTATTACATGAACCGTGTCCATTTTCGCTTAGCTTAGCTAAGCATATTCCAAAGTAATTTTAATTTCCTCAACCGCAGCGACGTCAGTTATCCTGCGGTTTCTCATAAACCTGCGGTCATTCCTCTTCCTCATCGCCGTCTCCGAGATCCTTATTTATATTCCTAACGTTCTGAATATTACAGCTTTAATTATTCCATTTCGAATACTTTGATTTCAATTTAAGTTTATAAAAGAATTTTTAATACTTTTATATTATTTCTATTTGAACGATAAGCTCCGCCGTCGTCTCTAGCCGACGGAAGGTATTAATTTATTAACGAGGCGAGAAGACACGGTAATTTCCTTTTTTAAAAAGAAGAACCTATCTTGTCTCGTTCGTAGCTAAAGAATTAACGACTGCGAAACTGAAAATTCCGTTATTAGTATTAGGTAGCGGGCATCGGGGTATTAAGTTCTCTTTCGCCGGAATTTTTAAGGTAAGGCTCGAACGTCGTTAAAAGAAGAACCAGTAGTAAAAATAAAACGTTTCCCACGTGATAAACCGCGTACCTGTCTATCCTCAATTTACAACCCTCATGAGACCATGAATATAAATCCAAATTGTGATATACCGCGGAAGTTACGATACGACTTGATAGATAAAATTATTATTACAACGCAAACACGCTAAATTAATATATCAAGTTGATATACACAGCCAATCTACCTACGCACTGCTTATTTAGAATTCATTTAACTAATTCCGATAGAATTGCCCTCTCTTTTCTCAAAGGATTAGCCCCCATCGTCACCTCTCGCTTTTGCGTTATCAGTTTTCACCAGGCTGTATGCAGATTAACTATAAGACAACATTAGATTTTAACAAACACTGCAGACGTTGTGCCGTCTAAATTTTACGTCTTTATTCCACCCCCGGGACGAGAAAAGGACAAAGGCTGATGTGCTAGTTCTCTAGTTAACTCAATATTATTACTAGTCTACCCCTCACTACGAGGATTCCAACCCCCGGGGTGCGAGCGATTAAAAGGGGTTTATTTAGAAATTAGCTGTGTTTTGTTAGCGAGGGTGTCGACTAATGCATTTATTGCAGTTTTATTACCGACGGAAGCGGGGGCGCCTTTTATTAATAAGAACAGTGTGAAGAAATATGGACTACTCGCTGCTTTTCAACGCCGCTCGTTAATTAAACACTCATCTTTGATGAGAGATCGCAACCGGCACTCAATAAAAACCCTGTTGAGCGGCAAATTTTGAACGTTTTCCCCGGTTTCTCCGGCGCTTCTTTTCTCCTATATTAACTAACTTAAGATAGCGTGTCCCTCGGCCTCGTTGCCCTTTAAATTATTAATTAATTCAGTCCGAGGGCATCCTTGTGTCAATATGTAAACCGGCACTTCATCAAGCTTTGTAATGGCCATAACCATCATCCGTACCATTTCGTTGAAAACCTGAAAAAGGAGAGACAATCCGCGCGCGTGCACTTTTATCGTAAAATATGTTAAAGGCGTACCACCTTCTTAACATCCCCTAAACTTTTCCGCTAATTTAGAGCTTTAAACCGCGTAGGGTTTCCGGAAAAAATCGCTTAATTTAGGACCAGGGATAGTTCCGGTGTTCCGGAGCGCTGTACCGGACTTCAAGCATGATGTAGTGCCCCGGAGGGTGTTAATCGTGCTAACCACATACTTGACCGCTGCGCCCCGGTCTTCCCGGTCATTCCACATTTTCTGTCACCCCTAGGCTGTTGCTCTTATTCTCACCATCGTCATATGTAAACTGAAAGCCACAATGAGAAAGGATCTTACAACCTGACCCGAGTTTTCGCAATTTAAACGTCGCATGTTGGCAAAGAGGACGGGCAGAGAATTTTATTTAAGATAGCAGGAGTATAGGCGGAACAACCCTATTTGTGTTTGCTCGTGCGGGAAAACATAATTATTTAAATCACTTAAATGCAGGCTCTGGAATGTATCTTATACACAAAGGCAAGGAAATTAAATTTTAATTAGGTATTGGCAATTAATGGTGTGCACCTCGGGGTAAATTCGTATAATTGAGTTAGAACCATGATATCGAAATAAATACTGAGTTACTGTTGTCGCTCTTTTATTTTCTTATTATAACAACCAAGTGCTGGTGCATTCTGCTTCAAGTAATTTATGTACATGGGAGAAGGTAATTCTCCGAGATAAAGCACGTTTGTACGTACAATAATCCTATTTACTACAGACGATTACGACTTATATTTTAATAAATTTACCTTTCCGGTATTTACTTCGAAAACGCGATCATTACATTCATAAAAAATATTAAGAACCATAAAGTTAAATTTATAATAGATGAGAGAGGTACCGTAAGTTCGATTCACGAAATGGGAATTATATACGCCTCTCCTCGGAGAACTCGTTAAACCAGCTATTTTGGTTGTCATTTTGTCACGTTTTCCAAGTACTAATTCTGTAACATTACAAGTTTAGTAGATTCGGTTTCATTTTTGACGAGTAAGATTAACCTTCTGTCTAGGTTTAGTGGTAAGAGGTCCATTACACGTATTTCAGTAGGTAAATACGTAAATAAATACCTTACTTATTTACTTATCCAAATATCCAACCATATTCCGTTTTAGGTTGGTTGTTCCTAGTGGCCACAATTGATTATTCTAGCCTACTTCCCCCAAATTCACAACTTTCTGTTCATGTGTTTTCCATTTTGTTGATGGTCTGCCTTTCTTCCTTTTCTTTGGCGGTGTTCATTCTATTGCTTTCTTTGGCCAACGGTTTCTTGGCGTTAATTCAACGTGTCCATGCCATCTTAATATCTGTGTGTCGTCCATTTATCTATTTATCTTGCCTTGTTATTTCTAAGCTTCTCATAGAGTCTGATTCTACTTTTCGAATTGTTTCTGATTTTTTTCTGTAACCGCCCATGTTTCTCCTCCATATAGGGTATACTCTCTATCACGCTGTTAAATATCGATCTTTTGGTTCATTTTCTTTTCCGCTCTAACCCTACTGCAGCATCTTCTATTACTGGCCAATTTTGGTTCTAATACTATCGACATATTGTTAAAATATCTTTTACGTCATCCATGTTGCTTCTGACACATGTAGCCGTGCCATATCTGGCATGGTATGTAGCACACGTTTACATCTAAACTAGAGTTGACGTTGATCCGCCCAGTGAGTCTCTTGGAGTAGATTTATATCAACCTTATTATCGTTTAGAATTTTATCTTCTATTACTGTTCCATCATCTGATGTTAACATTCCTAGATATTTAAAATTTCTGGTGTGGTGGATTTCTATATCATTTAAGTTAGGACTATTATTTTCTCCTCCTATACACATGTATTGTGTCTTATCAAAATTAATTTCAAGTTCATGTATTTGACTTTCTTCTATCAATTTTCTCGTCTTGTGGATTAGGTCATCTTTATTCTAAGAAAGTAAGAACTTCCTCATCAATTGAAAATCTCTGTACTCTACAAATTTTAAACTTACGGAATAAATGGAAATCAGAGCTAAATTCGACGAATAAGCTGGATGCGAAAGCAAATCGTAGTTTAGTTTCTAGATTTTAACGATTACAGTAGCACTAGTGTGGGAGCGTGCATTTTTTTTTCGTGCTAAACCTGGTCTTTCTTCTTGGACATTTTGGTGCAATTGTTCCAGAAGGTTAACGTAATATTCACTGTTTATAGTGTGCGCTTTTGGGAGATGGTCTATCAACAGCATCGCTTTGGCACCCCAGAAAACTGACCCTATCACCTTGCCAGCTGATGTTAGGACTATTGATTTCTTCCGAGCTGAGCAACCGGTTTTTGTCCATTGTTTCGATTGGAGTTTCGTCTGTGGATTGTAGTAATGAACACAAGTCTCGTTTGTAGCTACAAATCGACGTATAAAATCGATTGGATCCAAACACTTTTTCATACCCAGTTCTTCTGTTTAAATATTGTGCAGATGTTTCCAACATTAGCTATTTCGCTAAGTTTTAGCCATCTATCTTTTAACACCAGATGGTGTTAGTTAATCATTTCTGGTGTTGTGATACTTTTCAGACGTCCAGAGCGGTGTTCGCCTTAGATGCTTGTACAGCCGCGTTTAAACTTAGCCACCTTATTCTTTATGGTCTCATATGATAGAGCACTTTCACCCAACACACTTTTCATCTCTTCGAAAATTTCTGCGCCTTTTAATTCTTTTAAATAAAAAATAGTAATAATGGCGCGCGTTCAATAGTTTTCATTGCAAAACAAATAGATAATGCGTTTTCTTTGTACAGTAACTAACACCAAACTATTTGAAAGATAGAAAGATTTTTAGTACTGCAACTAAAAGATCGAAGTCTCAAACCATGAATAAATATATTACCTAACAGCGCCACATATGTGAAGGCTTACCACTTAGCATCCCACCCTCGTATTTAAGACTAATGAAACGACCAGTAGGTATAATAGCTGAGTGTCCCAGTAAGATACATGCCGCGAGGAAATAGCAATAAGTGGGTTTCATAACAAGCAGTAACGGGGGTAAGAACTACTACTATGATGTGTTCGTGCAGTGTTGCTGAGCGTATTCATTTACTATGAGAAGATATCAAAAACAGAAAACGCCCCCCCTGGAAGTCATTCATGGATGCAGAAAATAAGTGGATAAATTTTACAAAATTTTTGATTGGTGACCCTGCCTTATTAATACTGAATAACTCATCAAGTCACTGCACTTTAAAGGCTTATAATTTTAGCTTATAATTAATATATGGCTTAACCATGGTGTGATGTTATTTAGTATGTCTTCCGATATTTCATTTTTAATAGCAGCGAACATGTTAAATATTTGAAAGGCAGAGGACTAGTTTTTCCCAACAATGTCATCGGGGTATTTAGGCTATCCACTAAATTTAACCTGGATGTTTTCATTGAATCAGATTTTACTCGTGCAAAAGTGTGATGTGACGAGTAAACTAAAGAGATACTACCAGTTATCGAAATTTCAGACAATCAAGGGCCAAGACTAGCAGAAACTTCAGAAAATCATGCCACGAAAGAGCCCTGCATATCTTTCTCTGCACTGATGTAATTGCAGATGTTCGGGAAATAGCAACAAAAGCAAACAAAAAAGCGTGCAGTAAGAAACAATATTTTCAAATAAGAGCTACTTTAGTGAATAAAGAAAGTACGAAAAAGAGGAACGAAAAGGGACCTACGGTCTAAGCATTTAAAAGAAGGAGATGAATGAAGGTGAATTGGTTGAGCTCAAGATTATTAAAAAAAAAAGAAACGAAGAAATAACGAGCATGAAAAGAAAATGTAAGTCAGGGAATCTACATCAATAGCTGGTTAGAGATTTATTAAAGAACAAAACAGGAGTTGAAGAAATAGTTGTTTTGTGGTAAATTCGGTAACAGCAGAGAGTCATGGTTAACGTTATTCTGAGGCATTGGCCGAAATATTGATCAGACTCATATTGGTTTTTTTTTTAATTTGCTTCTGTCTTTCTTATTTACTTGCTTATAATATAACAATCCTTTTCTTATAACTCCGCCTAATTCCTTCTTTAATTTATATCAAGCTATTAAATAATACTTCTATAATGTAAGAAATTTCAGCGGCCGCCAATTTCACTTCTATAGTTACACTAACAAATTAAATTTATTTCTTATTAGTAGCTTCTACCCTTTTTACTTCGTTAACCTATCTTGAAGAGGCACGCGCAACCTCCCAATTAACGTAAATGTACCAAAAGCAAGAGTATACATGGAATGCTGAACTCATAAACCAGGTACCTACTATATTCAAAGCATTAAAATTTTCTGTTTTAATCTGCGCCAAATATTCGGAATGAGCAAAAGGTTACGAGATAAAATGGGTATCTTGTTTATCATACATTGTCAAAGTAAGAAATAAACTTCTGCAGAAAACATTCTAGAAACCTGTAGTGGACTAACCAAAAACTAAGACATTGAAGTAATTAAAAAGAGTAAAACCTAACAGGCGATTCCTACCTACAAGACTGTGATGTTAATTTGATGCGGAAAGGAGAGGATATGCTTATAAAGAAAGACAAACGAAAACGTGGAGTTAAACTTCGATTGAAGTAAAGATCTAATAGCATTAACAATCAAATATCTAAACCAATAAGGATACTTATTACTTTTAGGAAAATGGATTTTTTCGACAAATTATTGTTAATAGCTGAGTAGAATATGTTGAAACAAATACAACGCAAATTTTTTTAATGTGAAAACATAAATCAAGCGTATAAAGGAAACCACTTCGGACAAAAGTCAGAAAAATATAAAATTCAACAAGAGATAGTTACTGTGTTTTATGACCCGTTCAGAAAAGTTGGTAAAGTTTTTAGTGTTTATTAATAATATCCATTCCAGATATTTTTGGATTAAGCTTGGCCAGAGAAAATTGGCAGTTTAAGTACTGTAATAGGGCTAGAATATTTTGTAAAGTCTTCTTACTTCACGTACAAACACCAAACGTCCAAGTCAAAAATTGAAGTCTTATTAACAAGAAAAGGAAAAATCTTTGTAATATTTACTATAATGTTTCATTAAATCCAAATGACTTTAAATGTACCGTCTGTATAATTTTTAAAATGTCACCCATTGATAAAGGAATTATTTCCGAAACGTATGAAAATAAATAACAAATGAACTTAAATAATAAATTATTATTTAAAAAAAATGACTACTTCCACACCTCTAAATTACTAATTATTTAGGATTTGGCATACTTGCGGAAATACCTGAAATTATATTATTTTCGTTTTTCTTTCATTCTTACAGGTTAACCTTCACTTCCACTTCACCAAACTTCTTTATTAATTTTTGCTTTTCATCTTCCTATTTTTCTCTTGATTTTTCATTTTATTCTTTACAGGGCGTTGCCGTCTTCTCTCCATATACAATGTGATTTTTTAAAAACTCAATTGCAGCAGGCCGTATTCTGACTTAATACACATAGTTCTAAGGTTATTAAGGCAGAATACGGCCTGGTGCAATTGAGTTTTTAAAAAATCACATTGTATGTCTGTGGTGTGCATTTCAGGTGGTCTACAGATATAGAGGGCCTACAGCTTTACATGGGTTCCGAACCACGGCAGTGCTTGTGCTTCTACTTCAGAGAAAACTTATTAGTCAGAAATACCTCGGTGATTTGCCATTGCCTTCCGGGCGAAGCAGTCGGGTGCTTTCGGTGTATTTATGGACCTAGGAATCGAACCCGGGCCAGTTTTAATCTCAGATGCACATTGAACCAATTGAAGTACGACCGCGACATTAATTCGTTGATAAACATTAAATATCAATATCTCAAATGCTAAACACTTTAGGGCAAAATAATGCTGGGTTTCCACCAAAGATCACGCTGTGCTAATATTGCCCGTCATTTTAAAGACACCCTGTATATAATTGCTTAAGCGTTAAAGCATATTTGTTTTTCACAATAAAAAGAAAAATCTTTATGAAAATCCAAGTTGTTTGTCGATGGGCCTATAAAAGAAAAAAAGTCTTTATGTTCTTTGTTCAGTGTGGCAAAGGCGATAGATAACACCTCGAGGCTGTGCTTGTCCGGCTTTTTAGCTTCCAATATAACTGCAAATCTTATTTATCAATAAATAAATCAGACACATTCTACGAATATCGTCCCCGCGGGCATCCCCTTGATCAAATATATTCGCGAAACAATATTTTCAGGCATGCATTTCTTATGGCAACGCGAACTTATAAAAGCTTCTCATTTCCTCGCATTTCTGTCGGTCAACCGCTACTATAATCACATTATATAAGAAGAGAAAGCATGGGAATGAGAAAAAATCTCCTGACAGTTATGCGTTACACTTTGTCATCTCGTTTTGGGCGTAAACAACCCGATATTCGCTAAAACATAGATTACCACTTAGTTTTATGGGCGCATCACGTCGTCGAGACTTCTTTTTGTCCCCGACAAATGATCGATTGCTTTGCATTGTTTGTTGATGTTTTTGAAATCCTGAAGGTGAATCTAAACGAAACGTCAAGGCGATTTGTGGTTAAGCATCGAGAGGTCGAAATTATATTTTATATATTCTTAAGCTCTACGTGTAGGAAGATCGATTTCTGATGGTGCATATTTAAGCTTGTAGATTGAGGTAGGGCGCGCTAGGTATGCTAAGCAGGACCTTTACGGATATGAACACGTCTCTTCGAGCCCCACACATCCCCGTCAAACCCACCCCTGGCCCGGTATTAGCAATATCCTACCGAATCTTCCCCAACGTCTTCGTCTTCCCGAATGCGTATTTACATAACCGCATCTTTACTAAATAATGCGCGGTTTTGGGAAAGCGTTTTGTTATAGGCATTCGAGTTTCAATCGAGATTGAATAATCAGAATCGTCACTCCTTAGAAGGACTATTTACAAATCTCTCAGTTACTGCTTTCAACGTGTTTGGAATTACATTTTATTTGAGATAAACTATTTTACATTCACAGTTGTAAGATGTAGGGGACGGATTTCAGTTTAAGACTACGTTTGTGCCGTAAGCAAAGCATAGAAATTGTTAAAAATTTTCAACGTAATTTAAAAATCTCATACACCAAAGAGCTCCAAACTAATAAACACTGTCAATTAAATTACTGAATGCGTATAATTTATTTCCTCAACTTACAGCTTAAAAGGCATTGTATATTTAGAGCTATGAATGTGTACACCAATTACACAAAACAATCCAACTACAACTCCGTGTTAAATCTACAGCGCCTCTTACACCCAAGCTAAGAGGGGTCACATATATTTACTGGTTCTATAATTTTTAAAAGATTTCCGTTGCACAGGGTGTTCCTACCCTTACTTAGAGACTAATTTTTTGTTTTAGGTAATACCTGAATTTTTTTAACTTCTAATAATAATAATGTGGGAATTATAGCAGACGACCGACGTTCAGATGGGGTTCGGCGTGCATCGGGTACGCGAGAAATACGACAACGACGGTAGACGTGCGGAACAGTTGGAAAAATACTAAAGTATGAAAAATATTAAAGACTTTGTTTAACTTTCCTAGAATCCCACAATAATAATGTACCAATCAAGTTGATATAGCACCATAAACTAAGGCCCCTGACGGCATTTTCAGTGATGTTCTTTCAATCAGTTTTCGTTTTAGCAGAAATAACCCAGAAACTGTCGTTTGCATACATTATTACAGAAGCTACATTCGTTATGAAATGTGGCAAATCGTTTATAAACAATATAAATATCAACGGTCCCAATACAGACCCCTGTGAGACTTCGATATTTAATTCGTGATAGTATCCCGTCTACCTTAACACATAACTTTGTATTACAAAGAAACCAATCTAAAGTATTGTCCCTGAAACCCAGAGGCTGAAGTTATTCAAAAACGAATTATGACAGATCAAAGGAAAACGCTGCAACACAATCAAGGATGATTTATTTTTTTCCAGTCCAAAAAAGACATTTTAAATTACAATACAATACGTTTGGAGAGCTGGTCCAGATAAAACAATATTCTCAATGTTAGAGTGGAATCCTGGTAGTAAGAGAAGAAAGAGGAGACCGAGATCAACATGGATACAAGAGGTGACAGAAGATCTTAGAAAGATAGGAATTAAAGGTTGGAAGACTAAAGTGAAAGATAGAAGACAGTGGAAAGAAATTTGTAAGAAGAACATACTGCAGAGCACAAGCGTTCAACTGAAGCAGGTTCGCTTATACAGGAATACTGCGTCAATTTTCGTATGTTTGCGTACGAGCCGTTGCCATGGCAACGGCAAGCTCGTAAATGAATTTGTACGGAGAAGTGAAACAGATTCAAAACCTGCATCAGTTGCAACCTGCCCTCTGGTTTCGGTGTTACATATTTTTGCTTGTTGTTCATTTTAACGGGCAGACCACGCGAATTTCTATACAATGTTCCCATCAAACGATCCGGTATGTGTTTTATTAGAAACGTCATTTTCAAGGTGGAATTCACGTCTTTTGGTTTTACATTAAGCGAACCCTGTTCCATCAAAATTTCAAGTTGTAAAAAAGTGATTGACTTCGAACTTTGAAAACAATTTAACCTGCGATGCACAACCGGCGGGCAGCCCCTGCAGCTCGACCCCCAAAGTGGTGAGGGGGGACCTAATAATCTGCTTCACCCATTCCTAAAGTCACGAGCTGCCATTGTCTCTTTGTGGTCAAAAAAGTTGTTTGCTACAATCATTTCATTTTATATGCAGAAATCTATTATTCTCTCTCCCTTGTTATTTATTACATTCTCTCCGAAGGCTCCTATTGTGTACTGTGTATTTTTGAGCTGATTACCCACTCTTAGTGTGATTAGTTTTCCTCTCTTTTTAACTACCACGTCCTGTAAATCTTCAAAAATTGATCTTTGCTTTCCTTACTTTCATTTTCAGATGGCCCATATGCTATGATTAGCGTATATTTTTCTTTTTCTTCTTCTATTTCTATTCTCATTATTCTTTCGTTACTGCATTCTACTTCTTTAACTTTATTTATATCTTCTTTCTGAATCATACAAGCAAGGCCTGCTCTCGCTCTTTCATCATTGGGCACTCCGGTATAAAATATTATATATTTATCTTCTACCTTAATGTTTCCCTTTTAAAGTTCTTGTGCTAATTCATTTTTCTACCCTGCAATTCCCCAAACATTCCATAATCCTAAATTCCATAGTCTTTCTCGCTTGCCGGTTTTTTTCCCGAAGCCTTACCATTATTTATTGGTGCAGATGTTAGGCTTCCTCCATCCGCATCAGGGGCATCCTTTATAGTCATTTTGTTATTGCTTGGTTTTTGGTTCCTTGACTAATTTCTCTTGTCTGTCATCTCATTTCCATATTTCTCCGTCTTTATTAGTTTTTTATATCTCACTTGCACTTTGTTGCCGTTTTGCCGTTTATTATTTTTTGTGCTTTATTTTCTTTTCCAGTTAGATCATCATCTTCTTATATTCTTGTCCCTTTAAATTTACTTTTGTTTTCCTTTATCTCCAGAAAATTGTAAACGTAAATTCAAATTTCTTCAAAAAATATGCTACCTTTTCATATTTACTTTATTTAAGTGAATCATAATCGAAGCATATATTTTGCTTTGTTTTTGTACATAGTACAAAAAGATAATAGACTTAACTTGAGTATGTTTGAAAATAAAGTTGTAGACATACAAAGTTTCAGTGTTCATTCTCTAATTTGTTATTTCAGAATTTCGGTTAGTAGAAGCAAAAAGAAAGGAATAAGAAAAATAAGAGAGACGAAGAGAGAGTAAAGGTAAGAAAACAAAAGAAAATAAGATGGTTCAGAAAGAAAACTGCTTACATTAACATTACTTAATATTACTTTACTTCATCTACTTCCTTTTGTTACAAGTTAAGTTATAAACTTATATTCCCATGAATATCACATATTTTTATCATATTAAATATAAATTTTTTTGTTGAAAGCGAATTTCAAATTAAAACTTATTTTTAACATTCAACACTACCAAATTTTTTGTTTTAAACAAAAGCTGAAACTGAAACATTAACTAACGAACGGATTTAGTATAGATCTAATCTACAAAGAGATTTTGTTACGGCTTATTTTTATCCCTTTGAAAATTATAACAACAAGCTATTCTACTACGTAATTTCATTACGTCTGACATTTGTGTTGTCAGTATTCTAAAAGTTGTTTTTTTAATAAGCGGAGGCGTAATTAAGTAGGTATTTTAAAAAGACCTTTAGAGCTTTAAAATGGTTGTGGATAATATTATTAATATTACTGAGTTTATATTTGCCGACAGAATTATTTATTGTTTATTGTTTGGTTAAAATAACTGAAAGGACTGAAAACTACTGTAAAGTGTTAAAATTAAAGTTCTGCAAGAAAAAACTAATTAAGCTAACAAAGTATAATAAATTTCTTAACAATAATAGACGCAATTAAAGTTTTAATTCTTACTGGTGTTTTCCTGAAGTTCTCATTTCTCATATTTACGAATAAAACATGAAAATCTCCAGCAAACATCTGCAGCGAAAATTGCGTTACAGAATAACTAAATTCAACCGTCCCTAATTTTTACTCTCCCACGTTTAAATGTAAAGTAAATTTACAGCGTTTCTTGAATTACTAACTTGTCTTAAATAAAAGTCTACGCATGAGATACATTTACACACAGCCCTACTTTACATGTAATTCAGTCGTCCCTTCTCTTAATTAAGTTCAGCTGTATAAAATTATGATTTATTTTAATTGTACCGTACAAGGGACGAGAATATTCACACAGAATGTCCCTGAATTGATAAAACAGAAACTTTGTTACTAATTAATTTTATGATGTTTTGTATTAGGTTTTAAATATGGTTGTTTATCTGAGGTAGTAAAAACTGATTATACGTATGGAAAACCCTCCATGCCTAGGGTGATTCTATTAATTCCAAAATGAAGATCGTTAGTCCGTTTTTTGTCTTATTTAAATTTAAAGTCCTTAATGAAGATTTATTTTTAATTCCCTTCCGAGTTCTTTTGTAGGTTTTGGATTAATTTTTTCATTAATTAAATTTAGTGGGGGGTTCTTTTGTTTCATGTAATTAATTAAAGTGTGATTTGCATAACGATAAAAAAGAATTATAATCTGATCTCTGTTATGAGACACGCTGTAAATAAAAAAATAAAAGTAATATCGGTCGCGCAATTTCCAGTAAAAAACAATTAGAAGCGACGCTTTGGGGTGCCCTTTAGGCAGGCGATAAGGAGTAATGGTTTTTGTATGGAAATAGCGTCCAATCGCTCTCTAATTGGGACTGGTAAACCCAATTAATATTCATCGAGTTGGCTTGGCTATCTCAGCTCTTACCCTCCGTCCGCAAGAAGTCAGATGGTTTCTAAAGAAGGTTGGTATTGCGAACTAATCAACTCGTCTTTTTTCCCAAAGTAAATTTTAAAATAAGAATTTTTAATTTAAGTAAAACCGAAATTTACATAAGTTCAAGTTGAGTGTTATGGGGTGGAAGTTCTCTACACCCACGTATAAAGGTAAAGGTAGTTTTAGAGCCGCTGTCCATTAATTTAATTGGGTTAAGTGAAAGGTTTGGGTCGATGTGTGCATCAGAGGGTTGTAGCAGGAAAGAACGAGACGGGGCCCGAACGCTTTGGCAAGAATTCTTCTGCCTTTATACGCGGCATTGCCCCTTGCTACACGATGTTATTGGGATTAATCGAATTTTATACTTTGTTGAAAGAGAGTTGGTCAGCGGTTTTACCTCCGCTTTTCTATATTTAAATGAAAAACGAATTTCGCTGCCTTCCTGACGAGAAAGCAATCGGGCCGAGCGGATTCGTTCTCTGACCAGGGGAAATTTTCGAAATCTAATCATGGTTTCGGCACACGAGAGCTTTTAAACAGATAAACGGGGATCCGGGATTGTAAATTTTTTAATGGGAACGGCACATAAAAAAATTAAACTTGGCTCCCGTACAATGTTACGCAATATGTTTTAGAGAACGAATTAATGAGACGGAAATTCTATTGTTAGTGAGTTAAAACCAATTTAATTGCGAAATATAATCACCGTCATAAACACTAACGGGGAACCAACATTTCATGCTTAATTAAACTATTGTACGCAATTTTCTAAAGTACACGAAAATGATTTGCTCTGCAACACGGTTTACGGTTCTATTTCTGACAATTTGGGTAATTTTTGCGGAAGATGATCAACAGAATAGTAAGGTGCAGCTCTTTCCAATGCCTACAACATTAGTAAAGGCTTCTTATTTTACTTGCAGCTTGTACGGATCTACAGACGAACAAAACTTATACAGTTGGACAAACTTGGTTAATAAATGGACAATGTAGCAAATTAGCTTGTTTGCTGACGAAAGTACCAAATCTACCGAATATTGTTCTGCCAATGATAACTAAATACGTGTAAGTTTTAAAAATGACTCTAATGCAAGTTTAGATTTGCCACGTTGTAGGTTAAGTTTTATTACATAACCATTTTTATGCAACGTTTGGGCTTGTATTCCTTTGTGTTTTTTTTGAAAAGTCGTCCTTCGAGCGGTCCACAATAGCACATACGTGTTTTAAAAATCTATTTCAATATACTTTAAACGGAAACCACAGGTTAGTAATTTTTAACAACAATTCTGTATCCCCCTAACGTATGACTCATAAGTTTTGGCACAAAATAAAAACTCAAATATTTTTAACACAGCAAACTTTTATTAGACATTATTTTTTCTTAAAATAAGTGGACTATCTGAGAACTTAATTTAATTATTTAATTATATGTAACGGCCCGTGCTGTTCCACGAGGCGCAATTTTCTTCGGATACCTCTCATAAGGGTCTGTGCGGCGACAACATCAATTTCCCTGATCTTAGTCAAAATCCTACCTAATGTAGCCTGATGCTATTATGTGGATATTTAAGAATTGAAAACCTATTACCATACACCTTTTTAAATTTGATAGGAAGGTCTTAAAGGTTCTAATAGGTAAATTTTCTACCCTGCCAGGGTAAAAATACATGTAAAATGTATGTAAATTATTTGTTGTGGTACTGGTAACTAGTATTTGTTCAATAAATTGCTTGTAATTTTTGATGATGTATTAGAAGCTTAATTTTACCTTTCTGATTTGTTTTGCGCGGTATATACTCGTATAAGCTGATCCCTTTATAAGGTTGATTCGACTCAAATACGTTTGGGGCTTTTTAAAAGGTTGATGAATAAAAATGTTTAAAATTATTTCTATCAACATTAACACAGGAACCCCGCTTGCTTTGTTGTTGTTGTTGTTCTTCTTCTTCTTCCGGGGTTAACTCATATGCAGGCTTTACAATAGTGTATTAGACTTCATGAGTTACACGCAACTATTTAACCTCATGTATTTTTTTTACAAAGATTTTCCAATGCTTTTCTATCTGTACAGGGTACTTTGGCGCAGCTTCATTTTAGATCTCTCTCTGTTGGCACTTATTCTACTGCTTGCTTTTAAGCCATAGATTGACCTGATTTGGATACGTCCCAAATGGAGTATGTCGCTCGTTAATCTGTGAGAAGACATTCCAATTATTTCCTTCCCCAGCCTTTGTCCCTGTATTGCATCCCATCTAGAAGCATATTATGTCCTGCTCCACGCCTCTATCTCTATCTGGATGCTTCGTTTGGGTATTCCGAATACAGGTTCTGGCCCTATAAATGGGGTGGATGCGCCAGTTTTAGTGAGGGTATCTGCTTTTTAATTGCCCTCCATACCTGTGTGTCCTGATACCCATATGGATGGGATTGCCAGGTTGTCTAGTATACCCATGTTTTACATTTTCGTGTATACATTGCATTATAGAATTTCAGCTTAGAAGACTGTGTCGTCCCAAGAGAGACAGTTATATTCTCGTTTGGTCTTACGCCGTGTATAACTGTATACCTGTCCTGTACCCGTGCTGTGCGGAATCAAATCTGTAAACCACAGCAGCTCTTTTTTCAGATAGGGTGGGGTTGCTTTAGACCAATCATTGCGATCGCATCCCACAGTGAATGGTTTGTCAAAAAAAGTACTCTGGTTCAGTCTAGTCAGTGCCCATTCTAGTGATCAATTCACTTTTAGACACTTCCTGTATTCGTTTGTGTCCACGCCGCTCATTGTGAATGTGCCAATTGCCGGTGGATGTCATTCTATGTGCTCCTATCCAGGCTTCTCCTTTTAGCTAAATATCCAGCGGGGTTTATCCCAGAAGAACTTCCATAGACGCAGTTGGAGTGCTTTCAGGGCTTGACCTAATATGTATAAGGTATACCTCAGGAGATATTCCAAAATCCTATCATATATGTTACAGGGGGCACTCGGCAATGAAATCCCTTTATACGCTTGTGTTCCATTAATTGGTAGGAGTATTTCCTAATCTCTACTGCACTTCAATTTCGTCAAATATTTTCTAAACATTTGATGCGACGAGTTTGACATTTTATACTTAGTTTTTAACAACTGCTGGCGAAATACCCAAAAAAGAAGTATAAAATTTCGTCATTTCTGGAGTGCGGAGTCTTACTCCGCAGCTTAAATATTTTTGATAGCCTCTTCACCTTCTTCAATGCCAATGTGTTGTTTAAATTCTCCTATGGGTTTATAGTTTGAACTTTATTTTGGTCATAAGGTCCACCTAGCAGATTCTGAAAATATTCCTTCAGTCTATAAATTACTTCTTGTTCTTTAATTTAGCATTTTCCGTTTCCGTTTTGTAATCAATGAAATGAACAACAACAGTTATTGTATTTTCTGGTAGTTTTATTGGGTTCACAGAACACCTTCTGGCTTTCTTTAAATTTCCTTACTATGGCACTGCAAAAGATTTTCCCACTGCTTTTAAAATATGCTAATTTCATCGTTAACATATTTTATTGTTACTGAAAATATTTGTTTAACAATCTGATACATTTTTTTAGTATTCAACCCAAAACCAAGCATTTTAAGGGGCCATAAAGTATTTTAAAACGAAAATATACACAAAGCATTTAGTTTTTGTGAAACTAATTTCTGCATATTTTTCTGCTTATTAACATTTCTAATAATTCTGATTTTCACTGAAGCTAAGATGTAGCTTTAACTGTATCAAGAATAACGTAAAAATAAACATTCCAATAAAACTTCTTTTTGTACTTTGCCTTGAAAAAAATACGACCTTCCTAGCTTTTATTGTAATAATGCAGAAATGTCTTCAATTCATAAATTCTAAAGTACAATCAAGATACTTAACCAAGTACCATATCAGCAATATAAAAGATTCAAACTTTGTAGAAGTTTCAAATTTTAGTCATAAAACTAGTCCTTAATGTTTGTTTAGTAGACTACTTGTTTAAGTAAGTCGTTTAAGAAAGAAAGTTTGAAAAACTTTCTTAGCAAGAAAATTTAAAACTTTTTTCATTATTTTTTTTAACAAAATAGAAACTTTTGCATGTTAATACTATTTGTAGCTATTTTTTCATATGAAGCAGTAAATTTGAAATTTTATTTGATATCTTTAATTAGTTGAAATCTTAGTTGGACAATTTTAAGGGTTGATTTCAGAAAATTGACTTGTTGCTAATATATCCATGATGTATTATTATGCTTCGCTTTGACAAAAATGTTTCTAGTAGAGATAAAGAAAATCCATATTAGTTTGTGATTTTATCATAAAGTAAACATCATCAGATCTACATCAAGATAATAACACGATGAAAAACGTAAACCCTAAAAACGTAGCAATAAATGTGAACTTATCTATTATATTTCATTTCACTGTGGAATAAGCAAAGTAATTTATATATTCTAATGCTAATCTATAAAGTAAATAGTTAAATGTAGGATAAAAAAATATTCACCAATAAAACTGGCTACACAAAAAATAGGGATATTTAAATTTATGTACATTTATCCAAATTTATGCATATTTCTGTTATTTATGTAGTACATTCGGTTATATTTATGCGTATATTTAATGATCTCCTACGGTTAGATGGTACAAAGGACATAAATTAACTACGTCAACGAAAATATTAATCCATTTTTATGCATATTAAGAATACTTTAGATAAAAAATAGTTTTAGTTGTAGATTTTGATATACTGCGATTAATGTTTTGATAAGCAATTTTTTATGATTTTACATATCAAAATTTTCTGTATAAACAATTGTCTTCAAAGTCTGGGCTTATATGCCAATAAAAAAAAATCAGGAGGCCGAATTTTTAAATAAATAAACAAAGGAGCTTCAGCAAATATGTTTTTTTAAATTTAAAGCTTTAGAAGATAAGGTTTTATCGATCTGATCCAAGAGAAAATACAGCTTGCAAAAGAATCAGTGACAGGCTAAACTTTTCTTTGAAACCAATGAGCTAAAATTTCCATCTGATTTCAGCTGCACCGATCCTACGCCTCCAGACAACGACCCAAGGAATTGCCACCAAATTAAACCTTATCCCAAGGAGGGATTCCCAAAATGTTGCCCTCAATTGATATGCATCAGAAATGGGTATCAGGTAGTAATAAAGCCAAAATATTAACCGATGCTTGTATCAGATTTGAAATAATAAATCATTGAGTAGAATTTTTGGTGTTTGTTATTGCTGAAGTGTCAATATTAGAAATATGGCACTAACCTTGCAAATATAGACATTAAATTGGATTAATGTGCAATAAATAAGGTATTACCGATGCATTAATTGACACATCAATGTGATGCATACGTGCAAACTAATTAAAACAACAATAGGTTGCGTTAACAGAATTTATAGCAACAACACACGTAATTCAATTAATTCGAACGTGCATTTCGTCGAACTAGCCAAGGACTTTCAATGTTTATCATTATGGGTTCGGAATAAGCACTTTTGGAAATGGATTAAGGTGAAAAGTCAAAAAATATGTATAAAGAACAAAAGAACAAAAACATTTAAATCAATCGAAAACCTAATTTGTTAGAAGGGGAAAATCAAAATTCGAACGCGATTCTTCGCTGACATATGGAAATAGGGGCAATATATCTGGAACCCGGGATTGGTTTGCAACGCGGCATCCCGAATGCTGGTCACGTGGGGCGTCACGTGGGTTCCGTCAGATGACTAATGGGCTTTAGTATCAGAAACGTAAATCACTCTTTTGGCCCTACATACACACCACTTTTGAGCATCTCAATAGCGATTGAAAAACCCTTACGCACGGACACCTCCTTTGATTCAAAAACTGTTTTTTTGTATCGCCACGTACAGGAAAATAGGTCTTTCTATCGTCTTTGTACCTTTACTTCCTTCTAAATGAATACGGAAAACATTAATCGGTATCATTTATCCTTATGAAAAGTTGGAGTAAAAGTTTCAGCCTTCCCCATTATTGTACTTCCAGGAAAGTAATATAAATTCTTCTACAAATCAGGAATATTCTTACCGAAAATTTACAAACTAAAGGCCAACAATTTTCAGATAAGTATTTAGTACGAAAGAAATTAAAAAATATAAAACCTTATTTTTCCATTAAAGGATAATCTCTAATCTCGCCTCCAGAAATGCTTAATTAAGTACAAAAACCCTGTTACTTTTCATATTGATGCATATTTGAAGTTTGTCCAGATTAATAGTTCAAAACGTATTCCTGAAATATGGTGCGTTGATATAAATCATTTCAATTAAAAAAAAAAATTAAGGAACCTCCAAGTAATGAAAACCCAAGTTTCTTTAGTGTTTTTAGCAAAATTAACGTCAACATAATATCCTGTCTCAAATTTAAAATTATAACCCGACATTCCTTTAACAAGAAATGTAGATTTAAATAAAAATTCGCCTAATTTGTTTCCATCTAATTAGGTTAGTATTTAAACGAGTCCGGGAGATTAGCATGTAAGAAAGCATAAATAATTTATTTAAAAAAGCAAAGAAATGATAAATTAAAAGTACAAAACAGTTCTTATGTTATCAATTATTCCCAACTAGAACGCATTAATCAAGCCTTATCAAGTAACAAGTAGTACAAAGCAACAACAGTAGCGATAAAGTTGTTCTTTTGTTGAGGGGGAAAATAAAATACGTCTCGCAGTGTTCGGAATTATTTCTTGATTGTAAAGGAAATTAGGATTATAATGGATGAGAAAGCTCTACCTCACTTAGTTGTACTACAAACGACAAGCAGTTATGGATTCGACCACAAAATGAAAGCACGTAGGTGCAGTCAGGATTTCCTATGCCCGTTAATAAAACCACGGTTTGAATTTAAGTTGAAATGATTTATTGTTTCTTCGCATTTTGTAATTTAATTCCTTCTAATTCCTTTTTCACTGATGTGACTATTAGTGCACTTGCTGTAATTTTGTAAGATTAAAACGATAACAATGTTTTTAATTACATATTGTAGGGTAGATATAAAGCTGCTGATTTTTCAGTTTGTTGAGTCCCACATCATCAGCTAAAAATAATTGTCCTTTCGAGTCACTCCTGAATAATTTTAAGTATCTGAAGTACTTAAAATAATATTCAGGTTAAAATTGTGAACAGGAAATAAAATCCCATTTTAAAAAGACATCTGAGTATCTTCACTACATTTTGCTTTAATGCGATTACACGAGCGTGAGTCAAGAGTAGGAACATACAACGGTAAATCACTGAAATCAGGTGGAAGAATTAGAAAACGAACTACTTACGATCAAATGGGATGTCATAGGAATTTCCGGAACGAGACTACAAGGTGAAAAAATGCATAGTTTTAAAGTCAAAGAACATGTTATACCAGAATAATGGCGAAACCAACACATTTGGAGGTGTTGTAATAATGATTTAAAAAATACATATAAGACATGAAAGGGATATCAGATAAATTAGTATTCGCAACCTTAAAACTCTCAAATAGATATAACATTAAGTTTATAGAAATGGATGCACCAACATCGACACATACAAATGAAGTGGTCGAATTATTGTATGAAGATATTACATGAAAGAAACATCGGACTTAGACGAAGAACTAATCGGAAACTTTAGTTTGGGAGAACTCAATGCGGCAGAAGAAACGTTCGCCGACTATATACATCACAGTGGACTATATACCGGGTGTAACAAGATCATGGTACACCCCCCCCTTTTTCCTTTAGTTTTCGAAATAAATGGTTGAAATTTGGAACATCCTATATACCTAATAAACGTCACTTTTTGACATATTAAATTATTTTTTCCACTTCCCGTTTCACCGGAAGTGACACTAACTTTTAATTTTCAAATAGAACACCCCATATATTAATGCATCTTTGAATTCTGCATAATTTTCTGAATCCAGTGATACCACATAAGTGACATTTCAGTCTTCAATATTTATTTTAATTTAATTTTTAGTTTTCTATTTAAGTGTGCCATGTATTGTCCTGAAGAATATCATTCGATTTAGTTTTATCTAAGACAACAGTGGCATTACCCTTGTCAGCTGGTAATATTACATTATTAGAATTTGATCTGAAGTGTACGTAGTGACGACTCAACTGAACAAACGAACGGTGGGAATTTTGGAGGAAGCTACAGAACCCTTCTCCCTTTTGCTAGAAGAGATTTGCTTCTGGCGTGGTTGGTACGTTGAGTTACTATGCTCTTTTAGTAGGTATCTCCTTTTCCTCCTGATAGAGCCCCTTAAGAAAGCGAGCCAAACGTTGAGTTCTTCTTTCTCAACATTAAGACGGCCCCAACCCGCAAGACTTTCTTAAAAAAATGGAAGTAGGTACTTCGATGTACATTATTGAAGTGAAAACAAAACATAAATGTGGATAGTAAAGGATGCATTCAGAAATTACGCAAGCAATAAAAAGTAATACGAGACAAAAATTTTGAATTGAGGATCTACGAATAAAGGCAATAGTCTTACGTACATTATAAAAAGGTACAGACATGCTAAAATGAACGGGGTTTCTTTGGTTACTTTTTGTAATTTGATGGTAACCTCAATAATTTATATTCAAGCTAGTTTTTTACTGTTTAATCAAATTGGAGCATACAGCCTGTTGCTACTCTAACAGATTGATAATATATTAATGATAACTCTTCATTATGCATCTATTTGCACGTAATGAGTTAATGGAACGTAGTGGTTTGCTAAATAAATCAAATTTCAGATTTACTGAAACCATTTATTATTGCAAATACACAATCTAGAATTAATTCCAACTTCAATTGTTATTGAAGAACCTTTATCAAGTTCATCGGTTTCAATTTTATCGTATTATTTACTAATGCTATTCACACCTTCTTGTGTGTCTTAGATTTTCTCTTTTCGAAGCCTAAATTAATTGATAGTCGAAATAAAATAATTTAGGCAGGGCTCAATTCGAAATTAATTATGTTACTGAAGAGCAGCAAGAACCCTTGAACCATAGACGTATGTTACTAACTGGTGTTATTCAATCGTATAGAATTGAATTTTCGCAGATATTTGTACAAAATATAGAATTTTGATAAAAATCTTTCCTTATTTGTAGATATTCTCGTTTTCAACTTGTTCTAGAAGGCTTTCTTTGCTTTCACGGCGAATAAATATTTTGCTATCCTTTGTCGGTTTCTTTATTTATATTTCTTCAAAATTGATTCTGATGGTTTTTTGTTGTTAGCTCTACATGACATCCCGTTTGACCAATATACAGCGCACTGCAGTTTTTACGGTTGATGTCCTAAACCACTTTTGATTTCTTCTGCTAATCAAAAGCTTCGTTATAGTGTTATTTGGCCTAGTTTTATTTGATAAATTAAATTACAACACTATTGCTTTTTGATTTGTTTGAAAACAGAGAGAGACTTGTCGAACTTTTAAATGAAGTACCTACTTAACCTTTCTCACTTCAGCTTCTAAGACTAAGTAAACCTAATGTTCTTAATTTACATTTTTGGTTGAATTTTTTCCATACTTATTTGTTATTTCGTTTAATTTGTTATAAAGTTATTACACTTGGTATAAATTGGTTTCTGAGACGAATATATACATCAAAATAGTTCCCATTACTTGATGTCTACAGTTATATAAATGCAAATTAGAGGTGCCTTGCACCTTTTAATTTTTATACAACGTAGTATAAGAGAATTTCTAAAACGTTAAATATTTGTCTACTCTGATTTAATATTTGCTAAAAGTCTAGACCGTTAGTTAACTTATTCGAGAAAGACAGAAAGCCAACGCAATGAGAGAATATAATTTCCTAAAAAGCAGGAAAATATTACTTAATTGAGTAAAATTATATGTAATCAAGCCTTTTTTAAAAGTTTGTTGTAACTAAATACACACTTTTAGAATCGATATCCGTTATATTACATCACGATTAACTTGTATTTTCTGTAATACGTTTTTCTGTAATTTGAACTTGAGCCCAATGTTAAATCTTACGTGTTTTGAAAAATGTATAAAAATAAACCTTCAAAATCTGCTAACTTTACTTAGCGCAAACACCAAGGTAATGCAACAAAAACTAATATATAAAATTGCAACAAATATATAAATAGTTTATAAGGTACAATAGAATTAGTTCTTACAGTACCTACCGTTTAAAATGCGATTCGTGCTAATGCCGCCCTTTTTAGTTTCTTTGATGTTGGAGGTGAGTCTTTTTGTTATTTTAAGACGAACAGAATGCCTTAAATGTTTAAATAGACGGTATTTTCAGATCATGGAGCTGTAATACCGACGAAAGAAGAACAAGCTAATCTTTTAAAAAATGTCGAGGAGGTATTTACAAATGTAAAAACAACAGTCGGTTCTGAAGGAGGCGCAACAGACGACGCTGTCATAAGTGATGTTAATCGAATGGTTGACAGGGCTTGGAATCATTTAGCAACTATGGAAGAATTAGCTTCATTAAGTAAGTGGTAAACTTTTACGAATATCAGTAGGATAATATTAAGATATCTGTAAAATGCTGTTTTTCAGAAATCATGTGTTCGATTTCGAAAAATTCGACATGTGGTAAGGATGCAGTAACAAAAATTCAAAAGATAATCGAGGAAGGGGAGGAACAATTGGAACAATGCATCGAAAACGCTGCAAGTAATATCCATAATAATTCCCAAGTGATAACTTTAACTACAGGGGAGGCAATGAATCAGGGGCAAGTGCTTTTGGATACCCTAAATCAATGCTCAAAGAAGGCCGGACTGCAACAGATTTCCTGCTACAAGAAGATCATGACCAACGACGTGTTTCCGCTCAAGTTAACTATCTTGGAAGCCCTTAATATGCACAAGTTCGGTCATTTGGAGGCAATTTCTATCAGAAATAGGGCAAATGATTGTGTCGACAAAGTCTTAAACGATTATCAGATTCGAGTGAGTGAAATATTAAGCCAAGTTCTTGCGTCTTGTATGTAAGTGACTCGTTTTTAGTGCGATAATAATTAATTTATTTTGACGTAACGAATTAAGTGGGTTCCCTATCGATTATGTGCGAATTCACTTAGTCAAACGTGTATGTTTACATTCGTCGAATAACAAGGTAAATTTAATGCCGACGTATCAGACAACAAAACTGTTAAATCCTCTACACAAATGCGGTTCATAACAATAACAATGTACTCGGTCTTGTCTGTAAGCAGCTGACGGCGCTGTAGTTCTAGGACTGACACCATCAAATATGCAATTAAATCTTAGTGCATCTACTGGCAATGCATTCCGGTTAATGCCTGTTGCAACTGCACATTTTGTATTTAAATGCCACATTAATATAAATATTACAATATCTTTGTTGTTCCTTATGGATGAAAATTAAACTGTCAATTTGTGCAAATTCATAGGTTGCAACTTATGAATAATTCAGTCAACTGATTAATATTAATGTTGTATAATCTCATTATATATTTTAATAACTAAAAGTGTGAATGGAAGATTATATATTGCTGAAATTTAAAAAATACTTTTGCCCGTATATATAAACAGTTCTAAATTCTGAAATGACCCAACGATAAAACAAAATTTCTAATTCCCTGCGTATATGTTTAGGATTAAATTTAAAGTAAATATATACATAATGTATTGTAAATTTGATATAATGTGAAATGGAAATAGGGGAATCAAGCATATTTATTTAATTATCTAATTAGAGAGGGATTTGAGTTAATATTTAAAAATAAAAATTGTTAAATAAAATTTGACTTATTAATCTACATTGTAATTTTTATTCTAAGCTGCTGTTTAATAAAAACATTAATCCGTAGTTTTACCTCATGTTTATATTTATAATTATCAAAGCAACATGGCACATTTCTGTACTGTACACCTTCAATACGGTGTAAAGCTATATCGATTTATGTTTGCTTCAAACACGACATTAGTTAAAAAGCGGTTTTAAACAAATAATTAATTCTGATCTTTAGATAATGAAAATATGGATTATAAGCATTTGTCTCTGATTTAATATTCAATTTCGGCCAATTTGGACAAATTTGGCCTAATCTGAACTAATTAAGTACTGGACAGCTACCTCCAATTGACCAAATCTGAGACCATATTTCGGCCAATTCATCCATCTGGCCTCATTTACATAGACCAATTAAAAGTAAAAAATTAGAAAAGCAGACTGACCAGAAATTATAAATAGTTGCTGATTTTATTTGCGTCAAGGCACTCTGTATTAAATTATTTACATATTCGTTCAGTTATTTGTTTATTTATTTAGTCAAACACATCATTATCCAATTATATGGCAATTTTATAAATACTGTATAAAATAAATATAGGCTATGATATCGATTTATTATAGAAAACAAAATAATAAAATAAAGAAGATAAGTTATTATAAAACCTAAGAAATATATGTCATATACCGGGTGATCCATCGGTCTGTATTTTTTTTACTCGATTATTTTAAATATTACCGAAATTTTTTTCAAACAAAGTTTATTTTACATTAAAATGCCCACATATCTGCAGGATAAGTTTTTCTACCGGGTGTTCAATTTTCGCGCAATGATATGCAACTTTATATTTTTTAATGGCATACTTTCTGTGTGATTATTTATTAATAAAAACATGAATAGTTTCTGTACTGATCATTTTAGGACTATAATGAATAAGAACTGTTTTAAAGCGAAACAAAAAATCTTTAAAATAATCGAGGGAAAAAAATACAGACCGGTGGACCACCCGGTATCTGAGAGGCATAGCCAAATCAAAGGATTATTAAATTAATATTTCTATATTGCTAACGTCTTTGTAAAGGTTTTAAATGGTCCTGATAAGTCTAAATCTAAGTAAATAATTCAATAAATAATCTTAGCAAAACCATAAAAGGAGCGTGGTGGACGAATGCAAGTAGTAAAAGGTACTTATGTAAAATTGTGCTGTCGGGTAAATCGTGGTAAAACTGTTTTAACTTCATTGGAGATAATCAAAAAACTTTGATTAATTTTATACATAATTGCAAATTTTATAATCGAATTTTAAAAGACAATTTTTCTGCGATTTGCGAATCCCTGAATTTGAAAATTGTGTTGTAAATAAGAAGATGAATAGTATTTACTGAAGATAGGCATCTTATAAATCTATTTTGTACTTTTTCAATGTGAGCAGGTGTATGCTGGTGAGGAATGTCAGGTTATAGAGGAGTATTTTAGCTTTGGTTCATCTAACGCAAAATATAATATTTTTGTAATAGAAACATCGCTTAAATATTTTGCTTGTCCAAAAACCACAATGCTGATATGAAGATTAAGAATCCTTTATAATACCCGAACGTTGTAAAGGTATAACACAGCCTCTACACAAAATCACTTAGAAATATTAATCGGTAGCTTACTGTTCTAATTCCATTCAAAAATAGTATTCATTTTTTTTTGTAAATTTAGGTAATCCGGGATCGAATCAATAATCGAATAAATTTTTTGATCATCATGCCTGAATTTGCTGGGAATTTTCCACAAGAATTACTACCATTAAACCGGATGACAAATTTACAGAACTGCAGATGTAATGCAACAAACGTTATTATTTTTCGAGAAATGTTATATTTAAAGGACTCACATGAAAGAATATCGTGATTTACTTTGTCGAACGCTTTAAAGAAGTCTGTTGTGTATAGAACATTAATTTGTTTATTTAGCTGAGGGCAAGAACTGACCGATCCAAAAAGAGCGGGTGATTGATTGCACTGTTTAAAATAAAGTTGTAAGGTAATGCATGAATATGGGGAATGGAAACCTAATAATAATGGCGACTAGCGTTTCATAAATTCGGTAATAGGTAATAAGCGCATGCGATTTGTACATATTTGTACATATACATAGATCTAAAGTAGGGTTCATAGTTAGTATTTTAGTAAGTAAGCATAAATAAAAGAGGAACCAATATAAACTCTAGGAGCGGGAAGACAGCGGAAAGTCATAAACAACGGAATGGAACGCGAAATCACCGCCCACTATGGAATTCAAGTAGAGAAAATAGCAGGTGATGGAAACTGCCTATTTACAGCAATGACGGATCAATTAACAGAAGGTAGAGAAACAAAGAAGAACTCAAAAAAGAAGCCCTGGACTTAATTAAGAAGGAAAATTGCAAATATGTGAGGGAAAATAAATATCAAAGACTTAGCCCCAAAATACGATCATCTGGAGCAAAGCTTCGACCCCGCCATACAAACCGACACCTAGTTATATAGAAAATTTGGGAACGAAAGGATTCTGGGGAGAAAACAGGATATAGAGCGATCGGGTATACCACAACAAACTTGCGAAGAATGGGCAAGAAATAAAATTATGATGAAGAAGGGAACAAACCGCGTATATGACTCAAGACAAGAGTCAGACAACGGAGAAATAGAAGTAGAGAAAAGTAGAGGCGAAGGAATATATACCATAATAACAAAGACAATAAAAATAAGAAAACAAGGAATACGTGAAGTAAAAATTGAATTTATTGAAAATAAGAGTTATAATAATGATAATAATAATGGTTAGACTAAGCCAGCATAAAGTAACATGTAATAGGGCAGGCATGTCTGTGCCTGCGCTAAGGCATTTTGTAGCATAGACCAAGGAAATTAGCGTTAATACTAGAAATAATGTTAGTATAAATACGATGATAAAACAATAAAACATATTTAACCATCTCCGTTATAACTCATAATGTCATAATATATCCAATTCCCATTGAATATGTGATCTACTAACTACTTTGCACTGTAGAAGCGCTGGCGTCATAGGCATATGTTAACATTATACAGTGCTCCCAATCCCCACCTATCATAACAAATCCCTTCACACCTTATTGACATGGGGTGGGCCCGGCGTAATTCAGTATTGACCCACGGGGATCTGCTCCATGTCAATTGATGATGATGATGATGAAATCCAAAGATTTTATTTTTAAACAAGCAATTAAAAGACATAATTCTTAGATAAGTCTTTGTTCCTTTCCGACTCGTAGTTTAGCGATTTAATAATACTATGTATTTACAATTTAGATATGATAAGCTTACATTCAGAACGTTCTATTTATGAAATCGAATAATCGACGTATTTGTCAGAAAGTTGAATCGAGTCTTTTGTCAGTACAATCCCCTCTAAGTGATTTATGTTTACGAGCACAAAGTCGCATTTGCAGTTCGTTATTGTTCCCGAACATTACTACGATGTCTATTTTTCCAACATGTGGGTTCATTATCGTCCCAAAGTGCTGCAAAAATGTCCCTTATCCCAACAGTCCGCAAAGAGCCACAATAAACAAGGAATTATTGCACATATATTTTAAGAAGTTTGGCATTAAACCAACAGTTTGCCCACAAATTTAGTAAACAACAAGTGGCATCATTTGCAACCCTAAAGTAAGCAAGTAATGTGCTTCGTGTAGGTCATTAGTCAGATAATTTAGTGGTGCATTACCGTGAGATAATGACCAGTACCTACTTAGAGCAAGATTCGGCTAACGGGCCCCGGGGAATCGTTGAGCGCCGTAAAACCTTAAAGCCGAAGTGTTTTCCTTTAATAAAATATATTATTTTCTCTTGTTTAAACTTTCTTAAACTCGGATTCTCGCGAATTAATTGCAGTTTCTTAAAACGGCCGCTTTCGCCGTTGAATTTAAACGTTCGAGTTAATTTCGGCAGGGATGAAGATGGCGAAATTGTTTTTTGCATTTTTCCGGTGTAACGAAACTAAATTTACTTTGTGCATAAACTCTAGTTAGGCAATATTACAATGTGTACGTGCGATAGTTATTATCTACCGTATTCATTGTACGTGAGGGTACTAAAGGGATATGGACGGTCTGATAGGGTCCAGATAACAAACTTGCATCAACTTCACTTGCCTCTTAATGCATAAAACAGTTCCACTGCATAAGATCCCATCAAACAACTAAATGAAGCTGCATTGCGCCATTAAAATGCACTATTTAAGCTCATAACGAGGCTCGTATTCAAAATGCACAAATATTAACTATCATAAAAGTTTAGAAAAGTTTCGACGCTAACCCGCTCTGTTTCCTCGGGTGTAAACGTTGTCTTCATTTAAATCGTAATATATGTTAATGCAATAGTGTCTAAATATGTCGGCGCTCATTTGAGTTATGTTTAATTTGGGATTCACAAACTCCAAAATATATAGCGTGGGGTATGCTACATTATGAAATTATAAGTTATCGCCCCTAAAATTGGATGTTAGGTGCCCACAATGCGAGGGTTAAGCTTCACCAAGGGCGTCACTAAATTTTTTAACAATTGCTTATATACCTTCAACAACAATTTCAGGCCTGTTTTACTGCATCTAATATTACAAAGTTTGAAATGTCGTTATTTAAGACCTGCTGTTATCAACTCTTTTATGCTAAAAAACACAATATAGAAAAAAACTTTTCTACTTTAAGTAGTTTTCTTTCACATTTTGACTGTATTTTGGTATTTTACAAAAATACAATAATAATAATATTCCACTAATATTTCATGTATTACAGATATACTGGGTGATTCACATAAGACGCGCCCCTTAATAATTGGAATAGGCTTAATCTACTCGTACATTAACCGTCAATTAAATTTAAACAGAGGTGAGGTGTCTAGTTTAAAAACAAAAATATCCTAGGTGGGTATGGCCAAGTGCCCAAAATCCCACACGGATGCATCTGTCAGCCTCTCGGATCTTAGGTAAAAATTCAATTAACCCAAGAAACACACAGAATCAAGAAACGGACCTGGGTACTTATAACATCACATCAATGGCGGGCGATGAAAAATTATATGAACTAGAAGAAGAACCTAAACAAGCTCTGAATAATACACAGCATGCACATAATATACGGACGCATCTGTGACAGTACAGTTAGAACAAAAGACAAAGGAAATATCAATACGAAGAGTGAGCCGTTATATCACCGAAGTTGTTTACCATAGCATTAGAAAAAAATCTTCAAATCTTTGCCTTCGTAAAATGTAGGTATCAATATAAATGACAAGAAGATTAAACATATGCCGATGATATCGTCTTGATAGCGGAAAATTATGAGGAAATGATGGTGCAACTTGCAGAAGTCTGAGGAAACATAGGTTTAACGATAAACCTTAGTAAAACAAACGAAAATGACAATAGAGACATAATAGCCAATGGTAAAATTTTAGAAAGTGTCGAGGAATACATCTACCTCGGAATCAAAATCAAAATTAAGAAAGAAACCCAGAATGCAAAGGTTATCAGAAGAATCACTCTGGCATGGCCAGGCTTTGAAAAATTAGCATACATCCTAAGAAATACCTAAGAGAATACAACATACAAGAATGCAACAAGAAAAACTTATTACACAAGCCGAAGAAGTCAGTAAGAGCGACGTAACAGGAGAAAACCAAATACTACTTAAGAGATCAGAGACAGAAGTAGAAAGTTACTAATATTAGAAACAGAAATAGTAAACAAATTGAGAGACTTCTTTTCAGAGATATACAGAAAAAAATTTCTATGAGCTGAATAGCAAATCCTTATAATGGGATCTTCTATTGTTTGTATTGAGATACAGCAAAACAAAGTTGAAGGTTTTATTTTTCAGTCTGTTCGTCAGGCATTTTGGACAGAATTTGTTAAAATCTTTTGATTGCGCTCTTTCTAAGTGATATCATTTTCTGCTGCTTTGTAATATATAACTATTTAACCGATATATGTATAGAGGACCATCAGGGGGTGAAAATATTAGTTATAAATAAAGAGAGAACTAAGCTGGCTGTAGAAAAAGTAATAAAAAATGTTAAGAACGATTTTGCTGGTTACATTTCCTCGCAGTTTGTTTTGAAGAAAGAAGAGCCTGACTTATCCTTATCCTTCACTTTATAATATTCTTCCCCCTTATAACAAATGCATAGAATTTTTTCTAAACTAAATCAGATCTACTAGCGTCTTCAGTTAAGACTTAGCTATAGTAACATGTACTGAGCTTTGGGATTACAACCCTTAATCGACGTTGAACAGGAAAACCTGGTTCACACAACTCTGTAATTTTACAAGCGGCACCTATTATACGAAATAGTGCCCTTCAACCGAAATCTACAAATCGCAACCATAAGAAATATATTACTATACAAATAGAAGAACCGATTAAAGACTGTCCCAAATGTTAAAAACTTATCCCATCTTTTGGGCGCTAACACTAAAACTACCCAACTTCCTGGATCTTTCTGAGAGGTTTTGTATATTAAATGGCCAGATTCGTTTCAAAAACCCATTGAAACACTATTACGGTTGATTTTGCCGCCTTGTAATAAACCTAACTGTGGTATTTTGTATGGAAACCATTTTATTAACAAGGTTATTAAAGAAAATAGTTGGAATTTATGTTTATCTTTCACTTGTTGTTATGTTTATTGAGTATTTTATGCTAATACATGTTTTGGTAATTTTTTTATGAGAACAAAATAGTTAATAATAAAGCCCAGGCTAAGGACGCGCAGGGTATACTTCTTTTCTTACTAAGAACTTTCATTTTTGATGTTAGGTAGAAGATGTGGTAGCAGTACCTCTGCTCACTATCACCGCGATGAAAAAAATTATAAAAACGTATTGTTCAGAGACAAGTGGATCTTTGTTACATCTTTTTGTAGGATACGATTAAAGAAAAAAATTTACCGAACACGATTTACAAATGAAGAAAAATACAAAAAAAAAACAGGACAACAGAAGCATACGAATTTATAACAACATTTATTTCAAATATCTATGACAACAGAATTCACATTTTAATTGTTTCGGCTTTACAAAATTTAACTAGTGTTGGGATTACAACCTCTATTATTTTGCTTACGAAGCGCCAAACCGCTAAAAGTCCGACTTTTTGTTCATAGATAATAATCGTAAAACTCTGATAGTGTGAGAATAGGTTTCGATTACACCATTTTACATTATTTAATTTGAAACATATTAACAGAATATTTCAGTTTAATAGAACATTGGCAGACTGCATGCAATAGATTGAAATGAGTCCAAAAAACTCAAGGAAACAAGTCATGGCCAGTTTCTTGCTACCAAGTACGCCAACAGATTTTATCAGCTACATTGGGATTCAATAAGTTTGAATATTGTCGACATATTTTAGCACAAAATTGATCAAATCGGGCAAGCAACCGCAAAAAAATTATTTGTTATACATATAACCTAAGGTTTAATTTTCTCAGAATTTTTTTTCCTTCTTTTCAGACTTATTTGAACGCTGCTCTATATTTTATACGAGAAAGCATATAAACCTAACAACTAAACCAATTAGACTGATTACCGTTGGAAATTTTCAACTGGAAACTAGCCAAAACTAAAAATAATGCATGCAAACCATAGTTCTGCATTATGCATAATTCAGAGGCAGATATTATTCGGATATTCAAGATAATTCTGCGTTATGCTGCGGCATCCCTTTATAACCAATATTATAAGGATATTGTTGTAAATTGTTATCTGCGATATCGGCACATAATTTTCAACGAGACCCTGTTTGCACCTAATTGTAGAAAGCTGCTTGGAGAAACATTAATAAATTTTATCTTGTAAAAATATATTTTATCAGCTTTCTATTTCTTAATTTCTTTAAGCAAAATCATTAAAAACACCGAAATTATCCGAACTGAAAACATTACGAAGTTTTAATAAAATGCATTTTAAGAAAAATATAACTAGAAAACTTTGCTAAAGTCTATGTTTACCGAAACAATATTCATGATGCATTTTAACGAGCAAGAGATGTAAAACATTTTTAAATTTATTACAAGATCATGCTTTATTACCTGAGAGTTACCTCATGAATATTTACTTGCTTACGTTGTTACAATAATGCAAAATAAAGGACCAATTAAGTGATCGTCTTTCGGTGCAGTAAACGTTTCGAAATAATTTGAATTACATGCTTGGGTATCAAAATTAAAATAAAGTGCTATATTTCCGCCAATATTTCGCATTTTTCTATTTAATGTACCAAAAGATTTAAGGCCCTCTCAACCTCTCAAACATGGTTTACGCTTTTTGAAAAATATTTTACGTTACTGCTGGAACTTAAATCTGTGTATCTGGTACTGATAATTATTTATGTTTTAGCATGATGGGGCTCTAGTACGTAATGCTTAAGTTTAATTAAATTCGGTTGTTAGATTCGCCAGTGGTGTAGTTCTGATCTCTATTAAAGATAACAGGTGGGTCTGTTAGTGAGGAATACTGAACTGTGGGTGTCACTAAAATTATTAAATGGAAAACGTTAGCAGGTGTTAGAAATAGTCCTTTGTTTTCAAACATGCTAATATTTAGGTTAATTATCAATTTGTACCTTTTTTCCTGATAATCTGCATATTTGTTTTGGCCAGTTTAATGATTATTGCTATGTGTTTAATTAAAACATAATATGTGCCATCGTTGTGAATTATCAAGATTCTTATATACTGTAATTAAAATTTAAGAAGATATTTTTTGCATGCAATATTTTCAAAATTAATACAAAATTGTAAAGAAAAGCTTCGAAAATTTTATGTTAAGTACAAAATAAAAACGTATATGAAAAGAAAAAGTATGAAACCCCAAAGGAAAGGAAGTTTAATAAACATTTCAGCTGATTTTAGACAAAATGTAAACTTCAAATATAAAATGTGTTCCGTGACAATTTCTGCATTCATCTCAAGTTGTTGTGTTTGTAAATTTACTGACGATATTACGCTCCCGATCAATTGCATTCTGTAAAGGGGCGAATAGAAGTGGAACACGGTTTAAACTTGTAACATAAGTTTGTCTATTACACTTGCTCGTCATTTTATCGGACTATTGCGTTGAGTTGTTGGCAATTTTGCTATTGTCTGTGAGAATGAGAGGTAGGCTTTAGCTTCGGGGAAGATACATTGGCCGATTCCTAGGGGAAATTCAGTCTCTGAAACGCGCTCAGTGCGTCTGTGAATCGAGAAACGTGGTTTAGCTACATCTGCTAGAAAATATATTACCAGCAGCTTTGAACAAATAAATTAAGAGAACGAAAAAATCTCTACAACAGGAAAAATACAGTACAGTGTCATTTTTTAGAGGACATTCAACATTACGAGTTAATTTGGGCTTATTAAAACCCCTTTCTGCGAGTTTATTTTTTTGTGTTTACCGACGAGTAGAGAATCGAGTCTCGAGCGTCTGCTGAATAAATAAAAATAAAATGCAACCGACCCTCCTAGCTAGTAGTTCACTCCAATAAATCTGGAGCAATATGAACTTATAAGTAGACACTTCTCTCGGATAACTTTCCAAATAATACTAAAAGAACAGAAATATGGCTAATTTATTTGGAAAGACGACGCCCGTTTGTTTGTCCCTGTTGATAAGTTTGCGCACGTTTACTTTAAGCACTTAATTACGATGTTTTCACATTACGCTGCTTCCGAACGATATTTGTTTTGAAAACTTTTCATTGTAATTAGACGCGGGTCGGACATAATCTCGTCCTGACGGTTTCCAAAGCGAAGATACGGAGTTCTTATAAGCTGTCTGCTTCCAAGTACCTACCCAACTCTTACAAGTTTAAACTTTATTGAACATATCGGAACATTCAACTTGACTTGTCCCAGTCAGAGTTCCCACTTAACTGTAACAAGAGCGTCTTACAGACTTATAAAGTCTGTCGTATTGGTTGTAAGTAGGTACAGTTGTTGACCAATAAAACCAAAAGAAAAACTCGGTTGCCTTCGAACATTATCAAAATTACTCAACTAACTAAAATTCGCTTCGAGTCGATCGATCTCCAATTTGTGATTGTGTAGTTAAGCGAAACTACGATACTAACAGCGATATAGAAAATTATGCAAGCTAAACTAATAGAGTGAATAACCAACAAGTTTAATCAAGAATGGAACACAGTGAAGTTCAGGTAAAGTAAGCAGACTGTGATCAGTATCCTGTAAAATAAGATGGCGGATTTGCTGCTGGCTACATGTGCTGTCAAGCGATTTAATGCTGCCCCTCTAAACGCTTCGATAGCTCAAGTTTGTTACGGGATCCTTAAAGTTATCCAATCATTTCATCACGATATCACTTTGTACCCGAGACACTCATTACTAGGTAGATGCATGCCAAATTAGGCGATCAATTTACGAGAAACTTAATCGGGGGTGCAAAGTTAATTTACGAGATTGGATAAATAACGATTACACTTTTTAAATCCTGAGATTTCCTACCCTAAGTCAGCTCTAAAATTCAGAAATCAGTGAAGAGATAACGAATTTCCAATTATGTATTTAACATTTAATCACACACGAAGAAAAATTTAAGTTATGGTCAATAATAAAGCACTGAGATTTCAAAACAAAGTTCCCAAGCTTTAATATTAAATGAACAAATTAAGAACCAGCAAAAAGGCTTACAGTGCCTGAAAATGTTATGAAACGCAGAATTCAGGATATTTAATTTCATACAATAGCGCGCTTTCAAATAATTAAAAGTTAAACTTAATCATTGAGATTCTAGAAAATCTATCCGGATTATTAACTAAGTACTCAGTTAAATAAGAAACAGGGTGATTTGTGCAAAACCGTTGTTGAGTCAATAAATGACCAAAGTTGACAGAACAGTTTACTAATGTGTTATTTGTTATTTGAATTCGAATTTTTATTCGATTCTGTTCGTCGTGATGAAGGATGAATTTGACGGGGATGTTAAATTATGTTACTGCTACCTGTCCTTGTGCTTTATAAGAGATATAGAAGACAAATTCATGAACTTAATCATTAGAAATACATAAAATCAGAGGATTTATTTAATTTAGAATTTTTTGGGGACGAATGCCATTAAAAATTAAAATACTGAAATTATGAACTAAAAGCGAAGTCTGACTAAAATTTAGCATGTCGGATTACAAATTAACTACTCAAGGACGTAGACGAAGATCGATCGAAAAAGAAGTTAAATTTTATAAGTAAAAAACCTTTGAAGGTTGATTAGTACAGATTTTAGTTAGAGGTTAAAGTTATTTGTACGCATAAAAGCCCTAAAAAGGAATTAAAATAGTTGATAGCTCTGACTAAAACTAAATTGAAAAGATTATCAGGTTACTGTGAATTTTTTAATACATGAAATTTAAGAATTACAGTCCAAAATGTTTAACCCTTTTTAAGATCATCAAAATTTTTCAATCGGTACAAAACTACTTAAAAAACCTCTCACCAACTGCTGACATAGAACATTTAATTTGGAGAGCGACAAGAAAACCTAAACAACCTCAACAACACATTTCTCCCATAAGTTGGAACAACAACCGGAGGAAAAGTGATCAAGAAAAAATCCTTGCTTGCAGAACACTTGATCAAAGTATTTCAGTCATTCGAAGCCGAAATTCGACAGCGAGAAAGGGAAATGCTTCAGCACTTGGAAGCCCCTTCCAAATGTGTACCCCGATCAAGCCATTTAAAAGAAATGAAGTCAAATCCACCATTATCAACAATCTTCATCCAAGAAAAGCAGTATGATTTAATAACAGGCAATGTCTTTAAACAATTGCCCGCAAAGGGTTTTATATACATTACTTATTTATTCAATGCCGTGTACTAAGACTGGAACACTTTCCAAAACAGTAGAAAGCTGCAATCATAATACTTATACCCATTATAGCAAGAAAACCATATAGACCTATAAGTTTATTGTTGATATTGTCAAAGGTTTTCGAAAAACTTATATTAACACGTATCGAGCCAATTGTGCTAGAAAGTAACTTGACACCTAATCACCAGTTCGGCTTTCGAAAACAACATAATTATAAATATGTAGATACCTGTTACGATAGAACAAGTTTACCGTGTCACAGGAAAAATCAAGAAAATTTTGACCGAAGAAGATACTGCTCTGCAGTATTTCTAGATATATGTCTTTGGCACCCCGGATTGTTCTACAAACTTAAGATTAAGCTTCCGCCACAGTTATACCTAATAATTAAACCATCTCTCACACTAAATACGGAGATTACACTACGTCCTTATACCCTTATACTCTGGTGTCGCCAGGAGAGTGTACTTGGCCTCAATGTATACCTTCTGTACACCTTCGGCTTACCAACCACTAGAATAATGATAGCAGCCACCTTTGCTGATGATACAGCAGTTCTTGATTCACACCCCGAGCCAGTCACAGCATCTGAGCGTCTTTAGAATTAGCTTAATAAACTACCGTTATGGTTACAAAGATGGCGTATTAGGGTAAACCAATCTAAGCCAGTTCAAGTTACCTTCACTACAAGATGTGATACCTGTTCAGCCGGATATCTTGGTATTCATCTCGATAGGCGCTTGACATGGAAACATCTTATATATGGATGAAAAGTAAACAATTAGGCTTGAAATCCAAAAAGTGTACTGGTTACAAGGCCACAAATCAGAGTTATCTGTGGAAAACAAAGTGTGAATTTATAAAACTGCCATAAGAGCATAATGGACTTATGGCATAGATTTATGGGGCCCAGCCAGCAATTCTAACATATATGTATTGAGGCGCTTCCAATGTAAAG
The DNA here is from genome assembly GCA_963082815.1 of Melanotus villosus. Lineage (NCBI taxonomy): Eukaryota > Metazoa > Arthropoda > Insecta > Coleoptera > Elateridae > Melanotus > Melanotus villosus. The sequence goes on from OY720425.1 coordinate 59,406,035, forward strand.
TATTGAGATCCATAACTGATGCGCCGTGGTATGTATCTCACAACGTAATAATCGGAGACCTCACCCAAATAACTTCATGGACTCCTTAATCCTTAATCGACGATCAAGCTAATGAACGTAGACTCAAGAGACTTAAACCATCAGACCTGCCAAATAGATTCTAACAGCCAATCATGTTCTTCTGTAACTAATTTTGAGTAGTTTAAGTATGTATTGTATGTATAATATGTCAATCAAGTCAAAACTGTACGCCAGTAGGACTAGTCATTGGATTACTCCTAGCAGGTTTATATGTCATTCCATTTACTTATTGTCTTCTTTGGGAAGATTGTAAATTGATTAGTTAAATAAAATAAATAAATAATAAAAAAAACTTAGGAAAATAGAATTATAATGTCCAAGAATAGCGACAACAATTTATCTAATAATATTAAAATAAATACATGAAAATCTTAGAGAAGAACCAACAAGTAATTTGGTTCCAATCACAAGTTAAATAGGTTATGATTGTTATGAATATCACATACTTACCTCTTTATCTAGCACATATGAATTCAGAAAGTATTTCACACAATGGAGATGTGGGCTCTAGAACAACCAACATAGCAGAGTCGATTACTGTTATAGAACAATAGAACATTGTGTCCTAGATCTATAAACAACCACAGATGATAATCCACCTGGAAGGGAACACAAATGCTGTAATAATTAGAAGAGGCGTTAGAAAGGGTAATGTTATTTTACTGAAGTTACTTGCATTTGCTTTGAAAGTTTTTTCTTAAATTTCTAACATCTAACATGAGAACATATGTACATTGGCATAAATAAAGGAAAAATAAGCCATCAAAGATTTGTAATAGAAGTAGAAACATCTGACAGATCTGCCTAAAAATGAACACAAACGGAATCAAAATTATGACCAAAAGAAATATAATAGTCAAAGGGCAAATGCTGCAGAAATTAATAAACATATCTAAGCAAACAAATAATCCCTTGCAAAGATAACCAATATGGTAGGGGCGCCTGGACTGACACGGTCATCATACGAAAAACTGAAAACATTTCCAAAAACAAGAAATTCTGAAGATTAAAGTTTTATGAACACATACTGTAGGTAGTGGTTTATGCCTTACCAACGTGGACACTTACTTACAAAAAAATAATATGGGAACAATAATTAAAAAGCCAGAGGGCAATTCAAAGAAATAAGTTGAATATAAACCTGAAATATAAGAAGGGAAAGCCTGGTTAAAACATACAGCCAAAGTAACAGCTGTAACAAAACATTTTCTTCTTTTTAAAGTGACTTGTCCTTTACAGGGCTCCATATGTCTGTAGGTGTGCGTGTCAAATAGTCTACATACAGAAGGGGTCTACAGCTTGATGTGGGCTCCGAATCACGGAAGTGCTTGCACTTCTACTGCATGGAAGACTTACTAGACAGAAATACTTCGGTGGTTTGCCATTGCCTTCCGAGGGAAGCGGTTAGGTGTTTTCGATGTATGTGTGGCCCTGGGAATCGAGCCCAGGCCAATCTTAATCTCAGAGGTCAGACGCATGCTGAACGAATTGACCGCGTCCTAACAAAACTTTTAGCATATCTAGAGCAGTGTTACGTGGGTCATGTTGGTAGACAAACAGATGAATGTTGAAACACCACTTTATAACAAAAAAAAACCCTAAGCTAGAAAAACAACTTGCGAAAAGTTAAAGATGAGATGGGTAGGTAGTCTACAAAAAAACAGAAGGAGTTTGTTGGTCCAAAAATGCTTAAATTGGGCCAAATGATTGTGATACATATATCGAAGAATAAAATATATAAGTCTAACGAAGAAGAGGAAGTAGGATTACCTTGTCTACTTTGCCTTTGTCTTGGAGAAGGTACCTATTATACTACCATTTACAAACGTACAATATATTGTCACGTAATCAGTCAGGTTTTAGGCCTGATTACAATTGCTCTACCGTTTTATTTCATTAAATCTTTGTATTTCATGTATAGTGCTTCGCTGACGACACGGCAACCCTTTCGTGTAGTGAAAACTCGACCACACCATCAGAACTACTCCAAGAACATCGAAACAGCTAGAAACGTGGTTAGTAAAATGGAAAATAAAGGCAAATGATGATAAATAGGTGCATGTTTCGTTTACGACGAAGCATTCAACGTGTCCTCCAGTTATCCTCAACAACATACGGATTCCTCAGGCAGAGAAAGACAGATATCTGGGCCTACCTCTAGATAAACGACTGACGTGGAAGACTGGTGTAAACAAAAAATGCAAAGAAATTGACATAAGACTTAAAAAACTGTATCATGACACTTTAAAACATCATCCGAATGCAACAGTCAACCTACTAGCCGAAGAACCTGAAGCTAGAAGATTAAGAAGAAAGTGGCCAATAGATTTAACAGACTAAATTAGGGGCATCATCAGAGGGTGTCTTCCCCTCATGACTGTAACTAATTATAAGTACACAAAATTAGCTCATAGAATTCTTGCCATTATTCTGATTGCTAATAAACTGAATCTAAAAAAAAAAATGTATAGCTAGGAAGATTATTAAATAACTGGCTTAATTTTGAAATAACTTCTGCAGTATTTATAAATCGAAAATTAGTAAGTAATCGACTGTAGCAGAAAGGAACAAGTTCAAAGATTAACAAAACCTATTAATTTATTTAAATCCAAAATAACTTAGTTATACAGCATTTTCGAAGGGTTTATTGTAAAAACATTTCCTTTAGTACGGTTTTTAATTTCTTTTGATATTCAGAATGAGTGTGCAATTAAGTTACTGAAACAAAGAGTTACATATAACAAGCCCGCATGAAAACAGTTAAAATTACGTAATACTACAACGAAACGTAGTAGCTCTTGGAATAAAATAATAATGCCGTTTGCAGCAGTAATGGACGATATTTTATGAAATACCAGAAAAATGCCTACTTTTACTTACTAGATAAGCATCATACAGGTTTGAATTATGTTACTTGTGAGGTACAGGAACTTAATAAAGTTTTGGTAACTTTCGTAAGGTACATCATCAAGATCTTTGAAGAGGACTAAAAGAAACCCAGTCAACGAACTGAGAACGTCGTTCGATCCCGGTGACCAGTCAAGACCTGTGTGATTACATTTTTTTCCTTTCCGGCAGAAGAGTTTCTCTTCTGGCGTGGTTCACACGTTGAGTTACCGTGCGCTTTTAGCACCCCCTTTTTCCTCCTGATGAAGTCGCGTAATAAAACGGGCGAAACGTGAGTCCTTCTTTCTCAACAATGACACCGTCCCAATTCGGAAGATGTTACTTTTGTTTGTTTAGTTATTTGCGAATGCCAGGGATTTTAATGCGCATCGACTACTATGGTGACTGGCACTACCCAACTAGAATTTTACCAGTCCTGGAAGTTACTTTAAAATTGAATTTATATAACAACGATTATGTAAGTTATAAGTCAAGTTTTCGAAACTTAAAGTTTTAAATGTAAAATTAAGATCAGCTTAGACCAGCGGTTCTCAACCTGTGGGGCGCGCCCCCTTAGGGGGGCCCGAAATAACGGAAGGGGGGGCGCGAAGACGCGAGAAGAATGAAGCAAAAATTACAGAATAGCTATTTATGGTATAAGTGAATAAAGGGAAATTTTATCCACGAAAGGAAAAGTTTGGCAGAAGCAATCACCTAACACCCTGGGCGATTTAACATCGATGCATATTTTCATGATGCGGCGGTCAGTATGGTCAGACATGGCACAATTTTGCAATTCATGGTGGAATCTTGGGCTTGTATCGTCAAAGCAAAATAGATTTAGATAGATACTGGTATTTTATTAGTACTCCAATAAAACGGCTGGAAGGGGGGCGTGGTTCAAATGAATTCAGAAAAGTGGGTCCCAAATACTAAAACGTTGAGAAACGCTGGCTTAGACGAATAAATTAATATCGTCATGAAATAAGTAAGTAAATCCCTCGAAAAGTAAGGACAACAATTTGAAGTATTAAAAAAGATCTAATTATAAAGCCAGCAAATACCTACGGATACGTAAATACAAATTCAAGTTTAATACTTCCGAAAGAAGAACTTAATTCAATCAGCGTTTAAGGAATTATTAATTAAAGGGAATCAGCAAACACATTTCGAAGTTTAAAAATCGAGAATAAAACTGGAAGAGTTTCCATCATACACAATTATTTCGAAGTAACAACAAAAGCCTACAAAAAGAATTAATTAAGCAGGCCATGAAACGAAATCCCTTTGAAAACAACTTTAAAGCAGAAATTTTATTGAAACTTAATGAATTTAATTAAATTAATTTAAACATTAACCAAGCGGCCCATTAAATAAACAAAAACAGATAATGTCAGAAATACATACAAAATTTCCAGTCTGTCAGTAATAGTCTCCGGTAATCTGACGAATTCTCTGGAGGATGCCTGTATTTATAAAAGCCTATTGTTGCGAGATTCAATACCTATTGTAACAGGTACACCACTTAATTTATACGTAGCCCCAACGAGGAAATTCGCCCTACGTCTACGTTATTTCCATTAGTCGAATGTTGACGTGGAGTAAAAGTTACCGATAAGAACCCACTTGTAGATGCAAATTGATATCATCACAATGACTTCTATATTAATTATCAGTTTCGTGCGAAAAGAAAGGTGACCTTGATACCGATGGCGGGAGGAGAAGCATAACGGAAACGCAATGATTTATTCCTTTGGCCTAATGGAGCGATAATAAATTTTCAGAATATAGCGTAAAATAATTAAAAATGCCGCTGAATTACTGACCGGTAGAGCGGGTCGTTCAGATAACGCGTTCAAACGTGAAAGGGTGAAATATTTGCAGCTGTAATTTATACACATGCACTCGTTTAGAAAAAAAGACATAAAGAATATATGTAGAAAAGAGTAATCCTACATGGTTACTAAATGAAAAGTCATTTTCTAAATTAACCATTTGTAAAAGTTTTAAAAGGAAAAAGGTTGATTAAAAATATTTAGAACCGTATGCATAGTCGGATAATGCATGAGATTTACTCTAATTTTAATTGAGTTTTAGTCGGAGTTTTAATTCATTGTCTAGCTCATTTTAATGGCATTATATAACATTGTGTCTCAAGAGGGTAGCCTATTTTACATTTTTAGAAACTGATGCACTTTAAACTGGCAAAATATATTATCCGATATATAAACATTTGATTGAATTTACGGTGAACTCTGAACCAATATTCCATTTCCAATTTTTTGGATAAGTCTTGGCCATTTCAAATGGGACCGAATTTAGGTTTTTCAAATATGATTATACAACTATGATACAACCATGAACTGTACAACAATATTAAGGAACCAATCATAATAAATGCCATCAAATCAAAAAGATTGGAATGGGTAGGACACATAATCAGAATGAATGGCCGCCCATGAAGCAGATTCATGGATGAGATAACAGCCAACCTAGAAATAATGGGTATTTGCAGTGGAGTACAAGGGCAAAAGAAAGAATGAATTGGAAAAAAAAACAGTTCAGCAGGCCAAGGCTTACAGTGGGGTGTAGCGCAATGGAAGAAGGAGAAGAAATATGATTAACATTTCCTATCACATTGTCTGTGATGGTTAGCCAGGGTGTGACAGGTTTCAAAAGATATAAATATTAAACCTGCAAATTAATAGCACAAGGCATGGCTTCTTCTTATCCAAAAACATTTGGAATGGTTTATACTCATAATAACCTTCAAAAATTTGTTTGCTTTTTGGAAAATTTTATTATTTTCACTTCTTTCGCATCTACCTGTTAAAATATTTTTCGAATATTTTGCTCTGTTGTTTCAGCCTTCAAAATACAAAATCAAAACCTAACGATAACAATTACCTTATTCCAACAACAGTCAGGAACGCTATACACTTGAAAACACGCTTATGGTGAAGAGATTGACTTTATTCTTATTAAATCAAGATGTCAAACAACAATAAGAAATATCAAAACATTTCCGAGTGCAGATTGTGGCTCAGACCATCAACTTTTAGCAACAAAGATATGCCTTAAATTACAAAGTTGTAAAAATAAACCGGTAGAAAGGTATAAATTTAAAATAAAGAATTATTCCAGGAACTTGGGTTATATCAAACGAAGACGGCGAGAAGTTAACAGATATCCATCCTTAAGGAATGAGAGGAATATTGTAGTCTATTTGATTCCGAGGGGAGCTTTGATCTAGACGACAAAGAACCTTATATTATAAAGGTAAAGGTAGAAATTGCTATCAACCATCTGAAGTCAGGGAAAACCACTACTAATGATCGGATCAGCGCAGAACATGATCTCATGATTTAATACAATGCCAAACAATATGAAATACAGGCCAAAAGAGTGGGTAATTCGGTTTTTATTTCTTTTTACAAAAAGGGTTCTAAAAACGATGTTGACAACTATAGACTCATTGCTTTGATACCACACATTAGCAAAATGCTTCTGAACATAATAAGCAAAAGGCTCAAAACGTATTTAGGCTATCAGATTTCAAGAGAACAAACATGCATCGTAAAGGGGAAAGGAACGCAACGACAGCCAATTGAAAAAGCGAGAGAATTGCATCAAAACCTGTATATCTGCTTCATAGACTATCGAAAAGCTTAGTAGTATTAACTGGGAGAAACGATGGAAGATTTTGAAAGAAATGGGAGTTCCATGACGCCTGGCTATACTAATTACACGGCTATACGATACTGCTAGTGGGGTAATAAAAATCGACCAACAACTGAAGAATTTTAAATAAAAAAGGATGTCCACCAGGGATGCAGAAATTTTTTCCCCTATAATTATTCAACATTTGTGGCAAAATCTATAAGGAACAATGCGGAAGGCATGCGAAACGATATGTCACTTACATGTAACGTGTTGGTTATCGCCAAAAGTAATGTTAAAAGTTAGTAAAAATGAGTTAATTACATTTAGTAGAATTTCTGATAATTCTTAAGTACCAACAAGGTGGTATGTTTAACCAACTACGCCACGTGGGGGTTTCATATTGAAAGTCTGGTTCAACTAAAATAACATAATATATTGTCTGAAGTTAAAAGTAAACATTTAGACAATTTTAGAGATAAGTTCCAAGTACTTTTTATGATACAACCAAATTGATGCTACTTAAAGCTTCCGTCCTTCACTACCTTATAAAGCTTTCAAAAATTTCAAACAGGGCCCTTTCACAAACTAAGTATTTAATTATCCATCGGCTCCAACCGACGATTAGTTTACAAATTTTCAATTCATTTAGTTGTTTACAACTATTAAAAAGCAATTTAGCTGACATTTTAGCTGTTTGTTTCTATTATGTTTATACTTTGCAAATCCCGTCGCTTGTTAATTAATTCACATTGCTTACGGTTAGCTGAGCAAAATATAAGACGGAAATTGAAAAAACGCCCTCCTTAATTTGGGGATTAATAATTCATAACGGCTTTGAATTTTAAAAATTGTTTGTACATTTCTAGCTCAATTTTAATGATTTTATTTTTACTTAAACCTTTAAAAGCTAAGTTTGTTGGTAGATTTATACATTTCTCCATAATAATTAAAACTAATATTGTGGAATATTAGCAAAAACTTCAACTTTACAAATAGTTCAGGTTTACCTGTTTTGACAACCTATAAAAGTATTTCCTAATCATAATTTAGTGTAGAGCTGTAAGTACGGCATAAGCAGAATTTACTCGTACTTCATTCTTTTACTTCATATCAGGATTAATCCTACTTTATGATTAACAGACTTACATGGTATTTTACGGCCAGTAAATTAACATTAAGTGTTGTATCTGATAAAAATACATGTTAAGTAGTAAAACGTATAGAAATTACATGTTGTACGTACATTAATAAAACTTGAGAAGTTTTTACTGTTGCAAAAGCATATTTTTAAATACTATTCGCTTCAGTTGGTAGCAATCGATGTGGCATAAAATACCATTTTAAGTTTATTTAAAACCTTTGGGAAATCTATATAAATTGATATATTATGATGGCCTTCGGAGCCTAAAAAGGTAGTGAAGTGCAACTGATACCGCTGCTACGTATGCGTCTCCTGTACCCAATACCGACTCTCTCCTCCAAGTTGGCGGACCTCGCGAATGTTACAGGGCTGACAAGAGCGGTAGACTCAGGGACTCACAACTTGTTAATTCAACCTGTCTGGAGGGCAGTTTTCTTCCCTTTATTCTTTCCCGTCTTTTTGCTTCCGACTCCGTCGCTATTAGGGTATATGAGGGCTAGCGGGTCTTTCATTTCACATCTATCATATCTTCAAGATAACAGAAAAAATATGGCAGAGACAGCCACTCTACCTATCCAATCTATGGAAGCTATTAGCAAGTGAAAACCCATCAGGAGGTTTTTCAATAAATTATGGTACCTCTTATTCCTTGCCAATAGACTGATAAAGGCCACATACAAAATCAAAACCTCGAGGGAAGGGAGGATCACAAAGACTAGGAAAAAGAGGCAGCAAGCTGACTATCATCTTCATCAGATCTGCCACGAAAGTATTTACAGAGCGTACGAAAAATACCTAATATAGAAGAGGAAGAAGAAATTCACTCGGCGTATTTTTGGACGTCCTCTTTTCGTTGTTCTGTCAGCTGGTATTCGATTATAAAAGCCCATCGAGTTACTTGTCCTACCCATTCCCATATTATGTTCTTTGCATCCACTTTTCTTAGTATCTCTTCTACTTAGTTTGCTTCTATCCCTTGCTGTTTCTATTCTTGTTTACCACTTCTGGTTTTTGGTATTGCTGGTTCTTCGAGTAAAAAATTGCTGCTAGTAGTTGTTATTTTTAAATTTATTGCTGTACTGCTCTCTGTTTTCATATTAAGCACGTTTTCCACGTCAGGTTAACCCTTCATTATACCTCTTCTTTAATTTTTCCTCGAAAGACACTGATTTAGATGCTTCTTCGTCGACTTCAATTTGTGTTTCTTTATTTTTGCCATTAGTTAGTGGTCTAAATCTTTCTGCGTCCACCTACCAGTTTTTCTGCTACCAATAAGCTACTGTGAGTTGAAAATAAAGGCCCATATCAGACAGGAATGAAGAGCTGTATCAAACCAGTCCTATAGGGACTGACAACTGAGGAGGAGGTCCATTATAACCGTAAAAGATAAGTTTTTTCCGCTGTTTGAACTTCGTTTGCTCTGAAACTTAATCTTCTGAAGATGTCGTGAACAGGTTGGGCAGTAGGAGAGCATTCACCTTATTTCTTCTTTAATTTTGAAGATATTTCATTCCGAGTACAAGTTAATTGCTGCCCTTCTGCCTTGGCATATTTTTATAACAATTAATAAAGTTTCAGGTTATCAAAGGTCTTTTCGTCAAGTCAATCAGGGCCATATTCACTTTCTGTTGAGTTCTTTATATTGTTTTAAAACCTGGATTGTTATCTGTAAATGATGGTCCATTGTAAATTAGTAACTTTTAAATCCTAGTTGTTCCTTTTAGATTGATTTCTTTGTCTCTTGTTGTTTTACTATTTGTTCTTTTAAGACCGTAAAGAACATATTTATAGATTGCTGGTAGTAAGCTTATCTGTGTATAAGTCTTTATACAGTTTCTGTGGTTTTCCTTATAATTTAATATTTTGGTTGAATTTTTACATTGTTGGGGATCCTTTCTGACTCTGATCTTATTGAAGAGAATAGTACATGGATATATCGGCTTATAACGTTCTACGACGTTTCCCGATCTCTATCCGCCATTGATCTCTACCCATCTATAGGTTTTCACGTATATCTCTTTTCTTTAATTCTTAGTATATTCCTTCCCTCTAGCTTTTCCTATGCCTTTCTTTCTCTTTCTTTCTTGGGGGCGTCCACGTTAATACTAACTTGCCACCATAATTATCATTTGTTTTTCTGTGCTATTCCTTCTCTGAGGCCACATCTCCAACGCAGTAAATTTGTTATTGGTAGTTTTTGTTAAGAAAATTTTAGTTTTAGAACAGTTATTCGGAATATTCTCCAATTTCTTCTATGTATTTGCTTTTGTATTTTTTTCCACTGAGTTTTCCCCTTCCCTTTGCTTCGGACTTTAGTAATACATCGTAATCTACTTTTTCTAGAGGATATTCTCATCAGTCAATCATCGTAGTTCAATGTTCTAAGGTTGAGTGTGCACATTTTTATCAGGTTGCCTGCTGTCAATTTTGGGATCCTTTCAAAAATATTGGGCTTCTGGTCTTTTGGCCGGCTTTCTACAAGTTTCTTTTGTTTTGTCTTCGGTATTCGTGGTCTTTGCACCTATCTTCTTTTACATTATTGGCTTCTTTATGGGCGTTAAAGGTTTTAAATAAACCAGAATTTTGAGAATTTGTAAATTCTTTTTGATTATTTTACCCATCCAAATTTCGACCAATAGAATTGCACCATTCGACGTCACGTGGTACAACCTACACGGTTTTATACTGATAATTTTTTGATAATTTTGTCTATTGGTTGATATATATACAAAACAAAGAACATTCAGCCGCGTTCATTCAGCATCTGTCAAACTGACAGACAGATTGAATGTAAACATGAGCAGATTCAATATGAATTAAAGGGTTTTTGTTTTGATTATGAAATTTCCTTGTCTGAACGGTAATTTTCGTCTCATGGTGCAATTTAATTGGTCGTAATTTGGATGGGAAAAATAATCCCCCGAATACCACTCGAGCTTCGAAATTTATCTGATATTTCCCTCAAGGTTCCCTGCAAGCAAATTAACGTGTCAAGTTTTCCAGAAAAATCACTCGCGCTACGCGCTCGTGATTTTTTAACTTGGAAAACTTGACACGTTCATTTGTTTGCAACGAACCTATCGGGAAATATCCGATAATTTCGAAGCTCTTGTGGTATTACTATTAGTACTATAAGTACTATTAGAATTTAGAAATTGTTTGATAAAAGCAAGTTTGCAAAGCAACAATAATTAATCCAAGCTCAGAATTAATGAATAGGTTGGAAGGAATGAGTGCTTTTTAATCCTATCTAAAATAAGGATTCGTAACGATTTAAATCTCAACAGCACCACACTCTTGTTAATTAAACCAATGTCAATCCTGTAAATGTCATCTGCTAAGGATATTTGGTGTGCAAAAAAAGAATATTAGTTTTTTCAGGGTTAGTTTGAGGTGATTGCATAGAAATCGCCGCATAAAGTCTTTTTATATTCTGTTTATAATTCCGATTTTGTCACCTTATGAATTTTACGTCTGGGCCTTTTAAAAGGATTCTTTAAAGGGGAAGGAAATTCTAGAAAATACGCTTCAGTGATCTTAACTTTATTAAAACATTTTCAACTAAAAAAAGTTCAAGGTTTCAGGATATGTTTATTTTTACTGCACCAGAAAATTATTTCCGTTGTTCAAGGAAAAACAGCCTGTAATTCTGTATAAAGCGAACGAAAGAAAGAAAGAAACGTCCTTTAGTGTTAAATTTTACGCAATGTATTATTGCTTGTAATAACTTGCGCAAAAGAAATGAAAAATTTAAAGGGTTTTCTTTTTATTCGCCAATGTTCGTTATAAAACTTAAAAAGAAAGCTAACTTGGTGGGTTATTCGAGCATCGGATGTCGTCTTTTTTCGCCCTTCAATATTTGCCGCTCCCTCAAACAGCCGTTCTCGTATATTTTTCTGACATTTACTTCTGCTTTTTTTAATTAAGCAGAGTCAGGGAACACGTGCGCTAATTTAAGCATTCCTTCTAGACCACAAGGCAATAACATAAAATATTCTTTAATCATAATAAAATGGTCATAGAAGGGCAGTGGCGTACGAAATTATCCCGACTTAATTTCTTTAAGTCTACAGCACAGACGATTGATACATTAGCGGACGTAATGAGTGCCAGGTATTTTTCCTTATTTAATTTCTGGGAAATTCTACCCTGTTATGAAAGACGGCAAAAGCAAAACCCCGAACCGAGTTTAATTAAACGATTTTTAGTGTCTCACGGTCTAAACAAATGAAAGGAACTCGAACTTGTCGAGTTTCGCTAAATGCTTGCATAGTAAACGGTGCGACTAATTGGGTTAAGGTCAAATTACATAACTGTTTTAAACATTTACTATTTACATTACTCTCGAAGATGTCTTTATACCAGCAGTTCGACTTTCCTTCGCGAAAATTTAATTACGTAGAGACCTCTATTTCATCGAATTAAATTCCGAAATCGTAGGAGGCTCGGATTTTTTTGCCGTTTCCCTTTCAGTTAGGATTTTCTACAAATCCTTCAATTTCTGTTTATTAACCAAACCGGTTGGTATAATGTCGCAACGAGTGGTTGCACAATTTTTTTCGACCGCCTTCGTTTAGGGGAAGAAATTATAAATCGGGGTGCGATCGTAATTTTCATATTTTAGCAGTGTATCCTGCGAACAATGTTAATAACAGCACAGCCAGACGCAGTAATTTTCTTAATTCGCTTGTAAATTCAGCGAATAAGAATGGTTGAAGGAACCTTAATTGCGTTCATGCACGGGACTGTCCTGGGGATTGGGGACTCTGGAAAGAGGAAGTACGACCACCACGTTACTTCCTATTCCCCCCCTTTAGCGCATCGCTGCATCCGGACTCGATTAACTAAATCCTTTGAATTTCTTAAAGTTGGGGTTACACTAATAATTTAAGGGATGGGTACATATCTTACGGTTTTGTTTTCCACGTGGGAATACTAAAAGTCTGGAGGAGAAATTATTTCATTATTTTACAAAAGTATAACACCGATAAGACAACCTTTTATGGTAGGAAATTTTCTCTAGGTAAATCCTAATAAATCTTGGACTTTTCTGTTAACTCAAAGAGGCCTCAGGTGCTTTCAGTTTGGAAGTAAAAGGGGTCTTAATAGCGTTTACTCTGTTTATAGTATAACACTTTATCAAAAGAGGGAACATTAAGACAATTTGTTGGAGCAGGCTTGATAAAGTATGTATCTGTTTTTATAATGCGCACCCCATTCGGTGGCGTTAAATAAATTACCAAGATTTTTAATTTCATTTTACTAAGTTAAAACCACGCCCGTAAATGCTCGTTACCTTTTATTTTTTTTAATATGCACGCTATAAATACCTTCAGCTTAAAATCTACTAATTTATTTAAAAATCGCTGCTTAAGCATTGTAGAGGAAACTTAACGCATTGTAAATGTATTAATAAATCCATTATTATTTCTTGATTCAAGACGTTAGTTTAAAACTTGCAGATGACCGCTCATACTAGAAAAAGCTCAGCCGATATTGCCTAAAATTACATTCTTCATGTTTCAATAACGGGACTAACATGCGGTTTTCCTTATAAGCTTGGAAATCACGTTTGGATCAATACCGAGATTAAATTTATTTAAACACGGCAAGTTTTATGTTTTTTTTTTAGATACATAAAGAGATTGTAATAAAATTGTCTTGATGATAAAGTAAAACCTGAAAATAGATAATTTTCTTCGTACAGAATTTAGTCTTGTTCGTTTGGTTTGCTCTGCATATCTCCAAAGTAATTTAATTATATTATTTATAATAAACCCTTGTAAGAGTGTAGGATTATTTTAATTTAATTAAGTTAGTATGCTATTTGCTTCGTGTTTTTATTATTGTAAATATATCGCCATCCAGAAAAGCAAGCACTTAAGAAGAATAACGAGTCCGTAATCAACTGAAGAAGATATAACAAGCCTGAATAAACATCACAAGAACGTAATGGCTTTAATTAACAATGTAAATTTTTAGTAAAAAGGGAATACTGTAGAAAATAAAAAAGGAATGGAATGTTGCTGATGCAAATGAAAAAGTTTGAACCCCCTTCATATTTTGTAGGGAGATATCTGTTCATAGGTAACAAAAAAGGGTATATGGAAGATGAAAGAGGCAATGAAGGTAGAAGTATTTGTAAATATTTTACGTATACTGAAAAAGCTTGGGTTAAATGCAAAAAATAGAAAAGAAAAGAGTTACTGAATTAATGTTGTAAAATAAAATTGAAGAGTTTGGCAGCCATGACCAACCATATTTGTACAATGTGATTTTTTAAAAATTCAATTGCAGTAGGCCGTATTCTGTCTTAATAACCTTAGAACTGTCTGTATTAAGTCAGAATACGGCCTGCTGCAATTGAGTTTTTAAAAAATCACATTGTATCATATTTATATCTAATTGCTTCTTTTAAGTTTAGGTATATCTATGACGTATGATTATAGCATTTCTTCTTGTAAGTAACCTTTTGATATAAGTGCTATATACAAAAATGTCAATTGCAAGATTTAGAATTTATTAACTGTCATCATTGTGTTGCTGGCATAATACTGTTGTGGTAAATTTCAATAAAATTGTAAAAACAAAGGTTCTAAATCTGGCAGTAGACATTACTTTTGTGTCTCATGGTCAACCCTTATGTAAAAACTTATTGCACTCGCGGTATATTCGACAATGAATTCAGCACAAATGTAGTACATATTCCAAATTAATTTTAAACTTAAATTGAATACTTCACAAACAAAACATGATCAGAAATTACACACTTTAATAATTAAACTCAGTGGAAAATGTCACCTTCCTTTTAAGACGATTACCTGCACTTATTCTGTATAAAACCACAAACAAGTAAAATTAGGAGAAAGTTTTGTTAGAAATCCTTATGGGGAATGTTCACGTTCATTGAAAACTATTATCCCATAGCGAATAAAAGATTCTGGCGGCCTCATTAAATAAATGCAGACAGTGATTGGTTATCATATAAAAGGAATGAACCATGTAACTGTTAGTAGTATTATTAATATTATTAAAATTAAAAGAAAGAGAACAGGAAAGGTCACCCAAAGGTTGGCTATACGAATATAATCAATCTTTTATCTTTTCCTCTTTAGCTTATTCAACGAGCTAGCCTCGTATCATTATTCCTTTATAAGTTCAAGTTATATTATTATTTCTTTTGACCATTGACATTTCACAAATTCATGTCATGAGCCTGCTTCCGTTGGGAGTTTCTATGACATAAGGAAATATTAAACGGTAGACCTATTCTGAAGCTAACGACTAAAATTGCTAAAACAATTTTGTAAAATATTTATTACGTAGGGTTATAAATTAAAGGTTAATTGTATGGGCCTAATGGGGCTCTTATCGTTAAGTTTATATAACAGTTTTGGAAAGCACTTACGAAGACATATGGTTAACACATGGTCTGAAAATTGTTAGCAGAAAGATAACGCCCAAACTAAACTTGAAAATTATATTTAGTGGAATAACACAAACAAGACTTGTTTTATTACTATAAGTAAGTGAAGAAGAATTTACTTAACGAACAGACATTGAGAGAATTAAATCCCGCAAGTCAATATGGTCGCTGTTCAAATTTCCCTACGTTTTATTTAATTTATACAGAAAGTCTTTTGGGGGGTGAATTGTAGAACTAGTTCGTTTTAAATATTTAGTACTCGTGCCGTGAAAATACGTTACATGGATGTGGCCAGGCTTGAAGTTCTCTAAATTAGTAGTTCCGTGATTTTGAGCTTTCCTTTGGGCTTGTGTTTCCAAGTCTCTTGAAATCAAACTGGTTTTTTATGAAACGAAAGGATTTGCCAAAATTTAGAGGAATAAACTATAATCACATATTTATTTTTACTGGAAAATAAGGAGTTAAACCTTAAATATTTGGTTAACCACTGCCTCGTTTCAAGTTACTTTCATTTTCTTAAGTAGCAGAACAGCGAAACTTCGAACGTGAATATTTCCTGCTGAGCTAATGATCGTCATATTTAGTATGCAGATTAAGGTTAAGTTTATTTAACAAAAAAGAATAGTAAGGACGGTGTTGAACTTGCAACCCCCAAAATTTGCAATATTAACAAACGTCAAGAGAAACCCAAACATGTTCCTATTAGATTACCCTTGTTAACATACTATAAACGAAGAACAAGAGCACATACCGTGGGGTGCCAAACAAGGTCTCATAATCATTCTATGTCCTAGAATGAGCTAGGGTTTGTCGACTTGAACAAACCACGTTACGCACACGCGGTCATGTCAACTGCCGAACAAATTTGGAAAACGTGGAAATAACGCCAGAGATTAATTTTGTTTCGACGAAACAAAGGCTAATTTAAAAATGTATGTATGCAAAATGAATTGATTTGACTTCTTTTTTAATTAATACCAAAGCTTTCGAGATTTAAATCAGACCATTTAAACGAAACGTTAAGGGCAGTCGATAATGGGGACTGAAAGTTTCAAAAGTGGGTTTCAAGTACTGTTTTGAAGTATAGAATGTTGTTAAACATTAAAAACAAAAGGATTCGAGACCGTCCTGTTAGAACTGACATTAAATACTAAATGTAACTCTACAAAGTTTTAAAAGTTCTACTTTTAAAAGTTACATCCAACGTTCTTGTTCTTTAAAAGTGTCTTTTTAATAATACACGAGCGAAGACAGCTTTATATGAACTAAAAGGGCAAAAGAAACTGCATTTTTTATTTGAACTTCCGTTCGCTTTTGTTAGTTATAATATTCATAATAGGAACAAAAACACGATAAATAAACACGAAGTTTTAGTTTAAAAAACTACAAAGATTAACTTATTGGTAAAACAAGGGCCAAAAAGAATATTTGTAATCAGTTTAGTTGTTTCCGAGTTTAACTGGCTGGCAGGTTTCAGTCTGCTGTTCTGAATTAATTTAAGCTGACGGGATAGCGCACTCGAGTTTTAGTCTAAATAATGGTGAAATATAAACCTCCTTAGTTTTCCGACTAATGTCCTGGAAATTTGAGAACTGTAGCTGTTTTAAAATTGTAACAGTTTTTAATAGTCGATTAAGGAAACTTTAGGGATTTCATGATATGTGAATTTGTAATTTAAAAAATACATTTTTTAAGTTTTCTTAAGTAGGATTTTACAAAATGCATTAACTTCATTATAAAAAGTGTTGACTAGATAACAATTACGAGATTGTGAACAGTGTTAACAAAAACTGAAAGTTAGGTAGCTGAAATGTCGTAAAAGTAAAGTTAAATCAAGCGAAAGATGAATTCAAATCCCATTTTTCACGAGGATTTCCGTGAAGAGAAAAAAGAGGGTTATTTATAAATTAAACGAATACAACATCTAAAAGTTGAAAAGCATTTGAGCATTACTTCCTAAAGAATTCTAAAAAGTGTAGCTCCTAAGCAAAAACCTCAAGATTTAGTGGGACTAGAAATGCGACTTATTCACAGAGAACTATAGAAAGCACAGTAGCAAATAAATATCAAGGAGCTTTTACTTGATTTTTCTCATATAAATTTAGCTACAGAAAAGTCTCGCATTTCGCATTTTCGTGACAGACTTATTGCAATTTTTCTCTTTGACGGATTTAGTGGTCGAGTCTGGTTCGTTTTCTTCGAGTAAATATTACAGGACGCGAATGGTCTGGTTCTGTCTTTAAATAAATTGGTTTTTAAGTAGGCCCTCGGCATACAAGGATACTTTTTGTATTTGTAGGGATATTGACCAAAGCGGAAGTCTGAGACCATCAGCATTCTTTATACGGAGAGCTGCGGAGTGACTCGGGACATTTAAATACATAATGCACGGCCAGGTACCTCCAGCCTTCATGAATAAAACTCATATTCAGAACGACTGGTTCTGAATTTTCCTGGATTACTGCACGTCCTAACCACTTTTCCTTGTTTAGTTCAATGCGATCCGCGAATGCGAGAAAAAATTACCAGAAAGTCAAACTTCTTAGGTATTTTTCAAGACCGTATATCACCAAGCGTCTTTATTACGCTGTACCCTCTAAGCATTTTCTATTTTTGCATAAGACCTACATTTTTGATGCAGATGTAGGTACACCCCATTCGATACGTATAAATTTTAAAGTATTTGATTTCTTTCGTAATAGAAGGTTTCTGAACTCTGTCGATTTAAATTTTCTTACACGCCAGCAGAGATTAATTAAATGCACTTGGTTGCATGTGAAAGATTTGCCTTTTTGGAGAAGAAACGGATTTTTCATACATGGAAAATAGAGAGCTATTTGGTTAGGTTTTATATAAATGCAAGATCTCAAATTCCCTGTACTTACGGCTAATTAATCATTATTAATTACTCATTTTAAAGCCTTTGAAGGATAATTAAATTGTTTAGGAAGTGAAAATATAATCAACTTTAATTTACGCTGTCAAATTTCCTGGATTTACTCCGAAATTGGTTCATGCTGAGTTTGTGTGCTTCAATATTGACAAACAAAATACAATTAATTTGTTTGTTGAATAATTAAGTTGAAAGTTGGCAAAATACCCATTTAACCTATCCTTTACGTAAGTATAAAAACTAGCAAGTGTTAATAAATTCAGCAAATTTAAATTTTTTAAGAATTAATTTATTAAATTCAATACGATGGCTTTGGTCTCGCTACGTGAATGTGTTGCTTCATACATTTAAGTAATACATTTACTATTACAACAGTCCGTGCGTTGCCTTATTGATGATCTATATGATCTAAGATCTGAGCACAGAACAGGTATGGTCGAATAAAATGACGTTGGTCACAACGAAACCTTAACAACAAAAGATTACTGTTCTCTGATCTCAGAATCTTCCAAATTGTCTCAAATTTGGAAGGTTCAGAACTGCCTCAAACGCTCTTTAAGGATGCAGCTGAGCCATACCATTAAGAAATAACTGACAGGGTATACAACTGTTTGTGGTCGAATGTTTAATTGAAACGTAAATTAGCCCTCGGACAGATTCTTCATTGCTACGGGATACGTGCTCCCGAGTGGCGGTTGGGAGGGGGTCCTGGAAAGGGGAATTCTTCGAATATTCATAAAAAGGAGTCCTGGACCACACGCAAGTTGGACATGGGCCAACAACCCATCCCCGAAAAAAAGAAGGTTAAAAGTCCTCGAAAGAGTAATCAAATATAAGACGGATAAAGTTAAGAAAAAGGTTATTGATTATAGGTACATGGAACGTCTGAGGAATAAATAAAAAATACCAAGAAGTCTTTGAACAATTACAAAAGAGATTAAACATATGCGCTTTGAAAGAATGTAAAGAGAAAGGGAAATATACACTCCTACAGTGAAATGGCTAAGAAAAACGCGCTGAACATGGCGTATTGACAGCCACCCATAAACGACCAGGAAATTCAGTTAAAGATGGAATAACGAAACCAGAAAGATGTAGCAATAGCAGCAATATTTGTTTCCACAGATGTCGCGGAAATAAATACCAAAAACGAATTCGAAAAAGGCAGGGCCACCACCCTGAATAATATTAGCAACAGGAAGGAGATTATTCTGTTAGGCAATTTTTAATGGAATATACGATACTTCGTGCAATTATTGATTATATAATATTTAAACAAAGTACCACCTTATTAGTACAAGATGTGCGTGTATACATAGGAGCAGATTGTGGGTCTGATCTTTACTTGCTAAAAACAAAAATGTTGTTTACATCTAGAAAGTACAATACTAATTGGATGGAAAGTATTAAAGAAGATAATCAGGTAAAAATAGACGAACAGAATAGAACAGGTTCCTGTATATGCTAAGATTAAGCCCAAAAATTAATATAGAGAAAGATGTGAACACTAAAAACAAATATCAACATAACAGATTGTTAAAAGAAAGTGTTCCGGGTTGGAACTGTAGCATTGTTGGGAAAGAAGAATTCAAGAACCCAACCCGAAAGACGCTTTTTTAACACTGACGACGCTGATCGTGGAAGTCTTCCAATTCAGAACAGATTGTGTTGAAGCAACCTCATGGGAAGCTCTAGGTGAAAAATATAAAGAAAACATACTGGCGCGATAACGAAAAGAGCATAATTAATAGAAAAAGAATTATACAGAAAGTGGTTAACAACAGGATAGGAAGATATACGACCGATTTAATAGAGAAATGAAGAATGAGATGTGGCAGAATAAATATGCTGAACTAGAGAACTAAATGCAGGGGACTAAGGCAACAGAGGCATACAAAACATAAGGAAAGGCAGCCGTGAAAATGTGAAATTGGCAACAATAATTACAATAGAGAAATGGGAAGACTGCTACAAAAATTTATCAACTGAAGATGTGCTGAACTAGACTAAGACAGTAGAGATATGGAACACAATCAAAAACATAAGCAGAGTCAGATAATCTTCTGCGAATTCAAGGACACAAGTTGTGAAATGGTAGAAGATTTTTAAGGTGGGATAGAGGATAGAATATCAGTAGACTAGAAACAATAAACTAAAAAACGACGCTTATTTGGCAAGGAAGAGGTGCTGGAGAAAAGGTTATACTCACTCGATGTACAAAAAGGGTAACAAAAAGTATTGTATAAATTATAGAAGAATAACAGTAATTGGTTTTACTGGAAGACTGTATAGACGGATACTGGCGAAACGATTGGAAAGCAAAGTACAACCTACTGTAAAACAAAGTGGGTTCAGGGCAGGAAGATAATGCAACGATTAATAGAAAAACGAAAGATGAGGTCAAGAGAAACCCAATTGGTCTTTATAGTCGCGGTCGTGGTTCAGCGTGCGACTGACTACTGAGCTGTAGGTCCCCTATGTCTGTTGGCTACTTGACACGCACACCACAGACATATGGAGAGAAGATTGGCAACACCCTGTAAAGGGCACGCCACTTCTAGAAGAGAAGAAGACCTTAAAAAACCTACGACAGAGTTCCACTGAAAAAGTAATTTGAAGTTTTTGAAAAGCAAGTATTAATGGTATATTTGAATGCAATATAAAAATACTAACAACTACAGTATTGTACAAGATGACGTACGACAAGAACTAGCGTTAAAATAGATAAAGGTTTAAAGAAGGGTGCAGTGTCTCGCCTATGCTGTTTGAAATATATATTTAATCTAATTTTTCAACACAAGAATAGAAAATGTGGCCATATGGGAATCCGAATAGATGAACACTAACTAAGTAGCTTAGTATTCGTTGACGATCAGGTGATTATAGCAGAAGATCAGGATGATATCAGTTGCATGATGAGGAGCTTCAATATAGATTATGAAAAATGGGGTTTCCAAACAGGTCCGGAAAAAACTAAATATTTAGCGATACTTGGAGAAGGGCCGACATTCACCTTAACAAAGGCCTGATAAAGTATGCAACAATTTTAAATACTTGAGTGTGACGTTTACTAGAGATGGTAAAAGTGATTTAGATATAAAGACGAGAATTGGGAAAGGAACACCAGAAATAAATACACTAAACACTAAACTCCAGCTTGTGGAGTGAGAAAATAACAAGAAATACTAAGAGAAGAATAGAATAAATCAGTAGTGAAAAGTATCATAAGGTATGGATCCGAGGTGTGGGAAATCAGTTAAAGGAATAAAACAACAGCAATAGAAAGGAACTGGTTAAGAAGAAGCAGCAGGGTATCAAGAATAAAATAAATGAGAAAATTAAAAATTAAATGGGTATAGAACGATTATATGAAGCGCATGGATGAAACGAGATGGCTTAGAAGAATATGGGGTGCCGAGAGAAGAAAAAAGGAGGAAGGCCACGCATTACATAGATGGATGAGGTACAGAAAGAGATACAAAGAAAGAATGCCTGGAAAAATCGTGAAAATTGGGAACGAAGATGCGGAAAGCAACGAAAGTTGTACCAAAGCCGCTATACATATATACTGAGTGTCAATGAAACCTGGGACACCCCTATTTTCTTAATTACATTTTAAGATATCAAAATGAAATTTTGGTATATGTAATAATCTCTTAAAACTGCATTATTTGATATAGAACACTTCCGCTTTCACCGGAATTCGCCTCAATTTTGTTGTTTTAAATGGGACACCCCGTATACTTATACAGTTTTGAAACTCTATTTAATTTTATATATGTAATACCTTGAAATATTTTGGCGACAAAGTATAATTTTGCAAAAAAAAATATATATTAATTTAGAATGATGTGACCTACTTAAAATGAATGCCAGGACTCCAACACTTAAAACAAATCGTTTTAAAACTTTAGCTGTAGCAAATACGTCACTTTTTCGTGCATTCATTTGTTTCAATTGTTTTGAAACCCAGTGCCTAGATTTAAATGTTCAAAATATCGTTCTTCTGTATGGAAAACGTTATTGCAAATTATATTTTCAAATTAATGCTACATTATTGGTATCAATTAAGTGCCCGACCATACTGCCATTTGAAAAAAGAGAGTTATTCTCGAAAAACCATTTTTGCAAACTTTAGATCGTTCTAATACCCCAACGAAAGAAGTTGAAGTTCTAAAACACTTTGTCTTGAATGTTTAGGAACCCTGTTTGTAATCAAAATGTTTCAAACCTGATATCAGCATATATAAAATTAAATGGAAATTCCAAAAATGCATAAATATAGAGGGTGTTCTATTTAAAATAACAAAGTTGATGTGAATTGCGGTGAAACCGGAAGTGACAGAAACTTGTGTTCTGGGTTAAATAATGTAGTTTTAGCAGTATATAACGTGTACCAAATTTCATTTGCATATCTTAATTTATTTATACAAGCACGTTACGTGAGATTTTGTGATCTTTTTTTAAAGATTCCCTAACTTTACACATTTAGTACTAATGTTTTAAATCTTCCCTTGAGCGTTTTCAGTTTATTATAAGGAGTTCTTGAAATTAAAAACATTCCCTGAGTTGCCAAATTTCCTAATTTTGTAAATTTACGCGTACCTATTATTAGTCCATATCGGTCCATTTTGTACATGGATTTCTCAAGATATCTCAAACGACTCCCGAAGAATTTGCTTTTCCTTTACACAAGTTGCCTAGCTTTTCTAAGAAATCTCTCAATTTTGTAGAATTAATATCAGTCCTTTCGAATTCCTCCTTTCTTAAGAAAAGGTTTAAGAAATACCCCTTAAATTTTCTGACTTTGAGAAAGATCTCCAAAATTTTGGAGGAATTTCTTTTCTAAATATATTGCAAAGGATTTCCTGAATTTTCCAAGAAATTTTCAGTTTCGCTTATTGTTAATCTTTTCTATTTCCGATTCCTTGTACGGAGGAGCAGCGAAGGGACGTATTCAAAATACGTCTGAAATTTTTGAAAATTTTTCTTTTGTATAAATACATATGTTAAATAAGATTTCCTAAATTATTCAACAAGTTTCTCAACCTTTTAGGTTTAGTTATTACAAATCGTTTGGATTTAGTGAGGAGCTGTATTCTATGTCTTGTATTTTACCCAATATACAGTGTGTCCCAGATCGAGTGGGATTGCATGGGTAACTTTCTTATTATTGAAGATGGAGATTTGGTTAAATTGGCAATGTTTTGCAGTTTTATATGCTGATTTAAAATCTGTTTGAAAATGTTCAAAATGTCGATCCCGTCAGAAGTTATTTAAAAAAAACTAAAAACTGTCATTTTCTTGTATGTCAAATATCTACGTAAGTATAAGACATACGAAAAAAAGTTTCATACGAAAGTCGCTGTTTTCGATAAAACCAATTTAAAATTGATGTCGAGCAAAAATTCAAGATGGCTGCTTTTGAGGTACTCGTATCAACTTCCTTAAGTTAAATGGACGTCATATTGGATTTTTTGGTTACTGAATAGAATTTTTTATTCTCTTTTCAACGATGTAAGATAACGTATGATTGAATAAAAAATACCACTAAAATTAATTGTTTTTACATTTTAATCAAGTAGGCTTACATGGATCCAAACAAAATTAGGTGAAATTTATTTTAGAAAACATTTGTATGTAATTCCTATAATACTTAGTAACATGTTAATTCAGTACTAAGTACTAAGTACTTGAACCACAAAAAACATCGTGACATTACTTTTTAAATGTATAATCAAGTAGGTACGTAGCTATGACGAAAAACAATAACAAAGTTTATCACAATCTGTCAAAAAGCAGGTACTTAAGCTAATTTTGTTTGGATCCATGTAAGCCTACTTGATTAAAATGTAAAAACAATTAATTTTACTGGTATTTTTTATTCAATAATAAGTTATCTTACATCGTTGAAAAGAGAATAAAAAATTCTATTCAGTAACCAATAAATCCAATATGGCGTCCATTTAAATTAAGGAAGTTGATACGAGTACTTCAAAAGCAGCCATCTTGAATTTTTGTTCGACATCAGTTTTAAATTGGTCTTATCGAAAACAGTGACTTTCGTATGAAACTTTTTTTCGTATCTCTTACACTTACGAAAATATTTGACATACAAGAAGATGACAGTTTTTAGTTTTTTTTAAATAACTTCTGGCGGGTTCGACATTTTGAACTTTTTCAAACAGATTTTAAATCAGCATATAAAACTGCAAGACATTGTGAATTTAACCAAATCTCCATCTTCAAAAATAAGAAAGTTACCCATGCAATCCCACTCGATCTGGGACACCCTGTATATGTATAAAAATGATGACGGCTCATTTTCTACCAATGTATATTCGTATGTTCCTACGAGACTTCCTTCATTATTCACTAATTTCACTACCGTGCTTACTAAAATAATTTTTTAAAAATCGCCCGTGTTTCATTGTTGACAAAATAGTAACTAATATTTTATAAAATAGATTCATTCCTCCAAGTTACCTAATTCAAATCGAATAAAATTCCCAAGGCTGATAGTAAATCAAAACCTAAGTTACAAACAGTGTTCCTCGGTTTTCATTTCGTATCTTTATAAAAATATGAAATATGAAAGTACCTGTATTGGAAAATTCGCTACTACTCAAGTGCGTCATTGTATTTGTTATACTATGAGTAGATTGAATCATGCCTTAGGTCTGGCATTTGTTTTATCCTTAAGAGTATATTTGAGCAATAAATTATTTTCCATTTACGTTTTTCAAATATATAAATCATCAAATTACAATATTTTTGGTTAAAACCCTATTTCAATACGAAACATACAACCTGTAACTGCTGGTTATAGATTAATAAAATGTATCTAAGACGAGTTCAACTTTTCTTAGCAAACTCAATAAGCATACCAAAAGCTGTGATAAAATAAACCTGAACTTCCAGAAACTTAGACTTTAACATAAATTTGAAAGAGCCCAGCTTAATAGCGAACAAGAAACTTCTCTACGGAAATATTACGTTTGGTAAGTCCAGTATGAATAAAAAATTTTGAAAATAAGTAGTATCTGATGAATGTTTTGGTTATAAAATGAGGTTTATTAATTGTACTGTTAGAAGAAAAATTAAAAGGAAGGCCACCAAACCGTAATCGTTTGGCCTTCAGCTTGACCACGAGTACAAGGTTTTTCTTTAAATTTTTGCAGAAAAAAATTAGTTTTTTTTTTAGGCGTGATCTTCAACACAGAAGACGAAACAATATATTTTGAAAATAAATCGGTACCTTTATTGAAATGAACTGAGACATGTTTTAAAACTGTCAAGTTTAAAAGGAAACTTTTGGATCAAGTAGGATGGAACGTATAAAGCCATAGAAGTCTCCCTACAAAGCTCTATGCATCATTGAATATATCGAGTATATGGAGAAAGTGTTACTGATGGCGATGATATATAACTATTACGAATGAACTTAGCGACAACTTCCATAAAATTTCAATCTACTTTTTGCGTAATAAATCCCTTTGAAATATTTTTCTGTGAGTAGCTGCTTTCGAAATAACTTTTTATGGGGGTTTTATTGAGATAAAATCTGGAAATTAATTAAAACAGTTAATTTATTTTACTTAAAATAGGTATTCATATAACAATCCATTCCTTACTGATAAATATTGCTTATTAAAAAATAAAATAGAAAATGTGAAAGGGTCAGACAAAAATTGTAAATATTTCATTGTTGAGAGTCCAGAGTTCTCGTGATATAAAAACAGATTAAAAGAAATCGAAGAATGTTTGATGACGCAAAATAAAAATGAACAATAAAGCGAATTTCTTGAAAGCAAATTCCAGGATCATGTTTCGGTACGGACCATTGCGTACAGGAAGCGGATATTTGAACATCACAGGGCGGGGAGATAGCAGGACATTACATGTTGTACTTCCGGTATGACGACTCTCCTGCGAAACCCCGGATTATTTTTAAATCGAACGCACGTCACCATGGAAATAATTAAATCTTCCGGATAAATAATCCTGGATGATATTTATTCTTAACCCAGTTGTAACGAATGTTTAAGTGTGAAAGGTGTTAAGCAAAGGTGAACGTTGATATGTATAAATTTCGTTGTGTGGGTTGGCAAATAAAACGTTTAGGTGTCTATTTTGCGTGGTGTATCCTTTTTTTGGTTTTTCCCGAAAAGGAGTGGAAATAATAAATCTTAACGGCGATAACGCGAAATCGCTTTGAAGTGGAAAGTGCTGTAACGCACCCCATAAGAACTAATAGCTTCTTACATTTCCGAATTTCCGATCTCCCTACATTTTTACGAGGGTGCATGAAAGGATAATAACACTAATATTGGTATTCGAGCGTAACGGCGTCTTTCAGAAAAACTAATAATTTGCTTTTGGTAGTTGGTTATACAAATAGGACCCTAATATAGAGATTTAATGTTCGTCCGGAGCCGTTTTCTCTGTCATAAAAGATAAAAAAATCTTCGAAAGCATAAACAATAAGCGAGACTCGTAAAATTCTAAGGAAAACAAGTAGTAGCAAGTGAAAGACGTGTTAACCAAATGACAGATAGCTGCTTTAGATAGACTCCGTTAAGCGACTAGATGAAAAATAGATAAATTGTGGAGGATTCTCGGGGGTGTCTGCCGCAGTCGTAGTCGTCCGGAAGCATACGAACTCCCAACAAACAAATAAATCACCAACCATACAACCGAGACCATTTAAGCCCAAAAAATAAACACTTATGAATGTGGAGCTTTTTTGGGGCTTTTTGCTGCTAGGATAATTTTCACTTTAATGCTGAAATATACAACCGTGTTTTCGTTCGATAGCGCGGATGTAAAGGGCACAAAACTTATAAATTTCAAAATTCCTTTGCACGCAAAAGAAGCAACTATTTTATCGACGAGATTCCAAAATGTTATTCCAAAACAATCTTTGATCGCAGCAGTAGCTGGCTGTATGAGTGAAAGGCCGAGAAAGAGGGCGAAGGCGGTGGAGTGAGCTGCACTTTCGGCCCACCAACTCTCTGGAATGTCGGCTCTTTGAACCTCACTTGATATTAAATCAAAACACCGAACTATATTGAAATTAAGCAGTGGCGCGCATACACTAACATTTATTTGTACACCCTTTTACGTACGCGTCCTTAGGGCTTTGTACATTTTGCCGCGATGGAGGGTTTTTCTTTGACTAACTGGAAGTATTCTGATTATTTCCTAAATCATTTTCATTAGCAAAATATCAAAAGAGAATAGCGCCAACTAAATTGGTGTCAGAAGTGGGATACGTTACACGAAAACCGTTTCAGCGGGGTAATTGAAAGTCTTACACTCAATCTGTCGAATACGAACAGCAAACCGACTTAGGTTGTAGCTTTGAAAGCTATAAGCTCATATGCCGTTTACAGTGTAACATGAAGTATTTTATTAGAAATGCACTTGTTTCCTATCCGAGCTTATCGTTTACTGCTGCATGTTCGAGACCAATGGGATGAAAGTAGGATTTTCTGTTTATATATTGGCTACAACTCGTTTCATTCGCTACATGCATTGGTAAATCACAAAGGGTTTACCAGATCACCTTTATCTAAGAAGAACGTACTCGTTATCGGTATGAGATCAAAGTAAGCTTCGTTTAGATTTATATCAATTGCTAAAGGAGTTTACGATGTAATCATGTTAGTGACTACAGAAGAGCATATTTTGAAAAACTAACGCTCTTAATCAAAACGAACTATGCTACTAAAATTTAATCAGTTTGCTACTGACAGACGTAATTATAAGAGAATCAGGCAAGACAAACGGTTACAATATTCGAACGGTGTGCTTATTTTGCGTAGGAAATCGTAGAATAAATTCACATAGCTAGTTGGAAGTTTAATTCCCAGTCAAGGGATTTTAATTACTAAAACTTGAAAACTTGAAAGTGTACAAAATCAATTCCAATTTCCATCTACTTAACAGTTACATTAAGCTTCTTGTTTTTATGGAAGAAAATCTTTGATGTAAAACGCCTTTAGTTGTATTTTACTTTATAACCTCTTTCTGTATACGAGCCTTCATAACTGAATCTTATTTGCACAATGGGATTTAAGAAAATGGCGAATAGATGTACAGCCTACAAGCCTCTATTAATGAGGTTACAGATGATGTTTAAAGTTCAAGTGTCACCATAGGAATTCAAATTGGACTCCAAATTAACCAGGAACTAACATATTGGTAAAATTATCAGAAAATCGGAAACCACATTAGCGATAGAACGTACGATAAATCTTAGGGTCTCAAACCAGGAGTGGTATAGTCGCTATACACCAGTGTGTTCAGACCAGCTATTATACATATATGCGGCCTTGGTGTGGTGGCCCAAGGTAAAGCAAGAATCCACCAAACTAAGACTAAGCAAGATACAACGGCTGGCCTGTATTGGTATAACATTAGAACAACGCCCACTGCTGCTATGGAGACTCTCCTAGACGTTCCTCCTTTTCATATAGTAACACTGGGAGAGGCAAGATTGGGAAGCCATAAACTGCAAAACTCACTGTACAACCTTCGTTTAGGTACAGAATACACAAGTATAATAGTTGATAGCACAGAGGGCCCTCTACTTGAAATAAGGGTGGACTATATGACTCCCACATACCTTCTAGATTCACTCTTTGAGGTGGTAATTCAGAGTTATGACGAGTGGAAAGATCCCAAAGAGGATATTGGAAGTCTAATCTAAACGGACGGTTCGAAAATTGAGGCTGCTGCCGGATCAGGACTTTATGACGAAAGACCAAAAGAGGGGCTCAGATTTTCATTGGGTAAGCACGTTTCCGTACTTCAGATGGAAATATACGCGATATTGTGGCGAAGTGGCTTGTTCATTTATTGTTAAAAATTAATAGAAATAAGTTACTTTAATTTAGGTAGAGTCTTTGAACCACTTCAGCACTTGATAATTAGCTTGGCTTTTACAAGAGGTTTTTATTCAAAGTCAAATTCAACTAAATTCATGTATTTCGTATCTGTGCTTTAGATTTACAGAGTTACACAAATTATTCTAAGTCCCAATTTAAAATAAACATTTAAACAGTTAAGAAATAAGTTCCAATCATATTTAAACGGCTAAGGGCCGGTTGCACAAAGCTTTTGTTAAATTAACGAATGATCAAAGTTGACAAAAGAGCATCATTTTTTGTTTACTAGTGTTTTATTTGCCATATGAATTCTAATTTTGATTCGATTTTGTTCACTTTAACAAATGATTAATTTAACCAAGCCGTTAAATCATGTTTGTGCAACCCGCCCTTAGTCCATAAAAATAATTGAAATATTTTATACAAACATTAACTATACAAGTCTTGATTTAAAGTTAAGTTAAAAAAAAAAAACATGAATATTACTTGAACATCGTGTCGGAGGGTGCCGATTTGTCCTAGATCCTGTAGCTTCAATGGATGCGAATAAGCATCTCTTACCGTACATTGGGCTGCAGTATTTATACCGTAAAATTGACTCCCTCTTCCCAGTTTTCTCAGTATCTTATCTATGCGCGTGCGAGGTGTCGAATTACTACTTAGTAGTACTTTAATGTACGTGCTTTTCTTGCATTTCTAAAAGATGCAACTTCGATACGCTGCACGTGTCTTAGCCAGGAGAATGACCTTACAAAATGACACCATCCTGCTCGCTCGTGCGTTTAGATTATAATTTTGATATTTTTACATTCGCCTTTGTTACAATATTACGGTGTGAGCGGAAAAACAAGCAGATCTACATAATATCGGACAGCAAGGCGGCTTTGAAGGCTCTCTCGAGTAGTAAGACTTCTTCCAGACCGCTTTGGGAATGCCTAGAGAAACCGAATTATTTGGCAAAAAGAACGTCATGACACTATTGTGGGTACTAGGTTCATGTAGCATAGACGGTAATGAAAAAGCCGGCGAATTAGCAAGGCAGGCATCGACGGAGGCTTACCATGGCCCACAATCAACCTTAGGAATTTCAAGAAGTACCATCCGAGGTTACAGAAGTAACTAAATTGGCACTCAACATGAAAGATATTGGACTAATAGATCAGAACAAAACCATAGCAAGGCGTTAATAAACAGGTCTTGCAAGAAGCGAACCAATGAATCACTTCTTATGGATATGGCACAACTCAGGATCGTCACAGGTTTACAACACCTGTGGAAGATCAGTAAATATAATGGAGACCTTACTTGTAGACTTTACAATAAGGAAACAAAAACAGCAACACACATTTGATGATTAATGAACTACCCTATCGGAAATTTTATTCAGGCGGAGCTCGGTTTTTGGCTGCCTAAGAACATGAAAATAATCATCAAGTTTTTACTAAAGCTCCTTTACAGTCATTAAAAGTAGGAATCTAAATTTCTGTTTCTTGAAAACTTTACATTGGTTCACTGTTTCTTGATGAAACACTAAGTGCTAAAATGTATGGGATATATTAGAAAATTTATTCATTCGAAAAAATCGATTGCTGGCATGATCAGCGATTAATCTTTATAAAATGAATAAAAATAAAGGAAACAATAAAACAAGTAGGTACCATATATTCTTAGAAATAATAAAATTACTAAAAAGAGTTTTAAGTAACTCAGCAACCTTAAAAAAAAATCATAAATAATCTATTTAGGCCGATTAATCGATTAATTGTAAAAATCGATTAATCGTATTAATCGAACAATCGTGACCGAATATTCGAAGACCGATTAATTGATTTCACAAAAACAGAAAATCGCGACTATCGAATCTTCGTAATAATCGATTAATCGTAACAACCGAATAATTACAAAAAGATAAGGAAGTTATAAGAGAAACATAATCAGAAGTTCCAAAGTTAAAGGGAAAAAATTCACAAATGGGAAAGAACAAGTAATTCCTCACTAAGACAACCTATGAGAGCGTTGATAAAGCGGGATTCGAAACGCTTAACCCTTCAGATGGGGGGTCGTAATCGGGACGAATCAATGGTCGCAACTGCGAAAATCACCCAAGTTGGTCTCGAGGAACGTACCGCAGATGGTTCCTTCTGGGCTCGAAGGGGGTTGGGGTAACTGCACCCTACTGTTGGATGTTACTTACCCCTTCTTACTGAAAGAAAACACTGGGGTACTGGTAGGCAGGCTCACAAGACTGTATACAAATATTAAGACAGACACAAAACACAAATAACTTAAAGGCAAAAGCGAATCAACAATAAGATTTAATGAATGTAAAGAAATATTAAAAATATGACACGGGATGAATTTATAAGTTTTATCTTAATTTAAGTAAGACAACGACAAAACTTAGACTAAGAATTTGATTACAAATAATTTGCAACATAGAATGGATAAACGCCGGGACAGTTCGCACTGTTTTGAATCGTTACCACTGATGCCAAAAATAATACGCATTGGTTGATGAATTAAACACTTTTCCCGAACGGATTAAACAAAAAACAGGGCGCTTGATGTACTTAAATTACAGAAAAGTTGACTGGTGCCTGTCTACAAGTGACCCGTGAAATACGGTACTGAATGGGGTTGAAGCTGGTACAAATGCAACCGGCACGTAAAGGTCAGCCTGAAATATCGTTACCTGGGAAAGCGTTTAGTTGAGGGTAGCCCAGACACGGCTGACACGGGTTCGATTCCAGCGATGACCATAGTATTATGAAGCCGATTTACCTCGAATAACATAAGTCACATAACCAAATTTTTTTCCGAGTTTTACATGTAAAAATTTTAAACTTTCAAACACACCCAAAAGGACATCCTGTTAGATGTATACAAAAGAACAAAATGCTTTTTTTTAAGTTAGCTTATAAAATATACAGTTTTGCATTGTTTCTGAAAAGTTCAAATTGCATGACAGGTCGTTTCTGCAATCACCGATTCAAATAGTTATAAGACAGGTCGTAAAATAAATTCTATTGTTTTGAACGACTTCTTATTATTGATGTTTAACAATAAATTGCCAAGAAGTAAATTGGGAGCTCAAGGCTTGTAGCCGAGATCAAGGAACTCTCATGGGCAACTTTTTTCGTCTCGAATATTGGCAACCATTTAAATAAGTAATAATTTCTAAAACTATCAGTCAGGATTGTTTTGTGAGATAGTTCACCAATTGATATGTATCACTAAGGGAATAGGAAAGCAGCTAGGGTATCCTAAATCTAAAATTCTAAAATCTTTGGGTGACTATCACAGGTAAGCTTCACGGAAGAGGCGTGTTAAAAGCAAGTAATGAACACAAGATAGTTGAATGGTTTAATGCAAAAAAATATTTATCCCAGCAAAAGCTCTTCGTTTTTTGATTTTTGTACTGAATAAGTAATAACTACGTTGTTTGTAAAGTTTTGTTTAGCAGTTATTAAAGTACATTAATTATACCCAAAATAGCGAGGATGGAAGGTCAGGGGATTGTTATCTTAAATTATTTTGTAGGAGAATATTTGATTCACAGCAAATTTTGTAAAACAATTATCACAATAGTGTGGGGCTTCCCAGGTCCCAGTTAGCAACCATCTAGATTTATAAAAAAAATTTTGGGGTCCAGTAAATAGCAGAGGTTGTACCACTTCTCCTTGTTGAACCCCATTTGCATTATTATAGTTTTCAGTTGCGCTTTTGAACTTTTGGAAATGGCGCGGGTGGTTTATTATGAACTTAAACAACTAATACAATTTTACTGTAAATTTGTAGTTTCCTTTATTAAATATTGACTATAGTTGAATAATCTTCTTCGTCCGAAAATAAAAACAAGTAATTTAGAAATATCTTTATTGTCGATAAAACCAATTACCTAAAACCTTCAACATTTCTGTTAATTAATATGGATTTCAAATTAAATATTAGGAATTATTATGAGATATTTCTGAAATTTGAATTCAAGCTTATTAGATATTAAAACAAATGCACGTTAGGCGTAGCTTTCCCCATCGAATTCTTTTATTTTTGAACAAATAATCTCAGTTAACTGGCAGATTTTTAAAGGTTTTGCCGTCTCTTGGTAATTCTAACTTTTATAAAGCATAAAATTGATTAAAATAAAATAAAATGATTGCTGGAGCTCATCTGTTATCTTTATCTTTATGATCTGATCCACACTTGCTGAGCACCATTCTAAGGTTAACTGGCAGTATTTAAACAATCATTTTAAAGCCCTTTTATACATATTAACGGATATGTATGTTTTTTGATTGTTTTGTATATAATAGCTTCTAATTTATGACGATAAAATTAGTAAAATCTGTGGTATCAAAGAACGCGATTATTTAAAATTGCAGATAAGAGGTTTAACCGTTCCTTTATAAAATTTACAACCGAAGCAACTGTGTTTGAATCAAAAACAGGGATAACAAAAGAAAGATTTTATAGTTCAGATACGATAAAAGCATTACAAGTTAAGTTACGATCTGTTTATAAATATGAATGATCGTATATAAGATTTAGTAAAAAAGAGGTCACACCCTTTTGTAATGTGGAATTGGGTTTTGCAGGCTCGTATAACGTAAAAATTTGAATTGATGGAATTCCTTTGGCGGGTTGTCATCGATTCCCGAGTACAAAGCGATTTAAGTTGAGAAGTAACGTGGGGCTTGTGTAAAACGCACGTCAGACATCGATAATTGGCTATATGCAATGAGTAATTTAATATTAAGGAGCGTTCTAGCGAGTGCACTTCTCGTAGCATCTATAGAATTACTCGCTATTCGCTCCGGTGGCTCCAGTATTATCACTGATGCACCACCACCGTATTCAATTTGTCATTCATACACAATAGAAGTGCCTCCATTGCGCGGCGTCAAATTGAATCAGTGTACGTGTAGGTGCCTGAAAGTTGCCTCAATTTGGATCGTAAAAAAATGTCGCACTTGTCAGCACGTTTGGCTATGACTATATTCGCGTAGGAACGATTTCGTAATTTCTTCCCGCATAAAAAAATAAAAAGCAAACATCGACGTAGCGAGTACAACTCGAGGATACGTGCAGTGGAGCGACGTAGGCACAGAAAGGTAAACTCGAACCACCTCTCTCCAGGATATAACAAGACGTTTATATGGATTTCGTGTGCTTAAGGGCTCTTGGGCAAATCTTGAAAATGTCGTATCACTTTATACGCGCGCCTTCGTCGAGTTTCGTCCGTTTCTGTCTAACGGCGCCTCCGGGGACCGGAGCGAGCGAAACAGATTCCTCCCAGATCTCCAGACACATATCCAGCTATTTTCTACCTTTGCGAGTAACAGACTCAGTCTAAAATAACTACGCACGAAAAGAGAACCGACAACCGAGTTAGTAAATAATGGAGAAAAAGAACGAGAAAAAAGTTCGTGCCAAAAATGAAAGAACCCTCTTCACTACTGCAGCCCTTAAACATCTCAGATCAACTACATATGTGATGCCTTAAAAAATTCTGGCTATTTCTCGTATAACTTTGTTGCAACGAAAATTGTAGAAAATAGTATTAAGAGCAAAGCTATTCTTATTGGTCCCCATAAAATGAGCTCGATTCTCAATTCCTCCGGTAGCAGCAGGTAGACGAGTGGGTATATTATACGCGAGCTAATCTAATAAATCCAAGAATTTCAAAAGAGAAGTTGTAATTTAATATCTCTACATCGCTCATGCACATTCAATTACTCTGATCAAAATTTAAACAAATTTTTCCAATAATCCGATCGGAATACATCTTCCATCCCCCGAATTTAATAATTCTTTCCTTTTAGGGTTAAAATTTCTTTTTTTTTCCGTTCTTACAGTAACATCGACGATAATTTCCTTTTATAGCGAATCCAAAATATAGTTATCCCAAATTCTTAATAAGATTTGGAATGTGGCACGTGACCTAGTGTTGAAATGCTTGAATCAAAAGGTAGCCGAGAGCAAAGCACCCTCTCTCGAACATGTAACTACTACAAGTTGTAGTTTGTGCCCTGCGGACCGGTAGATTTATTATATTTGCCCCCATTGGGAACCACGCCACCGCCACCGACGTTGCCCACCGTCATATTGACAATACACAGTGTAGGCTTTGTTTCACAATCTTTCAGAGGGAACAAAATAAACTTTAAACTGTTTGTGTTTCATATACGATTTTCTCTTGGGTTTACAACGTCGAAATGGAGTTGTTAAAAATTAGCCGGTTGGTTCTTTCGAAACGCACAAGGAAGAAAACTCCCCAGAAAATAATTCCTGTAATTATTACAGTGTAGGATTGGGGCACTAAACGATTTCATTAAACGATGACTTGCAATCTATCATGCAGAACCTTTCACTTTTTGTTGCATTCTTACGTTTCTATTAGCTTTAGGAAGTTGATTGTGTGCTCAGGAGAAAATATTAGGAGCTAATGATGATTTTTTGCTTTTATATCACGCACAATGATTCTGACTGGGTACAAATGATTGTTATTAGAACTAATCTAGCAAATCGTTACGAATTCACTTAATTCACTGAAACTGGATCAATTGAATAAAAAGTTAGGCAGATACTTTAGGACTTATTTTTAATTTGCGATTTATTGAAAACTCCCATTATAAAAATAGGGTTGTTTAATGTTTAGGTATCTCCACAAAATTTACTAGGCGATTTTGTTCATGCTAATGTACTGCTTGCATCAAAAATAAGGCCTTAAAAATGCAGAAACTTTAAGGTTAAAATTATTACAGACATGTTAAATTGTCACAGAATTCAATTTTATATTTGGAAGCTTCAAAGGAATTTCGTGTTAATTTACCAATTACAAATTCAAATGAGAATTTGGTAGATTTCAATGTTCAACCTTAAACTAACCAAATTAAAAAGTAAAGCAACTAAAACCACAAGAGGGTCTTGTAAACTGATCCAATTTGAAAAATTCCAAAAATGACTCTAGATTTCTTAGAGTATATTACAAAAGAAATTCGGATTTTCCGATTTCGGAATTTTAGTTAAAAGTTATTTTAATTTAATGCTATCACTATTACTTTGTAATTCTCGTTCGTTTGTTCATATCTCGATTTTTGGTCGTATCACTAACAAGATTAGAACCTTGTGCGAGTTGGTGTCTCCTCGTTCCCAGTAATTACATATTAATTTTCTATTTCAGCTTTGAGCTAAAATTAAAAGGCTTCTTATCACTCATAATAGTTTATTGATTAATTAAGTGTCAGAAGTAAACTTTTAATACTTCGGTTTTGTTTGGAAATTGGGTGTAAACTGTTTCTACTTTGCCATTTTTTCAAGAATGAAGAAAAGTGTATAATAAGCATAAACTGGGAAAGTATGAGACCTAATATAGGCACTTTTAAAATAATATGGAGAATAGGTATTCACAGAAAATCTTACTCCAAACAGAAAAACAATGCATAACTAAATCATCGATAAACATTAATTATTAAACCTTTTAATCACAACAGCAAAACGATAATTGGCTAGTAATTGAAACGGTCCTGATAAATGGTAATTACAAATCACTGCAGACACATGATCGAAAATATTACTTCACAATCCTAGTGTGGTTTGTGCGGAAATAATAAAAAGCCTTAAAATCAAAAGTCGATAAAGAAAAATATCTGCAATGTTTATACAAAATACAAGAAAAAAATAATACAAAATATCGAACATGCAGTGATTAAGAAAGAAATACGTAATAACAACGAATTGTTGCAACCATTGCAACAGCGAGCGTCCTAGCAAAAACCTATGCTTTAGATTTAGGTCTGTCAATTATGGAAAAAACGAGAAAGTTCTTCCACTGTTATCCAGGTACAACATAGGTTTCACTTCAATGAAGCTATTTAAAAGGAAAAAAATCGGTATTTGAAAGACATAAAAAAATATTCCCGAAAGATTGCGATTTTCAGCTTTTTTAAATAAATGCTTGAAGTTTTGCATATGGGCCTAAAATTAAATTCTAAACAACTTTTTCAAATTATTTTCTTCGATATTTTGTCATTTAACCAGACTTTTTACTTCAGTGCGATTTTTTTAAGTTTGCCGCCATACCAGTGGTCATGTGACATATCTGAAATTCGATTTTTAGGTTAAGGGACATGCAGAACCGATCCCCCAGAAAAGTTTTTTTGATACTCCAATAATAAAAATTTTTCCCATATGTTGCGAACTTTTTGGCGGTAGATACAACCACTCTCTTTCAAACGCCACATAAATTTTTTTCAAATTGTAAATTAGTCCAGAGAAAGTTGAAATAAAGTTCTATAAAAATCGGTGAAATTTCCCATTTATAATTTAGCATGTAGGCAACACAAACTAATAGCACAGTCACTACTAGTAAGTACTTATCGGCTTTAAATCTGAACTTTACGGAAACTTGACAAGTAGATTACAATTTAAATACACGGAAAATTGTAATTTTGTTTTTGCCATATCTTTTACAGTAATAACACAAATAACCATGTAAATATGCAAATTTTCAAATATGAATCTTACGCAATTCCTGACCTCTAACCTCAACTCGTTTTTGACGTTCTGCTAAACGCGCCCGCTTTAATTGTTTCTTATGACTTTTTGGTTTTGACAAATACGTACCACGTTTGCTCCCGATTTTTTAAGGGTAAATATGATAACACAAATTAGGATCAACCAAGACTGAACCAAAATTGCTAGCGAAGATAAATAACTTGCATACCAATTGATAATTTGAGGAGGGGGTAAGTAAATATGCAATCCATCTCAACTTGTCAGTTATAACCCGACTCTACCTCTACAGTTTTGAGTCATACACAAAATCCGTGCACAAACCATTTTGATTTTTTAAGTAGTTATGCAACTTTAGATACGTCAAATAGAAAGTGACTGTATGTAAATGCCAACCTTAAGGCACTTCAAATTTTAAAGAAACACTTAATATTAAATATTTAATTGGACTATGTAGTACTTACTTAGTTTGTTTATCGTTAATTAGTCAAAAAATATTTTTGATGACATACTCAGTATTCCAAGCTGATAAAAGCACAAGTCCGTTTAAAAAAACCAATAAGGTATCAAAATAACTGTTTAATGAAGAAGTCGGTGGAAGGTGTTTTGAATTTTATGTCTAAATTTTAATTTTTCCCTGCCCTTGCTTACATGAATAGGTCTTTTCTAATTTGAAATGTTATTTTTATGAACGAGAATACATGACATATTCTTTGGCTTGCGCAATTTACGTAATGTTCTGGAGCTTTTCTTTTCATTTGTAATTTTGTTTACAATAATAATTTTTAGAACATGGCTGTGTTTAAAAAAATGTTTGAAGGAGCTACATAATTCATGCAGTCATAGCATATTAAACAAACAAAAAGCAATTCAGACCTGGATTTTAAAACTTTCGTGTATGTTAAAGCTGCTGTGTTTTAGAATTCGAGGTTAAAAAGGAATTTTTTTTTAAAGAAAAAGCATATAAGTGATGTTACATGAAAGATCATTTGCAGTTAGGGATAAACGCACATCTTTTTAGGTTTTTAGGTTTAGGTTAGTTTCAACTGAAGGTATTAAAAGTATAGGTAACTAAATTTGTGAAAGCTGCAAATATAAGCTGTGTACCTAGAATTTAAATTTTCTGAATATCATTTCCAGTAAACGCAGATGACTAACATTTCTATATTTGTATTAAAACCTAATGCACCTAAAAGGTTTCAAAAGTCATTCGAAAGTTTTCAAGTTTCAAGTTCAACTAGAAAAACTAGCTCCGTAAAAGAAATTTTATAAAAGATTTAGCAAAGGTTTCTACAAAGGCAGCTCGTACTAAAATATTTTCTACAAGAACAGCGTAAAGAATTTTGCAGAATAACACGCGTAGTGCACTTTAAATTCACTTTAGAGTTTTCATACCTTGGAATGTACGGAATTTAGTTTAAGCTTATTACAGGTGATTTTTTTGCAATGAAAGGATGTTATGATGACATTCATATTCTCTTTAGGGCCACATCTATACAACTGCACAAAAGCCAAAGCTCGGCTTATTAAAAGATTAAAAAGGTTTACCATTCCCAATAAACCAAATATCCGTCCTTTTGTGTTTCACACGAATGTTCATGGTATAACTCTAACCATTAATTGTGAATTTTGAAATCATCTTGAATATATTTTTAACGCGATGTGGATTCATGTTTTACATGAATTCTTCTTAGATCGCTTTGGTGAAACCACAAGGATTATTTACTGAATCATTCCATGTAGGGTAAACCTACAAAAAGTCAACAAACAAAAACAACCCTTACATAAAATGTTAAGTAATTCAGCAGATCCACACTCTCCTTGTAAGTTTTTGTGGACACTCCTCTGATGAGTTTATTTGGTCTGAAAAATATTTTTTTTAAAGTAATGTTATTCGTTTTTATGAACTGAGACTGAAAATGTTCTTTGTAAATGAGTTCAACGACATCGTTACGTTTTTTTTTAGATAAACAAATGATGTACTTTTTGTATTTTAGTGCGGTGTTGACAAATACAAAACTTTCCACTTAGAAAGGAGACGAACTTACAAAAGTAATTAATAGATGTTTCATTTTAATTATAAATAATGGTAATACGAATTTTAACTTGGCCCCGAAAAACTGCAATGCAATAAAAAGATCAAAATTTGATAAATCTTGGAATGTAGGAAAGGTAAACAAAAATTTTAGTCAATTAAGGTAGTAGTTCCGTCTTTAATAATATATTAACTGTGACAGCTTTCAGAAATGGCTTCATATCAGCTTTAGAAAGCAGAAAATTTTCTTGCAATAAAGAATTAAAATGCCATAAATATAAAAAAGAAAAATAAACTTACAAAATATAACAATGAAGCAAAGTTACTTAAGTTTACTAAATTATTTATAATTTCCTTCTACATTTTGAGAAATTTTGCTTGCGAGATTTTTATAAACAATTTATACTTTTGAAATATTACTGAAATTCAGACAACCCAAATGATTAATTTACATGAACTGAAAGTTTAGTTCTCAGATTTGCGGCCAGATTGTCCATTTCCTGGTAATTTTAATTTCCAGAAATTTTCCTTGGAAATCTTTGTTAATATAACTGTTTCTATATGGCAAGTTACGTTTATGACCCTTATAGAATATTTGAACAATACGCATATCATAGTACAAAATGCGCGCTCAAAAGCTAAACGCTGCTACTAGTATGGCTCTCGTTTAGAGAAATCATCTATACCGTTTTCATGTATCACAACTGCACCATTTTAATAACGATTATATGTGTAATGTGTTAATAAAAAATTGTGAAATTCCAAAATTAAACGAAACGCCACGATCAATATCCCTTTCAGAGGTGGAAATCCCTTGAGTTCAGCGAAATTCTAACCTGGTAATGCCAATATACCCAGCAGTCGGTTTGTATTCCGAACAAATTGTCTGAGGAACATTTTATTATGAATAGAAGGTACTTTGTCTGCCTTCATCTGATAATTTAGTTAAACGGGTTTTTCGTACGTCGCGATGCTATATTGAAATGAATTCATTATTAAAAGAATGATTTTCGGGTTGAGTTTCATTAGGAGAAAAAAGGACACTAAAAAGCACGGTCAATCACACCAGAGGGGAAACTCTTTTAGTAAATAAATTTTATTTGCTTTCATTTGTACAAAATGTACAATTAAGCACGTCAGATAAATGGAAGAAGGGCATGGTAACTCAACTTGTTAATCAAGCCAGAAGAAAGACCTTTTTAAATAAAACAGAAGAAAACAACGAGTTTATACAGATTACAACCAGTCAAGTGTATCAGACGAAGATGAGTGGAGGGGGCGGACCACTAGCGATGACAGAATTCCATATCTCCGACAGATGATCACCAGCGTCACGATTTAAATTGCTAGGTGTCTCGATGACTTCAATAGCCTAAAAAATTTTCCTGTTGTAAAAACGAGAAGAATTGGCAATGTCCTTCTAATGTACACTAAACCACAAGAACAAGAGATACTGTAGACGCCTCTTGATGACAGGGGTTGAGGCTTATATTTTACCGAAAGGGGTATTTTTTACACTTTTGAAGGGAATTGAAGATGGTTTTGATAATATGTTTATTGAGAATCCTACCTATGCGATCCGTAACCTGGCGAATGTATGACAAGAAGGCAGTAGGCTGTGGTGTATGTAC
The DNA here is from genome assembly GCA_963082815.1 of Melanotus villosus. Classification (NCBI taxonomy): domain Eukaryota; kingdom Metazoa; phylum Arthropoda; class Insecta; order Coleoptera; family Elateridae; genus Melanotus; species Melanotus villosus. The sequence goes on from OY720425.1 coordinate 59,447,197, forward strand.
AAATGTTCTATGAACTTCCAGAATGCGAGAGGTGTAATTTGTTTTTGATATGATTCATTGATGAAATCGATGAAAATAGATGGTGGTGCTTCTCGAGGGAGGAGTGCCCAAGAGAGTGTAGGTACTGAGTAAATAGGTTTATGGCATCGCGCCATGAATACTGTGTGTGAAGGATTAGAGGATCTTAGTAATGTTAAAGTGGACACCACAGATCAGCATGTAGATGCAAGTGATTCATGTGTGGAAAAAGATAATGCAGACGTTAACAAACTAATTGAGTGCTTTTCAAGCCATTATCCTTTCCCCCAAGCTGAGAAAATTATGTCGATATCAAGTGGAATCTTGATTTCATGAGAACTATGATTGGCCTGACATTTAATAACATGAAACTGAAACGTGCTTCCTCTTTTGACTGTCTCCAGCTTTGTAAAAGCCCATGATGAAAAAGTAGCTATAGATCCTTTACTGTTATTTTAACGCATGAGCATTACAAAAGCGTTCGGGGATTGAAAAATTCTTCGAATACGAATTAGATCCTTATATGCTATCGCTCTTCGTGAAATTAAAATGCGTAAATGTTGAAGTCGACAACACAGATACTACATATTGTACCATCGATGGGGGATATCTTTTACATCGTGTTGTATGGAATCGAAAAGAAACATTAAATTTGATTAAATTTTTGATACACATTATATTCATTATGTAGGTACATACAGGGTGCTTAAAAAATGGGGAATCAACGTTATACCAGACTATTCAGGGACACCCCCTGAGTACTAGAAAAATGTTAAAAAAATTCTATCTCGTGATTCCTTGAAGATATGGAGGTTATACGATCGGAATTTAACATTTTTATTATTAACCAATTCTGAATATTTCAACAACTTTTGTAGTGAAAGACATATTTAAAATAATGTTCAACAATAATATTTATTTAAAATCAATAAATAGTACCTTTATATCAAGTTTTATTTTTCATGTTTTGCACAAAAATCATCATAAAAAATAAAACTTCATATAAAGGTACTATTTATTGATTTTAAATAAATATTATTGTTGAACATTATTTTAAATATGTCTTTCACTACAAAAGTTGTTGAAATATTCAGAATTGGTTAATAATAAAAATGTTAAATTCCAATCTTATAACCTCCATATCTTCAAGGAATCACGAGATAGATTTTTTTTAACATTTTTCTAGTACTCAGGGGGTGTCCCTGAATAGTTTGGTATAGCGTTGTTTCGCCATTTTTTAAGCACCCTGTAGACATTTTGATCACAACGTTATTATAATAGTATTCGATGGTTATAATAATGATTATAAAAAAAACATCAAAGCTGCAGAGCAAGTCATCGGGGTACAGTCAGAGATATTTAACTTTCGTTAAATGTTTACCGTTCAATAAACCTGTGCAACTGTCTTGCCTTCGTCCTACATCTAGTGTTGCTCAACAATGGCTCAAATATGTCTGAAGATTGGGGATGGACATTGAAAAACAACATTTTGGAACAAATTCAAACTCTGCTCCATACTTCTGAACACTATTTTTTGCAATTGCAGCAAGGGCTGTAATTATAATTGTGGTTACAGAAAAGTAGGTTTACATTGTTCAACAGTATGTGGCAACTGCCACGGCCAATCTTGCTCAAATGTTGCGCCCGATATGAAGGACGACGATGTGTGCGACATCAATGAAGATGTAATTGATCCATCCTGTTTCGTGGGCTGCGCACCTGCGCAGCCTGTAGAAATACAGCAGCTCCAGGAAGAAGAAGAAGAACAATATGTAACTTTAGAAATTCAGTATAAACAAAAGACTAATTTTTTGTTTTATCAGGAAAATCGTAGATTAGGCTTACAGGGGATACAACATTATAAAAGACGCGCCGAGTACTCTACCTTGAAAGTGGTGTCGAAAGATTTGCATTTTTTCAAAAAAATGAAAGTTTCAATTTTTGACATCGCTATATCTCGATAATAGTGACTCCTTCACTTCTATGAAAAAAGTAATTGAACCCTTTTTGTGTAAAATTGAATGAGCTACAAATTCGATAATATTTATTTTTACAATAAAGCTGGCCTTTAACGAGATATTCGCAAAAAAAACGTTTTTTATGACCTTTGACCCCGCGTAAAATGCAGCACAAGGATCGATGGGGACTTTCGACATTTCTTTTAGAACTATAATATGAAGGCCCACCAGTGGCGGCTGGTCCATAAGCGCTGCGACACTGCAGCACCCCCAGAACAAAATACGAAAATTAATTACCTATTAAATTTGTACTTGAAAATATCAATAATATAACAATCATTCAATATTTTGCATAATTATTACATAAATTTAATTAATTAAACCGCTTTTAAAAGGAATTATTTTAACCGAAGCTGTAGATTCCAAGTTCCGCGGAGTTCCGAGACGCTGCAAAATGTAGTAGCGTCAAAAACGTACATTTCTCTGCAAGTTTCGCGCAGGCTTGTTAGTTCTTAATAACACACGGTAATAGCAGCGCGAACGCTGCTTTCTGTACAGCCGGTACAGCGTCATCATTGTTCGCCAGGAATTTGTAAGCAAAATAACCGGCCCGAAATTTGCTGTCTAAGCAGCGTCAGCTTATTTGTGATTTAATTTGTATGTTTTTATTCAGAGCGAATTAATCTTTCATATAGGTTTATAGGTACGTAGGATAATATTCTGTTTTTTTTTTCTAACATTTAAATATTTGTTACAGAAAAATACAATTAAATAATAAATATTATTTTAAATATGTTATGATGGATATGTTACTGTTGAATATATTTAAAAAATTACATTTTACCAATTGTCATTACGTGAAAAAATTGAAGCAGTTAGTAAAAACAAAATAGTTATTTATGTATCAAGGGCGTAAGGATATCGATTTTAGCCCACGGTACATAACATACAATATTTTTGGGCGGACGAAGATTTTATTTAAATTTTTTGATTTCTAATTTCTAATAAAAATTTTCTAATGGCATTTTTAAAAATGTCAAATTGACGCATTCAAGGCAAGAGTGATTTTACAAGTTAGGTATATAAAAATTGTTTTGTAACTAAAATCTACTTTTTTATTAATTTGTTGCGGGTTGCGGGCGTAAAGTGCGCCCGCGGTCTACAATAATTAACTTTACGCCCTTCTTCGCGCGCGTAAAGAAATAACTTTCCGCCGGGGAGTGCAAAAAATATTTTACTAGATCTTTTAACAAGGACTAGCATGAAAAAATAAAATGGTTGCCTGGTTGCGAAATTAGAAATGCTCTATTTTGTTTTCCTTGCTTACTTTTTGACTAAGATACTGTATTGGAATGGGTGTGGCTGAGAATGGACTTTATATTTAAATAAAAATTCTTTTTATTTCATTTCCCTGTAAGCTAATTTTTTTATGAATTGAGTACAATTTCGATTTGTTTTGTTTCGCTTAAAAAGCACATTAAAATATCAAGGATCGTTACTGGTATGTATATTTCGAATAAGGCTGTTGAAAAGAAAAAAAATTATCCGGATATCCGGATATGAACTTTTATCCGAGTCATCCGAAATTTCCGAATTCGGTTAACAAACTAATTTTTTATCCGGATAATTAGAAATATCCGAATAGTTATAATATCCGGATAATTTACAGTATCCGGAAAATTTAAAGTATCCGGATATTTTGAAGTATCAGATTACTTTTAAATCTATTATCAATTAACTAGAAAGCTGAAAATGATATGAAAATATTGAAAATACTAAAAAAGGTCTGTTGCTGCTCTAAAAATGTATTATGAAAACTTTTTAAAATATTAAAATATAGCTAGCAAAAACTAATCTCCTGCATAACTTGCCTACAAAATATTCCGTAAGCAGTTTAAAAGAAATCTTTAGAAATCAGTAATTCTATTTAAGTAATTCGTATCACATACCGCATTAAATTACATCATATATTTGATGTGAATTCTCGTTATTTATTTCTGTTATGTTTTGACTGCTGTGTTAGTGTTTAGTCAGCAGTCGCCAACTAAAAACTCTTAATAAAATAAACAATCTCATTGCAATTTATCAATTTAGTATTGCGTATTCAGCGATAAATTCTTTTATCCGGATAATTCTTTATTCGGATAATTTTTTTATCCGAGTTATACGTTTTATCCGGATATTCTGTCTCTCATGGATATCCGATTTATTCCATTTCGGATATTTTTAAATACTAATTATCCGGATATCTACGTGAAAATTATCCGGATATCCGTTTTATCCGGCTCGGATCAACAGCCCTAATTTCGAAAGCTACAGCACCCCCATGATTTCCAGCCACGAGCCGCCACTGAGGCCCACAGAAACAATCAACTCCATCTGAATTATTCCAAACTGATATGTCTATTTTGTCTGGACTACTGGGTTTATAATCAAAGGATTCCAGGACTATTGCTTCAAAAGATTCCATAAAGATGTTTGCAACCGCCGGAGAACGGGGAGAACCCAGGACTTGTCACTTGTCACTTGTTTATAGAATTGGTTGTTAAAAAGGAAATACATATAATAGCTACTGAGAGAGGGATGAGGACCTGGGTAAACAGAGAGGTAACGCCAAAACTGAGAAGCAAGTCATTAGGGACTATGGTGAGATTTTCGATGAGGTTGTCCTGTACATGTCTATAAGTTGTAGGTGGGGGAATTTATAATATTAACATAGGGGTGGCGATGTATCGGCTGTTTGTATATTTTAGGAAGACCATACTATGCGGCTTGGATTCACGAGGGATTAGACGACGCTGAATATCCTGTGGGAGGTCAGATGATTTGATGGGTGCGACAACCTCGTTTTGGATTTTGGAAGTGGGGTCACGAGGAATGGGGGTGTATGCATTGCCCTGAAGAAGATCATTCACTTTAGTCACATATTGAGTTTTATCTAAGACGACAGTGGCGTTACCCTTGTCAGCCTGTAATATGATATGATAATGCTAGAGTTGAATCAAATTTTTTTAAGTGCAGTCCTTTCTTTCTTTGGGATATCCCAAGTTGAAGGTATCGCAAAACGAAGACATCTGGTTGCTTCGAAGCGTACAACGTCCGAACTATTTTTAGCGAGTTTACATAGTGATCACTCAACTGAACTAACAATATGGTCAAGAAGAACTTATTTCAAAATACTTTTGTTGAATTCATGGAATAATGTGGAGGAACGCACTATAAAGTTTCCAATATTTAGCTTTTAAAACAAAGATTTACAATAATAAGGGTGAAAAGCATAACAAAGGAAACATTATGGGAAAAATTGTACTTTAAACAATTTTATACTTATTCCTTATTCCCAAAACGTTTTGCTTTCTCCGTTAATTACCAGCTTTTTACAGTTTCCATATGATATTTGGGAAAAGGTGCATACGTTTTTCAGCGGCTGATGAAAGATTTCCGGAGATATCTCCTATATTTCGAAGAGTAATCGGTAGCGGTTGAAAGAAACCTTTAGAATATCTACGTCCCTCTTTATTTTATACATTCCATATTCAGCATTTTCCTCAGCTCTTAGTAGTAAAAACGACCTGAAAATACATGACCGAAATCGAAAAGCTAGAAAACTCACGCGACCGTATTATTTACAAGTAAATCTGCGAGCGCAATGAAAACTAATGAAAACGGACACGAGTTGAATCGTAAAAAGCTCATAAGCTCGGCTCTAGGACTATCCAAATAACTGGGATTCGGATGCCAGAAAAGCATCCAATTTTACAACTTGCTGCACGACTTAGTTGTCCCAATAAAATCATAACGATAATGGAAGGCAACAATAACAACAACGACAGCGGAATTGTTCGTGAGGAAATCGATTTCGTACACTCGTTGTTTCTAACTAACATAACGGTTATTCTTGCTTAAAAACTAAAATCGGAATTGGCGCAGAAAAAAATGACGCCTTTCCGTTTATTTTAGAACGAAAAGGCTTTCGTAAAAGCGAGTGGCTTCAACAAACCCATATTACTGTCGATGGAATCCCTTATTAAATTGACGATGTCCAATCCATTTTTCAAACCGTCTATCTTCGAATCGGCTGAGATTATTCTCGGCTGTAAAATTTATTCGCGCCCTAATTTCATTTTCGCTTCTGTGACTGTCTACAACGCTCAGGATGTTAAAGCACATTTTTCACGGATTAGTACAACGGTAAAAAATCGCTTTCGCTTTTTTTTTGGTTTTTCAACTGGAACCATTAAAAAAAGTGTCGGTCAATGCACTCGGTTTTTCAAATCTTAGTTTTTCGGTGCACACTGTCCGATGTGAAAGAAGACTGATGGGCTTTTCTGACGTTTGATACGTGAAAATATTACGTAAAAAATTTTGAATAACGCTTTCTATTTTATGTGTTTCTAGATCTACATACTGACATAAATCTTGCAGATGTGGAAATTCCATTAATGCCAAATGCCAAATTATTAGGCAAATTTTAAAATTGATAAAAATGCGAGTTTTGTTTCAGGATATACCTTAACAGTTATTAATTAACCTTCAAATTAATTAACATTTAATTCTGACTGAAGATCTGTAAATTACGTAGTTGTTTTGAAAACCTTCAAGTTTGTAAATAAAGAACACGTGATTGCTCTCAAGCTTACTATTTCCATTTCCTTTCTACAAAATTTTCATAAAGTAAATGCAAAACTTTGGTTTTAGATTAATTTTGTTAAACGCTTTTGCCAATACCATTAATTAGTAATTGAATTTGGTACCTATAACTTTTTCCAAAATAATCTAGGGTTTAAATTTTTGTTTAAAAAAACGGTATTTAATTACCTCCATTAATTCACTAAAATACTTGTTTCCATTGCAGCAGCGTGTGTAAGTTAGATTGACAGTGTGACATCTGGTCATATTCGATGATTTTACCATTTATTTATTGATCGTCGTGACAGTAGGTATGCTCACATTTACTACCCTACGGAAGTAAGTACTTTGAAAACTTAGTAAAGGTTATTAGTTTTATTATCGATAAATTAGTGGCAATTAAAGTCAAATTAAGGTGCAAAATGGTTCTTCCATGTTCGACAAAGTAAATTTGACTTACCTCCCTTGCTATGTAAATAACTATAAACTTTAGACTAGAAAGGGTAAGTATTACAATACAGATTCGCAGTTAGAATAAAAAAGCACGAATCAAATTGTTTAAATCAGTCAGTTGCAGAACATTAAAAAAATATTAAGGATTTCCAAAACACAGATAACAAATAAATCCGTAAATAAGTTTTGCAGTTAATACCATCGAAATAATTAAATCAAATAATTACTCTGACCACATGCATTTTAGATACTACAACTACAAAAATAGTAGCTTAATATACATAATTTAGGTTGCTTTATTTGGCGCCCTGGGTTTAATCTTTGAACATGTTGAAATGTTAAAACTCATATTACATTTTAACTGTAAAACGCCAAGTGAAGACGGAATAGGTAAACTCAAACAGGAATCTTCAACATTTTTAAAGAGATATAAAGGAACTAGCAGAATTTTTAAGAACACTAAATTTATTTTCAAAGACTGGCCAAAAAAGCGTTTACAAATAATAAATGTAACGATTAAAGTAAAATTGAAAAGTTGTATCGACTTCAACCAATTTCAGGTGTAGGTGGATGCCTGATTTGCAGATGAAATTTATTTCGAGTTTTGTTTGTTTGCAGTTATGCTACTTTTTAGCTACATCTTCAATTAATTAAGGTTTTTGGATCATTATAATGTTATTATGTATTTATCTGACAGGAACGGCAAAAGTTTCATTTAATCTCATTTATCAGTAAAAATATTATTTCCTTTATAAATTCATACAATGAAACTATTAATGTCGTGTCATTTGAAAGTTAGATTTCTTATACCTAAGTTTAATGATATTCAATGCGTCTTAGTTCATTCCGAACGCCCTGTGTTTTGAGTAAATGAAACGTAGCTTTCTGATAATATGCCAACTAAAAGTTGAAGCATCTCATTTTGTACAAATGGACAGGTAAAGTACCTATGTAGCTTTAAAATATACGAATTTTAATTTCTTTTTACTTTGTTCTTGTTTTCTTGTATCAAAAATTTTTGCTTAGATACAATTATTATCAATTGGTTTTTGGACTTCTTGGCGGACGTTGATCGAGTAAACATCGTTTACGGTCAAGCTCCGTCTGTGTACTATTTTCAAACGCAATTTTTCAAAAGTTTAAATTACAGGGCGACACCGGTACTACTCGTAGTTAACAAAGAAATAATTGATTGGTGTTAATTGTAATAAAACTAATGAAATAAGTGAATAAATGAACTAAATAAAAGTATGCTACTGCAATATTTACTCTAAATTAGTAAAAGCTGAAAAAGTATTTCAAGTGGTATATTAAACAAAATGTTAAAGAGTGGTAGCAAGTATTTTCTGCTGAAAATGTAGTAAAAATAAATCAGCTCTTTATTGTAACCTGAAAATGATTAAAATGAGTTGTAATTTAATAACATGTCAAAGTGGTACTTACTTTTATGGTGCATATACAACCATAAAACACTTAAAACACACAACACCATAAAAAATACCCCGACACTTCGAAACCGTCTTGGATAAATATCATAAAAGCTCGAATTTGAATAAAATATACGTTTCGCAAAATTAGTATTCCATTTCAAGAATGAAAGTCAAGTGTCAGAATTGACAGAGTTCATTGTAAAGAAACCAGTTTATATGCCTAAATAGTCATTTAAGATAATTCAAATATAAACATGACACTTACTGATGGTTTCTTCATCCTGGAAACGGCATCCTTCGGTGTGGGACTTACCTGAAACAATCGAAAAGACGTCCTTTATATTAATTTTTATTAAAAATTTTCAATTTTTTTGGGAAAAATTCCAAACCAAATTTGTAATTTCTTTTTTCTAATTTTAAAAGTTTAAAATTTTGAAACAGTTTAAAAGTTTAAACGAAAGCTGATCAAAATATTTTTCAAATAAGCTACTCACCTTTTTATGATCTCCCTAATGCAGTATCGTTCTGGAACCACCAAGAAAATCCTTTGGGCCTAAGGATTTTCTCCATACCCGACCGACACTCCCGCACATACGCAACTAATTTAAACGCCCTTATAAAAATTAATTTATTAGACACATCACTTAACAAAACTTCAAAATTTTTTAAAATGTCGCGCATTTTTTAAAGTCGACGAAATTTCATTAAGTTTTGGCAAACAGTTGTGTGTTTGCCTTTTATTACACTGAAATCCTCCGACTTTCACGAAAATTCGCTACGAACGAAGCTGCAATTGTTATAAATTAATGTAAGTAAATAACAATAACGCTTTTCTCCTGCAAACTGCAAAAATAACTGTAGTTTGAAAGAGAGAAAAATTAAAGGTACTTCTCTGCAAAATTTAAGTCATTTTAGCGTACTCTAACGTTTATTGCTCGCTGCTCATTTACGAATAGCAGAAAACTTATCCAAAAGCATTTTTTAGTACACATAATGCACCAAGATTTAAAAAAAATTCTAAACTTCTGGAGAAACCAATCAAACCTCTCTCATCAAGGGATCTACCTAGAAACAAACGAAAATCATAGTAAGTCCACAAATGTTATTAACTTTCAATATACTTGCGTTGTTTGCTGATGTATAAAATGAGAATCAAATTCAGACTAAAAACATTTTCATTTATAAATTATAGGAGTAATGGGTATCTGGATTAAGAATTTGGTTCGACTTATTATGTCTGAATCAAGATTCGTAGATCAATATCCCAAATCAGATTCAGATTGAAAAAAATTCCATCGATAAATATAAGGATTCAAATCTTAACCTAACTCCATTTAAAAAATTTTAATCATGAATCATTTAATTTTTTAATCCAAGCTCAAGATTTGAGTTTTAAAATTCTGAATCCAAATTTAGTTGAATTTGCGGATTAAATTGTTTTAAGCTCGATTTTTCGAAATTTGAAGTCTGAGCCTTCAAGCTTTAAGTCCAGACTCGAAAAGGATGCTTATTTAAAAATAAGCTGGGATTTAAAAATTGGAATATTGAGTTAGAGTTTGAAGATTCAAGTTATTAATTAAGATTCAAATTATCATATTGTAACATAATAGAATAGTAATTTAATATGAAAATAATTTCATACATAAAGTAACCTTGCAATTTGCAAGTATGTGTCGTGGTAAATCATTTGAATTGTGCTTCAAAAAATCAAGTTCTAATTAATTCAAAATCTTCAAATTCAGGCTGAAATGTTTTAATTTTCAGATTAAAAAATTTAAATCTAAGATTAAAAACCTGGGGATTAAAATCATAAATATGGAGTTGAGGGTTTAAATTACGACTTATGTTCCAAATAAATTTTGAATCGAGAATCAAACTCATGTTGAAAATTTGATACAAAACTTGAGTCGAATGTTGCTGTTACATTTTTAAATCTTGAATGTAGCTTGAATTGGAATCCTTAATTCAAGATTTATTTTTCCAGTCTAAACTTATGCGTCGTATTCTCCAATTCTGAATCCAGACTGAGATATTCGAAGTTTTGGCATAAAATTTTATTTTCGAATTTGAATTAAAAATCTGAATGTTTGAATTCTAAGTCCAGATTTAGAAAATTAATTTGAAATGAGGCAGCTTTAAAACTTCAAGTCAGTCTGATAAATTTTAGCAACTGAATCTTTACAAACTTAAAGTTCGAATGCTTCCGAATTCGAAGATAAAATTTAAACTGAAACGATTTAACTTCATGTCAGGACTAAATTCTTAATCTGGACTTAGAATAAATTCAAGCATTTAGATCTGATTTGAACTTGAATCAGTTCAAATTCAAAATTTAAATGTTCGCAACCGGATTCAAAATTCGAATACTAAGTTTATTCCTTATTCATGACTTAAATCTTATTCAAAAAAACAGCTCTTTATTGGAAAGCCAAATCTTCAAATCCAGATGTAAGATTCTAACAGTTATTCGAGTTTTGTATCCAGATTCGTATGTTTGATAACACTTTCAGCTTGAATTTGAAGTTTTTGCATCATTTAGAACCTAACTATTTGACTCCTTACTCAAAATTTAAATGATTGAGTCCAAAATCCAATTTCATATACTTAAATTTACAGACTGGCCGATTTTTTTTTAGAAATTTGAATTTCAAATGCTGCGTAATTTCAAAATAATTCAAATATTTTCTAAATCTCGACTTAATTCAAACGTTCAGATTCAAATTTGAAAATGAAAGTTGAACTTCACAAAAAATTTCGTATATTTCAATCTGGATTCAGAATTCGAGGATTCGCCTCGTAAGCTTGGACTGGCAAAAATAAATCTTGATAAGGATTCAAACTAAAACCATAAATATTCAAGACTCAAAGATTCCGATGCAAAATTCGAATGCTTACGTATTACATATTTGGCTGAAAAATTAATTTTCATAATATAAATCAATAAACTGTAGTCAAATAACAATGTTTAAACTTAAAAATTCAAAACACTTATTAAATTAATAAATTTGTTCATATGCATTGCTTGGTGTTACAATTAAATTATTGTTTAATACTTTCCAGTTTAATCCTTAGAATTAATAAATAAACGACTGAATGAACATTAAAGATCTAAACATTATTTGTGAATAAATGAAACAAACAGCTAAAATTTTCGAAATGATAAATAATTTATTTAAGCTAATTTAACACTATGTATTTTAAAAGCTGTAAGGTAAGGCCTTGGCAAGTATTACTTAAATTTTCTTTAAAAAAAGTGAAATTGCTTTTCTGCATTCAGACCAAACAAAAATTAAATAAAAATTGTTACGATTTTTACAAAAATTATTATCAAAAACATTTCAGACACAAAACAAAGAAAAACTCAAATTTTCAAATTAAAATTTCTGATTTCTGGCAAAAATGAAAAGAAAATTTAAATTTGCATGATTTTTGTACTTCCTTAAGGACTGAAAATTTAATGAAAAGATAACATTTTAAAATTTAGGTTTATTAATACAAAAAGTGAAACCAAAACTTAGGTTCAAAAATAAAATTTTGATTTTCTAATTTACAATAATTTAATGTAAATTTGCATTATTTGCAAGTTTATCTTTAATACAGTTTTAATAAATAAACGACTCGGCGAACGACTGACTGAACATCAAAAATCTGTACATTATTTATACACAAATGAAACCCTAATAATTAAAACAAATACCTGGAATTCCCTGAATTAAAAATAATGTAGTTAAGTTAATTTAACACTTTGTATTTTAAATATTGCAAGGCCTATCAACTTAAATTTTATAAAAAGAAAGAAATTAGATTGCTGGATATTCGTTGCAGAAACAAATTCAGAGTTAACCCCATTTATAGGATATCAAACAAAAATTAAATAAAAATTGTAGGGATTTTTCAAAAATTATTACCGATAATATTTTAGATACAAAACAGGACAAAGGGCAAATTTTGAAATTAAAACGTGTGATTTCTAGGAAAAATTAAAAGAAAATTTAAATTGCATGATTTTTTTACTTCCTTCAGGATTGAAAAGTTTGATTGAAGGATAACATTTTACAAATTAGGTTGATTAAGCTCAAACATTTCCGTAAGCATAATTAAAGTTGAGTTACACCAGGAAAAGAAGTCCACAAAATGAATGCCTAAATGTCCGTAATATTAAAATAATTTAAAATGATTTTTAAAACTTATATGAGTAACCAAATAATTGTCTTATCTTTGCGTGCACGGTTTCATAAAAGGCAGGTTTTTGGGCCGCACGTGTTACCTTGTATCGTTTTATGCCGATATCAGGCAGGCATAGGAATTTGACTAGTTGAATCATGTACACTATGTACAGTAAAAAGGCGAATCCAAGCCATACAACAAAGGGAAAAATAAAATGACTTATGAAACAAATCTGGGCCTTTTTAATGCGACTTTACTGCTAAAAGATACTTTAAATTCTAAATAATTAGATTAGTATTGGATCAAGGTCGGGGATTTCGATTAAACTTAGCTTAACTGTTGTAAATTGCTTAATCAATTTTGAATAATTGTAATTTTTGTGCCTAAACGTTGCATGAAATTTATTATTATTTAACATTTAAAATTTTTAAATTGCATAATTTTAATATGTTTCAGAGAGGCCTTCAGATTTGTTTACAAAAATATTTATAAACAAATTCAACAAGGATGTCCCAAAAATTTCATAAAAGTTTTAATTTCAAAGTTACATACCAGTTCATGTCTCAAATTGCAGCACTAGAACACTTAAGTTTAAATTAATCACGTTGTGAATTTGAATGAACGAAGGCCGCAATGAAAGAAAAACAATCTAAATAGAGCTATGTAGCAGATGGACACCTGTGCTATGATTCAGGGTAGTGGGGGCATGATACAACTCGTAATGAATTCGTAAATTTTCGTTTTAATGATATTTACCAATAATTTAGAAGAAAATTTTGATGTATTAAATTTTAAATCTCTGTATTTTAATTTTACCTAATAGTCGAATAAAGCGGAAAAATCGTCAAAACTTCTAAACCCGCCAAAACAGAACCGATTTTGATGAATTTTTTTTTTAAATGTTTGTTATGCTAAATTATTCAAAATCAGAAACATTTCAGCTGGCGCTATCAATTATTTATATTGTTTAAATAATTTTAAAAAAAATTTTTTTAACAATTTTTTTTTCGATGAAATTTTAACTAGAAGTGACTAATTTTGAAAATTTAGTATATTAAATAATTTTTGAATTAAAAAGTTTCAAATTTTCCATTGAAAAATGTTAATTATTCAATCATTCGGATGCAAGAATTGAATTCTAAACTTAAAATTTTTGAAAACACTTCGTATAATTTGCGGTATTTATATATTAAGTCCGGTTTTCGATGAAAAAATATGACTGGGGTATGGAATAAATGAATCTTCACTGAATTTGAGCATAATGGAAGAACTGCTTTTAGTGTTGGCAGTCCTGTTGTCACTTGTGTAAGTTTTTCTACACTTTTACTCGAAGTACTTGGTGTATCTGAACTCTCTTGTTCTTTGCAAATGCAACAACAATTAACTGTAGAATCTACAGTATCTTGTTGCTGTTGCTGTATCATATAAAAAAATGTTGGGAAATGTTTTTAACACGTATACTTTTAAATATGAGGATCAAATTCAAAGGGAAATAGAGCTGTAAGATAGAAAATGTATTTCTAATAATTTAAAAAGATTTCATTACATTCTAAGAATAATTTAACACAAATTGTTTTAGCAAATAATCTTAGCGGCGAGAATGACGCGCGGAAAATCCATTGAAAAAAGTACCGTAGAATTAAAAATATTACACTTAAAGGGCTAAAATTTTTGGAATCGTTAAATCAATATGTTTCAAATAAGCTAACAAAATTTAGTTAAGATTGAGTACTTTTTTATTAAACGGGAAACACTTTTTAACTTACATGCAACACAAGCGAGTTTGTTGTAGTCACCAAAATTACAAAAAAAAATATGATTTTACAGCATATAAATGTCTCATAATAACTGTAGTAATGTAATATAAATGTAACATAATAATAAGAATAATAATTCGATTCTTCCAAATACATAAACAAACTTAAAAGCAAATGTAATCCAATTATTTTCAATACAAACCAAGAATACATGACAGATAATTACTTTTTCCATCGTGTTTGTACTTGTACCTTTGCACTTTTTTCTGAATTTTAATCAATAATTCAGTTCTCTTCAACAATTTTCACTAATATTTTCAATATTTAATGTTAAAAACTTCTTTTAACATATTAATAACCTCAAAACACATGCGTTCACTCCGAAAATCATGGTGAAACACCTGGAGTTTGACCTGGAATTCCCCTACCTGTGATACAAAAGGTCAATTTCTTGTGCCTGTTTATATATTCTCATAACAGTATTGATTTTTTAAGGTGAAAATATATATATGTCTATATTTTGTATATTATATTCTTGCATCCGAATGATTGAATAATTAACATTTTAAATGGAAATTTTGAAACTTTTTTATTCAAAAATTATTTATTATACTAAATTTTCAAAATTAGTCACTTCTAGTTAAAATTCCATCGAAGAAAAAATTTTTTTAATAATTTTTTTTTTTAATGTTTAAACAATATAAATAGTTGATAGCGCCAGCTGGAATGTTTCTGATTTTGAATAATTTAATATAAGAAACAATTTAAAAAAAAATTCATCAAAATCGGTTCTGTTTTTGTGGGTTTAGAAGTAAAAACCTTCATTGACTCGACTATAATGGAAAACGGCCATTTTAATATGTAGAAAATAGTAGATTTAATCATTAACAACCAACACTTTACCCGTTAAAATTTAACAAATTTATCTAGAAAATTAGTTTCATTCGAACTTTTCCATTAAATACACAAAAAAATAGCCCGTTCAACGCGTAAGAAAAGTGGTTTTCTTTACTTTTAGAATGATCTACATACTATTATTATACGATTTGCTATTTATTATATTGAAATAAATTTCCAAAACAACACAAATTATATAAAATGAGGAAAAAATATATTTAACAGGAAAATATTTATTAGTATTCAAATCCGAACTGTTTGAATTGCAAAATGATAGACTTCGAGAACATTCAAATTATTTATTAAATAAGCTGTATGACAATGATATACTCATAGGTATCACATAATAGAAATATTTACTAAATTTTGTAATAAAATGTAAAAGGCGACCTTCCGGATAGCTGGGTCCGTGTGCATTGTGTGCAAGGCAGTCGCTGCGGGTTCGATTTCTAGCGTATCTGTATTTTTATGCTGAATTGTCAGATCTGCTACATAACCTAACATTTGACTTAGATGATAGACAGTTCAGAAATAGTCAAACTTAAGGCTGGCATTTACATACAGTCAATTTCTATTTGACGTATCTAAAGTTGCATAACTAATTAAAAAATCAAAAGTCATAAGAAGGCGCGTTTCAGTAGAACGTCAAAAACGAGTTGAGGTTAGAGGTCAAGAATTGCGTAAGATTCATATCTGAAAATTTGCATATTTACATAGTTATTTGTGTTATTACTGTAAAAGATATTTGTGTTGCCTAACGATAAATTATAAATTGGAAATCTAAACCGATTTTTCTAGAACTTTATTTCCAGTTTTTTTGGCATAATTTGCATTTTGAAAAAAAATCTTGTGGTGTTTGAAAGAGAGTGGTTGTATCTATCTACTGATAGAGAGATTTTTTCGGTATTAATCTTTTTGTAAAAACTATTTGAAAATTTTGAAGTAAAATAGAGCTTTAGATTTTTTAATACTATAAAGTTGGTTTTCAGAAATAAAAAAAAAACTTTCTATCAATAGATAGAAAAGACATGGATAATTACAAAAAAAATGCTCTGCCGTTCCTGCTTAAAAAATGAGTCTAAAAAACTGGAACAAAATGTGCTTAAAATGAGGTATATTTCATGGTGTAAATTGGATTTTAGTTAAAATATTTTTCGTTTTGAAGTATCTTGGGTTGCCTAACTTAAAAACAGCCAAGAAGCGGTGAACCAAATGGTGCAGAGTGCTTAGAGGGTTTGACAAAACGCAAATTACTCATCCCTAAAGTGTTTTAATTATTACTTATCTTATTAACTTTCACAAAACGTAGTATCAAAGTATGTTAATTAAAGCGCCCATTAATTTAGGCGTCTTTCTGAAACGCGTAATTAAATATAAGTATTTGCGAATACCGATTTTTAATCTCTTAAACCTCTTTGTAAACATTGACAGTGACATTGACAGAGTCGGTGAATGTTGGGTTGCCTATCTTTAATCAGTTTTTCAAAATTTATACGCAATTTTTTCTAGAGTTAAATAAAGATCACGCCTAAATTATACAAATTTGCAAAAGGGTCGATACATGCATAGGGAGGTAATATCGAAACCCACCCCGCTACAGGCGAAAATCAATACATTCTTGATGAATGTCTTGTGCATGTCCCTTTTCGTAAGTTTTTTATAATAGGCCATAATTTAATTACTATATTGAAATTGGCCGTTCTGGCCTTGTAGCGTATGAAGGAAAGGTCTAAAAATTTTAATTCATACCCGTCCTTCTTTTCAACTGTCATTATTTAACCGTACCGTTATTTTAAAATTACTCAATTTTCCGCGCTTAAACATGCTACTAAAACCCCCCCTTAAAACGAGAAGGTGAATACGCATATTTCCGAAATCATCAGCTGAATAAAACCATCACCCCGCCTGAAGAGGACGATTATGAGCAGGAATATAAAACATTTCAGGTATGTTATTATGAAATTTTCGTAAATTTGTTTGATAAATAGTTAAGTAAAAAGTTAATCTAATGTACATATGTACAGCAAGGTGTAGAAGTAATGACTACTGCGCCTTGCAAATATGCAGCCCATCTATCACCAGTCCGGCTACAATATGTTTGAAACTGCTGAGGTGATAGATGGGCTGCATAGTTGCAAGACGCAGTAGTCATTACTTCTACACCTCGCTGTACAAGCCATATGAAAGCAGTCACTAATCCACCGTTGTCAATATAAATGACGTGGATTTTTCTCTATTTAATATAGGTTTACATGCAACTTAGGATTACCTCACATATTCGAGTACTGACGAAGAACCAGTGGCGTATCCAGAAATTGCTCATGGCGGGGGGGGGGCAAGTCCATACTTCAAACCCAACTCCACCCCCCCCCCCACCCGCACATGACCTTCTACCCTAATTCCAGTCTAAACCTAGAACTGGCATAGAGTAGAGTGGGGCAGAAGTACGCACCTAACGTTTGACGATGTACAAAAACTTTAAATAAATATCTTATGGGCTACAAATTCACTTTATAAACTGCGAGGGTCTATTTAAACATTTGATATTGGAAAAATGTTAAATTTTATATCTGAATTTCACTTATTACTGAAAATATGGATGGCTGTACTTTCGTATTTTTGCCCCATTAGTAGGGTAAAAGTACGCATGTGATGGGGAATACGGGAATACGTTGAGACAAGCCGGTTTGCAGCATCTCCTTGGCTCTTCCAAATATCACAAGGGTGATGGGATTGCGTTCAGATTTCCGTTTATATGTTCTGAAAAAGTGCGAACTTTTGCCCCAATTGAAATTTTAAATTTGGTGCCACAGATTTTTTAAAAATGCAAAAACACAGCGATCCGAGGGTTGAAGTCTACGAATTTATTCGTAGGTTGAAGTGAAGTGGTGGACATTTAATTCTGACTATAGAGAGCGCTGTAGGTTACTTGCATATTTAAATATGGCTGGTGCGTACTCTTACCCGCCGCGAACTTTTGCTCCACCCTACTATAAGCACGGTTTTTGTTGGTGCAGTCGGGTTCCCACAGCGTGAAACTCGGTACAGTTATTAATAAAAAAACAATAATACACTTAATTATTTTATTTTTCATTGAAAAAAATATGTGTATAATATTTATTTTCATTGCTTCGTGTTTGCTATTGAACTGGTCTGGGAGGGGGGCAATTGCTCCCTTTGCCCCCCCCCTGGATACGCCACTGCACAGGAAGCTCGAAGAATCTATCGGAGAAGATACCCAAAACGTCAACAACCAAGTAGCCAACTTTTCAGAAAAATTTGTCGACGTTTGTCAGAGACTAGTTGTTGTTACCCAACAATTGGTGGGAACGCCAACAGATTACGTCGAACCCCTGCATTTGAAGAGGCTGTACTTGATATTGTTGAAGATGACCCATCGACGAGCACAATGGTCATAGCTAACAGATTAAATGTAAATCATGTGACAGTTTGGCAAGTTCTGAATGAGCAGGGCCTTTACCCGTACTCTAGACAAAAAGTGCAAGCTTTGGAACCTGACGACTTCCAGCCAAGACCGTTCTGTCATTGGCTTCTTCGACGTTGTAATCTTCAAAGGCATTTTGAAAAATTTATTCTGTTTACGGACGAAGCTTGCTTCACAAGAGACGGGGTATGTAACTCTAAAAATAATCACCTATGGGCTGACGAGAATCCCCACGCACCATTTATTCGTGCACATCAACAACGTTTTACGGTAAATGTATGGGCCGAAATCGTAGGGAAGCACGTAATCGGGTCTTACCTTCTCCCAAACCGCTTGAATGGGAAAAATTATTATATTTTCTTAGATACTGGGCTACCGGAGCTTCTTGACGACTTGCCATTAAACATCAGACGCAGACTTTAGTTTCAGAATGATTGGGCACCGGCTCACACAACGCGAGAAGTCACCGCATTGCTAAATCGAGAGTAGCCAAATAAGTGGATTGGGAGGAGAGGTCCTGTTGCGTGGCCAGCCCGGAGCCCCGACCTAACTTCACTAGATGAAGACCTCTGTATACGGGACGCCGGTGAACACGGAGTTAGAACTAGTGGCTAGAATCGTGGCTGCAGCAGAAGATATTGAGATGATACTTAATTGGATGTATATAATTAAGGTTAAGTTGTTTGTTTAATTTATAAAATAAAAATGTTATTTGCCAAATATAAGTAATGCAGATTTTAAATTATTAAAAATTGTAATATAATTTTAAGATAGCTAGATTAGATTTAAGTTATGTGAAAATGTAAATAAGTTATTGTTATAATGTTTGTTAGTAATAATTAGCTAAATTGGTAGTTATAGAAATGTAAAATAAGTTACTATTAGAAACCTTGTAAATAGTTGTTATAGTGAAAAACAATTTAGATAAAAAAATATCTTGGATACAGAAAAAAACAATTTAATAAATAAGTGATATTTTTGCATTAAAAAGGAGCAACAACCAAATAGGTTTGCTTAATTGCACGTTTCAAAATAATAAATATCAACCAATTATTTAACTTTAAATAGAGTTAATAATCATAAGAATCATTTATTGAATCGAAAGGAAGCGAAATAGAAGCAGAAGCAATTGAAAATTTGAATTTCAAGCAGAAGCAATTGAAAGTCGAAATTGGAGCAGAGGAAATTGAGCATTAAATTTGAAACAGAGGCAATTTGGATTTTGGGAGTGAAATAGAAATTTCAAACAAAACCCAGGAACCGGTGTAAATAGTGAGTGTAAATACCGTAATTATAAGATAGCTTTAAGGCAGGGTTGATAGGAAAAAACGATAATAAAAAAAAAATCTGCATTATAAGTATTTGAGTAATTTTATTTTTATTTGGGTAAAAACATACTTAGAAAGATAACAAACAAGGAACCTAATTAACGACCTGAGATAAGAGCAATGCAAACAATTAAGTAAAATTAAAGAGCAAAGCAAGGGATAATTGTAAATATTGAATGTGGGCTTAATAATAAATAAATTAAATTTAAATAAAATCTTTTAAAAGAGCAAGTACATTTCAATATATATGAGAAGCAGGCAGCGAAGGTCTCCGCCAACATTAAAACATTCTGCCGGGCTTGCGTTGCTGCGAATGGTGGCTATTTTGAAAATGTATTATAAATAGTGTACTTGTCAAATCTAATCTTCTTTTGTTTCATTGTTCAATGGCAGGAAGCTACTTCGTTTTAAATGGTTTTTTTAGTTTGTTAATATTTATCTGTAATTCAAGTAAATGAATAAAGACTTTTTTTGAATAGATTGAAAAAAATGTTTAGGACAAATGTTGTAGTAGATAGTTTAAGGGTTTTATAAATGTTTTACTTTCAAAAATCGATGGAGTGGTTATCAAAAAATCTTGTTTTGAAATTTTTGATCGATCGCCATCTTGTTATTTGAAAAAATAAAAAATAATTGTAAATGCAAATGTTTTAGAGAGCCGAAAGCTAATTTTGAAAATTTTTGATTTTTTTTCAATAGTCCTTAAGATAAGGGAGTTATGACGATTTTTCGAAAAACAAAAGAACTCCATTAACTACGAAACGGGGCACCAAATCAAAAATTGGAACTAAGAAAAGTTGTTTGTTTTAATGAGTTCTAACTGCTATTTTCGCGTGTAACGACTTAGTATTAACACCCTGTATAATAATTGCTGTATATATTTCTGAAAAGGAAGGAACTAAAATTTCATATTCCTTTAGAATTGTTGTTAAAAGTTCTGTTAAGTTTGTAACTTCATTAATTTTATCCTTAAACGTGACTCTAAAAGAAGAAATTGTTGACAAAAATTGTTAGTAAGATCTTCAGGATATTGCTAAATTAACATCCAAAGTGGCATTTTATTTCAGCTCCTTCTAATCGTTTATCGTGGTGTTTTTTAATTTTTGTTAGCCGTTTATTTTCAAATTCTGGATTTAAGTTGTTCGTAATTATTTCTAAGCTTTTTTAGGTTTTCATAAGCAACATTAACCATGAATTAGCTTTTAATATCAGTACCTATTCACATTTTGAAGAATTTTTGAAACTGCAATCGATTCATTAAAAATTTCTAATTCCAAGTTAATTAGTAACTAATATATGCTTATTGATTTTTTATACCTCAATAATCGTCATGGGCCCTTTTACACTTTGGGTCCGTGTTTTTCAAACACTTTAAACACTAGGTAGCTACGCCACTTCCTGCAATATAAATTAAACCATATTTTTCAGCAATTTTTTGGGGGTGCTGGGACTACTGATTCTAAATCTGTGAATAATGATGCACTGCAGCTGTCACTGTCATCAATATTTATTTGATTGAAAGTATTTGTTTTGCAACTTTTAATGTTTTTCCGATCAGAAATTCATCAGTAGATTTATCTACTGTATTTTGACGATTTTGAATGCTACCTGTATTTTTTCCTAAAATGATCATCCTTACTGTGTACAGAGCATTAAGATGGATGATCATGCAAACCCCCTCGAGTGCGTATCTGAGAAAAGAAGTTTTCGAAAGAATCTTGATTTAAGCCATGGGTAAGGATATATGAACAGTTAAATTTCTTTTTCATGTCATCATATAAGACCTTTAGCGAAGTTTGCGAAGTACATGAAATAGCAATACATACCTTTTTGAAATGTTTGTAACGATGTTTTGAAAAGTACTTATTTGTACTTTACTCCATACGGTTGTTTTTAGGGAATACTTTTACTTACACTACAACTATTCATAACATCAAACCAGTGAGTAATCAATTCAATAAAATTAGAAGTATCTCTTTTTTTGTGCTTAAGGAATAACGTTTTAAGGTAAGTGCTGTTGTATACGATAGCAATTGTGCTGCAAGTAACACATTGTCTTTCTGTTCTTTCACAAGTTATATATGTTGTTTTGTCAACTTGTGACACTGACAGTAATTTTTATTAACTCCTGCAGTGGTGTACTATTTACAATTATTGTGCCATCTTCTAAAGCAAATCCAGTGTCCAAAAACCAGTTTTGAATTGGTTTTAGCAGATGAGATGCATCTGCAAAGAAATAAATGGCTTCTTGTGTTACTGGATTTTGCTAAAATGTTTTATTTGTGGAAATTGAGGGTTCTTTCCATAATCCTATATTGCCTCCTCCGCAATTACTAACACACCCGACAACATTGTATTTTATATGGTCTAAATTAGAAATAATATTATCAATTATTATCTATTATGTTATTTTTTGGAAAAAATCTATATCCACACAATCCACAGCTTGTTTCCATTTATCAAATAATCCCCTTACCATAAGAACTTGCATATAAGAATGTGGTCCCACAGTTACCTATATCGTGTTTTTGGTCGTATTCCTATATACGTAGAAGCAACTTTAATTTCATCGAACATCTTTTCGAATGCATTCTTATCTTGACCAGCCAGTTTCATTATATCAAGAACATCGTGAAGTGTTCCTTGTCTCATATTTATACTAGCTGTCCATCTTTGCAAAGAATAGATACAGGGAAAAGGATAATACAGGGAAAAAAATAATTTAGGGTTTGTCGCAGAAAACAGGAAAAGGTTTCTTTTATTTTATGGTCTCACAAAATTTGTTTACTTCTGTTAGATTTTTAGATTTTGCTTCAGATAGTTCTTTTTCAAGGTTCCCCATTTGGCTTTGATGAGTTTTAATATTTTCCCGACTTTTTAAAGGCTGCTCCTTAAGTTGTTTACTTTCCTCACGCAACTTGTCATGTTTGTTCTGTAAAACTTCATAATCTGTTAGGATACTGGAGGAGCGAAGATTTTCAACATTATTCAATTCTATATTTTCTGAAATGATCTCGCATTTTAGTAAGCCATCCACTACTTCTTTATTTTGTTTTCGCATCGTTATTCGCCTATCGCGAGTAGAGGGCCACATTGCTTTGGAATAGCTAGCAGTTAGGTGTAAAGATGGTACAGTTGCATACAAATTAATATTATTTTTAAAAGTATTATTTAATAATTTAGAGAAATATTTTGATTATTTTTAATGTTTACCTGAACGTTTTAAAATCTTCTTATATGGCAAATGAAGTAAGTCGGATTTGAAATTTCTTTCAAAGTCCTCTTCTCGGAAATGAATTGAACAAATTCTACTGGTGGAAAGATTCCATGCATCATTTCTATGGCAGGGAGATATCCACAGTTTTCGAATAACACTTTTGGCATTGAATAAAATGAAATATTTCGATCAGCTTTTTAACTTTTTATGAGGTTGTTATCGCTAACTGCCACTGCACATCGTTGACCTGGCATGGTGAAATATTTCCTGTAACATGCATATTTTGCATATATCAAAGAGTGCTAAAGAATCTATAATATTTTCAAAAATAAGAAGGCATAAATATATAAATTAAGTGTGGTTTATATTTTATCCAATTCAGTTACGAAATGTCAACATTTCGACATTGATTTTAGTTGTGAAAAGTGGTTCATTTTGTAACTAGTTACAAAATATGCTCCCATTTTGTAACTAGTTACAAAAAGATGATTTGAGTTGCGAAAAGTGTTTCATTTTGTAACTAGTTACAAAATATGCTCCCATTTTATCACGATGACCCAACTCCTTTTTTTAAGAAGATGTGGCATTTACATTTTGTTATCTGAATTGGATAAAATCTTGTATGAAACACGTTGCAAAACATGTCTTTTTATCACATGGCGTGTTGTTCATCTCGGCTTCGCCTCGACGAACAATTTCACGCCTGGTGATAAAAAGTCCATCATTTTGCAACTCGTTGCATAAATAGCTATTTTATAATCAAATTCTATTTAGTAATTAGTCAAGAATTTTTTCCACCGAAATTTTTTAAGCAGATACAAGTCCCGGTTAAAAATTATTTGGTATTTTCAAACACAGAAAACTATGCTGCTTTATATTTTATTGTATTATCCATTAATGTATTGTGTTGTAAAATAATTTTCTGAAACTACATTTAAAAATATTATTACATATTGTGTCTTAAAAAATAAGCAGAGCTTAAAACTTAGGGAAAAAAGGGATTTACAATGGCTCTTCGGTAAATACATATAAACACCAAGTGTTTAGTTTCCATAAAGTTCGATAATGTATGAGTTGGGCTGATTTTATCTAATACGTATTATGTACCAACCCGGAAGGCGTTCTTTTAACATTGACATTGACCGTGGAAGTTTCCGAATTCACTTTAAGCTGCGAAAAAGATTTCAAATACAGCATGCTGATTAAACTCTTCATAAAAGCAGAGCACTTGAAAATTCTCAAAGTGTAGCATATTTTAAAGTACTAAAGTTGAAGAAGTGCCCAGCTCCGTTGTATTTAGACTAGAAAACGTCTTCAAATTTCAATTAATCCAGTTGCTTATGTAAAGCCTTCTGCATTGTATTTTCTTGAAATGACAACACTCCCCAACACCAGTGGGACGAAATATATCTATAAATTGAGCATCCAAAATCATTTATTTGCGTACCGCATTTGCATTTTATTAAACTAAAGGGAGTATGTGTTCATCACTTTAAAAATGCGGAAATTATCCTTTTCGTCAGAATGTAAAATCATCAAATACCGAAGTACAACAATAAAAGATATTAAAATATTAAATAAATGCAGAAGTACGAGAAATATCAAGACACTGTAAAGCTCCCAACCCTTTCAAAATTAAAATAGGTTTTAATAAAAAATCAGAAGGAGAAGAGAGTGCGAAAAGAAAAAGAAAATATATTCTCACCGTTGTCATCTTTGTAAATGAAATGAGAGCGGAGAAAGGCAAAAGTAAGCTCGTCAAAGTTTTCTTTAATAATTCAGTGTTTCGCTTTGAATGACACGAAACAACCAGCCAATATTTTGATCTTACTGACATACATTTAACTTGAATTTTTTTCTCGGTTGTCAACGGCAAGGGTTAGAATATCTTTACGCCTGGCTTAACATTAAACGAAACTGCGTGTGAAAAATGTTTTGCAACATTTCGAATTAAGCTAGAATTTATATCAACATAGTTCTACCTAAGTAAACTAAAATAAGTTTTAAAGCAGAAATACTTAAATTTGTAAATATAATATTGGATTGTTTCGGTCCTTAACAACAAAGGTTCAAATAAATATGTTTGCAAAAATTCTAGACAGAATTTATGTTCAGCCACTTTCTTGGCTGTCACCGATTCCCCCCTTCTGTCTGTTATTGATAAGGTCGGTCTGACTTCGACAAATACCGAATCCTCTTTCTATTTGACATAGATAAATAGTTCGCTAAGCTTGGTTACTGGTTCTAAATGTTCCGATTATTAATTTAAGTCAATTAAAGACGATAGTTCTAACTTAACATACACAGGATTCCTACAACATTCGTTTAAATATTTTCGTGAATTTTGTGCTTTAACATCTTAAAAAAATAATAATTTTGTCCTTAAAAGGGAACAAGATAAACTTTCATTAATTGAGTCTCCTCCGGAAGGGTTTTAAAACAGGATTTAAAATTATATTACCCCCATATTTGAACAGAAGATTTCTGCTTTATTAAATCGGGCACTGTCGTTTCGTCGACCCTACCGAATTTGTAATTTACTCAAGAGTACTTCATTTACTAAAGTGTTATTGTAAATATGAAATTAATTAGGTTAGAATATCAGAAAGCAGAATTTGCATTTTAAATATTTAGGTCATCTAAGATTCCCAAAACCATTTTGGCAACTAAAAAAATTAAAACCTATTTGTTCTGTGAATTTTTACTTAAAAATTATGGTAATGAGTAGGAGTAATAAATTACTGAGTTTTCAACAATGAGTAATACTACGAGTATCTTCATTGATACTCATAAGAACAGCGTATAAAGATAAATAATAGACACTCGTGCAATTCAGACATGCTTTTCGCGAGAATATTTCAAGACACAAACTTAGGTTTTTTGTATATTTGATTAAAATAGTAGTAAAAATAGTAAATAACCAAAATACTAAATAAAAAGCAAAATAGTATAAAGGATATTGTTAGTGTAGATGTGATAATTGCGATAGTTAATGTAACTACTAAAAAAATATAGATAATGAACAACACAGGGCCAAGAGAGGATCCTCGTGGTACTCCAAAGTAGAAATGTTATCTTGTAATTTGGGAAGTCCTGTAGTTTCTTTAATAACTGAATAGCATATTCTTTAAGCTCACAGAAAAGAAGCATGGCACAAAAAATACAACGATCAATAGTAGCAAAGGCTTTGCCTTAGGAAACGTCATCGTTTATAATCTTAAGCAGTGCAGCAAGATATATGATTCCATTGCTGATTGTAGATGCGGTCGTATATTTAAATTAGCCAGTGAAGAATAAGTTGTTTTTTTTCCTTACTCATCATGGATTAGATTTTGAGTTGGCGAACCTTTTTTCTGCCTTGCAAGCTATAATAATGTGCTCGTTGAGGAAGTCGACCTTTCTGCATCCATCTAAGATCGTCTATTTACTTCCATCTTTATTAAAATATTTCTTCTGCCATCTGCCAATATCGTGATTTCAAAGCTCATCCTTTCTGGTTACTCCTCATAGGAATTTTCAGTTTTGCTGTAAAGATGCTTCATGTTTTTTTTTTAGTGATTACCTAAGCTTCGCCGCGAATGGTGTTATTGTGATTGAAGTAAGGTGTCTTTCTAATCAATTGTTTCATATATTATTTGAAACTTAATTACAAAATTCAAAGCACTAGATTTTCTCAGTAATTTGTAATTCAATACTTGGTGGACTTCTCACCATCAGGTTATCTCACCATTTTCTTATTTACTAAAGTTTTCGATTTTTTGAACTGAGACATTGATATACTAGATGACCACTTCCCCTCTGCCAACGCCAATGTTATCTTGAATCCTAGTAAAAACTTTTAAAAGGCTCCTCCCCTCTCCCTCAACTACCAAGCTGCCTCTTCATTCACCTTCTAGGCGTCCTTGCTATAATATTCTAAATAAATCTTAGTCCATAGGTTTCATTATTTTCTCTGAAACTATCAACTTTTGGATTTTAAGTTCGATATTTTCCTTAGCGGATGCATGATGAACCGTTGTCACCGCCGCTCTCAACCAGGCTCAGTACATGGTCGTAGTTTTTCTAAGTATAAAATTTACCTTTGATTGCGTTTGGGACAAAAACCACAAAAGTAGCAGTTCTCTCCCTTTCACCTGCCTGACATCTCTTTCTACAGGGATACTTCGAAACCAAGTTGAGTCTACGTATACCTGAATTGCTTTACCCTTTTCCCTGCTAAAACTTCTTGCGACCTGGGACCTTGTCTCATAAATGCATTAGTCCAAACGTTGGTTTCTGCCCTGAAAAGGGAGCCAAATTCGACAAAAACTCACACTACAGGTTGAACCAAAATTACGAATACAATGAAAAGAGTCCGTAATAATGGTAAGAAACGTAATATTAATGTGAACCTTAAAAATAACGTTAATTGAACACGTACCTTCTTGGTATGTAGTGTTGTAGCGATGGAGCGAATCCTTCCCCTTCTAGATCAATTGCCGCTGCTTCCCAGCTCCTTGAACCTTCGAATTGTGGTATACAAAAGGTTGCGAGGGACCTGTAGGCTCTTTTGGACTTTATATGCTGTAGGATCCTCGCGGCGCAGCTTGATAATTAGTCATTCCGAAAAGAGAGATTAAATCATGTGATATCGAAAACAGCAGCTTCAAAAGAAAGAACGCGCTCATATTATGTTGTATTCGTAATTTTGGTTCGACCGGTATTCTGTGCTAATATTCTAAAATTGTGCGAAAGCACCTATCCTATAACGGTGAGCCGGTACTTGCCTACCGTAATCTACTCCGTACTGGCAGCTACTATAGGAAATTGGTTTTCCCACTCCATCCTTTAGCAGGCTTTCGTGACGGCCATTCCAGTATCGTCTTCCACACCTACCAAACTTACCAGTTGTTGATTACCTCTTTTAATGTTTCAGGATACTCGAAACGTTTTTAAATTTCTGACATATAATTTCTACTTTAATCTGTTGAACATCGATATTGCCCACAGATATACAACTTCTGCTGTACTTGTGAGCCAGGCCGACCATGTTTCAAGTTGGCAAAATAAAACTACTTAATTGTCAGAGTGAAACGAAAAAAACGCATTTTTTTCTTTGTATCAGCTGCTGTTTGATTGAAATCGAGCAACACTCTTTATTGCGCTGACATTTTTAAATAAAATTAAATTTTTGTTCCTCCTGAAAACCTATTTCAGGTTCATTTTGCATAAAAATAATTAATAATAAATAATTAATGCTGGACTGAATTATTTAGAGATATTTTACGTAATCATTAAATTGAATCGGCCCTTTTATTGGTATTTTTTAAAGATGGCCGGCCAGCCTCACTTCTTAATACAATATAATAAATAATAATATGGGAGTTGTAAATCTAGGTTAGGGATATCGCCCGAGTTTGATTTATTTTATTTGCAATATTCTGATTAAGGCCAACCATTAATAAATAAGTACATAGTAATAATTGAAAGCAACTTCTCCAAGTGTTTTTCTGGTAATTACCTAATTAGAGATATTCCACATGGAAACCAAATAAAGTTTTCACTATTAGTATAAAGTTGCGTGTAGGTTATGATTATAAGTGTCAAAGGAATACATATAATATTTTTATAGTATTTCCTGAAAGTACATGAAAAATTCATTTCGTCTTTGAAAGCAACATTAACTTCATATTTATAGAGTGTATGATACATAAATACCAAAAATATACCGAGAAAATCCCGACACTTCATATTCCGTTGTTTTTTTACGAGAACTTCTGAATAAGCCGTATTAGGTATATCTATGAGTATTCTCGGGAAGTTATGACCGAAATTTGCATATTGAATCGTAAGACTTCGATTAAGAGAGTCGTAATGAAACTTTATGTTACTTTGTACATATAAAATTGGGCAGGTTATTTATGTGTACCCTTTTGTCCTTTCGCTGATAGTTAACTACATTTTTGTAAAGAACAACGTCGGGTTTTCATAGATTTTATGATTCGCGAGCAATAGAATTAAGATGGGTTCGAAGAAACGTCAATTTGCTCCAATCTGCAGCGAGATAATAAAGTTCAGAGCCGCCATAAAGAAATTTATGCGCGAATGCGACACTTGTTTTCAGTTTGCAGGGCTGCCAACGTTGTGATCGCTCGTCTTTACGAGTATATAAAACCCATCCACTTGTTTCAGAAGTGTCATATAAAAACAACCGCCGAAAGTAAATATGATAGACTCGAGGCCAGTTCATTTCCCGAACGATTTGGGAAAAGTCGCGAGGAGAAGAAATTACGCCAATTTTCTTAATTGTCCTGTAAGGAGCACTGCGGGCGTTAAACGTTGGCGGAATCGTATTTTATTCTCCGGTACGCGTTTTGGGCATTGTTAGCGGGTTGATGAATCCACCTTTATAGGGCATTCTTTGGGTTTCCGGGCTTTGGCGACAGCGAGCAAAGCGCTAAAGGGTCTCGAACATTAATCCAAGTATGCTAATACACTGTGACAATTTTTCCGTAAGTGCACGCGGGGGCGACATACTAATACAAAGAGCGTTAAAAGTTGCCCAATGTCTCATTATTTTTTTGTAGCGCCTTCGAGAGAATGATAATGTTTGTTTTTTATTCGGGCCGAACGGCCGGGACTGAGACATTTGCATTTTTATGCGAGTTTTTCTTTTTGCGGGCGCAACTACACTGTTATTTTAAATTAAGATAGATTTGCCAACTTTTTTTATTACTTATAGCTTTGTTTGCTTGCAAACAAGTAAAGTTTTCTTCTTCTTTTCCTCTTTTCCTTATAAAAGTCGTATGGCATAATAAAACCGAAATAAGTCTTAGCGACGAAAGAAAATATATGTCTCCCCACCTAACTAATATTTATATATTCCGAAAGTTTCCATTAAAAACAAAACGACTTCCTTCTTTCAATTCAAATATTTATTACTCCAAACATTACGTTTTTTCCTTTCTTGAATCCCGAAACTTCCTAATTTAAATTTCATAATTTAACTATAAAGCTAACCAATTTTTAGTAAGTGTCTCACACTATTCACTCAAAATTCTAAACTATTTTCCATCAAATTTTCGAAACGTCCGTTGTATTACGTTCCCTGTGAATTACTATAAAAGGCATAAATAATTCAAATCCGTAAAACATCATAATTTAAATTTTGAGCTTTGATTCATTTAAATGAAAATACAAAAGCTAACATGCCAGAAGGTTAACCTTTTATTAAACTATAAATAAAAGTACCGTCATATATTTTTGGCGAAATGAAAATGCCGCAAACTCGGCAGCTCAGCATAATATTTCATTTAATTATATAAACAATATCATGGCTTACATTTTAATAACATATTCCGAGTGAAATTTAAATATTATGTTATTGAAAATTTACCTTTTGTTGATACATTTTTATTATTATTAACTTTAATTTAAAAAATTCTGTAAAAATATAACTTATACCTTATAGCTGGAGGGGTTGTTAGTAGTGACATTTCAATAGCAGAAGTAAAAGTTATTATGAACTACTGAAAAGGTAGAAAAGCTGTTGTTTAACCTTGTGTTTATTAAACCTTTATCAAATATTATGAAGAAATTTGTTGAAACTTTTATTAAATTTAATTTTGTTATTTTAATTAGCTGTTTAAGTTGTCTATTTCTTTGTTCCTTTCTCGTTTTCCTTTAATTGCACTCCTTTATACTAGTTAGAGTGTAAGGACATAGAAATTTCATTTAAGTAAACAATCCTTCGAAAGCTGTCTGAATTGTCTTTGTTGTTTAAGAAGCGACTTAAAACAATACTGAAATTTTAATTAAGATATGATTTTACAAGGTACTATTCATTTGACCTAAAAACTAAAAGCTTTTGTTTAAAAACGATGTTGTTTAATTTGAAGATAATTTTACCGGTGTTTACAGTCCTGCAATTTTTTTAAAATTTGATTTCTCTTTTTTAAGAACTGTAGGTGGCAACGTTCTTTCTCCTGCAATGTTTATGTTATTAATATTACAAGCCACACAAAATTCCATTTGGTTCGTATGGTTCCTTTTATAATAAAATAATATGATGCGAAATTCTCATGTAGCATTATGAGAACTTCGGAAGGTAGACCTATTATAAATATTTATCAATTTCTTTCAACAATTAAGATGTTTTTGCTGTAAGTCTCTGATAAAAATATAAATTAATAAATTTCTTAACTACATATTATAACTTACAACAAAAAAATAATGATAGCTTTGAGTGTTAATTTGTCCTGTCTTGTATTGATATTCGATGTTTTTAACAAAATTTGGAGCAGTTTTATCATATAATAAAAAATTTCATTTACATATCATAAACAGAGTGTCTTAGAGAACATATGTAAAGAAATTCAGTGGGGGAGTAAAGGAATGTAAATTGACGGCTCATATCTAAATCATCTGTGATTTGCTGATGATATTGTACTTATTAGTAGAGGCATAAATGAACTTAGAACAACGCTAAAACACCTATCATCAACAGTGGTCCTTGAAATGAATGTCATCAAAACTAAAATAATGAGCCCAACAGGAGAGCAGCTGGAAATTCATGGCCCAATTATAGAAAACGTAGATCAATACGTATATCTTGATATCAGTTAAACTTGGCAAGGAAAATCAAATGGTGGAGATTACCAGAAGGGTAGCGTTGACTTGGCCGGCTTTCGGAAAACTTGAATATATATTTAAAGAAGCTTGAATATTACCAGTACTTACGGTCTGGAAACCGCCACATTAACAGAAAGAAGCATAGAAAGACTCAGAGCGATGCAACGAGTAATAAAGCCAATGATGCTTGGAATAAGGAGCGACAGAGTGCGAAATGAGACCATTAGACAAAAAAACTAAAGTCACGCATATCATAAGAAGAAAAGAAAAGAAAATATGGCCAGTTGACATAAAGGAAACAGCAGGTATCCATTGGCAACAAACAGTTCAAGACAGAAACGCATGGAAGATATTAGAGGAGGCTTATCAGCAAACGGTTAAGGTTAAGGAAGAAGAAACAGATTTGTTGGGTGTTTTTTAGTGTCTTATATTGTTTAAATGTTGTGCAATATAATCAGCAAATTTTCTCCTTCTTTTTCTTTCACTTTATTTTGCTCCTGTTTTGAATGTAGGTCCTGGACGGCCCTTTTCGTTCTGTTATATCTTCAGATGCCTATCCATGTCTCAACTCATTTACGGTCTTTCTCAATACCTTTTGCTAATCGACGATTGTCATTGCTGTAAATACTTTTCCATTCCTCGAACGAGATATTCAAAATCCCTTTATTAAATATTAATTTATCTATTTTTTTTTACATTTGAGATACACATGAACTCACCGAAGGTATACACTGGCCAAAGCTTCGATTTTCAAGTTTTAATATTTTTTATTATTAAGTATGAAGCTTAAGCTCCCAAGTCCTACTTTTTCCAGTCGTACCCTTGTAATTCTTTCAAATTCCTGTTTTTTTTTTGTTTGTCTTAGTACTTTAATAATATTTGCCTTATTTTTATTTTTTAACCAGACTATCTCCAATTCTTCGCTAAAACACAATACTTTCAAAACAATTCAAATTCAAAAAACTTGGTATTTTATGTACTTCATAATCTGGCTTACAAGAACAAGGAATGAATATATGCAACTTGCTAACTCGTTATGTTTTTAATTATTTATAAATTATACTTTTTTGTTCTACGTCATGTTACCAAACCTGAAAAGTTGTGTTCTTTGTGATTTTTTTTTCTGTGGGAATTAATAAGCAAAATACCAGACCATGCATGATTTGTCAATCACACTGTATATGTTGTGAATTGCTGTCGAGTAATTTCGCAGTTATAAATCTTTCTGAATTCGCTTTAATTTCAATATGTTGGCTATCTAATTCTTAAAACCACTTACATCGTAATATTATGTAAAGGAAGGAGTTTGAGTACTGAATTGGCAAGTGCCAGAACAATTTACAACATTTTATAACAGAACATTCGGTAAACATTGTTGACATTAATTTTCGTGTTTAGAAATTTGAAAAACGTTTCGCAAAACAATCGTAACTCTCAGTTGTTTCTTCAGTACAAATCGTCCTGAATTAGAAATTCAAATTAACATTAACTCATTCACTTCAAGATACACGTCTAAATTCATTTGCAGTGGGAAGTAGTTACAATTAAACCCGCATAAATTTAAACTTAAAAAAGTTAGTTCGTAGTACCTATAAACAACAAGAAAATAAAGTTATTTGAAAGGTTACAAGATCAATACACAAAATTTCCTTTTATTTACTATCGAAAAAAATATGTGAGGAAGGTCTGTATCAATATCCATACGTCACGTATCCAGAATAAGAACATTTCTCATTTTTTTGCAACTGCTTTTTGATCCTTTGTCCTTTAAAACGCTAACACGATATGTAACTCACAAAGCAAATCTGTACGAAACTACCCCATCCGTTGCGTTACGAAGGGGGAAACTAAGACGTTCTTTTTTCTGTCGGTTCTTGATTCCTCATACGGTCCCATTAGAGAGACGATTTAGGTCTACACGATACAATTGTCCGGAAAGACAAAAGAAGAAGCGATAAATGACAGGAAGTCGGAGAAAACGGAAGGACACAAGTGACTATCTGTCCGTCGAAGGCGCAGCCACTTAGCGACGTTTCGTCCTTTTCGCTCGAAAGGGCCGATCTATAACGTCGTCTCACGGTCTATTACGATTCTTTCGCGTGGACACCACATTTCAGGGGTAATGAATCATACCAAGAAGGACCAGCTACAAGTGCCTATTTCTATGGTACATCTCGCGTCCTACACGACCTTCGATAAATTAAGGACCTTGTATTCAATCAATATTCTTAACGAGATTATTACGATGTCCCTTCTGTTGACACTCGTTTTGAATGGGAAACTTTGACGAGACTTAAATGCCCTAAATTTTAACTTAATTTACACAGATTTAAAATACTTAAATATATTTATTTTCGCACAGCTAGGAAGGATTTTAGACCTCTAAAGCTGATTGGGATAGAAATTACTGTTAGTTATTTTGGTAAGTATCAAATATAAAGACATTCGCCAGTACGTGGAGTTTAAAAATTATAAATAGTTTCAGGAATTAAAATTAGAAAGAAATGTTTCATTACAAAACGAGCATTATCAGTTTCCGCTTACATTCAGAACTTTCGTAGATTACTTTACGTTAAAAGAAAACTAAATCATTGATACAGCTTACATAATTACTTCAATCTGTTGCCTCAACGAGTTAATACTATTTAAATTACTGATATTTACCAATACCAAATACCAATAACCTAAAGACAATGTCCTAAGGTTAAAATCCGAGGTTAGGATTAAAATCAACTGACAAACATCTGAAATTACTTACCTTAAAGCTGAGAATTTAGAAACCTTTTAGCTTAGAGTATTAAAGTTTGATGGTATAGGAATCATCATTCCGAATAATTACTTTAAGCTCTAGGATTTTGAGAATAAGGACTCATTGTGTTATTCATTCAAATTTATCAAAATATCTAAATGTGCAATCTTTGAAACACCCAAGTTTAATTTTCAATGTTTTACATTTGCAGGAAATTTAACAAAAACTTTATTCTAATTGTTTATAAACAAAACTGGCTTGTTGCCATAGAATTGAAGAAATCAAATCTTTTGCGTAGCTTTAATTCTAAATCTAAATTATTGTGGCTGGTGATTTGGAAGCAAAATTAATACGGAAGACTAAATATCACTTCAGCCATAAAATCTTAGTTTTAACAAATTTTAAGCTAGATATAAAATTTTGTAGTAATTGCACGACGAGATCTTTACCGCGTTAGCAACATAAATAACTGTTAGAAACCCAACATCTCCATTAAAATTATTGTTTATGTTTTTCGAAAGTGATTAAGGGCTGAAATTATAACAAAAGCTTCAATTTTATTGCAAACTTTCTATCGGACTGTAGTGCAGGCCTGCAATCATTTAAAGCAAAATAAATCACTTAACTCTCAGGATTTATACAATATTTGTCCATGGCGATATAAAATGCCATTACCAATTAATAATTAACAATAAAGTAGTACAGCGAGATTGCCTAACCGGATCTTTAACTACTTTCTCCATAAGAAAACCAAGGACGATTGCTTCACTGACGTGAAAAGCGATCTGCAGGAAGTGGAGAACACACGTGAAGACATCCAGGAGCGTGGCCCTTAGCAAGAAACTTGGAGCATATAAAGGTTTTCAAGAAAAACTAAAGCTTCTTATTGGAACATGGACATGAAAGAGCATCGCAAACGAATGCCGGAATACTGGGAAAATGTTGAAACACAAGGAAGAAAAGGAAAAAACGGCTGAAATAACGTGATCCATAGTTGGCAGAAACGAAAGAAGAAGAAAATACCAGTTTTAACAAAAATACATGAGATCGGAATAAACCAAAACGTTTAATCTTTGAAGCAGATGATGATGATGATGATGATAAAAGCAATAGTTACTTGTATTTACTTTTTAACGTAGTTCTTACTTTCCTAGGGAGGTAAGTTCACACCTACTTTCCTACTGTTGTGACAGTCATTAAGCAGATGGTAAAATCAACCTACCGTTTTCAGATATAATAGAATATGCCATAGTAAGTGAAACTCACTAAACCGATAGTGCAAAGAATAAATTTTGGATTCGTAACAAATACCATTTGTAACCGAATGCATACTTCTAGATATAAAGTTTTCATTCAATTGATGCAATCTACATTATGTGAATTCGTTGAAGAGTAGTCATACATTAATTTATAAAACTAAGCGCTGGTTGGGCAGGTCTTTTTAGCTCCTGATAAATTTAACTGTAAATAATTACTTTGTAAACAATTGTATTAACAAAGGTTACCAAGAAAGATATCTGAAACTTAAAGTTTATTAGGAGCTGAGAAGAGCGACCCTTAAGTTTCCTACTTAGTCTCGAGTAGTTCCAGAGATTTTCCGGAAATAATTTTGTTTATGTCCTAGTAGGAGACGGTGCCCGTATTCAGTATTATGTATAAAATATGGAAAACTACTAAAAACTCGTTTTGAATGAGCACTATTTTCAGTTTAAATATTTCCCCATCCAGACCAATAATATTATTTTGTCGCGTCGCGTTGGCGGTTGCAGAAGTGTTCGCGAATAAAAAGTGCACGTTCCTAACCATAACACGTGTTATTTTTCCTGCATGGGGCCCGACGGTTGCGGCGCAATAGTAAATATTAGTAAATTGGAAATCGTAGTGTAGGACTCCCGGCGCGCATTTATATTCCTAACCAAGTTTGGACATCCCGCTGTAGACTTTATTACTCCGACCCGCTGTATGTACAGTAAATTCTAATAGAAAATCTCGACTAGTCTATCCTTTCGTCCTTTTCCTAGTCATATTAACACGAAACGGGCGAACTCGAAACATGCACAAACTTTTCTCGTTTTGTTACAACCATCACTTGTCAGATTAGATTTGTAACATTCACTGAGCCTGACTGAGCTTTCCCATCAAGTTGGTCTTGACGAATCCAGGAGTGGATCGAAATTTAATTCATTTTATACAAGTTTCCCCTTTTTCCGATCCACTTTCCGCGTTACACGGGCGCTATCGTTTCCAACCTAATAATAATCTCGTCCCGCTCTCCTATTGGTGGGCCTCCTTTCATTTTCTTCAAAAGGAGTAAAAAATAATTAGCACTACAGTTGCCATCTTAAAGGCACCACCATCGCTTTGCGAAACGAACCGGAAAGCTGCTTACTAGTTTCCTCATTTTATGTACTTGTATCCGTTTGTGTAGTGTCTAAAACTCGAGACGTTAATTCTACATCCTCCTTAATTTGTTTTGCTAAGCCCTGTCCTTTCCGAGCAGAAAGCTGCGAAAGTGTTGAATGTATAGTAAATTATTTGAAAATATTATGTTTCAGCGGGAGTATATTAGAGGAATATAGCGAAACGTCAGCTGCTCTCACTGTCCAAATGAGTCGCGCTTGTCTCCTGATTATATAATCCGATCCCATTTACATATTTTCGACTAAACTAGAAACGGTTCGTAATATAAATCTACCCTTTAGCTCGGAAGTGTTGCTATGTAATTCGTTAGATGTTACTTGATATCATCGTTTCGAAACTTATCTCCAACTCCTTTAACTTGTAACATACTTTTCAATACCGGTTGGGCGTCAACGATAATTAACGTAAGGGCTCGTCTCTTTGTGATTCACGAACCTTACCCACTTGTATAAAATCCATTAAGTACAACGGTTATTAGATAAACCAAACTTTGTATTTCGACAACTACTTACGTTCTATTACTGTTCTTAGGGATGATTACAATTTACATTTAGGTCTGTGTGTTAATCACTGTGCTTTAGGCTGTTTATTCCGGAAGTAAATTTACAGTCTCAAAACGGTCTTAACGGAACTATTACCAAACAATTTCGAATATCCATTTCTGTAACAGCTCAACCAATTTAGATGTTATTTATTTAAGAACTTTACTCAAATTTAAATGCAGGCTTTTTGAGATTGACCACTGACATGCCAAAATCGTACAGTCCTTTTTAAAATAACCATCTGCAAAACGGATTTATTATTTTGTTTATCCGAATTCGAGTAAATGAGCAGTGTAGTATAATAATGTTAAATTCCTAAGGACATGTTGCATGATCCAATACAAATCGAGAAGTCTTAATCTATGGGATGGACGACTTTGTTTGTTTGCGAAACTCAACGAAATGTTTGCATTTTTTAGCACCAGAAGGCACAATTGTTTGTTAGATAATCGAATATGTCCAAATTTCCTTTTTCAATGTATACACAGGTCTTATATCTTCTTAGTAAAAAAATCTAAAGCGTTCCAAAGAGTGGGGTTCCTCCTACTCGTTTAACAGTTTCGTTAAGCTGAAATATTGTAAATGGGCTGAATATCTTGTAAACTGGAGCTTTAAATGTTATTGTAATTTCCCATACTTTAAGGTTATGATATCTGTTAATTACTGAGCACCTTTCAGATTTTCTTTGAAGCCTAGCCAGGTGTAACAATTTTCAAAAAATGTAAAAAATTGAACCTGCGACTTAACAAAACGAAAACATGGCCTTAGCATATTCAAAAACATTTCTTTCTTCACACGAATATAAATTCTACATTTTTTATAGCTACTACATGTTTTCGAAATCAATAAAAATGTTTTTTGTGATATTCTATTAATGAATTCACTTGGTAGTACGAATTTCATGTCAATATGGAATGACTTTAAAAAGGCTCGTTCAGACGGTGACGTTGTTGTCGTGACATTTAATGCCACGACAGTGCTCGACACTCCGTGCCACGGCCCTAGGTGTTCACACGTAAATTGAGAAATATTTGAGTGTCGTGACACTAAACGTCAAAATAAATTGTTAATTGAATTTCAAATGTTTATTGGAACTGTCAATCTTACCAACCTTGTAGGTTTTTGCGTAACCAAAGGAGTTAACAATAAAAAAAATTGCAGTTAAATCCTGTTTTGAACTAACATCAGATCACACACCAATTTTAGTAACTATGTACGCCCACATACTAGGAAAACCAAAGAAGCCATCGTTGTTCAGCAAAAGGGCAGACTGGGACTGTTTTAGAGAAATACTTTATGCGATTTACCCCTAAAAACAGAAATGGATATAAAAGAAGCCGTGGTCAACACAACGAAAGTTATTCAAAACGCAGCGTGGCCACGCCAGACGAAAATAAACCCAACACAAAAGAGGAACATCCAAGAATTGTTAAGCAGAAACTAGCAGGAGAAAGAATAGCTCGTAAAAAGTGAAAAGTAACAAAAGCTCTCTTGGATAAACAAAGATACAACAAACTAACTCAAGAAGTTGTCACAAAAACTGAAAAATTAAGTCAGCCAGAAACATTTTACAGAACTCACGCCAACTGCAGCCAGTCACTATGGAAAGTGACGCGAAAAACAAAGCAACTTCAATATCAAATTCCATCATTACGACTTTACGATAACACCTGGACAAGAACGGAAAAACAAAAGGCTACAGCTTTCGTGAAACACCTTGCATCAGTCTTTCAGCCCTTTCTTCCCTCTACAACAGTAACTGAAGAATAAAATATCAACAACGAACTTCAGTTTACGCATCAGATAGTCCTACTAAACAAAAGGTCCTAGTAAGCGAGGTAGAAACAGTCACACACTTAGAAATTAATGAAAAAAGGCCTCAGGATATGATTTGCTTATCGGAAAAATATTGAAAGGACCCTCCCAAAAAGGTATTAAAGCATCAACAGAAATTTATAATGCAATCCTCAGAATCAACCACTTCCCTTGAATCCTTGTCAATGGAAAGTCGGCCAAATAATAATGATTGTAAAATCCTTCCAATTCTATCAAAAATCCATGGAAAGATACACCTCAAACGTCTATTGTCATCGATGAAAACAACTTATATTTTCCCACCAATTTGGCTTCAGAACGGGACATGGAACTATAGAACAAGCACACAGATCGGTCCAGAAAATCAGCAACGCTCTAGAAGGCAAACGTGATAGCTCTGCACTTTTTACTGACATACGTCAAACTTTTGACAAGCTATGGCATTTAGGCCCTTTTACAAACTCAAACGTGCATTTCCAAATCATATCTTACTGATAGGACGTTCCAAATAAGATATCAGGAAGAATATATGTACTCAACTTTATCCTATTCAATCTGGGGTACAGCAGAACAGTATTCGTAGCCTATTATATCTGATATACGTAGAAGACCTACCTGAATCCAACAAAACAGTGACAGCTACCTACACCGAGTATACGGCAACTCTAACCTCACATCTAAGCCTCAATCGCCTCCAGAAAATTAGAAAATCATCTGGAGCAACTAGAAGAATTGGTAGAACAATGGCGTATAAAAATGACAACAAATCAATCCACGTTACCTACACAGAAAGAAAGACAACTGCCCCACAGTTACGCTAAATGGCAAAATAACCCACAAGGAGAAGTGGCCAAATACTTAGGCATCCATATTAACAGAAGATAAACATGGCGCGCCCGTATATTCACAAAAAATGAAAGCAGGTCGAGGTCGAGCTCCAGCAAATGTACTGGCCCCAAGGTAGAAAATCTGCAATATAAACAGAAAATAAACTCCTACTGTACAATACCATATTAAAACCAATCTGGACATATGGCATACCTCTTTGGGGCTCAGCCAGTAATTCAAATCTCGAAATCCTTCAAAGCTTTCAAACTAACGCTCTCTGGGCTGTAGTGGATCAAGTTATATACCTAGCGAGAAACTGGAAGAACTGCGCCCACTCCAGTAGCTGACAAAAAATTATTGTTGCCGCAAGTTGAAGAAGTTATCTTAAATGTAGTCGAAAGTGAACCAGAACAAAGCATGCGTTCCATTGCCAGATGTAAGCCAAAGAACCGCTCATCGAATATTATAGGAAAATGGTTTGCACCCATATCTCCACCAACGGGTCAGGGATTATTACCAGAAGACTACCACCAAAGATTAAGGTTCTGCACTTGGTTACTTCGTGAACAAGAAATGGATACTGGTTTCATTGGACACATCTTATGGACTGATGAAGCTACATCCACTAGTGAATAGTTGGTTGCCTATATATAGAGTAAACCAATGCCTTCTTTTTAGAAGTATACATAGCCGATATGTACACTAAAAAGAAAAATTCCCTGTATATATAAAAACATATTAAGAGGAAGCGGTTGTCTTAGTCTCTCCTTTAATTTTTATTATTATTACAATAAAATCGATGTTAAATATACATTATATACATATGTATTACTCCAAAATATTGTATATAAATATTTGTAAAATAAAAAGATTAACATTAACACTCGCAAAAAAAGAATAAAATAATAAGTGTGGGCCAGTTTAGACTAGCCTATTAAAAATAATGCTAAACTACGTTCATCGCCAACTTTTTATTAGTCTTACTTGAATACAGGTATTTTTATTTTAGATATACCACAAACACCTAATTATTATTTACTAACATTTTTATACCTTCAAGATTAAAAATATGAGAAGGCCATTTTAAATGATTATCGGAAAAGACAGCACACCGTACCATCTACGCAAGCGCCAAAAGGAGCCACGCCTATAATACACTGATTTAAGCATATCGTCAATGGTACGGGTATTCCCAACACGGTACATGGTTCGAATATACCTAAAATTGGAAAAAAATATATATAAAAGAACATAAACATAAGACAATGGCTATTCACTAAATGTATTTAAGATACGTATATTGGAAGCCTTAAAACTCTATAAGCTCAAATGA
The DNA here is from genome assembly GCA_963082815.1 of Melanotus villosus. Taxonomy (NCBI): domain Eukaryota; kingdom Metazoa; phylum Arthropoda; class Insecta; order Coleoptera; family Elateridae; genus Melanotus; species Melanotus villosus. The sequence goes on from OY720425.1 coordinate 59,488,794, forward strand.
CAAGAAATGGGTGTAACTATTAACGGGAATACTATACATGCTATCATTTGCTAACAAGTTATATTATCTCAAATCGTGACGATGTTCACTACAAATTTGCGAAATTAAGAGTGTACACAAACTGAGATTTGGAGATAAAACACCCAACACATTTTTTTGTGACACGAGTAGTGATCTTACTTTTGAATACGAAGCAGTTAAATATGGCGAAAATATATCATGGTGTAACAGTAACAACGAATGAAAAATTTACCATGGCCGTAAACAATAATGCAAGAAACGGAAGAAACGCTGTGCAGCAATTAAATTTCCTGCTACGGAATGCAAAAATTATAAAAATAACAAAATTCATTTTGATGTATAGCTCCCAAGTATGGCTAATCAACAAATAGAATGGAAAAACAAACAAACGCCATTGGAATGGATTTTTGGGTGAAGATAAAGCCGTAGTGCTTAGAAAGAATTCCTAATACTACAGTAAAAGAACTAATGAGCGTTGACGAATAGTTATAAAGTCTATGGTAAGAAAATGTTTAAAATAAGCGGCAAACCTGAGGAAATTGAAAGCTAATGCTAAAAGAAGACAGGAAGACTGCCGATTATGTGGTAACAAAAGTTCAATAAAATAAGGCGGTTAATGATGATCTACAAGTGATAGGCGGCTAAATTTTACCAAATAAATAAACAAACAAGCAAATAAGAACTTACCACCAGGTGGAGAATCATCAGCGTTTACCAACGGGTTTGCCAAAACACAAATCACTAAAGCAAGCAAGATTTTGTTGTTCATGTTGTTTGTGGAGTTTCACTAAATTACTAATATTACTGAACACAATTTCTTTTATACTAAAATGTTTGGTCATAATCAGTTTATAAATGTAGTGACCTAAACGTTGTTATAGAATAAGCCAATTATGCACGCACAGGTAATTATACAATCAAGGTTTACTGTAACACTAACAATTAAATTATAGAAAAAACATTTCTTAACCCCTTCGAACCTGGTGTACATACTCATGTACATCGACTTTATAATACAATATTAAATGTTTAAACGGACTAAATCCTGCTGTAGTAGTTTTGTACATATCCATGTACAGTTGTGGACAGAAAAAAATAGGACAGTGTTTTTTTTCTAGTTTAAAATGGCCCCTGCGTTGTAATTTGATTGCAAGTCAATGTGACAAATATCATAATTATAAAGCCAAAATCAAGTAACTAAATTTTATAGAATAAAGTTTACTTGATTTTTCGAGTTGTCCTATTTTTTTCTGTCCACGACTGTACATTACTCTCTGCGAAAAATATGTTAGTAGCGACATCTGTGAGTTTGAATTGCAGTTATATTGATATAACCTGTGAATAATCTACCCTGTCAAAACGTGAACGCTTATGGGAATTTGTTGGTGTTTATTTTTTATTTTATTCCAAGAGGTTTTTGTGTAACTTTTGTGTTACACCTTGAGAAAGGTATGTACTACTGTATTTCTATAATATAATGCCTTTATAACAGCTAAATTGTATGAAATATCATCCTAAAGTATATTGTACATTACAATGTACAAACCGTCTTCATAGTTACCTCGATGACTCAACGTTTTGCACATTGCCATGTACATTCCGACTCGAGTACGGCATTTGAAATAGTTCTCTGTCTTTGATATTTTTCAGTAAGAAGATATAAAAATACCTAACCATGGATAAAATAAAAAAAAGATATAATATTGAGAAGTCGGAGGACACACAAGAACTTCTAGATTTAGTGGAAAACGGTGATTTATCCGATATTGAAGATATTGGATGTGGAAATGATGAAGAAGATGGTGACCTGATAGACGAAATTCAACTACAAAACAAAACAAGACTAGGAGGAAACTTCATGTCTAGACACAACGAGGAAAAGCAGAATAATCAATCTAATAATGAAAACGACAATAACGAAGATCATGAAAACGACAATAACGAAGATAATGAAAACGGCGATGAGTCCATTTTTGCATTAGATGACGGACATTTTGATGGTGAATCTAGTAATAACGAGGCTCAAAATAACGATCGTCGTAATAAATGCGCAAGAAATTATAATAAAGAACTAAAACGTAAGATCCATTGGACTCGCAACACCCTGACAACTCCAAATTGGAATTATGAGCTAAACCAAACTGTCGATAACAAATTGCTTTGTCCTTTAGAATATTTTCTAAGATATTTACCGATAGATATATTTGATGAAATGGCACAATACACAAACATGTATGCACTGCAAAAAGGAAAAACGTTTAAAAGTACTTCTTATCGAAATCCAGACTGATGCAGTGGATCATATATGCCCCAGTTTGATGAGAAAAAAGAAGCTACTAGGTGCAAAAACTACAATTGCAAACAAGGATCGCATATTTATTGTGACAAATGTAAAGTTCATTTATGCCTAGTGCGTGACAGGAACTGCTTCGTAGCCTTTCACAGGAGAAAATGAGATCTGTTTCTTTTTTACTTGACGTTAGTTTAAATAATAAAACACTATTTTGATAAGTTTGTACCCGTTTGTTGAATAAAAGTTCTTTATAGATTATTACATCGCCTTGCTTATTTAAGACCCAATGTACATATGCATGTACATCCTGGAATTACCCTTAAATTTCAGAATCAAATTTTTTTTTCTCAAATACGTGTTATTTGGGCATATATTAAACAAACTAATACGAAAAAAAAATTTTTTGCTGACGGAAATTAATTCAGGACTGAAGGGGTTAATCTTGAACTATCAACGAAAAATTATAATAATCTTGAATTTTAACAGAGAAATATAAATATATAAGCCGTTATAGCACGACGTTTCTATAATTATGGAAAAGATAAAATAATCGAACAAGTGCATTTTTATAATTAAAGCCACAAAAAAGTAACAAATTCCTAAAATTGTCACGTTTATATGTTTCACTTTTCGTACCTGATAGTTATAAAAGCTGTTATCTATACAGTATATGATTTAATTTTAAATATTTATCTGCATACATATTGACATTTTATACAAAAAATTAACTAGAACAAACCTAGCCAAGCATATTAATGAATTAAGAGATATAAATAGGTATAAACATTGGACGTACCTAATCTTTATATACCTATAAAAAGTATTCAAATTCCTTTGAGCTAAAAGTTTAAGTTGCAAATTTTACACGGGACAAGAAACCGAGCATCACAAAGAAGATAAAGATAATAGAAATGAAATTTTGTACATTCTTAAACCTAAGATCCCCTAAATAATTTACCTTGCGTTTTATTAAGCTGGAAATCAATAAAAGCCGTTAAATAACAAATGTTCATATAGAGTCCTATCCAGTCTTCAAACCCTATCTCTTTCAAATTTACGTAAAACTTTCCATTCCCAGATCTCTACGTTTATTTGGTTCTTCCTTGACAGCGTCCATGTTTTGTATAACAGTGTTAGTCTCAGCATCGTTTTGTATATTCGTGGAACACCGCACAAATATCTAATAAGAATAATAAAAGTTATCTGTAACAACTATTCAGCAAGAATAAAACATAATGGTCAATTACTGCAGCCTATTAGCATAGAAACGGGAATGAGGGAAGGATGCATTTTATCGCCGATGATGTTTCTCATTGCAATTGACTGGGTGTTGAAGAATAGAGCTGATGATTAAACAGGGATAAACTGGAGAATTTTCAGAAAACTAAAAAAGATCTAGAATTTGCGGACAACATAATCCCTCTTCACTGCAAACAAGCAACATGTACCCAGAAAAACAGAAAGACTAGTTAACACATCAAAACAGACAGGATTACACACAAACACAGGAAAAACAAAAACACTGAGAAAGAACCTATGTACTCATAGATGGGGAAAGAATACAAGAAATAAAGGAATTTTGCTATCTTGGAAGCATCTTGATTCCTCAAGGGAAAACAATAAAAGACGTGGCCAGAAGAATCAGCTTGGCACATGAAGCATTCAACGTCTTAAATAAAATATGAGGGACACCAGCAGGAAAGTACCTTCAAAAAATGAGAAGATAAATAAGGAAACTTTAATAGAGCAAAGGTTTCAGGGTCATGGGATGAGTGTAGAACATTCTCGTATTTAACTGACTAAAATAAAGTCCTAAGGAGGGTTCCAACAGCATCATGCGAGGAGATTGAAACTACTCCAGAATGTGCCAGACTCCATAAATTACCCTCAAAGAATTCTCAAGACTCGTAAATACTCTCGAAGCACCAATTGGAAACTATACAAAAATAGGCAAAAAACTATGACCGAACTTCTTCATGTTCACTTCACTGGTTCTACAATATTGAATATACTGCCCTTCGACTGGAAAAGCCAGGAACCCGACAGATCTGAAACAAGGCCAACAAGGGAGACCTGGAAGGTGGTAGGGAAAGTAATAACTTTCGATAAAATGAATGGGCAATAAGCTCATTTGAATCATTTAAATCTCCGAGACCAGACGGAATTATGCCTATCATTCTGCAGAAGAGATGAGAGCCAGAATAACGTTTAGTATTTTACCAAGGGTATGGCGTCACGGTGGTATTTATACCAAGGGTTCTAAGACATTAGTCTTATCTCTTTTGTATTTAAGAGATTATGGAAAAGCTTCATAGGTATTTGGTAGACACATCAGGGACGGTGTATTGGTGACAGGACCTCTATATGCAGACCAGTTTGCCTATGTAGCAGGCTCATCTACCAAAATAGAGTGGAGAAAACGCTGGAGAACAAAGAAATCCGTCTAGGAGCTTTTATTGATACAGAAGGACCTTTGGCGTACATATTTTAACTCCATCTCTACAGCTGTAAGACAACGGGAGCTGGAGATTTGCTGCAGGTGGATACACTGGCAGTGGCGATCCAGATGGTGGGGGGTTATCCTCAGTTTTATCCCGGCTGCTGTGAATCATTGGTATGGATGAATTTCTCGTGGAACTCAACAGAGAAGAGTTTCGTCCCTTGGGCTATGCTGATGACTTGGACATACCAATAGAAAGGAAACTCATAGGTACGATCAGGGAGCGTATGCAAGGGATTCTGAACGTCGTGTCAAGGTGGACTGAAGAGATGACCTAAAAGACAACCCCCAGAAAACCACCATAATAACATTTATAAGAAATAGAAACCTGGAAAATATAAGCCCTCTATACCTCAACGGAAACTTACTTAACATGCCGGTAGGAATAAAGTATTTGGAGATTATTTAGACTGACGAACATTTGACAAATCATGGGGTGTCAAGTCAAGTGGTCATACCGGTCATAAAACAAGATTGGGAATATACAGAATGCCGAATTCATTGTACCCTCGAGGAAAAGCATAGCTAACAGAGATAACTGACGATATAAAGGGTCTTAAGGGACTTAAGACGAGGACAGACTAAGTAAATCACTCCAAGGTATCTAATCACACCTCTCTTCAAGATAAAAATACAAAATCATGGAGAGCATAATGGACACAAACAAGAAATTTTTGTTAGAAGACTGATCTGCTACACAGACGGCTGCAAAGTCGACTCAGGTGCTGAATCAGGAATTTATTACGAGAAACCCAGGGAAAGACTTAGCTTCCCCCTGGGCAACCTCGTTACAGTCTTTCAAACAGAAATATATGCGATAGTTTAATGTGCGCGGGAAAATAAAAGAAGGGCCTATAGGTACTTATAAGCGAATTTTCATCTTACCCAGGCAGGTATGAAGGCCCTTGCTAGCTCAAAGATTATATTCAAAATAGTATAGAAATGTGCTAAAGAGCTCACAGACAGCGCTTAAGGACTTCTTATCTCAGCCATTGACAGATTTCCACACCGTGGTGCGGCTGTCTCAGATTATGCAATAACTGTGTTTGACATAAATTAAGACAAACACTATAAGCCTTTTAGGCTGTAGTGTAAAAAGCAAAGCCCTTAGTAGACGGGCCTTAAACAAAAGAAAAGAAACTGTCAAAAAGCATAAATGGAAATGGATTGAACATAGGTACTCTTCGGAAATCATACAGCAGTATACCAAAGCAAGCCTTAGACTATTGTGTTAGTGGAAAAGGAAATCAGGAGGACCTTTAAACACATGGAAAAGAAGCATTCAAGGAGAGATAGAGAAGAGAAATAAAACTTGGGAGAAAAAGAATAGCAACAGATGGCAGAAACAAATTAGACTTAGTGGAAAGGTTTGTGCAGGATCCCATCGAAGATGCACAGAAATAGCAATCCTGCTATCGATACTACATGTTTTACTTTTGTTTTGCTTTTGAAACTTCCTCGAATAATGCGGTATGCTCCATAGGAGCAACAAAAAGGAAGACGAATGGAGTACTTTTGTAGTTTTCTTCAATATTTTAAAATATCTAAAAGAAATTTGCTTTTACTTTTACTTAAATCAGTACTACCTATTTGTTCAAGGTAGTAAAAATTTTAGTAATTTAATTGGCCTTTATTATTTCAGGGTTATGGTTTTCTTTTATAAAGGGTTATCTAATCCTATTTTCAACATAAGCTACATTAGCATGAACGGCTGATAAAATAACGATCACAACGTGTTGTGCCAGATAATGAATGTCAGAACGCAGGTTGTGGAAGTTTTACAAAAAAAGCCATATTTTGATTACTCTTAAAAACCCACAACTCGCTGTGGCTTGTTTTTGGATGTTTGACATTGTTAAGAACGCGTTCTGGTCAATTAATTCGCTGATTCAGCGACTTCAATCTTAACTCCTAACATATCTAAATAAACACAACAGGTATTCCAAGGTCGCCATAAATATTAGCATTTATGAAATTGTTACAACTACCTAGTAAATACAAACACATAAATATTTAATACGTAGTATTACTATTGACATTAGAACTGAAATGGAATAATATAAATGTAAGAACAAGGTACATAATAATGGAGGCAGCGATGAAATAATGAAACTTCAATACAAGAAAGCTAGTCGTGTAATAATAATGAACACATTATTACTAGTTTAATTGCTAAATTGACGAGATCTACATAATACCTTCTGTAATTAGAATTTTAAATAAAGCTAAATTTTACACGTGTACACACCTGTTTCATAATTTATTATGAATATTACGTAAGTTAGACTGAATATCCGTTGTATAATCCATTCATGCTATTTTTGCGTGAAAATAAGCTATAATTTTTAAAAAGTTTATTTAGTGTCTTACAGTTTCACTGAATAGCTTGTTATTATTACACCTAATTAAAAAAATCAAAGATATAGAAAAATTGCAATGGCATGAATAGGTTTTGTTTTACTTATGTAACTTCCTTGCCCAAAAGGAAGAATTTATTAAATTCATCTACCCTCTTTGTTAAGCTCTGCAATACGATTGTTGACGCCTTTTTCAACTTTTGCGTATAATTCATTAGAGGAATTGCTGTAAAATGTCTGCAAAACTCCTGCTTTCTCATAAAAATCTAACATTGCTTGAGATCGCTTTTTATGGCCCTCTATGGCATTTACAATAATTTCTATTTTAAGACTCTTCTCTTGTTCTGTTTCGACCTTTTTGGATGGCATTCTAGCTAAAAGATTCTTCAATATAAGGTCATGAGGCAGTATCAAGTGCATGGCCATGTGCAAAGTAACTTGACTCCAAAACTTCGTTGCTTCGAGATGTGATCTAGGAAATGCACTGAGTATCCATGATTTATTTTTTAAATTTAACACTTCTTTAGTAATAAATTCTACTAATTTTTCTTCTGGATATCTTGCGCCATCTCTTAAACTTTCTTGGGCCCATTTACCAACCTCTGTTTTCATTTTAATCTGTTCAGTTATTAATTTCGGCATCGACAAATGAACTATATCGAATTTTGTAGCAATTTGATTACCAATTTTTCTTTTATATGCTCCCGGTATTCCTACAATTACTGCTTTAAATACTTTACCAGGATTTACTAGATTAACTGGCGATACTCCTGACATGACCTTATTAACGTTGACATTTTCAATGCACTACCTACTTTTGTTTCATGGTTATCGTTGAAATTAGAGTTGTCTAAATATTAAGAAATTTTTGAATGCGACACGCTAGAAAGACATTAAAAATTGTTTTATATAACACTGTTAAAGTTTTTTGTAAAATAAGTTCAAGGTTACACCCCTCCCCCTTTGAGTTTTTGGGTGGGATAAATATTTTCCACTGCCCGTTTGAATACATAGTTTTTAAACAAAGCTTCTACAGAAATCACCTTTGACATTTGAAAATATTTTATTTTATAGTACATTTACAGTTTATTTGCCATGAAAGTTTGTAAAACAGGTATTAATACACAAAGGTACATTACAACAAGAACATATTACATGTATATCGTGTCTGTTTTTCTGCAGCTCTTGTATTGCATTGATTTCATCAATACCAGTATCTTCCCAATTTTTTAAGGGTCCAGGATCCATACTTATACTGCCTCTTCTTCTCATAGCTTCTGCTGCATATGAATTAGTATCATTTATAGGATGTCGTTGCCTAATATAGTTTGAAAATAATCTATTTCTTTGGGCTGTTTATCAAAGTCTTGAATGGAATGAAGTTTTCTTTGAAAATCAAGCACAAGTTCATCGAAATAATCTGTATTATGATTCCAGCATTCGTCATCAACTTCTTCTTCAATATCCTCTGACTGAGAAGATTGCAAGAAAGGAGGTTCTGGCCGTAAGACCCTATCGAATATATTTACATCACGTTTAGGATGGTATGTAGATGTTGTAGGGGTGCTTCAACTAAAAGTACTAGAAGTAGCTAAAGGCTTTGCCCCTAAAAGTTGTAATTCTTGTTTTGCTTCTTCATTCCGTTCATTTTCGGAGTCAGTTTCATTATCGGGGAAGCCGTAGAAATACTTTAGTGCCGCACAGGCCTGTTTTGGATCATTGACGTCCTACATTTTCTAAAATGAATGCAAAATGTGATATTGTAACAAAGCGTAATATTGTGTGTAAAGATTGGGCGTCAACATGATAATGCAATTTGAGGTCAATGTATTTTAGAGTAGATATTCTGCGATGCACCTGCAGAGCAATGTGATGTAAGTCGATAGTTAAATTATAATAAATTATTCATCCTATATGTATACTAAGCCGCATTGCTCGGTACATCTGAATTACATGCGTACGAAACAGGATCGTCATTGACGGATCACGTAGAATCTGACTTTATATAAAAGACTCTAGTTTGGAGGGGGTCATTATGGTTAGTGCCGCAGTTGAAGTCGAAGCCCCAATCTTTGTAATGTTCCCTAGAGGTGTAACGTAAGATAATCTTTTTCTATTTTTAATTTCATTATTTTGAGACTTGTTAATCGTTTTACTTGATTATGTTAAATATGTTTTATTTGGACTTTACTCCCCTAAACATGTTTGGAGACCAATGTTTATATTTTTATACTGTTTGTGTCATCTTTATTCATGTCTTTATAAATCTTAACATATAATCTGTCAATATATTCTTATGTTAGTTGACCACCTAGTGTTCATGTAAAAACCTCTCGCAAGCCAATCCCCACGTGGCGTAGCTGGACTACAAGGCCTACTACGATACAATATACATCACAATAATATTTATTTGAAAAAACGATCCTTGGGAAGAATACCGCCCACATATAAAACAGGGCATAACAGAAACACAAAGTAGTTGTATACGCAATTTCTTGTATATTATGTTACTACATCAAACTGCATTACACGTAAAAACCCTGAAAAAATTCTTAGTACTTACTTATATTTTATTTGAAATAATTCGATTATTCCAAAAAGAAATATAAATCACCACCATTCTAATGCAAATTTACACACTTTTACTCTTCAAAATAAATGCACGTGAGGCAGGATGCAGTTCCTATAGCGAAAGCCGTTGCATTGGGGTTCATAGAATTAACACTAGATGGCAGAATAGACTAAATGCGGACAATATGGAGCCCACCGCTCGTACTAACGAAATAAAATAGTGGAAAAAATAATTTCCACCGCCTATGAAAAGGTTAGTTAATATAAGAAAATTTTGTTCATGTAACACATGGAATTGTTAGGGCATTAAATACTTATGAGAAGCAAGAAAAATGTTTTTCTTCGGTTCGGATTTGTTTAATTTATTTTCTATTATATGTAAAATAAATCAGCCTTAAACAAAATATTATGTCGTCGTTTAAAGTAAGGAATTTTTAAATCTATCGTCACATATTTAAACGAAAATCGTCGGTTTTTGAATTCGATTATCCAAGGCTGTCGCCAATTTGCAGTTAAAAAATCCGCTATTTAAGTAAAATCAAGACGCAACGAATGGAAGCAAATGGTAGGAATATAAAAGAAGCTTTGAATTGTTTATGTGAAGCTGCAGGCGCTTAGGTAATCTAATTTTCGCTAAAACTTAGCGATTTGCTTCCACCGATATCAGTATAAGGTGGTGGCGGCGGTGGTGGTGGATCCAAATGTGTCTGCCGGCGGCCAGATCCAGCCTAAGCCGATTATACTAAATATTAGATACAATTTGTTCGGGATTAGGTCGGTCTGAGCTGCTTCAATTCGTCCGTGATCCAACTAATAATCGCATCCTCATAATTCTAATTAACAAGTTCGAAGTCGATGAGAGAATCGGTCGACGACAAAGGCGATGGAAAATTTCGACAAAGAATCTGCATTATGTACGTTGGTTATTGTTATTAAAAGATCTCCGTCAAAGAAGGGAAGCTTTAACGACTTGTATGTGGGGTTGTAAGTTGTAAGGTATCTTATTGAATGTATTAAATATTTCGTCGAGGAGGGAATGGATGGTATAAGAAACGCGAGTGATTGTTATGGACATTCCAAAAAAAGTAAGGCGCATCTTCACAGTCTTAAAATGAACGAAGGATATAGAAGACCGGTGTTTCTGAAGTCGAGGCTTTCAGGCTACATATGAGTCCTGTGAAGGATACGATACAATGGCGGGTTTCTTCCATTTCAACAACACACCACTTTGTCTGATCGTAAACTGCGGCTTGAGGGCACGTACAAACGGTGAGAAATTGCGTAAACGTGACGAACTTTTATTGGTTGACAATCTTTAAATTACTGTCTCTTCGTTCAGGCGAACTAGGGTTTATTCCTTAATAACCCCAAGAAATATTGAGGTAAAGTTCGAGGGTTAAAATTCTAATTTTAAGAGTTATTTTGAAAGTTTCGTGAATTCGGGAATGATATGTCAACGTTTCGTAAGTTGTTGTGTAAAGTAGGGTCACTGCTGTCATGATTTCATTTCAGTCCGTTATGGGCTGTATTTCAGGAATTCAGTGGCGGCCGATTGTGTTTTCATTGGGCCATCAGACTGTCAACCGCTCACTGCGCGTTCATACGTCTTTTGTTCAGCACCCACAACTTCTAGAATCGACGTTCTTGTATAAATCGTAACTTTTCAAATGGAAATTTTTATTTTTACCAGGGATCTTCCTAAAAATTGATTAAAAGAATACAAGAAACGAGGGTGGTCAAGTTCTGAACATACCTGGAATAAGCGGTAGCGACCGCGGTATTTTACTCATTACCGCGACTACACACACCTTGCTTCCTATATATTAACCCGCAGCATACGTGCCACATACCATCACTTCCGACGGTGGAGTAATTAAACGGAGATGGCGATAGGAAACGCAATGTGGAAGAAGTAAACCGATTAATATATAGAATGCCAGCAGCAAACGGAACGCTTTTATAAATTTTATTAACAGGTCGATATCATAATCTTTGCAATATGTCTCTTTAAGTTAGAAGCTCCGAACAAATTTTATAGACTTTTAGTTTTCGGACTTCTTATCCAAAGTTCAAGCCAAGAAGACAATTTAGAAGCAGATAAATTTCGAGATAAAAAATTCAAAAGTAGGACATTTTCTATATAATAAAATCGAGAATAAAGATGAGGAAACTGTAGATGAAATCCACCAAAATCCATATTAGATGGCTCTGGAATCCTTAAAATTGTCTTTCTAGAACATTAGCTTAGACTGCGTCTGCGTATCAGAATTTTCATGAAAAATGATCCACCACCCCGATGCCTTTGTGTAGCTGTTAATTTTGTTGTGGAAATTTCTGAATGAAAATCTAAGAGTGTTATGTAAATTCGAATCGTGCTCAAACGAGAAAGGAACCGAACATAAACAATTGTCAAGCACACAAATAAAAGCGTGTGAAAGGTAGATAAAGGTTCAAAACGAATAAAAAGGCAAGTTTCGAACATGTTCAAACTACAAACAGGACTATAATATAAATTTAACCTACAACTGAATAAACTTTTTATAACACAGAAGTTCAAGAAGTGAAGTGTTGGTATGTAAATTTTCGCGCAAACTTTTATTTAAAACTTTGTATCTTTTTAACCGTTTCCGACACCAAACTAAAAATGCGAGCCATGATCACAAACTACACAACTGGAGCTTTTGTGTTTGGTAAATAAAACGTGTTAGAGGAAACTAGGCAACTAATTTATGCATAAATTTAGTATACACCACTAAAAAACCGAGTTGTAGTTGTTTTTGCTTGGTTTATTTACTGGGCTGTCCAACATTACGTGCCTGAACAGACGCTCACACTTCATAATGGAAATTATTCGAGAGTAGAATGTTAATGCTGAATTTACTGAAAATTAGGAAAAACAACCTCGCACGAAATGTTTTCCCCAAACTTTTTTTAGGCAAAACTTACTTCTGCTACCTCTTTTTTGGTTCATTTCTAAATTTAAAGATAAACGTTTCGGTACTACGTACTACCATATATTTTCTGTATTTACATTATTTGACTCATAAACAATTACCAATTTTCTAAGTTAATTTCGACTCAAAAATTAATAACCAAAACAACGGTCAAATCTTCATGTGCGGTGAACCAGGACGTACCGATTCCTGCAGCTCACAGAACAAATTCTTTTGTGGGGCGGACGACATTTTTTGAAGTGCCCACTTTACCGGACGTAAATTTAAAGGAAATAGTAAAAAATGACGCAAATGGCCTGTGTGTATTGAGTTATTATAAACAAAAACAATTTTTGATTGGTCCACGTCGAACACTACTAGTAATAGTTATTTATGGTACAAGTGTGTTATAAGAGAAATAAGTCACGAGAAAAAACGGGCAAGCCACGAGCACGTAGTGCGAGTGGCTTTGTTTTTACGAGTGACTTGTGACCCATAACACACAAGTTCCATACATAATTTTATCCAACATCTCCATAATTCGCTGAAAACTAATCAATATTATTAATCAAGAATTTCTTACCTTTTGAAATTTATGTCGCTAGGAGAATAATTTAATTCAATTGTCAAATGTCACTTTGAAATTTACTTTTACATTTAATGTTACTGTTAATGTTAATAAGGAATAGGAAATTTTTTGATTCATCTGTTGTTGTTATACCTCTATAATAATAATTATTAAATGATTTTTAATACCTGAAATTGTTGTGTTTATTTATAAATTTAAGATATCCGTTGGCGTGACTTATGAATTATTTATAACTCACTAGTGACTTATAGGGTATATAATTCAACTGAAATCAGTACAATTATGGTTGTATAATTAGGAGATGTTGGATAAATAAATTAATGAAATTGCTATGTCATTGCATACTATAAAAGTAAATTTCGTAACACTCAATATAAAACTTTTTTTATTGGCTCCACGTACATCTGTATACCTATATTATCAATCCAGTACAGGACTATAAGTTTCTCAAGTTCAGTGTCAACGTCTGCCTGAGATTCACTAGTAGTTGGATAACTTGTAGTTTGCAAGAGAAGTTTGGAAGTTATCCCAATCAACCACACAGTTGATAAGCTTAGGAAATTGATGGATAATTGGAGTGCTACCAAAAGTGAGTAAGACTGGAAGAAACATTGACACTGAACCTGAGAAACTATAACTCAAACTACCACAATTTAATCTAGACGAAAACAAACTTCTAGAGTTTTACCTAAAGATATTTTACAACTCACAAAACATAAAAATCGGCTAAGGGAATTTGGTTCAGAACACGTAATCCACTCCTCAAAACACAGGTTAACCGTGTCACTCGTGAAGTTAAGATAGCATTTTGATAAGCACAGCATAACTGATTACCAGAATTACCTAACTAATTTACGACCCAGGGATCCTACCATTTGGCGACCTACGAGAAGAATATTAAAAAAACAGCCGCAAGTTTCCACTATATAAACAAATAATTAAATAAAGCATATGCAGGTCTGGCGATGTTATATCCGATCGTTAACAAGAGACAGCCCTTCAAACATGAAGTAGGATGTTTAATTTACGAGTCATCTACAAATGTCAAATTTGGGGATGCTGATGATGACTACACTTTATTGAAGCAGTTTGACGAAACAGAAAGTGGTATTAGTGATTTTTAACACTTAAATGGGGTTGTAAATGATATACAAAGCGAGCATGACGCAGTTTCGGAATTAGGATTTAGTAAAGCCGGTGATAACGAGCCAGTCAAGATGTTCCAAAAGGAATAATTACGGTAAAAATAGATTTAAGTGGTTATCACAACCATTTTTACAGAGATCGAGAACTCAACGACATAACATAAATAGTTTCGCAATTATATGGTCTTCGCGGAGATGCAAAGAGTGTCGGGAAAAGTGCTTCGCCTATACAAATGTGGAGATGCCCATTTTCAGATAATATATTGTATCGGTTATAAAACGTATATTTAAAACTTCGGTCTGTGGTGTGAATTATTTGTTAACAAATTTAAACAACGTGATAAGTAACACAAAACCACAAATTAAACAGAACACTAATATTAACACGAAACACTAACTAATTTATTTATAGTTTATACAGTTTATTTATATTCACGCACGCACTTGTATTACACGTGTTCACTCTTGGTCGCGACTGGCCGTGCCTAACGAAACGCGCCTATATACAACTGCGGCCTTCGAGAACGCCCAAATCTGGAATACTCGTAGCATTTGTCAAAAGTGAAGTTAGATTTTTCAAAAACAATTGAATAACTACTGGACTGTTAAGCGATAGGCCGCTACAGTGCCACACCATTAAATATTCTAAACCCCTACTCTGCAAATTTTCATTTATATACTATACGTTTTTCTCAAGAAACATCTAATCGACGGTCGTCGTGATAAACCCTGTATATTGGGACTGTAAAATATCATACACTCTTTTAAAAGCGCATGTATTATTCATAATAATATGTATTATATAATAACAAGAGGCGTAAGTGAGATATATTTTGTTTTTTCGAACTGGAAAATATAGTAAATCATTGAACTCTCACGGTACTATGTACAACATTTTTGTCGAAATAAGTTGCCACCAAAATTTTAATAAATTTTTCACATAATAATTCTATACGAATTGTCAAACTAAACACTACATTTACTTCCCTTAGGAGGTAAATCTACAGATACCTCGCTATTGCAATCACAATCAACGGATGATAGATAAAATAGTAATTTGTATAACAAGTGTTGAAAGTACAGTTTTGCAGAACGAAAATGAAGGTTGCAGCCTGAGACGAAGTCGAAGGCTGCATTCATTTGAGTAACTGTAAAGGAAGTGCTGTGTTACTTGGGGTTTTGACGTTTTGTACTTATTTTCAGTAGAATTAGTTGTGAACGAACACATAGATGCTGAATATCATAACAACGTTAAAGTTGGCGAGTACCTATTTCTATTTCTATGAAGTGAAAATTTTCTTAAAATCATAAAAGATAGCTGGCAGTTTTCCAAATCTCCAGTGAACTCTATTCGGCTTCAGATAGATTACCAAATCTCCGCTTATACTTTTAATTGGTAGAATTCAAGTAACTAGTTTGATAATTTTAATTAGGTTGCATTAAGATTAAAACTATTTCCTGTTTTTATAACATAAAAATTCTATTAATAAAGCCATAAAGGAACCAGAATAATCGCATTTAAAGAAGACGGACTAAAATACGACTATTCTGGATGAACTTTAAGAATAGGTATCCGCAATCAATTTTTATATACCCTTTTACAGCCAATGCGGAGTCATATTAGTTTTTACTTCGCAAAATTTTTTACGGGGCAGTAATTCTGTCTAGCCTGAAAGTAGCGTGGGACTTTAAATGCACCAATCGTCTGGTACATGTTTTCTAAAAGTCGAAATGTAAAACTAGAGGCATACACACTCTAAAGCGATTTGCCGTGTTATACCTAGGGGTTTGGTGCCTCTTCGGGCTTACACTATCGACGTTTTTATTGAAATTGATGTCTGTGTTGAATGGGATATCCGAGGTTTCCTGATCCTGCCGCTTCTTCCCTCGATTACTGGGGATTGCGTCTGTTTTACCTACACACATGGCACATGTGTTAGCTTTCGAAATGTTCCTACTCATACGTGAATGAATTAACAATTCTGTTACGAAGAAGGGAGCTTTCCCCCCAGTTTATTATTAAAATCATGATTTTTTCCGATGTTATCCTTGGAGAAAGTCTGCGACAATTTTCTCTTATTTAATTTCGGATTTAATCCGATATTAGATTTGTTGCGCTCATCTGAGCTAATTTATACATATTTTTCGCAATATGTACTCGTATATTTCATATACTCATAGGAAAAGTTTCTCAATTGTCGACAGTGTATCTTTTTTTATCGACCCAGAACATTAGCAGCCTCTTAGAGTCGTTGTCTTCTTTTTCGCCTTAACTTTTCCTCTTTAATGAGTGAACCGTGTAAGTGAATCCGTATCCGGAACCGATAAAGTTTTGTTCGAGTACTGCTTTGTCTCAGTTTTTATTGGTTTGCTTCGAGGGGAGATAAGTTTCATAATTAGCAATAATCGATCAGTCCTATGTGTTAAGTTGAAAATTACGGTCCGCTTAAGAATCAATTTAATATTGAAATAAGAACCAAATAGATATTACGATAAAGGTCAGATATAATTCGATGATTTTCCGCTTCTCATTTTGAAAGAAGATATTTTACATTCCCTGTGATCAAATTTCTTGCTGAATTCTGTGATGTGAAATTATGTGCATATTATATGATGCCTTCAAAGGACGGCTGATTGATTCTAGTAATATTTTCGAGTAGATATCGAGCAAAAAGCACGGTACGTCGGTCTTTAGATATCTTTTATATCATTTCAAATCAAATTATCTTTTTAACAATAAAAGAGTTCGTTGGTAGATGAAGAAAAAGGCAAATAAACGAAAAAGTGGTCAAAATATTTTCATTCAATACGGGCTTTCCAAGATTAATCAATATTCATTTTTTTATTAGTTTCTTTTCAGTTAATCCGCAGGGCTTACGACTTAAACGCAACATTCTTACAGAATTTATTTCTTATAATTTAAGGTAATTTTTAGTATTTTGCAGAAGGATAATTTGTTACAATTATAAAATCGAAAGTTAAAAAACTGATATCACATTGTGCTAATTTTAAAAATAAGTTTCAGCCAAATTGGTTTAGAATTTAAAAACCAAAAATTAGCAACGAATTCTTATTTAACTACTATAAAGAATTACTTATTTCCTTTTCGTAATAGAAATCAAATTTGTAAATATTCAATCCTTTATAGAAAATACTTTTAAAATGTACCCATAGGTACAAGTTATGAAAATTCTGTGCATAGGAAATCACCTGCGCAGGGGTTCGAACCATAAATTTTCAGCTTTACACGCGATAATGTTCTACCAATTGAGCTTCAGACGCAAATCACTGAAGATATGACTCGTCGAAGAATAATTAAGTAATGTAATTTTTTCTATTTTGCGTTTAGAATAACTCCATTCTAGCACCCAAATGACGTCATTTGAGTGTTAGAATAAGTCGTTGGCGTGCTAGAACAGACTAGTAAAATTTACTGTATTGATGTTGGAAGCGTTGAACTGTCAACTGACATACGTCAAAAATTCTTTTTCGTACTGGGATTTGGACTTTTCCGGCAATAAATTTTCTAACGTTTTTTGTGCAATTTGCCTAATTTTCGGCGGCGTTAGTGATAAACTTTCTTCTGCATTCATTTTCAAACATTAAACGCGAAAATGAAAAAACTGATGTTTCAAATTAATTTTTTTCACAGCCACCTAAAATTACGCCACATAAACGTCACCAACCACCGCAAAATTCCCTAGATTTAAAATTTTTATTTTTTAATTTATAAAATGGTATAAAGCGGAAAAATAGAAAAAATAGTATAAAACACTCGTTGCAGAAGGTCCTTCAAGCACTCATTTGTTCCTCAACTCGCGGCTATGCTGCTCGTTTCGGAATTTCAAATTCGTGCTTGAATAGATGCCTTCTGCAACTTGTATTTTAATATAGGTACTATTTTACTGGAGTGCTTAACATTACGTACCTGAACGTAAACTCACACTTCGTAATAAAAATTTTGGAAAGTAGAGTATTAATGCCGAATTTACTGAAAATTAGGAAAAGCAATTTCGCACGAAATACTCATATTTCGTAAAGCCTCGATACCGCAAGATAAAAGAGGTTACAGGTAATACATACCTACAATACTGCAACTTCGTTTTTAGTCCATTTGGTTCCGAAGAAAACCTTTTTACACTTTTTATAACGCATCATTAACTATACTAACTTTTGTTAGTTGTAATACTAATACAGTTTCATAATTTTACTTGGTTTTGCCACAATTATAATAAGTCCTTGCAATTACAATAAAAAGATTTTTAAGAACTTGAAAACGAACAACTCGTGGTCTAATCAGAGAATGAAAATCATGTAAGAAGCAAATAGCGCGGGGCAGGAATGCAAAATCAGAAGTGCAGGAATCCTATTCCTTTACAGCGTGGGAAAATACAGGAAACAAGGTCAAGAAATCTCAACGTAAACAGAGAAAATACTTATGACAAACCTCAGCCAGATAAACGAACTTTTGAGAATAAATCAAAGAAGGGAGACACAGTTAGAAAATCGAAAAAGAAGAGTTTTAAAGAATTCGGATTAAACGCGATTCTTTAATTCAATCATAGGAAATTCCGAAACACAATAACAGCATTAAAATAAAAATAAACCAATGAGAAGGATACGCAATGGAAATGATGAACAGAAAATACATAAACATTAAACGCTCGAGGTGGCCGAAGTATAGCCGGGCTATTACGTAATAATATAATCGAAAACAACGAAGATGAATCCGTCAGGAATGAATTAACAGAAGAAATAAACATTAAATAAGTAGAAGAAGCACCAAAATATATCAAGACTGGAAAAGCATGTCAGATAGACAAAATAGTTTCGGAAGTTTCTAAAGAAGGAAAAGCGAAACATAGCGGGGAAAGCCAAATACAACAGAGAAAAAAAAATAAGACAAATGATAAGACAAGAACCAAGAGTTGATAGCTGGTAAACATATTATAGTAATAATGGACGAAAAAGCAACATTTAAAAAATGCTGAAGAGCATACGGTAATTGATAAGAACTAAAACTAGGGGTAGAAGAAGAAAAAAATAATAAGAAGAAAAATAACAAAAAGAAAACAAGAAGAAATAGAAAAGAACAGCACAGAGATCCAAGCTTTTAGGAAAAATTCAAACTTCAAATTGATGTCTGGAAAGGTTTTACATGCTTAAAAACTAAAGAATTTTTTCTAACAAAGAGGTCGATCTAACATTAAAGAAAACTTTTAAATTGCAAAAATTTTAAAACTACTTGGAAACTTTTAAGTTAATGAATTTGAAGGCTTCTGTGATCAGTCGCAATGTTAAAAGACCGTCTTCCGAATTGGGACTGTGTCATTGTTGAGAAAGAAGAACGTATCGCTCACTTTATCAGGAGAACAATGGGGGCACTAAAAGACCACGGTAATTCAACATGTGAATCACACCAGAGACGAAACTCTTTGTACTTTCTTCTTTGTACCTTAGCCTTTCTTTCTCGCTACCATGATCAGGTTAATTTCAATTTCCAAGATCTTAATTTTTCTATAGCTTCCTCCAAAATTCCCACCGAAGACATTGTTAGTTCGGGTAAATTATCTCTACACTACGTACACTTCTGAAATGTAGTACCGCCATTGTTCGTTTCGAAACAATCAGGTGTCTTCGTTCTGCGAAACCGCCATCTTGCGATATCACCAGGGTCTCCAGCAGCAGTTACTAGTTCAAGGCGGCAAACCTGCCAGTTTAGCCATTTTCGTTGAAAAGGTCCTTTCCTCCACATCAACAATCGGTTCTATAAGCAAGTAACAGGTACCGCTATGGGTTCACTCCTTCACTCCTCTCTACGGTGGTTGCAAACATCTTTATGGAATCTTCTGAAGCAATAGCCCTGGAATCCCTTAACATAAAACCCAAGTCTAGTTCCAGTATGTAGATGACACTTTTATTATCTGGCCCCAGGGAGGGCATAGCCTGGCTCCCTTCCTAAAACATCTCAATAATCAACACCCTGATATCTCTCCCTTTCCTTGACGCCCTGCTAACCCGCAAACCGTGCGGCCATCTTGCACACTCAGTTTATCGTAAACCTACACATACGGCTAGGTATCTTCATGCCAATTCACATCATCATCCGGCACAAAAACTCTCCGTAATTATCTCATTCATCATGCTATCACAGTGTCTGAACCCGATGATCTGCATGTCGAATTAGCCCATATTCAAGACATTCTTAGTTCTTAGACCGATATATTTGAAGTAGGTCGATCTTATGTAGCACACTAAGCTTAACAATAGCCATTATGGAACATTCGTATTCCGTAGCATATTTTTAAAAAACGTAAACACTGTCAGAGTTTTATCTTCATATTTTTCAACATATGACAAGATAATTACTTGTTCAAAATCAGAATCTTTCTCATTTAATTCTTATATTTATTTCTAATAGAAATTCCGAGAGTATTTCTGACAACTCAATTATATCTTGAATAACTTCATGAGAATATTCTTTCTCCATTCCCTAAACTTGAGTTGATGTAGTGGAATTCACTTCTTGTTATTAGTTGCAGCAGATGTTGTAATAATTTACTTATCTGCATTTCTGCTTATCGATTTCCCTATTATTCACGAAAATTACTGGCTAAATTGATTTGAATTATTAATAACGTGTATAAAATGACAGTGAAAGCCGTACTACGTCTGTCAAATTAAAATTTTACTTAAGGAAATAAGAAAGCCTGGTGTTATTTCAGATGGAATTTGTTACGTATAGGGAATTGTAATTTCGTAAAATGGGGTGTGATTTAATATGGTGATTTTATTAGATAGGTTCTCTGTTAAGTTAAAAAGTGAATAACAAATAAATCTGATTGCTAACGAGTTGTACAAAATTGTTTTTTTCTGTAACGCATTCAAAGTAACAAATAGGGCCTTACATAAGCTGAAATCATATTTTTAAGTAAATACTGTTAAATTAATAACTCAACTGAATATGGCTCTTAAAATCACAAATTCAGCCCGCTAAAAACCTAAAACAAGGTCCTTTTACAAAGGAAAGCTGAGATTATTCAGGCAAACCAGTGAATTTCTCGTAAAGCAATCCAACGAAATTGATTATTTAAAAATTACATAATTAAACATATAATAATAATAATAATAATAATAATAAATTGTATTTGCTTTCATTTGTACAAAATGTACAATTAAGCACGTCATATAACATGAATATCAAACGTAGCTGTTAAATTGGTAGTCTGGCATGTTCCAGATTATTTTATTTATGTACGTTGAAGGACACTGGAACACATCTAAACGATAGTTGGAAGCAAAATTAAAGTAATGCGCCTCTAACTACGAGTATATTGCGTTTCATCAAAAGTCTACTATTCTTACAATCAGTTTTTAGCAAATTTTGATAACACTCAATTTAAAAAACAACTGTCCTTAAACTGCGATCGTTTTGGGCGGTTATTTAATGCCAAAAATATGTTTTAACTTCAATCACAGCTAATAATTTTTTGACAAGAAATTTTGGGCACATGTGAAGCAACAGAGACGTAGAAATTACGAGTGCTAACAGGACTAAATGCTCCCGGAAATAATCACCGGGAGCCTGAGCCCCTCACAAATACTGATTTTACTCAAGTGTAGTAAAACCAATCAAAAATATTTAATTGTATGATAATAGAACGACAATATGAGACACGAAAAGCAATAAAATAGAAGATGAAAATGTCTAAGAGGCAGCTGATAGTAACAAAATTATTACAATATAAAGCAGAGGAAGATATCGAATATAAAATGGCAAAATAGAAATAAAAGATAGAAGATGAATGTTGGACAAAGTAATAAACTGTAAAACTCAATTTTTCAAAAAAGACGAATAAAAGAGAGTAAAAAAGAAACGTCATAAAAGGCAAAAAATAACTTAAAGAAACAGAGGAATGTATGAGAAATAAAATGGAAGAAAATAGGAATATTAATTAACAAACTTCAAGTGTTTCCCTTAACCTTACGTATAACTACAAAAAGAAAATGCCAAGAAAAATAAGTAAAAAGAATAAATAATCAATGGTCTGAATCAGAAAAATAAGCAAAGGAGGGGTAGGCTTAATGTAGAAGGTGAGAAGGGAAATGGAAACCAATGATTTTTGAAGTCTAATTAGAGCTAATGCTTAACAGGATTAGGTTCTTAGGTACACTCCACCAAAATTTCATTTCACGTTGTTTCTGCACATCTGCACATTCTTATACAGGGAGATCGAGAAAGATTGTCCAGAAAAAACTACCTTCCCAGGAGTTATCAATATTTCACTCCGGCGTGATATTAGTCAAATACCGCAATTCGTTTGACAATTAATATTTGCTGGTTAGGTGGCGGATGTTTGTATTTACGTTGAATTTTTCTGTTCGTATACGCTGTTATTGTTATTCAAAAGAGTCTTTTTCAAGACTACAGAGCGTTAAAAGAAGTCTATAGTAAGTAAATTACTACCAGTTCATTAATAATGTTTATAATTTGTGTTTATAAATTGTAGGTTATATACTTATACGCTTGAGAAGTAACTAACTTCACCACATAAACCAATACCTGGTGGATGCAAGTTTTGATATAATTTCTATGGAAAGTATTTTTTTCGGGCAACCATTTACGATCTCTCTGTATTTATATGTATTTGTTTTATTTTCCTTATTTATTCGTATTTATTATTTCCATTAAGCATAAAACCTAGCTTGGCACTTTTTTACTTTTTTAGTTAATATCTTGATTCTTGAACTATCTAAACCTTTCAATTCTTGCCATATGACTTCTGCATATGATCTTTTTGGTTCACTTTTCCTTCTTATTCTTCTCTTTCTTCGCCTCTCACACATTAATCTCCATAAAATACTTCCTGTGATCCTTTATTCTGTTATTGATCTTTGAGTTAAAAATAGTCTGTGCTGTTTGCCGATTTTCGTGATGAGTGATGTACGGGAGCAGCGTTGCAATGTGAAATTTTGGGTAAAACTTGGGAAAACGTTCACGGAAACTTATCAAATGTTAAAACAAGCTTACAATGACAAATCTTTAAACTGTATCAGTATTATGAGTGATTTACTCGGTTTAAAAGTAGGTAGTCGTTAATCGGTTGATGATGATCCTTGCTCCGTAAGGCCATCAACGTCAACAGACGAATCTCATGTTGAAATATCAACGTATTGGCGCATTCAAAACGACGGTTTACAGTGGGGGATTAGCGGAGAAATGTGTCATTTCAACTGGGTCATGCCATGAAATTTTAATAGAAGAATCACGGATGCACCGAGTCACCGCAAAATTAATTCCTCGCTTGATGACTCAAGAGCAAAAACATCATCGAGTTGAAGTGTTCCAAGAACTGCTAGAACAAGCCAACAATTATGAAACTTTTTGAAAACGATCATAACAGGTGATGAAACGTGAGTTTACGGCTACAACGTTGCCGAAACAAACACGCAATCATCACGGTGGGTGGGCAAACATTCTCCATGTCCAGCAGGTTCGCTCAAAAACTGATGGCAGTTTTTGTTTGATTCTCAAAGAGTTGTGCAGTAAGAATTTTTACCTCAAAGTCAAACAGTCAATCGTCATTATTGTGCTGAAGCTTTGAAACGTTTGGAAGAGTGTGTGCGAAAAAAGAAGCACAAACTTTGGCGTGAAAACTCGTGGCTGTTCCACCATGACAATGTCCCTGCTCATTCCGGTTGCTTATCAATTCGGAAATATTGTACGAAAACTCAAATGACTGTTCTTCCGCAGCCTTCCTACTTCTCCGATTTGTCCCCTTGTGGCTTTCATTTGTTTGAGGCACTCAAGTAAACAATGGCTGGTATTCGATTTGAAGATGATGAGGAGGTCCTTATATAAAGAAGGGATTATAAAGCTTCCAAAGAGATGGAAACAGTGCATAAAGTTAGAAGGATATATGTTGAACTAATTAAATAAAAAGTTACAAACAATTCCGGGTTAAATTTCAACCCTGCTCGTAATAAGCTTTAAGTAAAGTAAATACGCATGCATATCTGTTGTCTCTCCTGAAGAAAAATATTATAAATACAACTTTCAAAACTTCAAGCATGAATAATTCAAGCCTACAATGTTTTTATGTGTGGCTAAAGTGCTACTTTTGTGAATCTTGGTGCCGTTTGAAATGCACTGGAACTTAATCCAGAATCTGCATTTGAGACCCTTGTCAATTAAAACTGAGTTCTTAGTTTAGCTCTGAAACCATAAAGCAGTTTTTCTTTAATGTCTTCAGCGATGTTAGATTTTGTTACTACTCCATAAGTTTCCTTTAATTAAATATATAGCTTTATAAAGCGTTTTGCTTTTTTTGTTGTCAAAAAAAATGCCTTTGCTTCTTAATCTAACTGTAAAAAAAATCAAAGCTGAAATCTGAAACTTATTAACGCACGGTATATCTGCAATTTCCAAATTGGATCAGAACTTTAAAGTTAGTTTCCCGTAAATTCTAACATATTTTATAATATATAAAAAAACGCATGTGAATCAGTTTGTTTATTTATTAGCTACATATAAATTTAACATTCGAATGATCCTTTAATGAAGTCTTACACGCCATAGTAAACAGAAACTAAGAGTTATATTTCGAAACAGAGCAAGTTTGGGAATGGTTTTCGATTTACTTAAAAATAAATATATGAACTGCTGAATATTCACCTGAATTTAGTTACATAATGTCGGTAATTAGCAAATCCCTAACGTAGCTGCCGTAGCCGCACTGGAAACACAACTAAGTAAATTGGATAAAATCCACGTTTGAAAGGATGCTAAAAGCTCATTAATTTTAATCCATCATGTTTTCAGTGTCCAAATGAGTTATCGAATGTCGAGGAACCTATTTTATTGTAGGGCAAAAGATTGCAAATCGTATAATTAACTACTGTTCTCAACGATATTTCTTTATTAAGAATATTTCTATTCAATAAGTCCAAATTAAGCAAGTTTGTTTGCGCATGGACGACTTTTTGCAACCTTTCGAGGGTGAAGGGACAGCTTAATCTTTGCAGTTCCCTGTTTGTAGCACGCAACGTAAGTGCATTGCTTATATATTACTTAGAGTGTAAAATCTTCAATTAAAACGTGTTTGCTTTCTTCCCTTACACTAGTACCTTCTAGCAACTGAACCAGCAGAAAAAAATATACATTCAACCTAACTAAATTAACAGACAATATAAGAAACACTCTGACTAAACCGTTAATTCCCTTGCTAATGAGTTTATGTTAAGCAACTTGTTGGTTGTCATGATGGTAGGGAAGGTAAGTGTGAACTTACTTCCCGATGGAAGTAACAACTGGTTGGAAAACTTTTCATTTTGATAAATCAATTTAATGAATTTAATGTCAAATCATGTAAAATATTAAATAACTTTTTAGTGACGGTTGATAAAGCTTAAAGTTCTAAGGTAGTTTAGAACATTACAATTACTTGTTTGATATAGTTAATACAACAGTTGGACGGATAATTTATTTGGGAAAGAATAATCGAAAGCTGTTGTGCCTAAGCTTGCAAGAAATTCGTAGCAACAAATCTACAACATTTATAAGTTAACATAAAGGCAATTCGGCTTTATTTCTTTTTTTATTGTAGAAACCACCAAATTACCTTCGCTCGTGCCTACTCGAACTGTTACAAACGTAACATTAGGAAATTGCGACCGCTATTTCGCAACCGCTTACAAATTTTCATATATCTCGGGTAATTCGGAAATCGAGTTAAAATTTATGATAATAATATTTAGATTAGAACTGCAACGGATGAAGCGCACAAAAATGCAGCATACCAAAATCTGTAATGATTTATTTATCACTGGATAGTGCGAGGGCAGAGAAACTCATATAAACTAACGGGTAAGTTTAATAGAAAATGTAGGAAACCCTGCTACAATTTTAAGATGCATTACCGCAACTTTTAAGCGAACCCCAAGAATATTAGGAGCACTCTGACACCGCGTCCTCATTTAATTGCCAGGGTGGAAAAAAGATGGAACGTCGAGTTTTCCTGGCTTCGTAGTTTAATAGCTCGCTTAAGATATTCCATAATATTCGCCATATATTGCAAGATGCAGGGCAATTTAAATTTAGAGTCTATATTTAGTGTGTAATTGATATTCAGTTGGTAGCTCTTGCTCCGCCGCGGCAACTCTAACTTTATTAGCTACGAAATTGTGTCACATTAGGAATAGCTCGTTTCTGAAATCATTACCAGCTCGTGTAAGAACTTTATCCAAACAATAACGTTAGGCGGTTATTGTAATCGTAATACTTGGCTAACGACTTAAACAAAAGTTTTATCCGGGAAAATTTTCGATTATTCGCCCGCTCATTTTTCTCTTTCGCATTAAGAATTGGATTAAAGGACGAGGGAACGGGAATCGCAGTAGCCTTGGTCATGACTTACACTTTATGTGGTGAGGAAGATGGCGGGCGGAAGTAAGAAGGGCTCCCGGAAGTAATTAGAGCCCCACGGGCGATCATTTCCGCGCTCTTCTGCTTATTAGGCTGCGGCGCCTCTACTTCAGCTCTTACAGATGGATGTGTATCGTCTTGTATTAAGTTATGTGTAACTTGTAACTGAAAGCCTAAATCCTATTTGAGTTTAGTTGAGTGGAAACTGCTGTATAATTAGTTTATTAAATTTGGGCGATATGCGAATGACAAAGACTCCCGAATTATAGTTTCAAAGCTGGGACTATCGCTTGACGGTTACTGGAATTTCTATATTCACGATCCTTCGGAATTTCCTTGCATTTAATCGTTTTTTAAGACGATTTAAAAGCAATTAACGGCGGGAATATTCTTGAAGGGATTATCAAACGTGTACAAGGAGCAGAGGTAGGTTTTATGGATGCTCGATTTATTTGCTATATCAACACTTTAGTTATTTTCATTCAGACGACGCGATCTCCTCCTTCAAATATCACTTCTTACATCATGTCAGTAAAGTAGCAAAAATTTTCCTGATACATCCTTCATTTGAATTTAAAATATTTAACATTAAAGACATTTGCTGTTCGGTCGTCTGCTTTAGCTTGCTCTTATTTGAAAATTATTCATTTTCTGAAGATATTTTAGTCATCTTATCTGTATTTATAGTTTCTGGACATAAGCTATTATAATTTTTCTAAAGATACTTTTTTAAGAATTTTAAACACTAAACGACTGTGCCTGTTTTCGTTCCTTTCTTTGTTTGCTTAATTATTGGGTGAGATACAGGCTTCTTCTTCGATAAACTTTAAAAATTTCGTATACAAAGTCTGGATTTGAATAATATTTTTCAAAATTTTGTTGAGTTAACAACGAGCCCCGTTCAGCACAAGTAAGGCCACCAATCCGTCTTTTTCCTTTGAGTGTGACAAAAAACCGCTTTTGCAAATGTTATAAACGCTGCATAATAGATAATGATGCCGTCTAAATTATATCTAAAATCTGAATGACTAATAATTCTCTGTAGAAAAAGCTTTGGCTCCGGTAAAAAATGTTTGTGTTGGTTTTCTGTTGTCGAAATTCAACCAGGCAAGCTCGAGTACTGTATATCCATTCCCCATTTTCAAGATTTCCATTACGAAAATAAGATTCAATGATGAATCACTTATGTAATTCCGAGAATACCATGATGAATAAAAATTCAAATCAAAACTGACATTTAATTGACATGTAGAACCAACAACAAGCTGAACCTATCAAAGACCGTGATTTTGTTCACAATGGCCATCCCTTATCTAAATAATTTTTGTGTATAAAAGGAGTAATATTTAATACATACTTCTGTCTTTCTTTCTTTAGTAGCCCATCATATCCGATTTACTCTCCCATAGTGACCGATTCTCGTGGGAGAGGGGTGCCGCATTAACAGAGCAACCGGGCTATTAATTCCAATACTAACCGGAGACAACGATGCTTAACTTTCCTGATTATAAGTAAATCATTTTATTATTATCTGTACTGGGCGATTCAGGTAAGACGCGCCCCTTAGAAACTTCAAATGCAACCCAACATACATATTTCTAAAGCTACCTACTACCATGAGATCGAAAAAAAGATGATTCTGAGCAGGCCTTGACTAGTACAACACGATTGGCAAGACTGATTTCAAAATGTGGCAGTAGGTTAGAGGTTAATAAATGTCAAATAAATTAAAACACAAAACAGTATTTATTTAGGGAACAAACTGAAAACTAAGATGAATACATGTTAGAGTAGGTGTTCAAAATGTGATCCTTCACTAGTATTACAACGATAAACTTAAATAATTCTGGAAACAAGATTGCAAAACTGACTTACATTTGAAATGTCACTGTCACATTATAATTCATAGGCATTCTAGAACCAGTGTAGCCAATCGTGTTGTACTAGTCAAGGCCTGCTCAGAATCTTTTTTTTTTCGATCTCATGGTAGAAATATTTGCAAATTCAAAAACAAAATTTGATCAAGTAGATATGTCCACAGATACTTATTGTTTACTTATGCGTTAAAAGTGACAGTTAGAAATTTCTAGTCGTAAAAATAATGTTTAAATTATTATTTTTAGTATATTGTTACACTAATAATTGATATAAATTCATTTCTGTTACTTATAATATTTTCTTAACTTTCTAGTTACCTATAGTTTATGAAAGTATATAGTTTGAAACACAACCTTATTGGCATGATATTTAATTATGTATTGCCATTCTGAAGCAAGCCACCTCTGATTATATACGTTTAATCGAGAATTAATAGATCAGTGTTGTTTCTGAATTTGTAAGTTGGGTTGCCTATTCAAAGGGGCGCGCCTTATGTGAATCACCCAGTATATGCACCGTATCCCCGCCCATAGATTTTCAAACTATTTTCTTAGACTCTTTGTGTATGCAGAAATGTAATAAATACAGTAATTTAGCATATGTTAAGCTTCTCAGATTTACATTACCATGTCTGTTATAAAAAGTAAAACAAAAATTAACAGAAACAAAAGGCAAGGATATTATATTACGAAACGGAAATAAACATGTATTTTCTTTTCACTAATTAAAACGAACTATGAGTTGGTTTCAATGGTTTCCTATACCGGAATGACTTTTTTATGTCATTTATATAACTCTCGCAAACCCGTGTTTTATTGTTACTTTTATTTGCTTTTAGTTAAGTTATTATGTAGTATGGTTTATATTCTGTTATTATTCTGAAGGCATTTACGAATTTTTGAAGTTTAATGCTATGTGAATAATATATTTATATTTCCTGGTATTGTTTTCATCTGTAACTAACTGATATAAAAGTTAAAGCGAAATATTTTTCAATGGATTTGATGAAAGTTACTTTTACATACTTGTACATTCTGCGCGGAATCACCGGAGAAGCATGTTAGAGTTATTTAATTAACTTTATCATTGGTGGGAAATGTTTTCTTTATATCTATTTGAATACTGCGATATCTATAATATACAAATTATTCCCTTTTTGCGTAGGAAAAATATGTGGTTAATTAACAATTGCAAAGGTTCAGCTTGAACTATTTAATTTATTAAGATTTAGTACGTTTAGCCACAGAATAAACTCTTAACAGAAGCGACAAGACCGCGCGGCACTTTGAAGTTAAGGTTGCCAGCACAAGGCGGAGCTACGTCGATTCAGCAAGTAACTTAGCGTATGGTTTTCAATTTTAATCGTTAATTTCTGCTTTCTGGGAGTGCAAGTGCTGCTGACTTCAGGCACAGCTCCAGGTGATGTTTGAGTATTAACGGAAATTTCTAAAACAAATAAACTTACAGAAGCTGACATTATAAAAATTGATACTAATTTATTATATACTAATTATTTTTGCATTTTGCATTGAACACCAATTACCACCTTTTTTGCCACTCATTTCCGCGTATCTATGTTTTATTGAAACAATATTTTGAATAAATAACACCCGAACTCTTTGGCGCTGCACTTAAATATACAGCAAAACAGGAAATTTTACTTGCTAGTGGGCGTGTCCGAGTTCACCCCCGCTCCCCTTATTTTGACCACCCCACACTCTGCACTTTGTCGCTACTGTTTAGAGTTTATTCTGTGGTTTAAGGCTACCCTTTACTTAGCTTAAGTTTACATTTTGGTATGCTAGCAACCCACTGTACTTTGAATAAGAATAATAAATGGATTTCTTGTCTTCGAGAACATAATAACAATGATTGACAGCTCAATACCTGAGACTTACAGTAATCCTTTTGTGCGATTATACCGATAGGATAGGAATTTCCAAAAACACTTAAACATTTTCTCAAGGTTGTTGGGACGAGTTTGTGGACGTTTATTTATTTACTTTTCAATGAATATATTTATAGTTTTGTTTAACACTACTGTTTACAAAGGTATGTATTCCAATTCTAAAACAGTTTGATTTCGTTTCCAAATAGAGAGATTATAACAGTCTTTCTATGTGATTTTGCAGATAATAGAGAACAATCTCTATTAATAAGTAGTAAAGAAATAAAAAGCTTATCTGGAATTTCCTCAAAAATCAAAATTATAAATGTTCAAATGATTTTTGTTTATTTATAGAAAATTGGTATGCTGTCAAAAAACCTAATATGCATACAATTTTTCTCTAAAATGATTAGTAAAGCCAATAATTGCAAAAAATCATTTTTAGTTAAGCATACTATAAAGCGATGTATTTATATACTGTAAAAGTTCGTTAGGGGTCTTCATATACTAAACTGGAAGAGTGAAATTAGAAAATTGTTGAGTATTTAAAGATTCTTGGGCTATAGAAAGTACCACCGTGGTTTGTGGTAATTTTCATAGACAAATTCTTCGAAAAATAACTTATCCCTACTTATTTATTACTAGTTTTTCTCGCTAAAGTTAGTATTTGGTGAACGGTTTTGTGCGTGACACAGTGAACTTGGTTTGCTGGTTATGTTCTTACTGATTTAATTTGTTTTATTAAAAATGGGTCTTTGTGCAAATAAAACTAGAACTTTACCAATTCGAGATATAAAATGTATGGACTTATAGTTTTCTTTCAGTTGAAACTTAATATTATTATCTGTGTCTGCATTATGTAACTCTTTGTAAAATTGTAAAATTGCAATTTGTATAAGTATATGCTATCACGTACTATTATTAAATATTACCTACTACATTTTTGTGCCTGTTTTATTATGCGGTTCTGTTTCATTTTATTTTACTACTGAAAAAGGCTTATTGATCTTTATCAACAAAACTAATGCGTTTTTCAAGACTTTGGTATTGTTGGTTTAAAAAATCCTACTATTCTAATAATCTAGCAAACTACTCTATCGAAGAAAATTACTTACACACAAAATAGTTATTTTCGATAGAAGTGCGCTGTTAAATCACGCCAAAATTAAAAAAAAAAAAGTCGAGTGCCTAAAAAGTGACAACGCTCGTGTTTCGAACAATATTCTTTTGTATTCGTTTAACATAAATTAATTGTAACTTTTGCGTTTGTCTTTGATAGAAGTTAAATATATAACCGACAAGGTTTATATATTTAGTTGATGTTGATGATTCTAATTCAAAACTTTCTGCTAATTCAGAAATTGTAAAAATATATGGGGTATTACATTCGAAAATTAAAAGTTTAGGTTGTTCCCGGTGAAACTGGAAGTGCAACAAAATTGGTTTGAGGCTCATGAATGACATTTTTCCTTTATGTTCATTGTTCATCCCTGTAAGTAGCGTTTTTCAATTTTAAAAAATAATAACATAATTTTCGTTGACACCCTGTATAGTAATAATTATGGTTCATAAGTGTCACATAATCATAATTTTTTTCCAATAACTAGAATTAACATTAACATAAGCATTGAAACCTAATTTAATTCCTTGTATTTCGCATATTGAAAAAGTATAGTATTTCTAAAATATCAAACATCTAAAATCTCCAAAAGACAAAGCTACATACTAAAGCACAGAATACATAATATATGCTAAAACTAAAACTGAAGTTGAAAAATATTTTGCAAAACCCCAGATAATGTATTTAAACAAAAGGGATTCTTACCTGCTGGAACGTGTTAATCCTATAATCTCCTTGCGTTGACTACAAATTTCTAACTTGAGAATTTTTACATTGTAAGGTGTGTTGCCTACTTCCAGATCTTTCTAATTAAGATATTTTAATTAATAATTATCTTTTACGAAAATTAGCTTCATAGCGTAGTAGAGAATCAGTTGCTTAACATGAAGGTCCAAATAAAACCCTTATAAAAATACCAGTTTATTTGTAATTTCATAGATTTCATTTCAACAAATTAATTAACTACCATTAAATTAATTGGTAATTTAAAAAAATAGCCTCGTAGCGTAGTTTAGAATAACGTATTAGATAGTTTAAGAGTTCGATAACCTCTTCATTTATTAAATTTGAGCAGTAAAATTATTATAAAATTCGTGAATTTTTAAGGATTTCTGGCCTGTGTAAAGAACCACCTTAACCCAATGCAGTTAAGGTCTACCGAAAGGACACGAATATTTTTTAGCTATTGCTTTACGAAAAAAACAACAGTGCCAATGCCTTTCGCAAGTATTTTGGCATGAGATAAGAATGCACCTGCCAAAATGCAATCAACAAAATTTGTTTATTTATTTCACAGCACCGAGTACTCATGCTGTTGATTATCTAATTTAATCTCTTGTCTAAGTTTTGCACACCGAGCTTCAAACTTATTCCCCTTTGACTACAAAGCAGGCATCTAACCCACTAAGGGCACTAAACCATAGAAGTATAAAAAGCAAATACTATTTGAACCTTACTGTACCTATTCAAGTAGAAGTTTTTTAATTTGTATTATCTTCTTTACAGCCACAGACCCTTGCACTTGCCCTTGCACGAGTGCAATACCTACTATGATTTTGCGTTTTTTTCCAACGTAATTCTAATATTTAAAGATGAGGGTGTTGTTTTTCAAGGCGTGACCCATTAGAGTTCAAATTTTGTCTGTTATATTAGCCTTTTTAAAAATTAATGTTTATAGTTAATTTCTTAAAATTAATGCGATTATTTATTTATTGATTTTTTTTAAATATCGGATTCCTGAATGAATTTGATTAAAAATATGTGTTTAATATGTGAGTCATTGGCAGTTTTAGACTTTATTTTGTAGCTTCTGCTAAATCTGCATGCATCAGTTGCTTCAGAAATATTCAACAGGCAAACATCTGAGTTCTTATAATTAAGTACTGTACGATCGTTTATATTTTTCTTTAGGGATTATAGATTTTCAACTGCATTTCCTAGTTTGCGCTTAGGAATGCAGCCAGCTATTATCATTTGCCTTAATAACCAGCGGCACTGACCGACTTGCACTAATTTGATTTGTAACAGCCATCTCTGTTAAGTATGGTTGCACGATATTTAAAATAACTTAACCCCATAGCATCATTAAGTTTCGAAATGAAGCTGTTATCAGTCATCGTTAACTGGGTCAAATTTTCCTTTTTACCTTGATAGGCAAAAGTTAAAACCAATTTTTTAATACATTGCTATTTTCGTCCATTTCTAAAAAAAGAAAACCTAGTGGACACTGTTTGATTGATAGCTCTGTTCACAAATAGTTGTTTGTAAATTACGAGTAACAACGTAGTTCTAACTCACTTTAATAGATTAACACTTTCAACCAGTTTCTATAACAGGAATATTAACCCAGCTAGGGTAGAACAAATAGAATAGAGCAAATTTTTTAACGGTATTACTTTGTCTAAATTAATTTAGCAGATATTAATGTATGAGCGGTGACAAATCTTCCGTTAGTTTATAAATAGGTACGCCTTTAAATGTGTTTCTAGAAACTCAAAATATCAGCATTACAATGTAAATTTGTGTGACCATGTGGCATTTGATAAATTTGAAGCAGGCAGATTGATTTAAGCAGTTATAATGGCATTAAGGAAGTAAGAGTGAATTTACCTCTATAGGGAAGTAAGAATCCCTTTGATTGTCAAGCATAGGTAGTTATTGCTTATATATGTTCCTCATGAATTATTTTAGTAACAATAATTACTGTAAAATTATTTAAATTTTCAACAGAGGTTTATATCTATCGACAGTGGACCTGACAGTAATAATTAATGTGACTGAAAACTAGAAAATCACCAAGTTTAGGGTTAAGATTTTCGGAGAAATACTGTTTTATTGCAAAGATACGCATTTTTTCCTAATTTAACCTCGCTGGATTTTCCAAATATTTCTAATCAATTAATCCCAAAGTCCAGAAGACTTTGTTTCTTTTTATAATTCATTATAAGATCAATCTAGGAGTTTCGTTAAAAAATTTGTATTTTGGAGCAGACAGCCTGAGCCTACCTAGGAAGTGTAATTATGTTAGATACCTAAGAAAGTTAAAAAAAAAATGTATAGCAATTATTTCAAAGCTTACCATTTAATTCTGTATTTTCTCTCACTTGCATTATTTTTCTATCTTTGCCTGAAATAAAACTTCAGTATAAACCTCGATTTTTCTGATACTCATACTAATGTGTTTTTAAGAAGTAATTTTACCAAAATTAAAAACAAGCAACCCAGATTCTATTTTTTTGCTTTAATTTTAGTTTAGCATTTGTGTGTAGATTCATTCTAAATATTGTGAAATAGATATAGAAGTACCTATAACAACAACGAAAATAATTTATAGAAAGCGAAATAGTTATTTGTATCACAAGGCTAGAAACTGTCACTTTGCAAGTGCGAGTACGTTTGTAGACCGAGGTGCAACCGAGGCGCTACAAGTACGAGTACTTGCAAAGCAGTTTCTAGGCGTGTGATACACAATATTTTTTCGGCCGATAAAAATACGTTAATTATAAAAAATCATTTTTTATTCAAATATTTGACGTTAGAGAATTTATTTTTCTAGGGAATTTGTTTATCTGGGCGTGACAATGGGCGTAGCAATGAGAGGGCGATGAGAACATGATAATACAAATTAAAATAAGAGAAATAGTAAGAGAGGAAGAAATAACAGGGAACAAGATCAAAATAGTATACCAAAAGATAATGATAAATAGCAAATGGTACGAATCTGAAAGGATCTAAAAGGGGAAAATAAAAAAAAGATAAAACACTAACAGATAAAGATCACAAAAGTATTACGATAACGGCGAGGAAATGGAGTATGATTAATGGAAAACGAGAAGAACTGACTGAAGTAGAAAGAAGCAGAAAAATAAAAAAGAATATTGTGATAAAGCACGTTCCAGTATGCATTAGTCAGGGTCATTACACTGGCGAGATTCAGGGTCATCCACCTGCATGAAAGACGATATCTCACAGCTGAGATGGCACTTTTATGAAAATGGAACATGATACTGCACAGATTAGCAGTAGTATATGGGTGATTGCACGTAGTATCAGCCCGAAAGATGGGAGCTGATTCTTATATAAGGAATTGCTTTGACAGAGCTCACCATGGTTGGTGTGGCCCTCGAGGAACAATTAAGTCCTTAACACGCCAGGTCCTTCGTACTGGTAGTATTTCCTACGATTTGTATGTAAGACTATTTTTCTGTATTTAACTTAACTGTAATTCAGTTCATAGTAAGACTTGCTAATAGTTTGGATTTAACCCTTTGATTCATTTATTAACTTTGACGTTTGTCCCTACTCTCTAAAATTGTCTAAGTGTTTACTTTTAACTTTAACTTGAAATAATGCTTTGTAAATCTAAATCAAAGTTCGGACAATATATGTTATGTTAGTTGAATCAGACTTTCAACATCTCGCAGCAAACCCCCATGTGACGTAGCTGGTTAAACATACCACCCCGTTGGCATTTTAGAATTATCACAAATTCTACTAAATCTAACTAACTTATTTTTACTAACTTTTAACATTACTTTTGGTGATAACCACTACGTTACAATATAATAAAATTTGGAACATGGAACATCAGAAATGTAGCAGCAATACAAGAAAGCAGATGAGAAGTACAGTAAGAAATAAATAAAGAAGAATTTACAGTATTATATTTAGGAGAAGAGAAAAAAGGGAGAATGAAGTCGCCTTCGTAGTACTGAGAGAAATAAAAGACAAAATAATGCATTTTAAGCCAGTAAGTTAAAGAATCGCTTATTTGGGAATTAGGAATAACCAGCCAACATATCGATTGTAAACGTATATGCGCCTTCAGAAGAAGCAAGTAAGAACGACAAGATTTTGATAATAAATTTGAAGAACTAAGTGAAGGAGTGCCGAAATTCGATAGGGTAACAGTGATGGGCAATTTTAAGGCCCAGGTGGGAAAATAGAAATGTTTTAGCGAGGTAATAAGAAATAATATACCGTTAGTATAAGAGGACTGAAGAATGAAACAGGTAGCACAGAGCATGAGACAGCTAAAATTAAAGAAATATGGCAGAAATATTTCTCACAGTTACTAAATGGAAAAGAAAAGATAATTAAAGAAAATAGTGAGGTTAATCAAAGACAAGTAAGAAAGCATAAAGGCGCAGAGAATACATACGATGGTTAGGGCAGATTATGAGAGCGAAGTAAGACAGAGCAATAAGGGTAATAACGGCATGGAGACCCACAGAACGAGAAGTAGAGGAAGACCAAAAATGAAATGGTGGAATGAGTTAATCGAGGATATAAGGAAAATTGTGACGAAAAATTGAAAAGAAACGCTGAAAATAGAAAGAAATGAAGAGAGCTGTCTAACAGAGCCATAGCATACGTGCAGCTATGGAGAGGTCTTATCCCCCCCCCCCCCCCGAAAAGGCGGATAATAATTAGAGCTCCAAATGGGGAATACTCAAACTCTAGAAAAAACTGTACCTACAGTTTTTTCGGTAATTACAACAGGTTCGAATGGGTTGTTTATTTTTTATGACTAAAAGAGTTTGAATGGACCTTAGTTGAAGACAATTTCCTTAACTTTGACTTGGTGGCGTGGCAAAAAATAGGACCTTTAAAGGAACCGACGAATGTAATGGTTTGATATGACGTATTTGAAAGAATGTAGCCAATAAGAGACACTATAACGTATGTGTGGACATTAACAAAAAATGCTGAGGTTTATGCGTTTATGCACAGATAAGTATTTTCTAACCGTTACTGTTCTCGTCTTCAAACGGTAGGTAATGAAGTTATTAAAACTTAAAATGTGTTCTAACTTAATTTAACTGGCGCTACACGAACTTTAATCGACAAGTTCTCCTTTTTCTCAGGAATAAGAACGTCAACCATAGTGGTCTACATTATTAACAAATGAAAACGTGTCTTATAAGCAAGTTGTTATAAATAAAAAATATTCCAAAGCAAGTAAAACGCTAATCTCATATTATTAAATAA
Organism: Melanotus villosus; assembly: GCA_963082815.1. Taxonomy (NCBI): domain Eukaryota; kingdom Metazoa; phylum Arthropoda; class Insecta; order Coleoptera; family Elateridae; genus Melanotus; species Melanotus villosus. Next base: position 59,526,504 of record OY720425.1, read on the forward strand.
TATGTTTAGACGGATATAAATTTGAAAACACTTCATCGCAAAATTAATGCAACAAAAACTTGAATAACTAAAAACCTTTCAGTAACGAAATTTGTTTTTAAAGGCCATAAAACTACTAAAACAAATAGGATTCTCATCGCGTGTGTAAGTAACTTAAGAATCAATTATTTAAAAACCTGTCATAGCACCTCATTTCGTGTTTTATCGAACCGCACTCGTTATTCACGTTAATTGAAAGGACAAATAGAGCCGAAGTAATTTGAATAATAAATATGGCGTAATCGCTATACCTATAATTATAGAAGCAGGTATGAGTTTAAAAGTTTTATGCAAGTGGTGGTTTATTACGTGCAATAAACTTTAATGGAAAACACTGAAGTTGCTTGCTAATGGACGGTTATAGCAGGCTTTCTGGTGTGTTCATTGAAATATAGTTTTTCTAAAATAGTTTTATTTTTGTTGTATTATAAGTAGAAGAATTATTCACGTTCTAAGTGAAAATGTTAATATCATTTAGCCTTTGTTTGGTAGTTTCTAAGCTTTCACATTGCTGGGGAGCCAAGGTCTCAACGACAAATATCTTAATATTTACAGGTTTCTTGAACAATATTTGATTAAAATATAATTCTAAGTACTTTCTTTTAAAATTCAGTTATCATCAGCCAAATAATAAAATAACCGTTACAATTTAAGAAGTCAGGAATAAAATTTAGATAAATACCTTTTGCAAACAAGCCAGAATATCCAATATAGATAAATGTAAACGTAAATTAAATTTTCTGTAATATTTCGTTTACCACAGATTTCATTTAGTATTTATGTAATAACCATATGATTAATATTGATAGGAATTATACTATCCGTTGATATTATATGTGATTGTAATGGAAATTGCAATCCATTGCTACAAATCATGTTTGGCCAATTATAGCTTAGTTTTTTTAGGTGTAATAGTATTAATTTAGGGATTCATTAAATTTTTAGTTAGAGTTGACTGTAGTATTAAGCTTAAGGATATTAAGTACAATCGCGAAAGAAGAGCGAAAAGAAAACCAAGAAAAGGACCTTGTAGTTGCAAACATGCTCTTTAAGGGTCACCTAGTGTCCGCATTAAGTATGCAAAATTTTCTGTATAAAAATAGACGATTATAAATAATTCTCTACACATGGAAGGCTTCGGCTGGAAAACCAGGAAAAGTAGTGAGAAATCAGCCACATAAAAACTTATCGACAATCGGTATAAAAATATCATCAAATCAACAAAAATATACATTGGTGATGATATTCACAGCGATCGTAACCGCGTAATAGCGAAAATTAATGTCAAATTAAAGAGGATAATAACACACCAGAATAACTTCATAGATGCGAAACTTTTAAAAGACCCCAAACTGTTAATAAGTGGTCGACTGTGCTAAAATCCTTTCTAATTTGTTGTTAATTGTCTTTGTTATTATTCTTGTCAAGATCTTGTATATTTGTGATGGAAAAGTAATGGTTCTGTAACTTTTCAAATCTTGTTTGTCACCTTTTTTAAATAGTGATATTGTGTTTGCTTCTTTCCACTCGTCTGGTATGTTTCCTATTTTTAAATGTTTGCTAAATAAGATTGTTAATATCTTTAATACTTCATACTACACTTATTATGGGTTAACACCAAAATAATAATTATAAATGCATTTATATATATTATAACTGTATTTTATCAGTCTGTACCAAGAGCTCCAGACGATGCTCTATTTTAAAAGTTTACAACACATAACTTTTTTTATACCTATCTTACTTATGGTTTCATAAGTTATCAATGTGGGTGAAAACGTGAATGCTTTCTCTGAACAAAAAGTTAAAGTTAAATTTAACGGAGTCCCACGTTCCACATATTCCCAAAACGATATGTTTACACATGTGCCATATTTATAAATCCCACATGTGGTTGTATAACGAAATGTTATATCTAAGTCAATTTAACATACAAAAACCACCTATTTATCCGAATTTACTTAATGGCAGTCTCCAGATGGAGTTCGGTCAATAATTACAAAAGCGCCGGAAGTTGGAAGTTGCCGCAATTCTCCGGAGAGTTGCTACCTTAGATTCACTCGGTATATGGCGGAACAGCAGAACTATTTACTTCTATAAAGTTTGCTCTGCCTTTGATAAATCAAGTTGTATTACGTTAACTTTCGAACAATACATGATATAGACAAGGTCGACACGTGCCCTTACATGTTACGGTTAACAAAAACCAAACTCTTTTCGACCGACGGTAATTGGAACTTTTCTACTTTAATTATCAAACCACCTCCAATACGAGTAAAAGTTTTTTAAAATTTGACAAGGCGTGATGATCTACAAGTCGTGAAGTATAAGCAGTTAAGGGGAACCTTTTCCAGAAGCAGTAAGACATATCACATTTTCATCACAAACTTTTTCGATGTCAGCATTTTACACTAGAACTGAAAATCTTATTTCTGAGGGAGCAAATAAACTAAGATGTCATGAGTCGCGTGCGCTCAGCACATGTGACCAGATGAAGGGCGGGCATATTTCAGAGCAGCGTGACAGCTGGGGCTCGACTCCGGGCGGCTCCGGGGCTATGGACCCGGACTGGACGCACCAGACCTTTCTAATTTGTCCAATTGTAAAACCGCTGACTAAGAGTGTAGATATTAAAGAGACTGCAATTTCTGACGTTCTTGAAGGATAAAAATCGAAAAATAATTGATAGGTTTTCATCAAGGACGTGAACATACGTTCCTCTCTTCTGGCGGAATAAAAAAATGCGTAATCGGCAAGTGTAAGCTCGTTTAATTCGCGAAAGGATAATAAAAAAGTTTCGCGGCCGACGCTGTAAAATTTATTAGGAGCAAGACAAAAGATGAAGTGCATATTATCATAACAGTATAATTTTTTCGTTTGGTGGTCGGCCGTTCGTCGGATGTGTCTCGTATATACCGACAGGCCTTAATATATGATCGTATTATACTAATGCACACGCGGTGGAGGGCACGGGTGAATCCATGACATTTATTACCAATAAGCATTGATATATTTTCCGCGCTTAGTTCTGTTGGTTTTTCTATTTTATTTGTAAGCTATTTTATGGAGAAAATTTCGTTTTTGGGGCATTATCTAAAGAGCCTTCCGCAAAATGTTTCATCCCTTATACCTCCTCACTACCTATATCGAGAAAACATGATAACTCAATTTCGCAACAGCATCTATAAAATTCCAAATTTTAAAACTAACTTGTAGCCTCTTCATCATTTTTATGACTAGTTAGTATTTGATGGCTAGCTGCTTACGTTTATGAAATATACACAAATTTACCTAAAGCTGAAAAGATATAGTCGAATACCCTAAACTATTTCAAATATTTATGTTAATTCTCGTAATACCTATTATTGAAAGTTGTAGATTTGGAATGATGGTGAAAGTTCTGAATTTTAACAAAATTATAAACAGTTTTAACTTAGGTTTGCTTTTAAAATGCGAGACATCAAATAACTAAGATGGTTAAAATAATTACCTACATCTAGATTATGCTTCATATAAAACCGATTATTTAGGCGGTGGGGCCTTTGAACGGAAAAAAATATTTTCTATATAGCAAAACCCGAAACTTTCAACTCTTTGTGTAATTATTTAAGAATTAATAATTAATGTTAATATTTTAACAGAAAACTTTTACCAGCCTCTTCTGTTAATAAGTATTCATATAGGCCTCAGATCGTAAAAATCTTCGTCGCCAAAAGTTAAAAGAAGTTGCTCACTAAGTATTTACCGTATATTTATCAGAATACTTCTATTCAATTGCCTTTTCAGATAAGACAGTAAAAGATTATTATAAAATAAACTCCACGGCTTAACTTTGCCTGTCAGAAAGTATGGTACACACAATACCATAAAAACTACCCCGACCCCCGACACTTCCAAACCGTCTTGGATAAATATCATGAAAGCTCAAATTTGAATAAAATTTATGTTTAGCAAAATTAGTATTGCATTTCAGGAATGAAAGTTATGTGTCAGAATTGAGAGAGTTCATTATCAAGAAACCAATTTAAATGCCTAAAGTCATTTAAGATAATTCAAATATAAACATAAAACTTACTGATGGCTTCTTTATCCTGGAAACGCCATCCTTCGGCGTGGGACTTACCTGGAACAATCGAAAAGACGTTCTTTAGTTTTTATTTAAACTTTTCAATTTTTTTAGAAAAAAATCCACACCAAATTTGTAAGTTTTTTTTCTAATTTTAAAAGTTTAAAATTTTTAAACAGTTTAAAAGTTTAAACGAAAGCTAATCAAAATATTTTTCAAATAAGCTGCTCACCTTTTTATTGCCTCCCTAATGCAGTATCCTCCTGGAACCACCAACAAAATCCTTTGGGATTAAGAATTTTCTCCATACCCGACCGACACTCCCGCACATACTCAACTAGTTTAAACGCTCTCATAAAAATTAATTTATTGGGCACATCACTTAACAAAACTTTTTAAAATGTCGCGATTTTTTTAAAGTCGGCGAAATTTCCTTAAGTTTTGGCAAACAGTTGTATGTTTGTCTTTTATTACACTGAAACCCTCCGACTTTCACGAAAATTCGCTACGAACGAAGCTGCAAGAGAATTTATATAAATTAATGTAAGTAAACAACAATAACGGTTTTCTCCGGCAAACTGCAAAAATAACTGCAGTTTGAAAAAGAGCAAAATTAAAGGTACTTCTCTGCAAAATTTAAGTCATTTTAGTGTATTCCAACGTTTATTGCTCGCTGCTCATTTACGAACAGCAGAAAACTTCTCCAAAAGCATTTTTTAGTTAGTACACATAAAGCAACAAGATTTAAAAAAAATTATAAACTGTTGGAGAAACCAATCAAACCTAGAAACAAACGAATATCATAGTAATTCCACAAATGGTTATTAACTTTCAATAAGATTGCGCTGTTTGCTGATGTATAAAAGGCGATTCAATTTCAGACTAAAAACATTTTTTCATAAATTATAATATCCGGATTAAAAATTTTGCTCGACTTACTATGTCTGAATCAGGATTCGGAGATCAAAATCCCAAATCAGATTCATAAAAGAAGAAAACCTGAAAAAAATATTAAAGGTTAAACATTATTAAACCCTGAAAACTCAAAGCTGAAAATTGGGAAATTAATAATTAAATTCTGAAAAGTAGAACTCAATTAATAGCAATATAAGGGTTAAAATTAAAAGAAGTACCTTGTTTTCACCTGAAAAATGATTATGATTAGAAGCTGAAAAGTTAATTAAACAGAAAACACTCGGGACTAAAAAGTTAAAAGGTTAAAATATCAAATACTAAAAATTAAGGATATTTACTGAAAAAAAAACTATTACTGAAAAGATTAAAAATTGAAAAGGTTTAATGCTGAAAATGTTAAAAGTTCAAAAGATTAAAAACTGAAAAGAGCAAGAGCAGAATAAATTGAAGGCAGCTCCTGAAAATGTAAATATATGTTTGAGATATTTAAAAAATATATTCATGTTGAAAAAATATGTTGAAAAATTAAAACCTGAAAAATAATAAATTGTAAACAATATTTAGCCAAAATTTATCAAAGCTGACAATGTGTTTCAAGTGGCATATTAAAAAAAATGTTAAAGAGTGGTAGCAAGTAGTTTCCGCTGAAAATGCAGTAAAAATAAATCACATCACTGTTACCTGAAAATGATTCAAATTAGTTGTAATTTAATAACATGCCAAAGTAGTACTTACTTTTATGGTGCATATACGAGCACAACCATAAAACACTTAAAACACACAATACCATAAAAACTACCCCGACCCCCGACACTTCCAAACCGTCTTGGATAAATATCATGAAAGCTCAAATTTGAATAAAATTTATGTTTAGCAAAATTAGTATTGCATTTCAGGAATGAAAGTTATGTGTCAGAATTGAGAGAGTTCATTATCAAGAAACCAATTTAAATGCCTAAAGTCATTTAAGATAATTCAAATATAAACATGAAACTTACTGATGGCTTCTTTATTCTGGAAACGCCATCCTTCGGTGTGGGACTTACCTGGAACAATCGAAAAGACGTTCTTTAGTTTTTATTTAAACTTTTCAATTTTTTTAGAAAAAAATCCAAACCAAATTTGTAAGTTTTTTTTCTAATTTTAAAAGTTTAAAATTTTTAAACAGTTTAAAAGTTTAAACGAAAGCTAATCAAAATATTTTTCAAATAAGCTGCTCACCTTTTTATTGCCTCCCTAATGCAGTATCCTCCTGGAACCACCAACAAAATCCTTTGGGATTAAGGATTTTCTCCATACCCGACCGACACTCCCGCACATACTCAACTAGTTTAAACGCTCTCATAAAAATTAATTTATTGGACACATCACTTAACAAAACTTTTTAAAATGTCCCGAATTTTTTAAAGTCGGCGAAATTTTCTTAAGTTTTGGCAAACAGTTGTATGTTTGTCTTTTATTACACTGAAACCCTCCGACTTTCACGAAAATTCGCGAACGAAGCTGCAAGAAAATTGTTATAAATTAATGTAAGTAAACAACAATAACGGTTTTCTTCTGCAAACTGCAAACATAACTGTAGTTTGAAAAAGAGAATAATTAAAGGTACTCCTCTGCAAAATTTAAGTCATTTTAGCGTATTCCAACGTTTATTGCTCGCTGCTCATTTACGAACTGCAGAAATTTTCTCCAAACGCATTTTTTAGTACACATAATGCAACAAGGTTTTAAAAAATTTATAAACTGTTGGCGAGACCAATCAAACCTCTCTCATCAAAGGATCTACCTAGAAACAAACGAAAATCATAGTAATTCCACAAATTGTTATGAACTTTCAAAATAATTGCGTTGTTTGCTGATGTATAAAACGAGATTTAAATTCAGACTAAAAACATTTTCATTCATAAATTATAATATCTGGATTAAGAATTTACTTCGACAGATTGAAAACATTTTTATCGATAAATATAAGGATTCCAATCTTAATCTAACTGGTTTTAAAAATTTTTAATCATAAATCATTTAATTTTTTAGTCCAAGCTCAAGATTTGAGTTTTACAATTCAGAATCCAAATTTAGTTGAATTTGCGGATTACAGTTTGACGAGTTGATTCTTGTTTAATATTATGTGTTACGAAAACAAATTCCCTTTAATGTTAAAACAGATAGAGTATAAGGTAACATCTGGTTATTTTCCTAAGCTAGGTATATTGTTCACAAAAAGGAAAAGGCAAAGCCTTCTGAGCATTACATAAAGACCCTGCAGTTACAGGCATAAGACTTCTTTCTGTGTACAAAATTAAATTATTCATCGAAATATTAATTTTCCTATAACAAATCATTGTAATTTATTTACAAGTAACATTTAATTAGAATCGTTATTAAAAGATTTCCATCGCTATTTTTGGTTTGTTTACTTTATTACCGAATTACTCGACTTGTTCTTAAATGCCCTAATGAAAACCCTAAAATCAAATTTTAAAAATATTGGTAACCAAATCTGAAGGAATTTGTCATGAAATCCGAAAATGCATCCCAACATTTCAAATTAAACAAAAATTCTTACCAATAAACGCTCCCAAACAACAAACTTATCACTTGGCATTAAATTAAAACATTCAAATATTATTTTCATAAATAATTAACAATAATTGCTAAATCTTTGCATTACAATGCGCTCTTTACCACTGCAAAGCAAACTCTAAATTAGTACAAATTGGAACATCGAAATGAGAGAAGCAATCGCAGCAAGCGATATAAAATACGCTAATCAAACACCTGTGCCTAAACAGTCATGTGTTAACTAAAAGCAGGTTTTATCCACGATTCTGTCTCGTTTTGGAACCGATAATTGTATTTGTCGCTTTAAAACCCTTGTTATTGAAATTATTAAAGTAAAATAATTGAGAATTTGAAATCTTGTAAGGTAAACTAATGATTCCAGTAGTTCTTCAATTCGTAACATAAACGTAGGAATCAAAATATAACATAATAATAATAATTTTAACATTTAAACTAAATGTGAAAACAAAAGGGAATATTTGAAAATATTTTAGATTTTTTTTTCTATAGCAGCTGTTAAAGTGCTACTTTATCTATTAATTTGAGTAGATAAAGAATCACTTTAACAGCAAGGGTAGATAGAGTAATTTATTTATTGTTTGTAACCCTAGAAACTAATGACATTTTAAAACGTGACTCGATTTGTAATTTTTTAAACGTCAATGTCAAATAAAATTTATTTTATAATTATAATTGTTTTCCTTTAAAATAAATGCTATAGAAAAAAATAGAGTATTATACACGACGATAAAATTTAATTATCTTCTCGAGCGTAATTAGCGTCTCGACTGGCGTCTCGACTGGCGTCTCGACGCTAAAATACGCCCTCGAAGATAAAATAAGTACAACTTTATCGTCTTGTATAATAAATAACTATTAATTTCGAGAAAGTAAAGGCTCACATTTGTAAAACAAATTTGAAGATCAAATCCGTTTTTAAGTTAGATTCAAGATCTGACGATTTTCAATTAAAATTCGGAAACTCAAGTAAAAACGATTTCACTTCATAAATTGGAAATTTGAATTTTAATTCAGAATTTGTTTGAATTCCAAATCTTCTAAATCAGATTCAAAATTCAAATGCTCAAGTTCTTAATTCGGATTTAAATTCGTGGACCAACAATTTGCGGTATAATTCCTAACCCGAGCAACAATATGGAGTACTGCTAGCCTAGCCGCGTGCCACCGATTTTGACATCGCTATTTAAATGTAGTAGTGCAGAATAAGCACGTGACATTATGTTTAAGGAAGATGGGGTCATACAAGTGGAAAACAAAATTATAGAAAAAAAAGGAACTATGTAGATTTGCGGCAGCAGATTATAATAGGAGGAGAGAAAACCAATCGATAAAAATATATAAAGACATACCATTGCATCTAAAATCCAAACTCTTCAACATGTGCATATTACCTGGACTATGTTACGGTGCAGAAAATGGGACAATCGCCAGAAGAATGTAGACAGTTTACATTACAAAAAACACGGAGGGCTATGGAGCGTATAATGATGGAAAACAAACATATACAAGAAAAAGAACAAAATTTTAGATGTTAGAGAAAAGACCGCGAAACTGAAATGGCAATTTGCAGGACATATGGCAAGGGATATACTTATGGAAAATGGCACAACAAGATATTAGAATGGAGACCTTACGACTTCTCTAGACCAAGAGCATGATCACCAATAAGATGGGTCTACCGTAGGTCCGAAATGGTTAATGGAAGCCAGAGACCGTCAAAAATGAAAGAATTAAAAGAGGCGTACATACAAAAACTGATTTAATCACTAGAAAAGAAGAAGAACGTAAAAATACTAATCTTCTTGTCATACTTTACATCTACTGACTCGTTTCTTAGAAAGTATCAACCGTCATTATGTTTTAACTTAATATTATGTTTACTTCCAGCTATGTCGAGAAGAAAATCACTTTTTAATACGTGAAAGTGTTAATTTGTTTCTTTTCCTTAGTTTGGTATTTTGTCGATGTTGGTGTAGCAAATAGGGTATGCAAATTTATGTTTATAGTGTATATTAGGCGTACTTGGTTGTAGTACCTGAAGTGCTGTACAGTTTTCTTAATTAAGTTAGTTAAGAGTTTTAATATGAAAACCATTAAAAATTAACTTTGCAGGAAGTAGGTATAACTTTCCTGAGATTTTCCACTTGTATCTTTTGAAATCTATTCAACATGATGAACTTTGCTATTTGGTTCGACTACGTGCCTTTAATAGCCACTCACGTAGCATTAATAAGGAACTAAAGCACCGGCTCAATGGATGTACTTGAACTTCATATTAGGTTTGTATTTCACGATAACTTTCAGATAAACAGGTGCCGCTTCATTTCCAAATAGTACAAGGAAGGGGATTTTTAAGCGGAATTTGAGTTAATTATTGTAATAATACGATAGAAGGCAAAGAACCTTTTCACTTTCTATTTGTGTTCAAAAAGGCACCTATTGTTTGGTTCGGCTTTTATCTAAAATACCCTTTTAATTATTTCTCCCCCTTTTAAATACAAATCTATTTGTGCACTAATCTTAAGTCTATCACATAATCAAAAGCCCCATGGACATTTTTAGGATTCAAGCCCATTATATTGGAAACAGTGGCGCCTAACTCTGGTTAAGCTTGTGGGGGCCAGAATAAAATAAATTAGGGTTAATTAATTTTTGGACAAAAAAAAACTTTACTTTCTAAAAAAATTAAAAAGTGCAGTGCTGAATTTAGATTTATATTTTCTTATGGGTGCCAGGCTCCATATATCTTCACAAGGCCCCCATGGGTTAGGCGCCTATGACTAGAAACGAGTTAAGACAGATTTTCACCCTTTTGTATTAATTTGATCATACTAAGTTTTAAGATAGGGTTAAATTCCTCATTTTAAGCTACCTAAGTATTGAGGGGCGATTTGGATAATGTACAAATATCCGTAAAAAGGAAGATGAATATGCTTTGTAGACCTTCTCCTGATCTTACTTGTTGATTCTTTAATCTAAAAGTACGTAAAGGGTGGTGGTGCTTACTTTGGCAAGTGTAATTATGTTCTGCTGATATTTATGACATTTTTGGAGCTGAAGCAATTTTGTAATGAAAAAGGCTTTAGTGCAAAATTGAAAAAATACTTTCCTGCTTCCTTGGTTTTATTTTTATTAAATGTGTCTGAATTTAGTATGAAATTAATAACTTAATTTGATAATTTCAATGAAATTGATACGTAGGTAATTACCAGTAGCATGTGAAAAGGTTTGTTAAGTTAGAAAAAGGCTCAATTTGCAAATGGTAAAGTTCAGGTTGGAACAAATTATTTATGTATGTCCTTTCCTGCTGATATCAGTGCTATAAACCGAAGCACTTTCTCTTTCACCCTATTTGATCACCCCCACAAACGTCCATTCTAGTTTCTTTATAGGGACAGCGACAAATCCTGCATAATTAATCAGTAGCGGCACACTTTATAATCAGGTAGGATCCCTGTTCTGCTCGAACACACAACCAACTCCATTACACACAAAAAAATTTCCCCCTGAATCTCTGATGAAATACTGGAATGGGGTAAAAATAAGAAGCGTACAAGAGGCATACAGAGATATAACATAAATTCATGTAAAATGTTCTTTTCGTGTCTTTTCGTTCCGTTTTAATACAAGTCAGTGCGTATTCTAATATCATTCACGGTTTTATATGTAATGCTGGAGTTACTCGTATTTAGTGACCTGCTGTGTCTTTTTCTGGCACGAAACTGATGTAAGGGTGAAAAGAAAACACCCAGGGGTTACACGGACTAACTTGGTGTTGATTTTTGGATGCGCGGCGTAGATGCTACGATTCTCACGCAATATACTCCAGTTGTCAACTCTGTTTATAAAGCAAACGGATTTTTCTTGTTTCCCTTTCTTTAATCTAGTTCATGCATGCGAACCTCTCAGCTTTTACACGTTGCCGCAGAGAAAACCGACGCGAATTACCTGTAATAATAATTACCGTTACGAAACTAGCTGCTAGATTTTACCATTTCTTTAGCTTTGAATTTAACCGAATAAACTTAAAATTTGCTTACTTACGTCTGGAACACTTAACTGCTGATATTTAAGAAAATATATTAGATTTTTACGAATTGAAGAGTATCTGGTAAATTTTAGAAACCGTGTTTAATACACTAAAACCTCATTTAAACCAATTTAATTATGCCGTAGGTAACAGTACACCTGAAGTAATCTGCGAAAAGTTAAAATTTGAATTATCGGGAAGTTTGTATTTTATAACGCTTCCTATTTACTCTTAGTTCTGTTGAGTAACTTCCCTTGAGATAGATAAATTTTGAAGTTCCGTACGTATAAATAATTAAAAAGAGCGGAGAGCCACCTCAGGAAATGTCGATATTCATTTAGCAGATAAATAACAAGCGGCAGACCAACAGCTAAGTTATTGTTTAGTCCCAGATTTAATAATGTAAACCGTATAATAACCGAATATACAGCAAGGACAATGCGAATCCTTGAGGCGAATAAGGGAACGACAGAGACGGGGAGAGTATTAGAGAGGATAGGGTGGACTTTGGTGGGATTAGGAGCTGAATATTTGATGGGACTTCGGGTCGAGCCAAGATTATGCAAGAGAACGTACTCGAAAATCTTCCGAACTTGATTTTAAAACAAAAATCGAACCGCTCGTATTAAACACCTCAAGTTACCTTGCCATCGTTCCAGTTTTTAAAAAGCAAAGTATAGCGTCGAAATTTTCGTATCAAAAATTTATTACAGGGGGTAAAGTTAGGGAAGAAAAAGCAACGGCACGGTCCTGTTTGCACAATCCGATTTGCATAGAAGGTTTTCGGAGAAACCTATCTCTATCTGAATTTTAAAATAGTTGATCTATAGATCGCTAGGTGCGTTGAATTTCTCCCTTGGAATTTGTTTTTGTTTTATCCTTGCTACGAATTTATATAGGCACATATGGTGCTCCTTAACATGCTTTTGCAATCGTCTCTACCCAAACGGATTTTTTGTACAAAAAATGAGAAGCTTTTTTAAAGCCAGTAAACTCCAAAAATGCGTAACATGTTACTTTAAAATAAACAGAATACATGAGTTAAGCTGTTTGTTTCAATAAATTATTGAGCCAAGAGACAACACGACAAGATTTGGGTGAACAATTAAATACAGCTGAGTAATTTCTAGCCACCTTTGTAAGTCTGTCAACAAGACGTTACTCAAACTGGAGAAAGATGTTAATCTAGTGTACCCTTTGACTTCTGCAATGAATATTCAGATTACAAATGTAGTGGATCATGTTCAAGTTTAGGTATTTTCAGATTTTGCGCTACAATATTCTTCTTTCAAGTATTTAGGAATCTGTGAGCATTCTGATTCAATTCAATTCAATCAACGTTTATTACATACAAAAGAATTGTACATTGCCGTTCTAGGGGTCTTTGCCCCTCTTCGGCATAGTAATATGTATACAAAAAAGAAAATTATAAAAATTATAAAAAAATATGTTCATATGAGCTTAAACAAGACAAGTAGCAAATAATAAAATAAATAATAAATAATAAAAGAGTAACACGAGAATATGGTGATGATAATAAGTTGTGATTGTCGGAAGAGATGTCCGGAGTCGGGCGGTGATGTGCGTCGGTCGGTGGTTCCAGGGGTTCCAGATTATCTTCTGCTTCTTTGGATTAGGGGGGTCCGCTCCAGGGCTTCGTAGAATTCTTCGGGGAGGTCGTCGGTAGTTTGGAGGAGCATGGCCGGTGGGTGAGGTTTTTTTGTTTTTGGTTTTCTGGTGATGGCCGGGGGGGAGAGAAGGATTGTCCTTGACGGTGATGAGGGATCATTGATGCAGAAGTTAACAAATTTTGAGGAGAGGATGTCTAGGCGTTGGTTTAGAGGAGGGATGGGGATGTCCAGGTAGAGTTGGTCGGAGGGGAAGTAACGTGGGAGACTGTGAATTTTCCTAAGGGTTGATCTTTCGAAGGAGAGGTAGTTGAGGGTGAGGTAGTGACTTGAAATGTAGTGGATGATGAAACGGTAGTCGAGGATGGGTCTAATGAAAGTTTTGTAGGTGTGTAGGAGGGTTTCTGGTTTGCAACCGAGTAGGCGACTTCGGAGACAGGAAATTAGGGAGACTCTGCGGCGGGCGGTGGATAAGCATAGGCGGGTTTCGAGGGACCAGTTGAGAGTGGGGGTGAATGTAATTCCCAGGTATTTTGTAGAAGGAAGTAGGGGGATGTTTTTATTCCAAAGGGAGATGTTGACGTCGTTGCGTAGTTGGGTTTTTCTGGCGGAATATGATGGGTGTCTAAAGAGGATGAGTTGGGTTTTATCGGGATTGGGTTTGACACGCCATTGTTTCATCCACCTCTCCAGACGGCCGATGTGTGCTTGAAGGCGGCTACTGGCGGTGGCAGTTGATTGAGCGGAGATCCAGATGGCTGTGTCGTCTGCATATTGGCCAGAAGTAGAGCCGGGGCGGTCGGGGTAAGGGAGGTCGTGGCAGTAAATTAGGAAAAGAAGGGGGGCTAGGATCGAACCTTGAGGAACGCCTGCCTGGGGTGTAAACTTGTCGGAGAGGTGGTTTAAGTGTCGGATGCGGCATGTTCTGTTGGAGAGGAAGGAACGGATTATTCTGATGAAGGGGAGAGGGAAGTCGAGCGTGAGCATTTTGTGTAGGAGGCCTTCCTTCCAAACTTTATCGAAGGCTCTCTCGATATCCAGGAATATGGAAAGGGTGCAGTGTCCTCTATTTGTTGCAGTGGAGATTTCAGTGGTGAGTTTGAGGATGGGGTCTCTGGTGGAGCGGCTATTACGAAAACCATATTGTCCTTGGGGTAGGATGTTGTTATCTTCGGTGAAGGAGCGGAGTCTGTTGCTAAGGAGTTTTTCGAGTGTTTTCCCAAGGACGTCGAGAAGGGATATAGGTCGGAAGGAGTGGGGGGAGTGAGGGTCTTTGCCTGGTTTAGGGATCATTACAACGTGGGATTGTTTCCATTGGGCGGGGTAGTAGCCGGAGAGGAGGATGACGTTGAAGATGTTGGTGAGGAGTTGAATGGCTGAGGGTGGAAGGTGTCTGATTGCCTGTCTGGTGATTCCATCTTGCCCTGGAGCTGAATTCTTTCCGAGGTGGATGGTTGTGGTGACTTCTTCGGTAGTGAATGGGTTTAGAAGAAAGTGAGGCAGTCCTGGTTCGGGGTGGTTCGGGTTGGGAATGTAGGGAAATACTCGGAGGAGGAGGTTGTTGTTGATGTTGAGGGATACTGTTCTGGCGAAGTCGTCGTCGAAAGAGGGATCTTCAGGGAATTGGTAAATTTGCTGGAGGGTTTGAGCGAAATGGTCGGCTTTGTCTTGAGGGTTGGAGATGATGGCGCCGTTGATGAGGAGAGGACGTATCGGGGAGGTTTGTTGACCTGTAAGTAGTTTGAACTTTTTCCAGAATTTGGACCCATTCCTGTAATCAAGCTTGGAACAGGCGGCCACCCAGCCATCTTGTTTAATCTTGGAGATGTCGCGGCGGACGATGGCGTTGAGTCGGTTCCACTGGCACTTGATGTTGGGGTCCCGGGTCTTGATGAAGGAGCGGTAGAGGCGGCGTTTTTCTTTGATTAAATTAACAAGTTGAGGGGGGAGGGGAGGGTTCTTTGGGTGGATGGTGATGAGGGGTACGAATTGGTTGATAGCAGAGGTAATGGTATTGGTAAGCGATGAGATGGAGGAGTCAATGTCGAGGATAGTGTTGAAGTCGGGGTCGGGATCGATGTTGTTTTCAATGAAAGAGAAGAAGGAATCCCAGTTAGTTCGTTTCCAGTTGCGTATTGGTTTGGGAAGGGAGGGGGTGGATTGTTCGAGGAATGAAACGTGTACAATAAGGGGGAGGTGGTCGCTGGTAACACAAGTGCCGAGTTGGCCGAAGAGGTCGAAATATCTAATGAGGGTGTCGGAGATGATTATGTGGTCAATGTTGGAGGTGCCGTGGTAGTTAATAAAGGTGGGGGAGGAATTTCTGATTCGGAAAAGGTAGCAAGTCGGAAAGGGCGCGGAGGAGGATTTGGCCATTTCTGTTGGTGTGGTGGTCTTGGAGGTCGGTGTGGCGGGCGTTGAGGTCTCCTAATAGGATGATTTTTGGGAGGGACTCGAGGAACTGAAAGAATTCAATTGGAAGTTGGTTGTTAGGGGGGTTGTAGAGGCAGAAAACATGGATGTCGCCGATGCGGGTGTTAATGATAGAAGAGGATAGTTCTAAGTTAGAGAAGGGGGGGGGGTGGATTGAAGGGTTTGGAAGGGATGGAGTTATGAATGAGGAGGGCGGTGCCGCCAGAGGAGGTATGTACGGGAACGCGGTCATACCTGTATACAGAGAAGTTAGGAATTTTTAGGGGCTGTTTCTTTAGGAGTTTGGTTTCGGTGACGCCAAGGATTTTGATGTTATCGGAGCGGAGGAGGTTGAGGACCAGGGGCCGTTTACGGTTCCAGCTGTTGACGTTGATTGTGCCGATATTGGCCATGAAGCAGATTGAGAAGTAGGAGGCAGGGAAGAGTTTTTGAAGAGATATGAAAATGAGGTTAGGTTTTGGTAAGGGTGACGTGGACGATATTACCGGTAAAGGAGATGCTGGCAGAGATGCCGAAAAAACGACGAAAAAGGGGGAGGATGACAGATTGGATTCTGCCTCGTTGATCGGGAAAAAGGTTGAAAAGGGTGGTGATTAAAAATTTAGAGAAGGTTGTGTGAGTAACTGGTTCGGGTTGGAGTGTGGGTGGGGCATCGATGCATTTCAGGAGGGCTGTGGTTTCGGGATTGGCTGGGGCGTTAGGACGGGAGGGACACTTGAAGGCGAAGGCGGGGTGTTGTCCGTTGCAATTGATGCATTTATGGTCATTGGAGGGGTTACATTTGGAAGTGTGGTGATTGCCGCTGCAGATACCACAAGAAGGTCGAGAAGCTTTGCAGTTGGGAGTGGTATGGTCAAATTGCAGGCAGGTGGAACATTGGGCAGGTTGGGGAGGAGGGGAGTGGGAGGCTTCAACGGGATGATGATGATCGAATAAATTGATGCCGCGGGAGAGAAGGTGATCAATGGTAGGAAGGTCTTGAGATACTACTCGAACGAGTCGAGTGGGCTTGTTCGTGGCGCGGGAGGTGATCCTCCAAACGTTGGAGAAGGAAAGGTTCAGGTCAGTGAGGGCCGATCTAATTTCAGGGATGGTTACGTCAAGCTCAACTTCGCGAATGACGCAGGAAAAGGATGGATTGCGGGAGGGTAAGGGGTGGGGGGTGGAAACTTTGGGGACGATGGTAATAGGGGTGCCGGTCAGGTGAGAAAGTTGTTTGAGTTTGGGGAGGATGTCAGGGTCGGGGCTGCTAATCGAGACATGGCCGTTGAGGAAGGTGGTGATGTTGGATGGGGTGAAATTTGGAATGTTTTTAAGGTGGAGAGAGAGAGCCTTGGGTGTTCGGTCAGTAGGAAGGAGACCTTTTATGATGACGGAATGGATGGTGGTGCGGAGAGTAGTAGCTGAACTGTTAGAATGGCTGGGGGAGGGATGATTGATAGAGCGGGGGGAAGAAACTGAGCTGATGGAATGGCTGGGAGAGGGAGGAGAAGTCCTCTTACCGCTCCCTACGGTTTTCCAGGGTCCGTTGTCGTCGAGGATGTCTTCGGGGTTGTTGAGAAGGGGTGGTGAGGCTGCTGCGGTGGGTGGTGAAGCTGCTGTGGTGGGTGATGCACTGCGGGCTCTAGTAGGCGTAATGGGGGTCCTGGATGCTGGCACAGGCACAATTTTGAGCTGCGAAGCTCGCGTGAAAGGGCGGTTTGTTTGCTTGCCGCCGGTGGACATGTTGATCGGCGCGAGAACGATACGTACGCGACGAGTAGAAACACCGGACTGTTGTGAGCATTCTGAGAAACATAACAGGTTTATCTGTGTTAATAAATTAAGGTTTGCCTCCAGCGTTAATTTTAGAATAATAAGGAACGAATTGAATTGTGTAGCTTTCTACTTACTCCTCGAATTAAATAGTTTTTTGGGTTTTTTAAATTTTACTGGAACCTTACTAATATGAAACATAAGCTGATTTGTCTTAAATGTACTTCTTAATTTTATAAAACTTCTAAATATTTGTGAATGAGAACCTTTATTGCTTGATACATGAATAAACGGATGTATTTTTGAATTTTGTTTTAGCCAACTAATAAATTTAGTGCGCGGTTTATAAAAAAACATAAATAATTTGAACAATAAATTTAAAAAATATAAGTCATTATTCCGCGTTCCATATGACAAAGCAATAAAAGTATGCGGGATAAACGGAATAGATACACGTTCTACGTAAAACGATAAAATGGCGCAATGAAACGGTCAACGCAGCAATGAAGAATAAGGAAAAAATTGGAAAAATATATGCATACAGCGTAGAATCAGATAAATAAGACCATGTAATCAAAATAAAGAGCGTGGGAAGAATTTGACATGAAAAAAAACGGCATTACCGAGAAAATCAGAAATAGTTCTATCTCGAATACGAAACGTTAAGGATAAAAGCAATAACTAATCACAAGTGCAGAGAAAATAATCGAAACATGGAGGAAATATTATGAAGCGAAAACCAGGGCGATGAAGAAAAAAAAAGAGATTTTAGAAAATTTCGAAACAGAAAACTACAACAGAAATAACAAAAAAAGTGAGAACAGCTGTTAAGCGCCTAAAGCCTAAAGAATGGAGAAGTAGCAAGGGAAGACAACATAACGTCTAAATTATTAAAGTTTGGGGAAGAAAAATCGCAAAATATATACATGAGACGATGAGAAAATAGAGAAGAAAATACAGAACAGGGTAAGCAAGGGAAATCAACTGTACTATACCATAAACAGAACTTTAAGAGGAAAAAGAGAGATTATTTCTTCTTCCCATTTCTCCTTCTGCCCCTTACGACGTCGTACGAACTCACAAAGCTTTGGTGAACTGATACTGATGTATATTTTTAAACCAGGTTACCAAGAAGAAAGGTAGAGGAACATTCTGGCGTGGTAACTACGTTATGATTTATAGTGGAGTAAAGAAAGAGACAAGAACGAAATAGGGAGTAGGCGTGATGATACCCAAAAATTTAAGAACGCAATAAAAGAATGCGACTTGGAATCGAAGCGAACTAGAATGGAAGAATAGGGATGGACATAGCACCGGAAATTACACAAAAATACAATAAAGAAAAAAATAACGATAATGAAGAAAGACAGCTATCTTTTTGGACACAAAACGCAAAAATTTTAACAGAAATTTACATTTGACAATATCAGAGGTTATAGAAGCACAATAGACTACATGATCATCCGCGAAATATATTAGATGTAAGATGTCTAACATCAACGAAGATATGAGTCCTTCAACCATCAAAGTACAAGAAATCCGTACGAAAAAGCTTACATGAAAAATAACACAGAACACGTCGGTAGTGTAAGTTTCAAGTAGCCTACTTCCAGTTTTACGTGGGCTCCGAACCACGGACGTGCTTGCACTTCCACTCTAGAGACAACTTACTAGGCAGAAATACAGTTCGGGGTATGTGTGACCATGGGAATCGAACCCGGGCCAGTCCTAAGCTCAGTGGTCACACGCAGGCTGAACCAACTAAGCCACGACCGCGACAATTTAATAAACATTACTACGATACCATCGGAATGGAAAACAAACATCCTAATACCGATCTTTAAAAAAGGTGGCAACGACAGATCAGATAACTATAGGAGAACTAACTTATTGAACACTACTCTTAAGATTACGACAAAAATTCTTTAACATAAACTGACGGAATATATCAGTTTAGAAGAAGAATAACATGGATTTAGAAATGAAAGATTGAAGATGCATTACTTATAATACAACATATGAGAGGGGAAGCGATCGAGTTTTGGAAACCAGCATACATGTGCCTTGTAAACTGAAGAGGAGCTTTGGATAGAGTCTGAATATCAGGCGTACTAAAACTACAACAAACTACAACAGCGTGCAGCATCTAACCAATTTATTAAGCTAATAAAAGGGATCTACAGAGGAACTGAGATGATAGTAATTGTCAATCGGGAGTTATCCGGTAAAATCTCGACAGACAAAGGAGTAAGACAAGGAGATTTCTAAGTCCCATAGTGTTTAACCTAATTATGGATGAAATATTCAAAGACTTCCACGGTCAGTGTCAGTATTAACAGAACGTTCTGTTAAAGGAATGAAATGATATAACTAGAATGGGCAGAAGTATGTTTAATATCATATGCTACGCAGACGACCCTATACTGATAGCGGAAAACGGGGACGATTTACAAATAAATATTACTGTTTAAATTCTACAAAGCTTGCCTTAAATACGACATGCAAATAGCAGAAGGGTAAACCAAAACAATTACAATCTCCCCCGAACCAGTAAGATGCAATGATCAACGATGAGATAATTAAAAAAGTGATGCAAGTAGGCTATCTAGGAACACGACTTACTAGCAATGCCAGGGCAGATTAGGAAATAGAATACCAATTGGTCAAAGCAAATAGAACTGCGGGATGTTTGGATAGCCTCATTTGGAAGAAGAAGTGAAAACTAGAGTGTACAAAAGCACAATAAGACCCATAGTAAGTTACGCAGCAGAAGGTATACCAGACATAACAGCGGCCAAAATAACACACTACAAAAGATGTTTGGGAAAACGAGGAACGATAGACCCTGGTATAAGAAAACCATGCAAGGTAACAGACACAAATGAATGGATCATAGAAAGAATGGACGAAACGAGGCTGGTGAAGAGTGCAAGGTACAACAAACCGAACGCGAGAAGAGTAGTGGGCCGCCAAGAAAGTGGCGAGACAACATGTAAAAAAACGTTGTTACAAAACATGACAAATAGTCTCAAAATAAAATAACTTATTACTGTAAGTTATTGTTCTTCTTAGAGTGGCTACCCTTTACACGGCGTTGCCGATCCTCTCTCCATACGCCTGTGGTGTGCGTGTTAAGCTTACAGACATAGGGGACCTACAGTTTAACGGGGGCTCCGAACCACGGAAGTGCTTACACTTCTACTCCAGAGAGGACTTTACTAGTAAAGTTATTGTTAAGTATGATAAATGATAACAAAATATAATAATAAACAAAACAAAAATTTTTAACAAAAGTGACTGCAAGTGTTTATGAATGATAATAAACATTTCACAATTTAGGAGCATAATTTCTTTTGAACCCAGTAGGAATGTCCTACAATTCTTTGGACATGAAAATCATATTATTCGTTCTAAAGTACTCTATATAGCAACATTTGTTGTAGCAACAACTTTTCCTGGTTATATCGCCGTCAGTTGTTAAGACATAGAAATTAAACTGGTAAACATTCAGAAAAAAATAAAAGCATGTTAGATATTTCAGGATTGTTAAACATCAAATATTTAATTATTACTTGTAAACTAAATATTAGCTAATTTAATGGCTGAGAAATGGCAAAGGGAATTTATTTACATGTGAAACGTTTTGATCCTAATTATATTAGTTGTAAGTTATAACCTTATAACATATGTAAGTACGAAATGTTGTTATAATGGACAGAGCTATAAACGTTGTTAAAATGATAAGGGGTAAATACTCGGAGTTGGACATTTCGTATGTTTCTCTTTGTAGATTATGCTATTTGTAGCAACAAGTAGAAACACTTGACTGGATGACATCAAAGTATACTTCGCTATTATTAAAGTTATATGCTAACATTAAAATAGTTTAAGCTATGACAGGCGCTGTTTAACTTTTTAGAAGGTCATAATATATTGTAAGTGCCTTCTAAGGAAGAATCTACCTTTGTCTAACATAAAACCAATCTCCAGAAAAGGAATTTTTCCTTTTTTATTTGATTTTGGTTTTTTTTTAGGAGACAATTTTAACATTTGGTAAAATTTCAATACATTATCTATAGAATATAACCTTACCTCCCACTAGATATACCATTGGGGAGAACAGACTTCGTTCAAGACAGAGATGTGGGCTCCGAACCACGGAAGTGCTTGCACTTCTACTTCAGTGGTTTGCCATTGCCTTCAGACGGAAGCGATCGGGTGTTTTAGGTGTATGTGTGGCCCTGGGAGTCGAACCAGGGCTGTCTCAGTGGTCAGAGGCACGCTGAGTCAACTGAGCTACGACCGCTTCTTTCAATGTCTAAAAATGTTTCACAGATATATAAAGCTACAAGAATTAAAATTCAATTAAGCGAGCCTTTAAAAAACTTAATTTGTGTTTGGTCTTAATTCACTCCTTCTTAAGAGTGGCATACTCTTTACATGGCGTTGCCATCTTCTCTCCATGTGTCTGTGGCGTGTTTGTTAATTTGCACTGCATACTTAAGTATTTTGAAGTTCAACTTTCAACATATTAGGTTGTGGGATTGGATCAGTTTACTAACAGGTACGATTCTTTCCAAGGCCTGCATGAACTCCCTTAAGAATAGTTATTAAGCGAAATTTCTTGAAAGCCTGTTGAATGTTGCTGAAGTTTTAAAGTAAAGTATATAGCCTGCATTTCAGGATTTAAGAGAGCGGAAAGTTATAAAAAAAAATGTAAAGATCCGGAGCGAGAGGAACTATTCTGCAAAATCTCATTTACAAGTCAGCAGCTGCACTATTTACCCTAAAATCTGTTATATTTGCCATGTAAATTTCAGCAAAGACATGAAGAAGTAAGTGGAAACTGCCGGCTGTCGGAACCAGTGCGTCCGTAATGTAATTATGCAAGAGCTGCTCCAAAGCATATGATTCCATCATACAAACGCAGCGATTACGAAAATTTTGTAAACGGGGGATGCGGTATAAAATTGTAGTAAGCCGTGACAATTGTCAGATCGTAAAATACAGGCACTGCCTCCTCGGACATAAACAGACGCGATATGGGGCAAGTTTTCAAATAAAAGATAAGGGCGACTGAGGAGCACCCTCCGATTATGACGCCCTCTCCGTCCTCACATGCAGATCTGAAAAGTTGCACACTTCTCTCGTTTTCTTGTTTCCATATACCCGAGTTCGAATATGAGATTTTAGATTTGCTTTTTAATATTATTCATATGTAGAAGTTTAGAACTAGTGAAAACTCTCTCGCCGAGCAAAGCAAAGCCAGACCAGTGAATGGGAGATGTAAATAGAAGTAAAGAGTGACAGATGCTGTACAAAACGACCAGATAGACCGAGGAAGAACGAGCGAATCGCATTATAATGATATTGTGAAACTATTTAATGCACTTCGCGTGGAGAAACCACAACTTAAACTGAAATGTAGATCTGTTCCCGCTGTCTGTAAGTTTGTAATTCAATTTGAAGGAAACCCAGACTTCTGCTTCATTAGTTATAGCGGTACCGACAACCAAACAGTTCCAGTTGCAGCTCCATTATCGCACACTAAATTTACACTTCATTTTTGACATTTACCCTTTCATATTCATGTATGTACCTAACATGAGCATTTCATTTAATGCTTCGCTAATAGAAATAATTAGTTATTGAACGTATTTTAAAAGTCAAGAAATAATGACTATGTGTAACCGTACGGCTCTAATATATCTTAGCAAAGAACCTTTTCTTTTTATAATAGTTTAGATACTTAATTTTTAAAAATTAACTCCGTTGAGTTTAAATTCTTTGAGATTTCTCTATGCATAAATTTCGTATAATCCATTAAAATGCATTAAAAACAGTTAATTATAAGTATAGTTATAAGTATAGTTATCCCTTTGCTACAATTCAGAGACAAAACCTGCCTAGGTTCTCCAAAAGTGTAGCTTTTGGTGGCAGCAGCTTTTTTATCGTGAAAACTGCCACATTCCAGATGGTTATTTCGATGATTTACTTTTTCCAAAGTTTTCCTAAATGCCTCTTTCTATATCATTTTAGATCGTTTAGTTCACAGTAAAGGAAGATAAACTTCTAAAGCAAGTATCGTTTTTATTCCAATAAAGTTAGCTTTTATTTTACGTTCCATAAACGTTATCGTATTTACCAAACTTTTTGCTTTTGTTTAAAAATTCAGAAGTTTTATATCTCCATTAACCAGCATTTTAGGAATATTCAGTACTTTTCAGTTAAATTAAATTTTGTTTTAAATTCACCCGGACTATTGTTGAAAGGTTTCTTTTCTGTTAATAAACACAACCTGAATAACAAACGTAGTAAATATTTCACACTCAAACCTATATTTTAGAAACAAACTTACAGGGTTAAGGGCCACCTTAATACCTATTTAATAAACTGTTTTAAACGTTATTATCGCCGGAGTGGCCAAGGGGTTATAGCATTCGACTACAGCGCCGATGGTCTCGGGGTCAAACCCGAGTCGGATGCTCGACGGGTGGCCTACCCAGTCACTGAAAGTAACACCGAAACACTGTGGTGAAGTAGGAAAGGCATGCGATTATCGAAGGCGTGGTGCTTACCAAGCCATCCCGTATAGATAGCTTGCGAGACAACCGACGTATGAAAAACGACTTAACCCTCCATGCTACCTTGTGGGGCGTTAGTGCCGATACCTTTACCTTTAACCGTTGTGTATTTATTCTATCCGCTAATGACTACAGAGATTAATGCCTTTTTACTTGATTTGTTAATAATTCAGTAATAATTAATCTACTTAAACCATTCAATAAACTGCTTTTTAAGGACCAACTGTACAGCTGTTTATTTCTTCATGTTAGTGTAACCTTTACTTTACAATTTAAATAAAACTATCAAAGGCTTGGTATTGCGGTAAAACGATCAGGTCAAATATCAAAAGATGTCAAGTAAATGAATTTGCTTTGAAGCCAGGAGTGTCGAGAGACGCGGCTTACCTCTAAAAACCAGAAACCTAATGAACGGCAGGTGCTGTTTTAGTTTATTTCTTTACATTAACTTTATTTAGTTATAAATGAATTTAAATTATACACTGAAGATTGTTTTTTAAATCCAATTTAACTTTTTCTGTAGTTTCAGGCATGAAAATTTAATGAAAAATTTTCTAACGAATTTATATACACCATTCAGTCCTTGTTTAGGTCATGGTTGGCCATAATTTATATTTATTTACTCATCGGCAAGGAATGAGCAGTTTATAACCGAGGCAGTTCTAGGCCTTCTTCTGATGCCAACCAATACTTAGTTAATAATATAAAGACTTCACATTATTTTCGTTTGTAGGTTGGCAGACAATCCAGATTGTTATGGTGTTAGTAGTCCGTCTGTTGTCATAGTGTTTGAGTAGCCACTTGGCGAAAATTCTTTACTTTGTGGCCTCTGTCTGCGTCGTTTCTTCTATGCGAAGGGTCATGGTCATCTTCAGTTAATTAATTAGTAGTTTGCGTCGATATTGCCATCAGTTGTTTCCATGCCTAACGATCTTGATCTATGTGGTTAGTTTGTTGTATTGGCTTCCCTATCATGTTATTAATTTGGTCAATTCATCTTTTGGGGATCTTCCACGTGGTCTGCTTCCTGCTATGTGTGCCTCTGCACTACTAGTTTTTGTAAGCTTCTACTGTTTCTTCTTGTAATGTGTCCGTAGAATTTAAGTATTTGTTTATATATCATCGCAGACACGCGTTGACTAATATTGAGTTAGGCCAGGAATATTGATATTAACTCAAAAAAAGAAATCAACATAACACCAATTAATAACTCATCAAAATCCCATTTACACAAGGAAATCCACCAGACTGCAATGACCTATTTGATGCCAAATGTAGATCTTTTGTATTTTTCATAATGGACATTAATTTAGAGTAAAGAGTTTGCGTTCAGTTGACAACGTGTATTGTGTATTAAACCTGGTTTACACCAGAAAAGTTATCTCCTAAACATGGCCCACTGTGGGCTAAAAGATCGTGAACGCATTATACTTAAAAAATCGTAAAGAGGATTTAATTATGTCAAATTTTATTTTGTTACAATATTGTTGGATAATATTATAAACATTGGTTTTGAAAAAGACGTTTCACACACACCCATTGCACTATGGCCCATGTAGGGTCTTGCCATACATGCCCTAGCCACCTTATCCGCTGTTTTTTAATGTAGCCTATGACATCTTGCCCATGATTGGTTTAAGTTCATCATTCAGTCTAGGTCTCCATTCATTTGCTTCCCTGCAAAGACAGCGCCATAGATTTGTCGCATAAATTTCCTCTCAATAAGTAGTTCTTCTTAGTTTTGGGTTAAAGTCCAAGTCTCACGGCCGTAAGTTAGAACCGGACTTATTATGGTGTTGTAGAGCCACACTCTTCATGTCCGTAATACAGCTTTGGCAAACATTGTATAAGCATTTGCTTGCTCTGTTGTTCCTTACTTTTAGTTCAGTTGAGATGTCATTGTTGCTTGCCGCTATTGATCCTAAATACTTAAACTCGTGAACCTCGCTATAAGCTCGATCAACGATCTTGATTGTTTGAGCTGGCCTATCTCTGCCTCTTTGCTATTTTATGAATTTGATTTTGTTATCAATAATTTCGAGTCCGTATTGCTGAGCTTCTAGGTCTAAACTTATTAGCACATCGTTCAACTCATTTTGCGTTCTCCCTAAGATAGCGACGTCATCGACGACGGTAAACAGCGCCAGTCGTTCTTAGGTTGGCGTTTCGCAAGACACTTTCCATTATTAAATTGAAGATGATAAAACATCTCCCTGTTTGACTCATCTCATAACTTTAAAGATGCTATATTCTTCTCCGTCTACCCTGCATGTGCATTCCATTCCTATTATTGTAGCTATTATTACTCAGATGATCTTCTTTGGTACTCTTAGGTTTAGTAATGCTTCCCATATGCGTTGCTGTTTTACTATAATAGGCTTGTTTAAAGTCTACGTACAAATGAAATAGATGTATGTATTCATATTTGTAGCACTTTTCAAGAACCACCCTGAGCGTAAAGATTTAGTTTCCGGTTGAGTGGCTTGCTCTGAACCCAGCCTGTTATTCGCCTACCACTGCTTCACATAGTGGTGTTTGAGCATTGATAATAGTTGTTAGTAATTTATAGGCTCCACTGAGAAGACAGATCCTCCGCTAAGTGCTGCAATTCAGTTTTTCTGTGTGTAAGCTACTTACTGATGTTCTCCGCCATATTTTAAAAGTTCTACAGGGATTTCATCATTACCAGGAGATTTGTCCTTTTTTAGTCTGTGGATTGCTCTTTGGACCTCTTCGAGGGTTGGAGTTTCGACATTCTACAGCCTCCTTGTGTATCGTCAGGGGAATCCTTGAGATATGAGTCATTTTAATTGTCTTGTTTCTTATCCTCGCCATTTAGGAGTTCATTAAACTATCCCGCTGTTGTTTATCACAAATTAAACTTCCATCTGTGCTTCTACACATGTTACTGCGTGGCTGGAATCCTTTGTTAATGATATCCACAGTTTTGCACATATTCCTAGTTTGGTTCTTCCGCTAATATTCTTCTAGCTCTTCTGTCCTTCTATTCTTTTCTTTTTCGTAATATTTTACTAGTTTAATCTCTCTCTTCCTTATATTTTTCTGACCTTTGCCTTTTGTGTATCTGTAACATTTGTATCCACGCTTTTTTCCTCCTTTCCACAGCTTCTTAACACTCAGAGTCGAACCAATATTTTTGTATTTGTTTAGGCTGGCTACCTATTGTTTCTTCTACTGCTTCTAAGATATTCTTTTTGATTATATTCCACTGTGAGTTCACATTATTTATGTTGTTAATTTGCAATTTCCTATTAAGGGTCTTCATGTACAGATGTGCACTGATCGATTTTCTTCAGATGATAGCTTTTGCTGGTTCCGTTTTCTCTATCTGTCCCCTTTTTGGATCCTTACGTCAAGCAAGCTGGTGGCACTTTGAGTCTATTAGTATGTGGTCTATTTGGTTCTAGGTATTATCATTGGGCGACTTCCACGTGGCTTTGTGGATGATTTTGTGAGGAAAAAAAGGGCCGTCCTATTCTCATGTTGGTCTGTAATGCAAAATCAACCAGTGGCAATCCGTTATTGTTGCGTGTCTCGTACGTATTTACTTTCGAAGTTTAACTTAAGCACCTTGAAGGGTGCCATTTGTTAGGTACTAATAAAATTTAGAAATTTTGGAACGTGGTTTGAATAAATTTCTGGAAGCTTTATGCAACTCCCTTCATCTTACCAATACTGCCACATACTACCAGTAAAGGTTTAACGTAATTTTTGTGATAATCGTTTGACATAAAGGTCGGACTTTCAATTTAAATTTATCAGAAAGTTGAGAAATCGGCCCAAATTTATTTATTAATATCATAAGCAATAGTTTGGCATAAACATTGTTTGGCTTTCTTACTGTCGTGGCAACCAATCAACAAATTGCAAAAACGACCAACTTTTTCAGATATGATGAAATGTACCTAATATGAAACTTCGACAGTGGGGAAGATTGTTTACAAAATAAAATAATGAAATTTTGAAAACTAATGCCTTTTGAAATTTCGTGGACATTTTCACCGTTTTACTTATAAACAGCAGAAATATTAATAAGAAATTAATGATCGTGCCGTATGAAAAAGAATAGAATTATGTGCGTATGCTAAATTGGAAGCCAAAACCGGAATAATTAGCGATTAGCAAAATAAAAACGTAAAAATTCAATTTACAATTAAAACCAGTCATGAAGGGTGCGAATTTTCGAATCAAATATTCACAACAGAACCGAACCAAAAAATACGTTTAATGGATCGAAAAAAAGCGTTAATGGATTATTTTGAGCTACTCTGGCACGCTTTACGCGGAACATATAGGAACAGGGATGATGATAATATATAGCGTTAGTAAGCAGGTTTATGTAGGTCAAATCGCAGAAGTTGGTAGAGAGACGGTGAATGAGAGAAAAGTTATGTTCTAATAACGGGATGTGTATGACTAGGTGTATAAATGTAGAAGAAACACGGAAGGTGCGGAACGATACCAAAGCATGTAGAAAATTAGTGCGCGTTTTCACCAAGAAGGAATTTAAGGGCGTCGTGTTATAACGTTAGTAGGGTAGTGCTCTACATAAATTAAATATTAGGGAAGGCGTACTAACGTACAAAAATATACAACAAGAAGAGTTAAATTTTAAATTTATTCACTTTGCGCATCTGCTCGTGCGAGCATTACAATTTTTAGTACGTAACAAACCCACTTTACATTTTAGAGGTTGAAAGAAAATTTTACATGACTCAAAAAATGACGATTCTTTTAATTTGCAAAACACCGGCAACGTTCAAGAAGTAAATCATATTTTATGACATTTTAAGCTTTTTTCAACGTTTTCACACCCTCAGTTGTGTTTAAATATTAATAGCCAGATTCCTAACTTTGCCTTTCAACTCACACTTCTGAGATTGCTCTCGGTTTCCTTAGCATACATAGTTCTGTTCTATATTTGTCCTTGTTTTGAAATTTACATTAAAGCTGAGCTTTTATTGTGCCATTCCTCGCTTAGGTAGTCTATCCTTCTTTTGGAATTAATCAATCTTGCTCAAAAGGGAGTTTTGCCTTTGTTGCAAAAGGCCAGCTTAAATAATCTGAATTTTAATTTAAGTGTTTAATACGGTAATCATGTTAGAGGCTTGTTATTACTTGTTAGTTTAAAGCTTATTTTACACTTTCTATCCTTCACTTGCAGTTTTATAAAAAAATAAACTAAGCTTTTATTTACCTCTAGAAAGTTCAGATTTTTCAGATATCTTTCTTTCCAACTTATATTAATAAAACTGTTATTACAATAAGTACCTTAAATTAAAATTTATTGAGTGATGCTGAAACCAAACCTTAATAATCTATTGCACGACAAACGAAAAATATGAAGAGGTTTTGATTTTACCTGCAAAATTAGTGGGAAAAGATTTATTCTTTTCCTTTCGTAACTGGGTCACATTAATCATGAGAATCAGAATTAGGCCAAACCCATGCATTTATTATTAAAAAGGGTCATAACCCTTCTTATCGATTTATGGTAAACATTTTTAGTTCCTCTTATTTTGATCAATTTTTTAGAAAAATCTCCTGTCTCGGTTGGCCGAGAAGATTTTTATTGACTTACTTTCTTCTTTAATTTGGCTTAGTTTTGTCTGTGTTTCTTTGCTGGTTGTCAAGCTCCTTGTGTATTGCCTTGTAATAATAATCGGTGGCTTTCATTATAGTTTTTAGACATTATTTCGTCTTTTAAGTATATCTAAAAAGTCGTAGTGGAACCTTTTTTGTGTCGTTTTTATGACTTTTCGTTATTGTGCTTGTTTTTATCCTGAGTAGATTATTTATTTCTCGTTTCCAGAATTTTTCTATTTAAATTTCTAGAATTTTGTTGAATATATCTGCGTTTTCCATGGTTTTCAATTTTTTGTCGTTCTGATGTTTCTCGGATATTCCGCTTTTGGTTACTTCCGACTTTTGCAATTCCTGTTTTGAGTTTTTAATCATGGGGCCCCTTCCTGTTTACCAGATTTTCAACTCTTAACTTTTTTCTCGAGCTTCTTAACATTTCCGTTCTTTTAAAACTTTGATAACCTTTTTTGACCTTTTTTGACGCCCTTATTAATTTTTTTCGTTCTTATTAATTCGACAACTTACAGTTTTTATATTTTTAGGTCAGTTCCTAAAATCGTTTACGATTGTAGTTTTTTTTTTTAGAGTTTTATTAATACTGACTTTCCAATTGCCTTTTTATCGCTTAAAAGCTTTTAGTTGTTTAAGGTTTTCGCTGCGGTTCTCAACGTTTATTGCGAACGTAGTCAAGTTAAATATTTCATACTGGCGAGTTCATCTGTAGCTTTTGTTAGTATATTCAAAGCTTAATCAAAATGCGATTTTGTTAAAGGAAATTGAATTATCTCAGGTTAATTTATGAAAAGGAACCGTACAAACCGTAAATTAGGAACATAAGAAAGTTCCGAAGTTATATTTACAGCAAATTTCGTATTAATTTCATTTCAGATTCAAACTTTATCCTTTTGAATTTAAGTTTTATATATAAGGCATTTTTCTAAATTTACTGAACGAACTTTCACTATTAACCTACTGGATTTATTAGGTTGTGAAACTGTAAAACTCGATTAAAGTTTTATAAGTTGTAAGGTTCATGAATGTTATAACTTAATTTTTCTTTAGCCAAAATTTTAAAGAGCTTTTGATGTTGAATTTAAAAATTTCTGTTGCTCAAATTTAGTAATAAATATAATCTTCAGTGTGAAATCCAGAAATTCAAACTAAAAGAAGTAAAAGTAGGGTAATTTAGGGTGGCTTTAGGGATATCTGAGAATGTTAAAATCATCCCCTAAAATAAATATTGGTTGACTTTTTCTCAGATATGAAAATGTTTAATGTAACCCAGAAATCTGGATATCTAGAACGTTAATTTGAGTTGCAAAAACAAAGCTTTTAAAATCAGAAAGGAAGGAAGGGTTTGAAACAACTCCAATTTTAAAGGGTTTCAGTTTCAGAAACTCAGTTCCCCAGCTAATCTGGAAACAATGGCAAAGAACTACCAACCAATAAAATTGTAGATACCTGAAAGAAGATAATCTGAAAGACATTTGACAAGTTTAAATATTCATTCGTTCGACGTTGAGGGTGACTAGATAATGAGGATTGAGGCATGCGTATAGAGGGCACCGCTCCAAGAGTTAAACGGCGCTCAGTTCTTCCGCGTCCTTCGGTTGTAGCAGGCGCTATATTTGAAAATTCTCTGTTCGTATACGAACGAACGTAGATCGCAACTTGAGTGATTCATAAAAGTACGGGAGATTTTTACTTAAATTTTTTTAAATCATTTTATGGCATTAGCTTAGCCCTATTTAAGTGCCCAATTTTTTTTTTTTTTTTTTTTTTTAATTTGTAAAAATTTAAAGAGTCAAGGCAGTGTAGGCATTATTTTTTTAATATCTGGATTTTAATTTTTAATTGTCAAAATTTAATTATAAAAGTGTAGGTTCCTTATTAAATTGTAAATTGTGCAAATCCAGGAAATTAAAAGAGCGTTACAATTAATCAAAGGCGTTCGAAAAATTGAGATTCTAAAGGAAAACACGCACAAGCTTATTCAAACTAAATTAAAAGCTCGCCTATTGAAAGTAGTTCAAATAGCGCGATATGAAGGCTTTTCCATTTTCGCCCTAAAGAAACTAATCCTTCCCACATGATACGTTTCGATTCAAACTTTTCAATAATTTTGTTGTAGTTTATAGCTTCGTAAGTTGTTGCCAGATTAATTAGAATTCTGTGATATTTTTTAGGTTTTCTGAGGGGCCATAAAGAATTCTAATTAAAATATACACGACAAAAAAAAATATAAAAGTGTCCCGTAATAAAAAAATGCCCGATTCCGGAGAGACTAATTAGCATCTAAGGCACCTTTGAACTCGGAAAATTGTGCCCCATGGACGACACAGAACGAGTGTGCGACCAATTAAAATTTCACGAGTGACTCCTTCTCTTGCTTGAGTTTTTAGTGAACAAATGAATAAGTAAATAATAGTGCGTGTCGAAGGGACGATTCGTAGCTTCAAGAAAAATGCTTCAAGCTATTCTTTGCCTTCTACTGACCGCTCTCATAAAAGGTAAGCAAGGAAAAAGCTTAATCTCCGGCAGTTTATTTGTATTTTGAGAGTGATTCGAAGGAGATTGCAGAGCCGTTTGACCTTTTGACTTTTGTCTAAGCCCCTTGTAAGTAATCCCCTTAAAATCCCTCAGGGGGTGGCTTACTGCATTGATAGATGTAACCTATTTACAAATCGCAAGTCCGAGCGCACGCTGTACGGTGGTAATTTTACGAGTTCCCAATTCGAAAATCGAGTGGAGGAGTAATTTGAAATTTAGATTGAAGTTATAATCATAGAATTTAAATAATGTGCCTGGGTTCGGTATTATAATTAACCCGACGTAGAACAACAAGCGTGTAAACAGAATGGGGGTTACGGAGGAGTATGTGTTCAAAATATTTGCGTAGTAATGCGTACCTGTTTCCTATGCCTTACCAAAAATTATATAAGCCGCAAGTAATTATACTTCTTAATCTAATACCAATT
This sequence comes from Melanotus villosus, assembly GCA_963082815.1. Lineage (NCBI taxonomy): Eukaryota > Metazoa > Arthropoda > Insecta > Coleoptera > Elateridae > Melanotus > Melanotus villosus. The sequence continues at coordinate 59,559,119 of OY720425.1, forward strand.
CTAAACATTAAGTCCCCCACTATTTTGTACATGGAAAGTAAATTTAGATTTAAATCTAAATTGAAGGGAATTTAGACATTTAAACTTTCAGTAAAGTATTTCGTTTGAGGTTCATCATTTCTACATTAAAAGCATTTCAGGGAGTTGTTTAGAGGTTAAAGAATGTGCGCAGTTCTGATTTAAACGAACTCTAATTTAAAATGGTATTATAAAACTTTTTAAACGGAAATTTCCTTGTTAAAAAGTTAATGGGTGAAACTTAATTCAAAAAGTAAGTCCCATCTCGAATCTACATATATAATTTTTATAGAAATTTTAATATAATCCGCGTGCTGGTTGTAATAATTTAATTTTATTACCGGCTTTCATAGATAATGTACTCGGTTACACTAAATGTACGTAATAGAAATTAATGTCCTAAATGCGAATACCTTTCCATACCTTTATCAAGTACTCTACTAACTTTTACCTGAGGTCATCACATATTAATTTTTCTCCTTATGAAAAGGAATATGAATCATTAAAAGTACACCAAGTACATTTAGAAGTTGATTTGTTGATATTCTGCTACTCCTTAAAGAAACAATTTGAAATGGGATTTTGGTAACAGCAGGAACAAACATAATTTACAATAATTATTATGCCACCCTAAAAGGAAGGAAATATCAGTAATTAACCGCAAAAGGGAAATAAAAGCTTCAAAAAAGACAAAACACAGACGAGATTGTGAAAATATATAAACTATGTCCTAATGGAAACTTCAAGCTGTTCAGGATTTCAGAATCCACTATTCATAGCTTAGAATAGGTGATACCGATATTTGTTTGAACTTCTTCTTTTTTTTTAAAAGAAGGAAACATTAAAAAAATATTTAAAAACTTCAAAGAAGCGAGCTATAAGTTGTATAAGACCGATTTAATATTAAAATAAAGGAAAAATCAAAGCCGACGTTTAAGAAAAATCAAAGATCGAATTACTTATTCTTTTTAATACCGGGTGACTATTTCATCTGTGCCCATCTATAGGTTTAAAAATAGGCAACATATCTTAATTACAAAGATTCTCATTTATCTTTCCAAGTAAAATATGTTGCCTGTTTAAGAAGACGGCAAAGCATGAATTTTCAGAACATTTTATGAAGAAATATTACGAATTTAAAGAAATTAATCTTGTTGTTAACTGTCGATGTTGTTTATGTTCTGGTATTAGAGTTATCATGCAAAAACGGAACCGGGCAAGGATTATCAAAAATATAACCAATGAAACCAAGGACATTCAACTCTGCCTAATTATTGTAATAAATATGATTTTATTTAATTTTTTTTATCCTGTTCCCTCTTCTACCTTACAGTGCAGAGGGGTGGAGGAGCTCTACAGAATTTTTCCCATGCTTTCCTGTCCTTGACGCATTTCAGAGCTACCTCTTTTCTCTAGCACGTTTAACATGGCCTAATTCCATTTAGTTTTATTTATTTATTAAATATATAAACAAAATACTTGAAAATGTTCCGAGCAACCTTTGGCGAATTTTATATAAACTTTAGTTTTTTTTACTTTTTCATTTTTAGGAGTACGGCAGCGCACGTAGTACTGCAATACAGAAAGTTAAGTAAAGACCTGCTTGGCCCAAACCTGAATGGGTGACCACTCTGCGGCTCGGTGTGTTTGCCCCCCTCGAAAGGTATAAGAGGGTAAAAGGAAAAGAAAGAATGCTAACTTCATCATTCTTATTTCAGTATAAACGCTAAAATTAGTAATAAATTAACATTGAAGAATTCTTCTTTAACTGTAGCCTCAATTTATGTAACTGTAGTGGAAATATTAAATATAAATATACAATATAAATTGTTATAAAGTTGCTTTTTTGGAGACATGTTCCCCGATGTATCCTTAAATAACCTCCTAGGTTCTTACGTAATTTCTACGTATAAAACATTCCTTGAATTCATTATTTTTTGTTGATTATTTTCGGTAAACAAGTTCTTTGTAATTCTTCTGTGTATTAATTAAGTTAAAAATATATCTTATCTAGGAGTTGTACAAATTAATTCCTACTTTATCAACATGCTAATTTAAAGAACGATTCTTGAATTCATACTAATTTGTTTAATTTTTTTGACTAAATTCATAAAGCAGGATAGTTCTTGGAAATTAGTATTTTTGCATTCACTTTATGTTAATTAAACTTTTATTACCCTGTATCTTTGTGAATACATAATAAAATTATCACAAACTGTCACAATTTCATAATTAAGTATATACAACTAAAATTGGAAGTATCAATATAAATTGTACGTAAAAACCTAACATAGCCATAAATCAAATAGTAAAGGAAGGGGTTTATGCAATTAGCTGTATAATCTGAAGCGATGGCTCCTTAAAATTCCAAATGGAAGATGTTAATACGATTTAGTCCTGTTTGGTAGTTTACAAACTATTTTATGCCAAAGATTGCAAAAATATGCTAAACATCAGTTTTATACTTCGACGTGTCAAAGATTATTAATACATTGGGTATGCTTCGGGCAATGTGCTACTTAAATTAAAAAAATTCTTTTCTAATTCACTAAAAGTACACCAAGAATATATTTTCAAGTTGATTTGTTGATATTAATAAAATCGGCGTTTTTTTAATACTAGGATACAAATACAATTTGCAAAAATTATGTCACACGAAAAGGAAAGCAATTTAACGGAAACACTAGTAATTAACGTAATCTAATGTAAGAAGAAAGAGAAGGTGCAAAAGAGTTGAGAAATTCAGAGAGTTTTTGAAGATGTATAAACAGCCAAATATGTCTTAGTGGAAACTTCAAGCCTTTCAGAATTTCAGATTTTAATATTCGTAGCGTCATAGGTGATATTTGTTATTTCATATTAAAAAATGTTTAAGAACTTCAAAGAAACAAACTATAAGCAGTATGAAAACGATTTAATATTAAAATAAAGAAAAAATCAAAGTCTCTTAAAAAGAAAAATCAAAGTTCAAATATCAAATTACTAATGTATACTATACCGAGTGTCCAATTTATCTAACCTATCAAGGTTCAAAAATAGGCAACATACCATACAAAAAAATGGTTCTCATATGTAAAACCTTCGTGATCTCTAAAGGTAAAACGTGTTGCCTATTTAACAATTTTCAGGTAGCAACAGGTAAGTCAAAATATTTCAAAGTATTTTTTTTAAATTTCCTTTACATAGGCGTCATTGTCTATACTGAGACAAAAAAAATTACAGAAATTAACACTGCTGTATCAGCCACCGTTGAAAACATGAGAGTTATAATACAAAGAAGAAATAATATCAAAAATATAAACAACTGAATCAAGCAGCTTAACCTTTATTCACCAAGATTTTTTAAAATAGTTCATGCATAAAGTATTAAAATATATAATATAAATAAAATGTTTTTAATAATCTACAACGTATTTTATAAAAACGCCCACGGCGATTTTACTTTTTAATTTTATATTTAATATGAAAAAGCTCGGTCTCAAATTAACTTTAGTATTATTCCTTGTTATTTCAGTATTCTCATAAAATTAATTTTAAAAACCAAAATAATGAATTAACTTTATTTGAATAATTAATTTTTAAGTTATACTTATTTTTATGTTTTGGGACTATCGTGGAAAGATTAAATACTACAACTACAAACTAAAGCAGAAGTTTATTGATACAAAATTGCCTCCGTAAGAGGAGGGATGCAAAGCTACCCTTAACAGGATATCAATTATGATTCAACGTATTTCACGTATTGTCTAATGACGTACGGATTTATTCGATATGGCGGTTCAATCGATAGGTATATGACTGAAAATGTATGGATATTTTCGTTACCTTTTGAAAGTCGGCCAAGCCTATTCATTAATAACAAATGCTACATACTTTTTCATCGATTTACACAAATATTTTTGTTGTTATAGAAAAGGCTAAATAAATATGAAACCTGTGTGGAGTACTTTGTAAAATATTCGAAAACTCTTTACGACTGGCAATAGCCATTGTTAATCACAAAAACGTAGTTAGAAAAAGACGAATGCTGCTTTGTTCGAAGGTAACCGACGATTTTCAATGTAATTCCGACTTATAAAGTTGGAACTAATTATATTATTTTTGTAGATTTTTTTCGGTCATCGTAAACAAATTCCGCTGACTTAATCTGTCGATTAATTAAATTTGATTTCTCAAAATATGTCTTACTAAACTGAGTTGTCCAATTAATCTCATTATTTTCTTTGTTTATAAAACATTTAAATTACGATCCTTGCAGTCGTTAATAATAATCTTTCCAGAATTATGATACAATAATTGCTTTAAATTTTTGATTACTCGGTGTGGCCTCAAACTACTTGAATATCCCAATAGTATCACTGCAATTTCTCACTTCATGCTATTGAAATTTTTATTACATTGTGTCAATGTTATTCAAATTAATAAAATGTGGTATTATTATAATAGTCAAACTTGTCGCAAATCAATAATTATGTGCAACTGATAAGAGGAGGATTAGTATAAATTCTACGCCAAAATCTAACATAATCATAAATCAAACAGCACAGCAGCAATTTTTATTTAAAATTTAACACGTTGAGTGTAAAATTTGCAGGGCTATAAATTTAAAATTTGTAATACATCATTATCCAATGTAATAAATTGTACGTGAAATTATTTATGACCGATAATTTTGTCATTTTATAAAGCGCTTCTGTAAAATTTAAAACGCAATCTTAAGCTGCACTTATTTATGATGGCAATGCTATTTAATATTAAGTTAAGCACACGTAGATAGAGTAACGATTTTGATTCAGCAAAAAAATTTTGGAATAAATAAACTACGTATGTAATGATGACGTTAATATTTTCACGAACCTCGCAAAAACTGTGTTTAACAGTTTTGTTTTTTTAATTGAAAAATGTTGAACCCTCAACCCTAGTATTAATTATTCTGATTGTAGCATGTACAAATGAAAAATGCGATTTCGACAAAACGATAACTCACTAATGCATATTAGTTATATTTCGAAATTGAACTGCTGCTTTTATTGGGCGAATTTTTTTTATAATGCCGTTGGGGATTATTGTGATAGTAAGCGAATATACAAATTAAATAATGCGCAAAAAATAACACCGCTGGAGTGCAAATTTATATTAAAATAAATAGGTATTAACTAAAATAACTAAATAACCCTTATTATTTTATTGTAACTACAGTATACGTTGGGTTCAGTTGAATCGTTCGCAAAGACTACTCATTATGAAGTAAATGTAAAATATTTAGGAACTATTAAAGTAAGCTATGACTGTAGTAAAATTAATTTAATAATAAATAATAAACCAACATTTGAAACTAGGCCTAAGTTAGGGGTGGCTCTAAAATGGAAGGAAATACCAGCACGGCCTGATTTGTTTGATATATAAAATTTATTAAACCTTACAAGTGTTTTTAGTTTCGAGATTTCTATTCTCAAAAAGGTTATTAAACTTGACTAATTGTACACTTGCCCAATTTAATAATAAAGTAGGTGTTTTCAAGGCCACATTAAGAAAATAAAAGCCCTGAAACTCAGTGACATTTGCTATGCATTTGTATTTGCTTGTAGTAACAATTTAGCGTTAGAAGATATAATAAAATATTAATGGCAGCATTTTAACAAAACGAATTTCCTTAATTTAAATAGCAGAACGTCGGAAACATATACATATGTATTAAGATACTTTTCATTGAGTCGTTAGCACGCGAAATTGATAATATTTACCATATTTTCGCAAAAATAAAGAAAGTAAAAACAATTTTAGCTTAAAATTACTTGAAAACTACCAAACCGCCATTTTAGAGGGTAGAACCACGTCAGAATTGCGCGAGAGTGGCATAGTTAATTGTACATACACAGGAAATTGACAGTCAACTAGATCTATGGCTTTTTAAATCACCCTGTATTAAGTAGCAATAGCAAAATAGAACTAGAATTTAGACAATTCTATAATAAATTAAATAAAACAGGGGGAAAAGGGCTGTGACTAAAAACAAATATTCAAATAAGGGGGGCGTACCATATTTGATTACGATTTATATTTTTTCACACAAATAGATCAGTTTCAACTCGGTAGCTAGATTCACCTTTTCGATATAGTTCCGGTGGACAGCCCCTTCAAGTCCTCCGGGGAGGTATCGCAACCACGCCTGGAGAGCTGAATTCAGTTTTTCAGAGCTCCAAACGGATTATAGTCAAAATGGACCAAGTCGGGCAAGTATTATGAATGTAAAATCCATCTTGGCATCTCCCTGTAAGCTCAGTAAAGTCTCAAAGCTCCATGAAGTTTCAAAGCTCAGTAAAATCTCAAGTCGGTAAAAGCTCCAAGCTTGGTACCTACTTGAAGCTGAATGAAGTCAAGCTGATTGGAGCTCAGCAATGGCTTGTAATCTGGTAGAGGCTCGAAAGCTGATTGCTCAGAGTTCGATAAAAGTTTAAAGCATAATAATAATTCAACAGTTTGGGAAAGATTCGGAATTTTCTCCGAGGCAAGGCGAGCCGAGCTTGGAAAAAAGTGAAAATTCGCACCTCTGGTGGTAAGGCTTACGCCGCGAAACATAAACACACTATAACAGCAACGACAATAAAAATAAAATACAGAACGAGTGTTACTAAAATAATGCAATTCATACTTAGATCAGATGTGAAACTGATATCGAAGTAATACAGGATAAAAAGCAGGAGAAAAGGAAAATAAAAACCCTCATAGAATAATGCATTTTTTTACAATTAAACAGAATGAAACAAACAACAACAAACTATAAACATTTTCTTCTACTTTGAGATCAAATAAACACAACCCAAAGTTGACAATTTAAAGATATATCTTTTGTGTTTACTTTATAACTATACTACAATACCTTAGGTAGAGATAACTTTAAACATAAGATCCAATGTAGAGGAAGAAAATAACCCAACAAATTTTAAGTCTAGACAAATGAGTTGCTATTATACATACTTTCGGATCTCTCGCGAGATATCCTTCATCTTCTGTGATTTTTTCTTTTTAGAATTCACTAAGCGTCGACTGCTGATCAAGGGTAAGAAAGTACAAATCATAGTAGAGCATACCTCTACGACTGGTGCAAGGAAAGAAGAACATGAAATGTCAATGTTAAAGAAAAACATACAGGACTTGCAGAACTGATTGTAACCATCTTTTAATACGAGTATAAACAATGCTGAAACAAAACAAGCAGAGGAAATTGCGAATAACCGGTTAATAACTATAAGATGGGTTACTGGAATAACAGTTAACAATTCGTTTATAATAGTTAAGCTTTGAAAATGGTTTAACTGACCGTAACTATCAGGATTAAAATAAAATATTCTGCAACAGCCAAACTATTTAATTAATTATCTTCTCTCTATATGATTCTGGTGTGGCGTACAGGCATAGGGGACCTAAAGTTTTACGTGGGCTCCCTGCACTTCTACTCCAGCGAAGACTTACTAAGCAGAAATAGCTCAGTGGTTTGCCATTCCCTTTCGCGGGAAGCAGTTGGATGTTTTCGGTGTATGTATGGCCTTGGGAATCGAACCTAGGCCATCTTAGTCGTCAGACGCATGCTCAACCAACTGAGCCACGACTGCGCCGATTATAATTAATTATATAAAAACAATTCCATTAATAAATTAACACGAAATTTTGAAAAACAAATTTTGCAAAAACATTATTCTATTTCGTATTTTTTCATACTTAAATATTCGTATTATTGGTTTACCGTTTGGAGCAGCAATAAATAAACTCATTTATTAAATATCACCTAAAATGCTTTTAGATTGCTTCAAATTGTAAAACACAGTATATAAGTTGCCATTTTTAAAATATAAAAAAGCTTTATGAAAAATAGTTAAGGTAAGTTTTCCCTCGAGAAAAGAATTGGAAATGAAAGCTTTTAAAAAGCACATAAAACAGCTTGGTACAATAATTCTATAAAAGAGAAAAAACGCTTCGAGGAAAAGCAGAAAGAAACTTCCCAAGAAAGATTACAGAGATTATTTCGTTGCGAAGGGCCTTGTAAAAACATCAATCAAATCAATATATTTAGTGTACAAAAAATGTATCAATGCGATAGCCTTATTTTGATCTAATTTTCTCAACATTTAAAAAATAATTTAGAAGTCGATTAAATTACCTATAGGTGAAAGCTAGACTGGCTTCGTTACATAGTAACAATTTTAATTTGCGTGTCCAGCTTTGGCTCAAAAAATCGTTCTCTGTCATTGCTTGTTGTCCCTGAGCACTTCATCTTCAAATTTGTACAAAAATGTGAATTTAATATTGCGATCATTTCTTCTTAAAAAAATTGAATATGACATTTGAAAAATGAAGTATAAAAACTGTTTGTTTTGGACCAAAAGAAATGAATTATACACCAGACGATTATCAAATGTTTCCTTATACATATAGAAATTTAAACTATCCAAATAAACAGTTTAATAACCAAAATGTAAGTTTTAAGGATGCTAAACTGAGATTTTTTCTTTATTTAGAATCAAAAATAGGTAGGAATTCCATGAAAACAAAAGTATAAGATCGTCAGATTTTCAAAGTATGAAAATCCACAATTTAAAATTCAAAAAGTGGTGAAAATTCAGGCCTCTTTCGTTTGATTGCATTGCATCTCCCAAAGGTCTGGGAAAAATATAAAATCCTAAATTGTCAACAGTAATATAACAAGTGATGCCGTTTTTCCGATAAATTTGGATCGGATAGTTTATGAGTGCTAGTTAATTTGACAATTTTCTAAAATTAACTAGCACGAATTAATTATCCGATCCAAATTTATCATAGGAAAATCGGATCACGCGTTGTATTCGTTAAGACTATACCACGAACAGTTAATTACTATTTATGAATTGTTTTCACTTATTTAAAATACCTAAGTGAAAAACCCACGCGTGGTTTTTTCACTTATTAAAACGCACGTGTGATTTTTTCACTTGAAAATCGTTTTTATTGGCTGTTGCTACGGAAATCGATCAATCTGATTGGTTAAGCAAAATGTGAGTGGTATAGTCAAAATATAATCTTTTGGTTTTTTGAAGTAACTCGGAAATGAAAAGTATTAAAATAAATGATTCAAAACCTGAAATATACAACTCAAAGTGCTCTATTTAAAGCTGCTACTAAAGGAATAGCTGAAGCTTTGAATAGGTAATTTATTTGAGTCATTTTAAAAGAATTAAAAAATTTCTGAAAGTTGTAATCGAACATGTATTTCGTAATACAATTTTACGAAACATCGTGAAAATTTTCTTGTTAAGATTATCGTATACAGTTAACGGTACTAAATTACGAACTTGCCCAAATGTTCACGTCTTTGTTTGGCTTCCTTTCTGATAATCTTAAGGAGACCCTTACTCGTCCGCGCTTTCACGCCTTAATTAGAAACACCTGTTTGTATTATGAGTTTTAATAAATCTGACCCTTTATTTTGGTAGTTTCCATTGGTAATTAAAACGGCAAAGATGTTTTAGTCATGAAAACATAAAATTAGGGTCTCTTCGAGGGCTTTATTGTAATTTAATGAGATTTTGATGTTAAACTATTTAAATTCTGTTTCATTTAAATCTTCTGAAACGTTCCGTAGGCAAGCTGATTGAATGAAATTTAGAATTAATGTTTTTGGTTAATTTGAATGTTTAAATCTCTTACTTAAAGCAAGTAATTTTAAAAATGAATCCACAAAAAGTGCTCTAGGTATATTAAATTAAAATCAAAGTTAGGCGGCGTATGTGGTAAGAATGCTTAAAACTCCTAATAAGGCCACCTTTGCTAGGATTTTTAACATTAGGCGTATCCACCAACCCCTCAAAACAGATACCAAACGTATCACATAAATAGCAATCAAACCGCATTTGTGGTTTCGATTACAGTTAGTTTAACTACAAATACTTCGTGTCTGTCACAGCTGAAACAATAACCTGAAGGTTTTATTGCCGTGTAACGTGTAGCTCTTTAAACTTCCTATCTTCGTACGGCAGTACAACTATCAAACGATTTATTTAAACTTTATTAACTGTAACATCCATTGGGCAACATTCGTGTTACACTTTAACTTTCGTATCGTATAGTTTCAATTAAAATACGGTGGAAGCACATACGAAAAGGAATAAGACAATAATGCTTTGAAAAATATTAATGCGTTTAAAACATGTTTTGTGTGTTTATTATTCATGTAGATTTTTTCTTTTACTGGCAACATCCAACGTTATAAAAACATTTTCAGTAGCTTTCCGCTACATTTATAAGCCATGAAAATGGAAGTTTGACTTCGCTATAAAAATGCGTAATCCTATTTGATCGATACATAAAGTTACTTATCACCTCAAACTTTTTTCGGTTTTTGAACTGTGAAATACAAAATGTGGCATCTGAACCAACAGTTTTAGAATACGTTAACATCCTTTGTCTATCCAAACTGAAAGTTTTAAATGTGGTGAGTTTACTTTCTTTGCGTAGGAAAATTTTGGATAACCCTCTAAAATTTAATTTGGTTTATTTATTCTGATTGTTAAATGAACTTGCCCTTGCAATATTTAACAGAAGGCATTAAAAGCCCGTGTAGAAAAATTCACAGGGTTTTTGTGGCCAGTTTGGTATTTAGGCAGACCTTCGTCAAAGTAGCTGATTTGTGCAGTTTTGCGATTTCAGGATTTGCTAAAAAATTCTCAATTTATGAGAAACAATCCACGATTCTTGTGTGCCTTTATAATTCCTGTAACATTCTGAAAATCTCCAATCTGGGCTGTAAATGATACTAAATGATTTAGATATGGAGGGACACCGCAAATTTCCAGTTAATTTACATGATTTTTCAGTATTTTAATCTGTGGACTTGCACAATCGTTATATTTCAAGAAAGTCATATAATGTTTGTTCCTTTTTGTGTCCCACCCAACTCTTTAGCCGGTCATATTAATTATCTAAAAGCTAAAAATAATTAAATGGTTAACGACTTTGTTTACGATGCAGGTCACGCTTACATATAAATAATAACTGAGATTCTTACATAAAAAAGTTTTCCATCAAGTTGATTTTTAATTACTTTCTTGCAAGTTTCATTACGAATGTTTCTTTTTAAAAAAGTTTCTGGTGAAAACCTTCAACTTCGACAAACCCTGACCGGATTTCAAATTTATATAAAATTTTAAAAATCCAGAAACTTCGAGTGTTTGAGCCTGTGTTCTCTTGGTTGCCTAGTAGGTGTTTAAGCCACTAAGTGGGTAAAAAGTTCGAATATTCAAATCTAAAGCATTTTATTTGGAATATTATTATTAATACAGGACGACCGAGATCCAACCTTTTTTTCGTATTTAGCACACTTACAGTAAAACCAAAACCTTGGTCTACTGTTAAGTGTTAAGGTAATACAATTAAATTACAATTCAAATACAAATATAACCATGTTACTTAAATTAAAATGTAATTATACATTTTCTGGGCCCATTCTTTCTTATTTCTTGTCAATCTTTTTAGTCTTAAATTCTCTGTTACTACCTTTTCCCATGTTTTCCTGGGTCTGCCCTTTACTCTTTTCTGTTACGATTTTGCCTCCCATATTCTTTTTGTTGTTCTTTCCTTCCCCATCCATACTGTGTCCAAACCATCCTAGTTGTTGGCGTTTGATGCTTCTGAGGAGTGGCTCTACTTCCAATTCTTCTCTCACTGTATCATTTCTAATTCTCTTCTCATAATTCCCTTTCTGGAGCGTAGGTATCTCGTTTCTATGGCCTGTATTTTGGTTTCCATTTGTTTCGACAATGCCCAGCTTTCACTTCTGTATATTAGTAAGCTTAAAAATTGATTTGAACACCGTAATTTCCGTCTTCTTAGATATTTCCTTCTTCCTTACGAATGAGTTACTTAGGAAATGGTGTACCTTGGCCGCATTTTCCAGTCTGTCGTTTATTTCGGCGTGAATTCTTCCATTCCTCTGTAACTTCACTCGCAAATACTTAAATACTTGCACTTGTTCAATCTCTTTCTCATTTAGTTTTATTGATATGCCTAGGTCCCCTTTTCCTATCGCTATGACCTTAGTCTTATCACATTTATTTTTAAAATTCTGGTAATTAGAGCGTTCTTCCATGTTTCTAGAATATGTCGAAGATCTTGTTTGTTCTTTGCGTAGATCATTAAATCGTCAGCAAATACACTCTCAGCTAAATCTAATTTAAACTGGGGCTTAAGTGTAGCAATACTTAACTTAAGCCCTTATTTAGGTCAACCTAAGCTAAGCTTCAGCTGTACTAAAATACCGACCCTTAGAATAATCTACCAAAAACTTTAAACATGGGGATTATTATTCTCATTTCTGATAAATAAAATTTGTTTCAAAGCTAGCTGAAGCCGGCTTAGGCTATAGTCCTTCTTAATGAATAAAATAAAGTTTTCTTTCGAAAACTTGGATTAATCAATTTAACGGCGGAACTATACTTTTGCGGCTATATTTCTTGAATAATTTGTAGAATCATGTTTTAAATGCAAAAAAATAACACTGCTCATTAATTATATTTACATTTAAACATAAAACTGTTGTGCAATGCTTTCGTAATTTATGAAAATAAAGAGCAAAATGTATTGGAAATGAGTGTGAAGAACGATAACACCAATATAAATAGTTAAACATCCTCATCTGGAATCTGTGGTTTCCAGTTAACCGAAAGAAATTTGCAGAATCTAATGTAAAAAGCAGGATAGCAAAAGCAAGAGCAGCTTTTGTTATCCTCAGCAAGATATGAAACTCACCATATTTACGGCCGTGAGAGTTGGAAGATAACAAAAGAAATATCCCATAGCATACAAGTCTGTAAACAAATGTCTGAGAAGAATATTACACATATACTATTTTCATGTTCTTATATCATTCCTTTAGTTTCGTTACTTTTCCCTTGATTTCCTATATTATGTCATCCATTACTAAGTTGAACAAGGCAAGCCTAAGGACTCATCCTTGTCTTAGTACCTCTTTGGTTGCGAACGCTTCCAATTCTAGGTTTCCTATTCCAACAAAATTCCTTTTGATACATTTCGTCAATTTTCCATTTACCCTTCCCCCTGTTAAGCTAGTCCACACTGTTTTTTTTGGGACGCTGTCAAATTGTTATTGTAGGTCAGTGAAGGCTACAAATATTTTATCTGAGGTGAATATTTCTATTAGTTGCTTTATTACGAATATATGATCTTGCACTCCTCTGCCCTTCTTGAATCCAAACTGTAAGTCCTTTAATTAGGTTTCCGTTTCCTTCATGTTGACAAAAATAGAGAAACGATCAGAAAAACAGAAGGAAATAAAGAATACCGGAAAAGGATACATAAATTCAAGGAAAAAATCAGAACATATAAACTAGGAGAAGAAGATGAGGCGGCAAGAATATATAACGTAAGATGGGTAAAATCAACGAAAACATAAAAAATTCACCATTCGAAATATGTGGCACTATTAAAATTATCGAGGGTAAGAAACAAACCAGTTGGTGGATCGACGAAATAAGAAGGAAATGAAAGTCAAGAAATGGAAAGAATACTGGGGAAATAAAACAGGCGAAAAATAGGACAGGTATAAAGAACAGAGATCCAAAGTCGAGGAAATAGTGAAACAAGCGAAACAAAAATCTTGAGAAGAATTCGACGAGAAGATGGAACGGGACAGCTTTGGAAATCAAAAGGCATACTCAAATTGCTTCGGAAAGAAAAACCACACAAAGCTAAACATATAAAAACCAAAGATGGAAAAAGAGGAAATGTCAACGATAAAGCAATCACACTAAACATCAATAGATGAAGGAAATGAAACAAATAGCACAGACAATAATGAGGAACTCGAAGAACAAGAAGAAATAAAACTAGAAGAAGTAATAGAGGCGGTGAAAAAGTTAAAAAGGGGTAAAGCAGTAGGGCACGACGAAATAACGACAGAAATGTCCAAGAATCTGGGCAACAGGGGTCTAGAAATGCTAACTAAACTATTTAGCAAAACGTGGCAAGAAGAATGATAAATAGGAATTCTATTATCGCGGTATAAAAAAGGCGAGAGAAGGAACTGCTCAAACTAGGAATTGCCAAGTATGTATATATTAGAAAAGTTACATAAGAGGCCGACAGGAAAATGCCGGTTGAAATTAATGTTAAACTCACTAAACTATATTTCCGTTTTTAATAGTTGTTGGAGGAAGCCACACCACATCAACTGTAAAATAAGACCACTGACCTTACCACCGAAAGGAAATAAGTAAACTCCAAGGAAACAATAAAAGCAGGCAAAATGTCTGCATCTTCTGTAATATACGCAATATGAATTCTTGGGTTATTATGATTTTAATATTTAATAAAAATGCATTACTATGACGAAGGAGAAGCATGGATTTAAAACGTGGCAAGAGGACAAATTAAAGGTGCATAATGGGAGTACAGTCTTGAAACTGAAAGTAAGAACTAATACCTCGGGTAGAGGTAGGAAGAGGACAAGGGGGTTTATTGAATTTCAAACAATGAACTGTTTAAATTTGAACAGAGGGTATATTAATAAATTTTAATATGGAAGTTCATTTAGGAACCCTTAAATACTGGACTGTTTATTTTTAGGTTTTTAATTCACGATTCTTTGTCTGAACAGTTTGGGGATAAGCATACAATTTTAAACAACGCTTGGAACACGAAAAGGTTAACTGTAAGATATTAACGAAAATGGTCGATTTTTCAAAATGGAGTTATTCCTACGCACTGGGTGAAGTATTGGAAATATGAGTACTTTAGAAAAACCACAGACAATTAAGTTATCAACCTGGATAATTCATGGCCGCACTATAAACTCGCAGCCGTAAATATAAGCCCTCAAATTCGCTATAAATAAAGTTGTAGGTTCAAAAATGGGTACAGCGATTAAAAATCAATAAATTCATGATTGTCGATATCACCTGGCTGTATTTGCTCTCTCCTAATTCATTTTACTATTGATTTGGCTTAAATTCTTATTAAAAGGTCCTTTATGTTTCCTACTTTAAAAGGTTGTCCCCAGATTGATTTAAAAGGAAGTTTTTGATTTCTTTATGTATTAATTAAGCATTCCTAAAGAAATGTAAGGCGGTAAAGGTAGCTCTTTTGAATACATGACTTCAGAGCGAGAGATCTTAGGACTTAGAAATTAAGTTTTTTTTGTGACTTCGTAAGTTATTTCGTTGATAGTGCCGGTGTTTAATCTTGCAAACATTTAAAATCGCTGAAAAATATCTGAAAATCTTGTTGATTTCTTTCAAAAATGGTTGTTACTGATAGTGAGCTTTATAAATGATAAAATAAAATACAAATTTAGGTTTTCAAGACCTTCAATATTAATCACGCCTCTATGAATAATTCACGTTTTTCTGTTCTGTTTGTACGTTGAACTAACAGCAGATATTAGTATTTTCAGCTTTTTTTAGCTGGGTTGAAACAATTCCCATTAACTCGTCCGACTGATCGTTCCATTCATTTACAGTCACGAAATTGTAAGTTTGGCGCCTCCACCAAAATGTAGAACATCCGGGTCAAGGCAATGCTTAAATATATTCAGTCCGCACATTAAAATATTTAATGACTGTAATTTTTTAAAAACGCAGTTTGACATGTCTTGAAAAATGTAGAATAATCCACCATTTATCTTCCGCGTAAAGATCCCGCGAAGAATCCTAAATTTATAGCGTTAACGTGTAATTCTTTAGTTACACGGTTATTTTTAAAGGCAAAATTTAAAAAATTCACGTAGCACGAAACGAGTAATAAGAGAACGGATATAAAAGAGCTGCAACGTATACGAAAAATGATTTTAAAACACCGACTTGCAAAAATGTTTGAACATGCAAATTGGCTTTTAGAGCTGGTTTAGACATTCGCTTAGTGAATGTTTCGGGGGATCCTAAAGCGGCGTGTCGTCCGGGCGAACAGCTTCATAGGAGCGAAAGCTTAATGTATCGCCGAATCTGAACCACCCCCGCGTTTATTAGGACCTGAGGATGGTCAGGCGTAGCCAGCCCCTGGTGCCACACTCCGATAGTAACACTGCGTGTAATGTACCTGCTCACCCCCCACGCTGAGCACCTAATTCACGCTGACGTGAAACTTCCTCTCTGCCCTGCTTGAGCTTCCTAATTATTTTCCTCTTCTCGTTCCATTCTTTTCACGTAATATGAAAATATCTGATAACGTATTTATCTGCCACCGGGGCGAAGTTTTCTTTCTCTTGTCCAAATAAAAACCGTCTCAGCTGGTTACAGTGATTCTAATCACTTAATGCTTTACGAAAACGCTTAATTTTATGATAACAGTTTAATGGAATACGAGTTTTATTGTAGAGGAGTTAAAATTTTAAGGTTTACGTTGCTAAATCTTGTTGTAATAAGGTTTTACTATGCTATAAGCAGTGGCGGCTGAAGCAGGTAGGGCTCTACCAAAACCAATAAAACCGTATTTTAATATAGATATGCAGCTTTTAGTCCAAGTTCCAAATTTCATAATTTCTAAGCTTACCAAGTTTAATGTAAGTTTGAACATAATATATCCAGTTCGGTAACTTTTTGCTAATCGCCTTTTTCGCACATGTGGCCGCACACAATATTTTTTGTTTTTTTTTATAGTATGCATGTATTCATTTTTCCTTCTATTTGACCGATTTTTATGCTGGCGTTTGAATAGGTTACAATATCGGCAGCAAAAATTCATCCCTTGGGCAGTAAGTCGTCCTGTTCTCCCCTTATTCGCTAGACTTTTCAATCGCATATTGATGGTAATTTTACCTCTACTTTGATGTGTTCCTGCATACGTTTTTCTGTTTTTTAATCCATTTACCGTCTAAGCTTGCAGTCCCCTTTTCTAAAGGTAAATAAGGAATTTAATTTCGTGCAAGACCTTTTGCTATTTTTCCTTAATTTGGAGTCGTTTTCTTTTTAACCTATCATTAAATATTCTAATTTATTAAAAATGACCGCTAAAACGGAGTTGGTCTATTCCTAAGAGATTTATTGACCAGAAAAATTAGTAGACGTTGGACAAGAGAACAATAAAAGAAAAGATAAGCAAAATTGCGTTTCTCTGACTTGTGATGTTTTCAAAATTCTCATTTGGTCATGCGAAAGTCAAAAATAACCGAAGAACAAAACCAGCGAAAATGATGGATTGCTGACAAATTCACATTTCCAGCAAGAAAATATACCTGGTGGACGGATAAACCGTGTAAGAATAAGGTATACAGAGACTGGTAATGCTTGTCATAATATGAAATTACGGCCTGTGTACTGTTAGAAGCAAGTAGATGGTCGAAAAGGCAAAACCGCTTTTTGCTAAAAATCCAAACATATCAATTAGAAAAGCTGCTCAAAATATTGAAATTGGATCTGTGGTCAGGAATTGAAATTCGATCACATCACAAAATTGCATGCGCCAGGATGATGTCGAAAAAGCAAAATCTAACTGCAGGAAACTTTACAAGAAAACTGTTCCTTCTGGTGGTGGTTTTTTATTACCACGAATGATAAGACTTACGTGACGTTAAAATCATTTCAAAGACAATATTTTCTGCCAAGACTTCGGCAGATTATTGCAGAAAATGGCCGATAAAGCTTTTGTCCACTATGCTGGTGCAATAATTGGCCTTCTTGAAGGGAATTAAACTACGTCCGTCAGTAAGATCGACAATCTTACTGCAGTTCCGCAAAACAGACCCATTGATAAAAAGAAAATTCGTGACTGCTGTTATTACTCAATTTAAGAACATTTTGACAAGAATTTTGAAAGAAATTGCAAATAAGTCTGGAAAAAACCTATTTGAACGCTTTAAATCCATACTTCGCCTGGTTGGTAATGAAAGGGCATAATATGCTGTCGGTCTGTAGCATTTGCATCACATCTGCTTGTGTATTTTTTTAAAATGCGATCCTTTGTCAAACACGCTCCTTATTTAAAGTTATTTTGTTTTCTTATGATTTGGCAAATAAACCTGAAGAGCACCTTAGTGTAAAAAGTGTCATCTTCCTAGGATGTTGACTGCACTTGACTACCAAAAATAGCAAATTTAACACGAAAAATATAGTTTTGTGTAAAAGCGTGACGTTCATTGTAAATCCAAACGTCTTCGAGCTAAAATAGCGTTATTGTTTTTCTAAGCAAATCTTTAGTAAAAAATGTAATATTGTATGATCAAAAAGTCCTTGGATCGCGCTTGCTGTGAAGCCCTTATAATTACAATCTACTCACTTTTAAAGGATACGAAGTAAACTTCAATGGCATAAAAATAATAAAAGTATATAATTTCAGAGATGACTTAAATTTCACAGCAACCGCGATCCAAGGATTTTTTGATCATACTATACTTTATTGTAGAGATTTTCACAGGTTATTTGGACACAGTTTTCGTCATCCCTGGTACGCAGTATTTCTTACCAAACTATATGCTGATAATCGGCAATAGGCAGTTACACCATTGAATTAAACGCAGTCATTATATTGATAGAAATATGTCCTATCGGTGTTTGGTAGATGATTTTGCACTGATCTATAGAAGGTGTTTGATATCATCAAAAGAAGTACTATATGAAGGCCTTTAGGTAAGAAAAATATTAATAACGACTTATTAGAAACAAAGAAGGGTACTACGAACTAACAAACAACAGAGGAACAACGCCAAATAGTGTAGGGGGACACGTTATTTGGACGAATAGAGGACGCCCAGAACATCATAGAAGTTTCCACTTTATTCTACAATAAGTTAAAATATGATATTTGACCTATTTCCCACTACAAAGAAAGTATTTTAAAACAGATATTATTTCTAAAAGTAATTAACAAGATAATAAAATAATGTCAACAAATCGAGTAGGTATAGAAACTTATAAGCTGAAGTAAGTCCATTTGCAGACGACATCGTGTTGAGTTGATGCAGTGTGGCATCTATAAGTTAACCTAGACGCCTGTAAGGACGTATTAAATAATTAGAACCTTGGCCAGCTTGGCCTTAATGTGAAGAAAACTAAAGTGGTAGGCAATTACTACCAACGTAAAAGTTGGAAACATAACGGTAGAACATGTAAATTAACTGTATTTGGATAGTATTACATATGAACGAGGAACTCTACAGGCAGAATTAAATAACAGGATAGGACTTGCACTGCGGGGTATATGTAACAAGGGCTCTGCTGAAGCTTATTAAATAATAAAAAATTAAGGCCAATCAAAGTGATTTTATACAAAATCAAGGCTCGAAAGATTACAGGTAGCAGAAATGCAACCTGTTGAAGAAAAATTCAATGAATTAAGTAAAATGCAGGATAAGAAATAATGAAATGAGTGCAAAAACAGCTGTTAGTACAAAAAAGATGGTTTGGACAGTTAGTAAGAATGGGTAGTAGCACATATTTATTATCAAATCGTTAAAAGAAAAATTGGAGGAACAAAGAGTAAGTTGTTTTTTGACACCTGGTAAATTTGGGCAGCAACAGGCAACTGAAGAAAATTTGGAATGGAAAACTTATTGATTAAAATATATTAAGAAACCCAAGGAGGACGTGAAACGTCAGTATTGGGAAAATACTACAGAAAAGATAAGAAATGAAGTGAGTGAAAAAGAAGAAGGTAGAAGACAGGAAGGCAATTTTGTAAAATGGAGAAATTAGATGAAGAAGAAATACCCTCGACACCTTCGCGTATAAATTGCTTAACGAATATTATTACCAATATTTGTTGTTATGACAACAACCGAGGTTGTCCCAGACCAGACTTAATTATACTACCAAAAACGCTGCGTTTTTTCAAAAGTAGTTCAGTAAAATCATTTTCAAAATATGTGGGTGTGATGTTAGCCAACCGTAATTCGTTTTGTTTATATGTTGGTCAAGTCAGTTACTAAACTATAGGATTGGAAGTATTGTCATGCCAAAACTGAATAGGTTGCGTGAAGTACAGAGATGAAATCCACGACAGTAAAATTTTCTTGAGACATTGTTCAATATACATTTGAGCATCCATACTCATACTGGTCACAAAAGCTGTTGACAATGAACCGTCTTGTGCAATCGCCTGCCACACCGTCATCCTGTTTCGAAATTTTGATTTAGGCCGTACCGTAGTTTCCACAAGAGTTGATTGATCTAATGGAAACAAACTGATCGGCATTTATTCCATTTTGTTCTCGTCGTCGTTTATATAGTTTGGAACAGTTCTTCTTCACCTTAGTCAGGTCATCTTTTCTGATTATAGAATCTGTGATGCACACATCTGCGCGTTTGACCTTGCTCTTCTCTTGTTTCATTCTGCAGTGGCCCCCGCTGACATATTGGGACAGTAAACCTGATTCGCACCGTACCTTATTAGGGGACGCAAAGTTCCTGTGTTTGAACTTGTATTGTGAATCAATTGCGAAATGTTTAAATTTGAAAACCCTGGCAGTTTTGAGCGCTTTGCAGTTAATTTGGAAGGAACATTGAAATACTAAACATTCTGCTCTATTAGTGTGCCTTTAAGCACTATAAATACTGAAATAATTGAAAACTCCATTTTTTCAATAACACAGTTCGTAATTTTCACTTTTATGTTACACCAATTTGTCAAACCGCCAGTATTTGTAACTGCGAGCCGCCACTGCTGCAACCTATGTAGCGTTCATCATTCGTGAGTTTGCTTTCAACGAAATTCGGTCATTACGCGATTAACCTATGAGGCAACAACTTTAAAAAATGAGGAACTTCCAACAGGTGATCGATCAGTTTTTCGATTACTAACGATATCCCCGATTCGTTGGAATTTTTTTACGCAAAGCTTCGCGTTCGATGACGCATTAAATATACACAAAATGAAGGACATTAACTTTCATCAAAAGGGATATCCTTGAGTTCCTCTTTGAACAAACGGGAACGAGTAAATTTGATGGTGAATGGTTCCAATAGCCTTTACGTCAAGGGCAAATTAAAATATGTTTTGCCCTGTAAACAAACGTCGAGCAAATTTTGGGGTTGTAAAGCAAGCAAACCCTTAAACCGCGTCAGGGTCACTGGGGTATTTTATTAGGTTTAATTGTGTCTATTATAACAAAGCCCTTATAGTAAGGATAATATCGTTTATAATTTAAAGTGCGCAAATGTCTATAGATGAGATACGGTATATTTTAAAACGCACAATACCGAACAGACAGTGAGCAGCCAAGTTACCAACTTAAATGGGGGAGAAGTTACCGTTTATCTCGAACTTTCAGGAGCTGTTACAATGAAGCTGCAGATGTGATTTCAGAGACGAATTGTTACGTCTCGTGTACACTTTAGAATCAGTTACACTTTATAATTTGAATTGTTGCTTGACTTGAGAACTTCATTCCAAAATCATTTTCTAAGCCCACCCTTTCGCGAAACTTCCAACCTCAAAGACGCGCAATAAAAAAATTATTACCCGTCGTTTTACTCCGCAATTATTCTCTTTGTTGCCGGAACAATTCAAATAAGAAAATAAAAAAAGTAAGCTCGGTGTTAATCCATTCTTTAAATTAGGCTTGAGCGCGTTCTGGCAATAACCTTATTAAATATTGAAATTTAATGACTGTTTAGTGGTTTTATAGTTACAAGCAGTTTGAAACTTGTAATTATTTCATGAAATATTGATCGAGTTTTCTGTGTACAGTTTAATAGACTTATCGGTTATCAAGGGCGTGTTTGTTATTTCTTTAAGGACGTGTCCTTATCATTTCGGGGTAATTTCCAGGCGCAGGTGCACATTTTATAGGCAAATCGAGTCGATACGTTACATAACTCTACTTCTTTATTCGAACTTTCCTCGTTAGAAATTGCGATTTTTAAACTCGCATGTTAGTTGTTAAAACACTCATTTATTTTGTGCGAACCTCATTATTATAATAAGAACAGTCTTCGTTTAATCGTAAACTACGTGTACGTATAACAACAATCTGTCAACGTTTGACTTTGAACGGTGAGTAGAAGTAGGCGTCATTAAAGGCAATAGCAATTCTGTAGGAAATAATTTGTTTGATAATAATTAATAGTACATTAAGGCCCGGTTTTTCAATCGATGGTTAACTCTAACTAAAGGTTAAAAGTCACGGTTACCATTATTGCAACAATTATTTCTATAGTTATAAACTTTTAGTTAGAGTTAACCATCGATTGAAAAACCGGGCCTAAGGGAGTATAATAGTCATGAAAAACCATTTACGTCCCTTAAAGTTGTTTGTTTAGTATTTCGCTTTTTTAATGGCTAACATTTACTGTGTTGAAAGTCGTTATGTAGTGTACCGCATAATTTGTACGTACGAACGGGAAAGATCATAAATAACCCCAAAGTTAAAAATAAAAGAATTTTATATAACTTCATTAAGTCCGGAAATAAAAGCGACTGCGAGCATGCCCGTACTAAATTTCACTTCTCTACAAACTACTGCATTCTGTAAGTTTCCTATAAGTAAAATTAAAATGATTATAAAGAATTTCCGTACGCTGCAACAGAAAGGAATAAAAAAGAAACGCGGGAATAATTTAAGATATAATTAAGCTAACATGATGGGAAATCTACCGATGAGCAGCGTGGTTATGCATTATTAAAAATCATGATAATTACTCGTTACGTGGCTAGGAACGTCAATATTCCGATATGAGTTATTGTTGTTATATACTTCCTGTAACTTTTATAACTCGAATCGTGACGTAGAAAAAAGACAATAAATTTTTCAAAGCGCAGGCAGCACAATTTGTATGCACCGTGTGCATTTTGATATTTTACTTGTGAATTGTGACAGCCGAACAGCGAATACCTTCGCGTTTTACGCCAAAGAAAATCCTTTTAAGCGAGTAAAGTAAAAGAAAAACCTATTTGTACTTTGCAGTAAATTTTATTAAAACTACCGTTTTCGTTAAATACGTTAAACGTCAAAATATACGGTGCCAAACGAAAAGTAACCCTTGATGCATTTAAATGACAGTATCTGCCCGAAAAGTAGGCTTCGTCATTTCAACCAAAGCAAACATAGATCCTTGTCTCGCACATATTCACTTATCTGAGTTGACAACGATATATGTTCGTATTATGAGATGAAATAGGCATTTACTTGACTTTACATAAAATAAAGAATACATAAGCGGGACAACACATAAGGAAAATATTCGGCTAGGTTTTTAGGAGTATTTTGAAATAATAATTTTTATTCAATTTTGCCGTATAAACTGACGTTTAATTGTTTCTGGCCTGCCCATAAAAGTTGATGTTTTATAAACAATCGTTTAAAATTTTTATTCCGCTAGCGATTTAAAATTTTTATTCCGCTAGCGCTTTAAAAATGTCAAATCGCTTTAAAAATGTCAAGTAAATGTCAAAATTGAATAAACAGTTGTATTACACTTGCGGATTAAATTAATAATGTATTAACTCGCGGTATTAACGCGCTTGCGGCTACCGCCGCTCGCGCGTGTAAACGTACCGCTCATTAAACATTAATTTAATCCGCATGTATAATAAATAACTATAAATCGCTAGGGAGAACAGCTTTAAGAGACAATTTCGAGAAACGATCAATGATTATTAAAATTACAAAAATAGATTAATCAAATTCTTAAAATATAACAAAAATTGCCAATCCTCAAAAACACTTATTTTCGTTAAATTTCAGTTGGTTTATGACAATTTTATTTTCTAGCACCAAAAAATTAAAATATTAATCTATAATTTTCCTAAGGTTTTTCCAGACAACTGCAATATATAAATATTAATGTTAAGGGAAACTTTTTCACTTATTATAAATTTTGATGTTGCTTTTAAGATTAAGATTAGAAAACTTTTTTATGATTGATTGTATCCTGGCTTGTTGTATTTGACAGATAGGTTAACGCCACATTCACATTTCTTAACTTTGATAAATTTTTCTTTAGTAAAGAGGTTAGCGAACTTTAAAAATCAACTGGAAAATTTTCTTTTCTATAAACTAGAATTTTTAGTATAATTTAACGATGCTCATTTTATCAATTTACATTTGAGAAAATGAAAGAAAGGGATTCTTTGGTATTACAATTTTTATAGATTATTTGCTTTTGTAGTCATAGTCGTCCAGTGGGAATCTTCGGATATTTTATTTTCGTATGAAAAATATGAAAATTTTTGACATACGGAAGTCAAGATCCCCTTTCTACGAGAAGATCCCATTTTATGCAACACTAAAAGTACGAATGCTAACAAGGAATACTGAAGCACTATGGCAACTTCTGTTTGTTTTTAACGCCATAAATATAAAATATATTACCTAGCAGGATTCGTAAATCAGACGTTTAATTAGATTTTTGAAAATTTCGAACTTTTGTTTTCTTGGGAAACAGCCCAATGTTCCACCACCAAGACGCTTCAGTGCAGGTTCAAGTTAAAGACGATTTAAGTTACCACTGAAATCTAGAATGAATCACTTAAGTCATAGTCTTAGCTTACTTAAGCGAAGCTTTGATTTGAAGCTGCACTGAAATGCCCAGTCTTAAGTATCTCAGTACCAACTTAAGTCGGTTTAAATTACTGAAATATAACAAGTATAAGTCGCAGTTTAAGCCGACTTTAAGATATACTAAGTACTTCAGTAGTAGTTTAAGCCAGTTTAAAGCTCTTAAGTATAATATAAATCTATTTAATCTGTAGTTCAAACCAGTTTAAAGTACTTAAGTATAACAAAAAAACCATTTCAGTCGTAGTTTAAACCAACTTAAGCTAAACTCAACTTAAAACGTGTACTAGCCTACTTACGCTGAGCTTTAACTTAAACCTATTCTGAAATACCCGCTCTGAAGTATTTGAGTGCCAATTTAAGCAAGTTTAAAATATTTAAGTATGTATAACAAAAATCCATTTAAGCCGTATTTTACGCCGACTTAAGTTAAACTTTAACATAAAGCGTGTACTAAAATACCCTCTCTAAGTATATTTAAGGGGACTTAAGTCTAGAATGAATCTGTTATATCATAATTTAAGCCTACTTAAGCTCAGCTTGAACTTAAACCGGCACTGAAATATCCGTTCATAATTATTTCAGTACCAGCTTAAAGTACTTAAGTAGTTTAAGCCGACTTAAGTTAAACCTAAACTAAAAACCCGCACCAAAATACACTCTCTAAATATTTCAGTGTACCAGTTTTAGCCAGTTTAAAATACTTAATCATAACATAAACCCATTTAAGCCTTACTTTAAGCCAACTTAAGCTAAACTTCAACTTAAAACCTGTACTAAAATACACACTCTAAATATTCCAGCCAGTTTAAGCAAGTTTAAAATACTTACGTCAAACGTAAACCAATGTAAGCCGTAGTTTAAGCCAACTTAAGCTAAACTTCAACTTAAAACCTGTACTAAAATACCCACTCTAAGTATTTCAGTACCAGTTTAAGCTAGTTTAAAGGGCTTCAGTATAACGTAAACCATTTTAAGCTGTAGCTTAAGCCGAAGTTTAAGTCGATTTAAGCTAAGCTTCAACTTAAAAACTGTACTAATACACATGTTCTAAGTATTGGAGTACCAGCTAGTTTAAAGTGCTTATGTATAACATACCCATTTAAGCCTTAGTTTAAGCCGACTTAAGCTAAGCTTAAACTTAAAACTTGTTCTACAGTACATTCTCTAAGTATTTCAGTAACAGTTAATGCAAGTTTAAAAGACTCAAGTATAACATAAATCTATCGACGCTGTAGTTTAAGCCTACTTAAGCTAAGCTTCAACTTAGACATGTTCTGAAATACCCGCTCTAAAGTACTCCAGTACCAGTTCAAACCGGTTTAAATTACTGAAGTATCACAAAAATCCATTTAAATAAGTTTAAATCTGTACTAAAATATTCACTCTAAGTATTTCAGTACCAGCTTTAGCCAGTTGAAAATACTTAATCATAACATAAATCATTTTAAGCCTTGGTTTAAGCCAACGTAAGCTAAACTTCAACTTAAAACCTGTACTAAAATACACCCTCTAAATATTTCGGTACCAGTTTAAACCAGTTTATAGTTTTAAGTATAATAAAGATCCGTTTAAGCTGTAATTTAAGCCAGCTTAAAGTATTTATTCCTTATTTGAAAGTTTACCATAATTATTATTCATTTTATTAAAATTATATTGAAATTGTAGAACGTTATAAAAGAATAATTCCAGACCCCATTTTCAAGCTAGGTTGAAACGATAGTCCTTTTTGAGTCTGAGTAAACATTTTCACTGTAAGTAATTTCGAGATATGCCAAAATTCAGTTGAATATAAGGCTTGATGTTTTATTTTTAAAGTCACACCTGATTTCAATTTTTTTAACTATTTATATAAGTCCATTGAAGCTGTAGTTTAAGCCATTTTAAAGTACTGAAGTATAACAAAAATCCCCTTAGGCTTTACTTTAAGCAAGCTTAAGTTTAAGTTTAAACGGGTACTTAAATATGACCCTAAGAGATTTAAGAATTATTTTTTACTTATTGTTTTAGAAACTAGTTGTTTTAATCGTCAGCACGTTAATATTTCCCTGTCTTTTTCTCGGTTATCCGATATATTCAATGCATCGAAAAACTTAATTCAAATATATTTTCTGTCAGAACAGCTTAATAAACACAAAAATACGTGTTTGGCCCACTAATTCCCTTTATAAAAACGTATGTTGAGTATAGATTACACTTATCGCATATAAATATTTTATAGTAACATCGAATATGTTCATTATTCGTTAAATAATAAATTTCAGAATATTTAGGAATGTTTAAGGCCAAGCCAACTTGTAAAATTTGTATAATCATATAAGTAATTTAAAGGGATCGATAAAACCCATGTGAGTTTCCACAAGCACAATGAAATGATAAAGGGTATTGTTTTTGTAAAACGAACGAGTTCACAAATAGGATAATAATTAAAGGATAGGTAAAAAAGAAAAAAATATCCAGTTGAGTGCTTATTTTAGCAAAAACTTCTTTAAATGCCGAAAACTATTATGGTGGATTAGTTGTGTTTTTGATGTATTTTTCTTTGTTTTCAGCAAAGAAACCGTATTCCTCTGTGGATTATTTATTTCAAAAGCCCTTTTCTTAGTTATTATACTTATAAATGTAATCAATATTTGTCACAACGTGTACGTAGATTTTCTCGAAGATATCTCGACGATTTAAAGAGGACCCGATATAAATATTTTTAAATGTATGAATGGGAAAAAATGCAAAGCTCGATTTTAAAGAAGTTGTTCGTCTCTTTTTATTATAATAACGTCTTTATTCGGTTCGCTTTTGACGTCACGAGCGATCGTCGTGCATTAAATCCGAAAACACTTGAGAATTGTTTTAATCTGTTTTGTATTTACATTGAGTCGATTTAAAGTTGAAAATTTCATATCCTAAGTTAACAACGGGAATGATGAAAGATAAATAAATTAAAACAATGAGTTCCGATATCCACTAAACAGAGGAAATATCAAGCAATAAATATAATGCCGAACGGTACCGGATATTTACTTTGGAAAGTTTTATTGAACAGGTTATTAATTTTGTGCGCTGTGAAGTTTCGGGAGCCCGAGAGTCGCAGAGAGTCGAGATCAAAATATTTCACCGTACACATCTGCCCATAATCGGGAACGATTTGTCATTATTACAACTTAATGATCAGATATCCGAGTACAATCCAATAAAAACTTTATCTGCGTTGTTACCGGCGTTTTCCCCTTGCTTTAATAAATTCTTAAAAGAAAATGCAGGCGCACATTGACGGCGGCTTCGATGTGCAAATAACTTCCGCAAACTTTACACAAGCTTGACATTCCTGTAAATATATAAACTTCGATACACATTTGTCAGATTTCAAAGTTGAAATCAGATTTTCCGAGTACACACGTCAGAAAGTTGGATGTAGGTTATTTCAATCATAACCATAGAAAGGACATACGAGTTTCGTAAATTTGTAACGTCTCTTGAGCTGAGCAAGTTTATTTCGACCATTCCAAACTGCGGACCAAATCCACCTTTGCGCTAGATTTGGTAATTTTATTTTATTTTCCTCTTTCATATTACCTTCCCAGTTTTGCCCTGGATATATACGCTCCCTCTTAGTGTGGCCCCGTCCGTTAACAAAAACTAGAATTGTTCGAGTTCTAACAGAACCTCTGGCAACTGCAGAAATGCGAATTCGACGTTCTGAATTTTTTTTATAACGGAAAAAAATACAGGAAGCTAAAAATACGATTGTTGCAAAGCACCATAAAATCAAAAATCATTTTGTCATTTCTTTCATAAAATCATAAGTCTAGTTTTTGGTTAAACTCCTATACGGCTGGATTTCATTCTGAATTTGTTTGTTTCCACATGAGAAAATCCAACATAATGTTTCAAATTATGGTACAATCCAGGAACACATTTTAATTTTCGATACAATAGTAGCACGAAAGTTTAATTGTTGGTATTCATTAACCAGGTTTCGTTGGTTGTAAGTGACAATCCTTGAATAAAATTAATTTAAATCTGCCAAAAACCATTAAAATCCTATTCAAAAAGTACAATGTACAAAATAGTTAATTTTATTTATATTCATATACCGAAAACTATAATTATTTAGAAATGTATACCATATTTTGGGACAGAGGTAGCACTAAGTACTGTAATAAAAGCAGCGACTCATTGAGATTAAGAAGAAAATTGTCATATATGCAGGTTACGAAAAAGAGACCATCACA